>CANTUV010000034.1:5000000-6250000 GCA_947685225.1 Garcia nutans
CAAAACTCACACTTCGACAATTTAGCAAACAATTGCTTCTCTCTCAAGGTTTGCAGCACAATCCGCAGATGCTTGTCATGCTCTTTCTCATTACGCGAATACACCAGAATATCATCGATGAAGACCACCACAAACTGATCAAGATAGGGTCTAAACACTCTATTCATTAAATCCATAAAAACTGCAGGTGCATTCGTCAACCCAAAAGGCATTACTAAAAACTCATAATGCCCATATCTGGTCCGAAAGGCTGTCTTGGAAATGTCTTCAGCTTTAACTCTCAATTGATGGTACCCAGATCTCAAATCAATTTTGGAGAACACTGCTGCTCCCTTCAATTGATCAAAGAGATCATCAATTCTAGGCAAAGGATATTTATTTTTAATAGTCACCTTGTTCAATTGCCTATAATCGATACACAATCTCATAGTACCATCCTTCTTCTTCACAAATAATACAGGAGCTCCCCAAGGAGAAACACTGGGGCGAATAAATCCTTTATTCAGCAACTCCTGTAACTGTACCTTCAATTCTCTCAGTTCAGCCGGTGCCATTCTATAAGGAGTAATAGAGATAGGAGTGGTACCAGGCAACAATTCAATACAAAACTCCACCTCTCTCTCAGGAGGCAATCCTGGCAACTCTTCTGGAAACACATCTGGAAACTCTGAAACTGTGGCTATACTATCAAGTTGAGAACCCTTCACTCTAGTATCCACCACATGAGCAAGGTAAGCATCACACCCTTTTCTAATTAATCTCCTAGCTGCAACCGCTGAAACAAACAAGGATGCTAGCTGTTCCTGCTCATTAGATACTATCACATCTCTACCATCAACAGTTCTCAAAGTCACAACTTTCTTTTTACAATCCACCACAGCTCCATGTCTGGATAACCAATCCATGCCTAGGATCACATCATATTCCTTAAAAGGCATCTCAATCAAATCTCCCAAAAACTCCTCACCTTGCACCATTACTGCACTATCTCGATGCACCTTACTAACAATCACACTATGCCCTAAAGGATTCGTCACCAACACATCAAATCCTAGGGACTCAGCATGTAAATCAGACACAGGCAAAACAGATGCACTAATATATGAATGTGTGGAACTCAGATCAATCAAAGCAAGTACGGAAAGACCAAATAAGGAAAAAGTACCAGCTATGACTGCGGAAGCATCTGGCTGCCTCTGCATAACATATATCCTCTGGGAAGATCCAACCTCCTCTGGTCTACTCTCCCTGGATGTAGAACCTCCTCTAGCACTGAACCCAGATCTGCCTCCTCTATTGACACCTCTGCCTCCTCGACCTCCCCTCACACTAGGTCGAGAAGCTGCAGTATCAACTGACATCTGCTCCTGCCTCTCAGGACAATCTCTCACAAAGTGATCAGGGGATCCACATCGGAAACAAACCCCTGCTACACCAGTCTTCCAACAAGGACCTCCATGTGGTCTACCACAATGACTGCAAATGGGTAGGGTGGATCTATGGGTCACTGGGGTCGGAGCACTCGCTACTGAAACTGTAGGTCTAAATCTCTGTCTCTGGATCTGCGCTGACCTACCAGCTGGCCTCTGACTCCTACTGACCCGAGGAATAAAACTTCCTTTACCTCTCTTCACAGAAGAAGACCCTGCCTCCAACTGGGGCCTCCTAACCCTGATCTCTTCCTCTGAAGCAGCTGCAATACCCTGAGCTCGCTCCACACTCCGAGCTGCTGCCACAAGCTGGGAAAAATCATGATATCTAGATCCAGCCACTAAGCACATGATAGAGGGCCTCAATCCCTCCTCAAATCTCCTGCATCTATCTATCTCATCAGATATAATACCCCCAGCATAATTACTCAACCGTATAAACTCAACCTCATATTCAGTTACTGATCGGTTGTCTTGCTTCAAGCTCAAGAACTCCATCTTCTTCATGTCTTTATACTCCCTTGGAGTATACTTCAATTCAAACTCTCTCAGAAAATCAGTGTAAGACAGTGTTGGAGGATCATCCATAGAATGGGGCACTGTCTTCCACCAGTCGTATACGTCCTTCTGCAACAAGGATCTTGCATAATCAATCCTCTGGTGTATAACATAACATGGTTCAATCTCAACAATGCAATTCGGGCAAAGAACAATTTATATCATTCATAGCTTTAGGATCTTCCACATCCATTTGATTAGGGCATTCTTTGTTTGAAGTATGTTTAAAGTGTTTATGTTTAGGTTTAGGCACCAAAATACCTTTGAAGAATCAAAACCATGCAAAAGAACAAAGAATAGAAACAATAAGTAACTCATTTGAGGGACACGGGCAGTATACTTGAGGGACACGGCCAAGCTTGTGGCCGTGTCTCAACCTCAATTTGACAGTAGGCAACACGGGCAAGGGACACGGCCAAGCTTGTGGCCGTGTCTCTCAACTAAATTTTGGCAGTGACCAACACTGGCATGGGACACGGCCGTGTCTCTCAAAAACCAATCCAACACGGCCAAAATTCCATGGACTTGGCCGTGTTTCTCAAAAATTTTAAGTCTTGGCCGTGTCACTTAAGAGCAAAACCCTAATATACACAAGTCTCCTCTAATTGCACTCAAACTCATCATACACAATATAGCATGGTTTAAATGAATGGAATCAATGTTCTAAACACAAATTCTACATGTTTATCACAATATTCCTTATTAAAACACATCAACAAAACATTTAAACACATACCATCTCAAAACCCTAAAACCAACATCCTTCTCCATCTTCCAAAATCAACATCCTTCACTTCCAACAACAACACCTATTTAAACTCTTAACTTAAAACCAACTTTAACACTTGAAAACACAACACAACCACATCTCATCATCAATTCAACAAACCCTAATTAATTTCAAATACCACTTCAAAAGAATAAAAGAAATCAAAGAAAAGAACTTACCTTAGTTAAAACTTCTTGAATCAACACTTAATCACTCAATCTTTCTTCAATTTGAGCTTAACTCTTCAAGATATTCTCTTTGCCTCTTGCTTTCCTTTGTCTATGGAGGAGCCGGCCAACAATGGAGAAGAAGAAGAAATTATGGAGAAGCAAAGTCAAATTTTCCTTTTAATCTCCACCAAGAGTTTTTAACTAAACAATTACCAAAACACCCTTTTCCATTTGTTCTAGCTTTCTTTTAACTTAAATGCCCATTTATGTAATTCCACCCTCACAAAATAAATATCTCTCTTCCATTGACTTATGTATATGTTAATTATACAAGCATATAAACAATATATATACACTTCTCTCTACACCCTCTTTCTTTCCCAAAACACATATACATAAACATTTTCTTACCAATTTCTTTTCTTATCACATAATATATACATTCAATCCAATTTTAAACCAACAACATAATCAACTTCTAGGGCATACATTAGGATATTACAGTCTTTCTCCTTTTCCTCTGACTTTGATTGAATCCTTGGTTGGGTTGGACTAATTCAAGTCAAACTGTCCAAATGGAAGCCTTTTGCTGCTTAGGTAAAAAAGAACTCAGTTGGCTTTTTGAACCATTTTAGGTTTTCTTTTCTTTTTTTTTCTTTTTTTTTCTTTTTCTTTTCTTTTGCCTTTTTTGTTTTCTTTTCTTCTCTCTTCTCTTTTTTTTTTAGTTCTAGCTCTAAAAGAGTTACTCATTTGTACTAGCTTGGGCTTCCAATAATGGATAAGTGGAGTAACATAAATCTTCTTTAACAAGGATAAATCATTCGTTACTCCAATGTTGATGTTGTCTTGGAGATATTAAGTGAACTTCAACTACCCTTAAGGTTTTGAGAACATCAACTATCCTTATGGTCTTGAAAACATCAACTATCTTTATGGTCTTGAGAACTTCAACTACCTTCATGATCTTGACTAATCATTGCTTTCTTTGATCTTTTTGCCTATGCATCTTAGTCATCATAAGACTTGTCAAAAGTACCACAATAGCTCAGGTAGGTTATTGGGGTTTGTAAGCCAATGAAAAGAAAGCTAAAATTTTATGAAGGCTCAAAGGGACAACTAGAGATTGATATTTAATGAGGTGGATACTAGTTGTTGGCTAAGCAAACAATGCCTAGATCATTTCTCTCTTAAATAAGTAGAGTTCAATTTTTCCTCGAAAGTTTGTCAAAGCATGTTCTAAGACTGACTAGGACCCAGACAAAGGTAATTATGCAGGAGCCCTCTCTAAGTAAGCATACACAACTCAATGCTATAGAGCAATTCCCTCACCTAGTAAAGTCATTCAAGTCATGATGCCTAGATATATTAATTCAAGAATTATCAAGCTATATTCCTCATTGGTTGAGCACCAAAATGAACAAAGGCCAATAAAAATTTTGATGAAAGTAATTTATTCAAGCAACTTTAAATTTGAAAAACACAATAGTTCCAAAATATTAAAGAAAGTAAGATTGAAAAGCAACATTCAAGCTAAGGAAAGTTCATTGAGTTAGGCTTCTTTTCCCTTCACATCTTCAATATTTCCATCTTGAAAGGATGATAAAACAAAATCTTCTTCCAATCCTTTTCCCACCATGAAGGTTGCCGGTGGAGGTACTCTATTGAACCTTGGTAATGGATTGTCTTTGGTGTTGGGCTTATCTGGCTCGGGTAGCTTGCCACTATCGATTAGGTCTTGGATCTCATGCCTTAATCGGGTACATCTATCAGTCTCATGTCCTTGAGTCTAATGAAATTGACAAAAAGCCTTAGTATCAAATTTTGGGGGTAATGGACTAGGCAAAGGTCGAGGAGCCAATGGTTGCAACAACCCTTTCTTTTGTAGCTTGTCGAAGACCCAAGACAAAGGCTTCCCCAGATCTGAAAACTACCTTCTATTTGCTTGACAAGTTGTATTGACATCGACTTCTTTTTGTATGCTTTGATTGCCCGACTGGTAGTGCCCTTTCTCATTCCTTTTTATTGAAAAATGATTCTTCTCTCTTTCCCACTCTTCAATTTGCAGACCAGCTTGGAGAAGATCTTTGAAATCACGGATGAGTGTATGAGACATCCTCTCACGAAGATTAGACAACACCCCTCTCACAATCATCCTTATTTGATCGGATTCATCGGGCCTCTTCTTGAGTAAAGCGGCCTCGTTTCTCCACCTTTTCACATAGTCCACAAAATTCTCATTTGGCCTTTGCCTAATGGACTCCACTTCCATCAAGGTAACTTCCAACATTATATCCATATTGTTGGATGAAGGCTTTGTAAAGTAGATCCCAACTCTTTTGTGTTCCATCATCTAAGGTATTGAACCAATTTTGGACAACAGGGTCCAATGAGAGCATAAAGTACCTTAGGTTTGAGCCTTAGTAGCTCGGGCAGACTGCATGGCAGTGATATACTGCTTCACGTGGAGATGTGGATTTCCGGTGCCATTGTACTTAGCAAAGGAAGGCATCTTGAATTTATAAGGGACCTCTTCAGCTTGTTCAAATAGTTTATCGATCTCAGACATCTCTTCGGTTTTCAGCTTCTTCTCAAATTTCTTTTCTAAATCAGCAATCATCTTTTCAACATCAGAAATTTCGTTCTTCTCAATAGTTTCCTTCTCAATGACCTTTGGCTCCTTTTTGTCTTGAAGATCTTGGTAGTATTGAGCCTAATCATCATCATCAATGATCACCTTATCATCATCAAAAGCTACTTCATCAATTTTAGCCTTCCCCTTGACTTTCTTGGTGCTAGCAGATGCTTCGGCATTGTTTCCTAAAATTGCAGCTAGTTGATTCTTTATGGTCTCAGCCATGGCCTCTTTTATTTCTTCCATCTTAGTGTTGAGGGCCTCATCCACCATTCTTTGAATTTGTTCAGGCTCCATTATTTTTGGTGAGCAAGTGATTGAGTCGTTGCTGGATACTTCGTCTCCGGCGTAGGTCGGATTGTTGTAAGCTTTAGAACTATCATAATCCAGGGCTGTGAGCTAGAGAGGATCAATGATATGAGATACAAATGTATGCATGTATGCATGTATGCACAAACAATCAACAAATAAGGAAAAATAGGACGTTCCTTCCAACCTTATAACATCCGCACACGAATGGCGAGTCTCTTTTCCTAGGTATATGATTAACAAAATACCAACATGGGGTATCTTGCTTTCGAATAATTCCCTCGGACGTTTTAATCAATAGTTATATTTTCGAAAATGGAAATTAATCCATGATAATTCCTATTAATTAGGTTTTAATCCATTCAACCAACTATAGTAGCATTTATGCTATATTGGATTAAAACGAAATTAAGAGGTTTATTATAGATAGATTTCTCACTTGAAAAAAGGTAACTAATGGTTCATGCCAAAAACAAGCCCATGGTTATTTTGTTCTTAGTGTAGACTAGGCCCACAATTGATTTTTGGTATTTCATAATTGACCAAGATATTTTTGCAAGCTCTTTGTAAGAAAAGGTTGGGTGAAAATAGTTTTGTTGCTAAGCCCATCGTAAAAGATTTTAGAAAAATGGATTTTGGGCTTAGTATTTGGGCCATGGGCCAAATAATTTATTTATTTATTTTTTAGAAAAGTCTTATGTCCAAAGACCATCTTGAAAAATTTTGAAAATAGTTTTGGTCTTTTGGATTTTAAGGAAAAATTTATTTTGAGCTTACAATATACTTAGGTCATATTAGAAAAAAGAACAAACCAAATAAGGCATGATTTAGACTAAGATAAGCTAACCATAGTCAAACAACATACATTTGGCGTAAAACCTAAGTAACTAGGCCAATTACATGAGCTTTAGTCTTTGGGTTAAAAAGGCTTAGGTTCCCATAGCAAGTATATACCAAAAGGTACGAGGCTATGAGTGGTTATGCCATGCTCGATCTCCAAACCTTGAGTGAAAGTATGGTATCCCTTACATAACATAACACGGGTAACACGGGCGTCCTAACTCACGTACACGATGCAATCTAAGATGATGCAATGGATAATATCATTATAAGAAAGAATAGAATAATATAAAGACCAACGGAATCAACTTTTCTTATCCCCAGTGGAGTCACCACTGTGAGCAGGGATTTTCGCCCCCACTCCTGGTGGAATGGTTCTTGCGACTTCAGCACTGTTTAGGCTCGGAGCCTTAGAGAACACGGACCTAAGTTTGGAGAAAATGGAGTCACCATCCAGATGGGCCTGGAAAAAGAAAGGGGTGGATGACTCGATTCCTAAGGAATCCCCAACCCCTTAATGGGTTCGGAAAGTTGGGTACGTGTGGGGAAGGTGAGATGTAACACCCCATCTTAGCCTACGTTTATAGACCAAGATGGACTGTTATCTCATGCTAGTTGTGTCTTAATATTTTACTTAGCCAATTTTAAGTGCAGATTTTAAAAAATTTTGCCGTAACCTCCCCTAAAAATGGAGGTCCCAAGTGTCGACAAAACTGATTTTTCTTATTTTTGAAAAACATTTTATTTCACAATTCAATACAAGCACACTCCCAATAATCCACCCTTATAACCTCAACTACAAATCCTGCAAGAAGAATTCACACTTCTATATTCATAACCCATCTCAATTCAAAACCATACAGTTATTATACATTACTAGATTTACATGCTACATCAAGTTATCTCTTTGTATTGTTCAAATAAGTACATGCCAGTTTCTAATGCCAAAATACAAAATGAAGAGCACCACTTAAGTTTGTTGATGACCGGCAAATCGCAAGACTCTTCTGCTTGCTACTGGTTCCTTGCTAATAACCTACGAGTTTAGAAGAAACTAAACTCGCTAAGCATTGCTTAGTGGGTACGTTAACCATTTCCGAATATAAATAGTGCAAGGAAGGTTGTTGAAACACATATAAAAGTAGAATACTGCATAATTAAACTATTTTCATACAATCATCATATTTATATTTTCTAATTAAGTTAAGATTCACATTCTGTATGTAAACAACATGTAATATAACTTTATTATAATTACGAGTTAATCTGCTCCACTAGGTAATTATGAATACACCGATCTCGAAATGAGGCCTCGTATAGAGTTACGCGTAGTCTTGACCTCACAAGACTAATTGCCATGGTCTTGGTCTCACATGATATAGAATATACAACGTAACTACGTGGTCTTGGTCTCACATGACTAGTTGCCATGATCTTGACCTCACACGATATAACAGCGTGGTCTTGGTCTCACATGACTAGTTTCCATGATCTTGACCTCACACGATATAATCTCCATTCCAGACCGGTGTTACCCATTTACCGAGTAGAGCATATATAACATTTCATATATACCCATTCACTTCGTATATATACCCCATATTCTCCATGTATATACAATATATATACTTACACAAATACCACATATACTCACATATGTATCATATGTATTCACATATATACCATATACACGCATATATATACCATATGGACAATAAACTCTGGTTCTTGACCCAACTTGATCCTTGTTTTAGAAAATTTGTATAAAATAATCCACTTGGATAAAAACTCTAAAATTTTTACAGAATTTATTTTTACATCTTAAAATAATTACTTTAAAATTTCAGATCAAACTGGACACAAAATCTTGGTCAAGTAGTTCACCCAACCAGACTGCTCCAGTTGCCCTGCATCCTGGCAGCAGTTCTGAAATTTATAAATTCCCTAATTCAAGCATTGTGGTTCCAAATTATTTTTCTCAAATACTAGACTCACTAAACAACAACATATCAAAAATTCACTTCAAGAAAATTTTTCTATAATTAATTAAAAATTATATAAGTCACAGTATTTCACTAATTCTAAAACAGAAAAATTTCAAGAAAATGAACAAACAATTAGTTAAAGTACTAAACCTTGCTTTTCCTTGCTCTTCTTATCTATTTCACTTCCTTTCCTTTCTAATATCCTTGATTTCCTATGAATTTAACATCACATATACAAAGGTAAGAACCCTAGGTATAGACATAGTCTTATCTTATGATTTTTCTAATGGTTGCTAGCTTATTTTCACCATTAAACACCATTATTTCCTTCATCAAATCCTTCAATTAATTATTTCTTGAATTTTCTCCAAATCTAACTACGTGAACCCTAATTTCAATCTCTTAAATTAACCATTAATCCAGGAAATTAAAACTAGAGATAGGTTTCTCTTACCTTATAATCTTGTTTGTCACTAAACTCTTTAAACCAAAAGCCTTAAACTTTGGAAAAATCACCTCCTTCTTCCTTCTCTAATGGTTTGGACGAATTCACCATGCAAGAGAGGGCTTTTATACTTTCTTTCCTTAGCTTATTTTGATCCAAATGCAGCCATAAGTGGTGAATAGATGTTGACTTCCAATTGGTACACCTTATAGCAAAAATGGCCACTTTTAATTGGTCCATTTGCCTTCTTCCAATTGGTACACCTTATAGCAAAGATGGCCACTTTTAATTGGTCCATTTGCTTTCTTCCAATTAGTACACTTTATAGCAAAAATGACCACTTTTAATTGGTCCATTTGCCTTCTTCTAATTGGTACACCTTATAGCAAAATGGCCACTTTTAATTGGTCCACTTGCCTTCGTCTTTTATCTATTTTTTTAGCAAGCCATTAAGCTTTCTTTTATTCATATTTTGACCCCCTCAACTTTCTTGTGTTGTAATTTTATAGTCTAGGGTGTGTAAATATCAAAATACCCTCCAGCGATTAATCGATTGTAACTTTTAATCGTGCGTTTTCGGGAAAAATTGAAATCCAAGGTTATGACCCGATTAATCTCGAGAATATTCTTCCGGGGTCGGATATGGGCACTATTAATAACTTCCGACTCTTAATTTTTAAGTTTACATAGTTGCCCCTAACTTTTGAGAAATTCTCACTTAGGTCCTTTTGATATCCCTTCCTGACCTTGCTGTCTTTCTTTATTAATATCTTTTTACTCACAACTCCAAATTAAGTAATTCTTATTCCCACTGAAACTAGACATCCGGGGTTCTATTGTTTCAAAATTATAGGTCGATCCAAGCTATATCTGATTTTTGACGGTCCTTTGAAGTCAAGCCTACTATGCTGTCCTGAGGCAGCTTGCACATTGTCTACTAAATCCATCATATCTTATTCTGTACAACTCTAAATTGAGTAATTTCAAGTTATACATCTAGATAAGACACAAATAAACAATTAAGTCTTCTTTGAGACTCTCCAATTCTGTCATTAACTTGGATGAAATTCGAGTTCAAGTTATAGGTCATGTTCTAAACTCCTTTGTTCTAAGCCTAAATCATATCCTCTATGTATGTTTCTTACCAATCTGTAATTCGGGATGTTACATGAGAAATGGCCCAGCACCCCCACAACGCCCGGTTCATTGGAACCGGCCTCCTTTACAGGTCTTAATATTATAAAATTCTTAAATATAATAACATTATCCATATTACACATAATAATTAAAAGAAAGCATCAATATATTAAAATCAAAGCAATGTCCAAACAAAGTAAATAAATGGACACCCATCCAAGGATGGAAACATGTCCTTACATCACATGCCTAAATAGGACACCCACCAAAAGGTAGAAACATGCCCTTTACATAAGTTCTAAAATAGAAAAGCAAATTAAATTACATGATATTTAACTAATGAGGTACCCACCAAGTGGAAACATACCTCTTACAACATTTGGAAGTCTAAATAAATTGATAAAAGTAAATAACCATTCATAATAAATAAATTATTCATCAAAGGTATTAATCAAAATATAAAATAAACATCCATCCATGATAAATTAAATAAATCAAGTATTGAAATTAAATAAATTAAAGCATAAGAAATAAATCAAAGCATAATCAAATATGGAATTGACTAAAGCAAATAAAAGTTCAATTATAGCTAATGTGCCTTTTTATGGAATTAAAATAGATTAGGGTTTTATGTTTTAAAGCGTTGGTAAGACTCTTTGATTAACAAAATTAAGGTTTGAATGATGAAATCATGAAACTAGGGTTTTAGACACTTTAAAATATTTTAATTTGTGATTTTTGGTTATTGGGTTTCTAAGCTACTGTGTAAAATTTAGGTTTTTATGTTTTTATGTTTTTTAATGTTTTAAAAGGATTAGGGTTCATAAAAATTAGGGTTTAAGGTTTTAAAAGGGTTAGTGTTCATTATTTTGAATTTTGGAAGTTGAATTTGGATTTGATATTTTGGAAGTAGGGTCACGGGTGGTGAATAATTTTTAAGAATTTGGAAATCAATTTGATATTTTATGGAATTTTATGAATTTAAACAAATAAATTAAAGTTTTTATAAGTAGAAAAGATGTTTTTTAAGGCTTTTTGAATGAAATAGAACCTACTTTAAAATTTTAAAAGAAGCAGAATTTACATCATAGTTTTGTTGAAAAATATGTTCAATTAGAGTTTTAAGATCTTTAAGAAGTAAAAATAATAATTTTAAACCTTTTGGAAGATAAACCAACGAAATAAGGTTTTTTGGCTTTAGAAAAACTAACTTAAAGTTCAAAGGGTTTTTAATTTTGATTTCATAAATTTGCTACTGTGTAAAAAAAAACAATTAAAGAAAATTAATTAACACATACCTTCTTTTGATAATTTCTCCAAAAACAATTCTTCTTGGATGAACTAGCTCCAAAGAAAAGGCTTTTTTTTGTCTTTGAATCCTCTAAATCGTGCTGCTGCTATTCCAGAAAAAAGTTGAATTGAATTTCTTCTTTTCCTTCCTTGATTTGGTTTCAAATTTTCCAAACTACTCTTGGATTTTTGCCTCCCTTAAATTAATTGCATTTGGTCCTTATTTATAGTGGTTTGAGATTGTTTATTCCTAATTAGTTAAGGTATGTAATATTAATAAAAAAAACCAAAACCTAATTGGATTAGGTTTCAAAAAATTTGCGTCGAAAAATTTGCGCTGCTGAAAAAAAACTGCTGCGAAAAACTGCGCTGGCGAAAAAATCTGAGCGGGCCCGTAAGCTATTTCGCAGGCAGAAAATTTCTGCGTGCGAAATAGCACAGTGATTTCACTCGCAGGAATTTCCTGCGGGAGAAATGCCCATGGGCCCGTACCCACGGGTCCGCGCGATAATATTTTCGTCACCGATTTTTTCGACTCTGATTTTTTCGACTCTGATTTTTATTTTTATTTTTATTTTTTGACTTTTATTTGTTTATTTCTATTTTTATTAATAAAAATTAGATACTAAAGCAAAAATTATTTACTAAAAATTATTTTGGACTAATTAGACAACAAAAATCATTTTAGACTAAATAAAACATATTGAACCGGATTGGGTCAAAAATTAAGGGTCTACACGTTGACACACCTAACGACATGGCCGTGTCAGGCAAAATTTCTGCACTTCATACACTCAACCATTTCAACACAATCATACCCAAACTCATCTTAAATTCAATCACTTCATCAATCCAACCTTAAAATCATTAATAACTGTTCACAACAACTCCATACATACCGAAATAAGCTATTAAAACATTCTAATACACATTCCCAAAATAAAAAATATCATGTTCTTCCATACAATTCCAAAGAACTTACAAAATTGATAAAGAAAACATGCCAATTGATGAAGAATCCTCAAAAACTCCACTTAAATCCTTGAAATTCCTTCAATCCTTGATGTATGGAAGAAGAAACTCTCCTTGCTCACTCTCTCTCTCTAGCTCATGACAAAGGAAGAAGAAGGGAAAAGAAAATTCTCTTCCTTTAATTCATGCTTATATATATATATTAACTATTTTATATTTTAACTTCTACTCCTTTTATATATGTTGTATATCTTAGGTATATGTCATGTTTATTTCAAGTATATTTCAAATATACATTTTACTTTATCATTTAAAATCCTTTCATTTTTCATTTAAATCATTTATTTAATTTATCCAATTTAATTTTAATTTATTTTATGTAAATTTCCAAAAATTAAGGGTGCTACAATTCTCTCCCTTAAGAAAATTTTGTCAGCGAAATTACTTACTATCAACTCTGGAATAATTGGGGATATTGATTCCACATCAACTGCTCACTCTCCCATGTTGCCTCCTCAGTGGTATGATTCCTCCAAAGGACTTTCATAAGTGGTACTTTCTTATTTATCAACTCTTTCACTTCTCATGCTAAAATCGCCACTGGTTCTTCTTCATAAGTTAGATCCGAATTCACCTCAATTGATTGCACTGACAAAATATGAGATAGGTCTGACCTATACCTCTGAAGCATAGAGACATGAAAGAAATTGTGTATTCGGTCTAACTCAGGTGGCAAAGCCAACCTGTAAGCCACTGAACCAACTCTCTCCAGAATATCATATGTTCCTATGAAATGAGAACTCAACTTCCCTTTGCGACTGAATCTCAAAATCTTCTTCCATGGAGACACCTTCAAAAACACTTTATCTCCCACATTGAACTCTATATCCTTCCTTTTTCAAATATATATAGGATTTCTATAGATCTAAAGCTGATTTCAGATGACACCTATTAATTTCACTTTTTCTTCTATTTCCTAAATCAAATCAGGACCAACCAGTTTACCTTCTCCAACCTCATCCCAACACAAAGGTGTCCTACATCTTCTACCATACAAGGCCTCATAAGGTGCCATCCCAATACTGGATTGATGACTGTTGTTATATGCAAACTCAATCAGTGGTAAGAATCAGTCCCAACTCCCTGTGAAATTAATGTACAACTCCTCAACATATCCTTTAAAATCTATATTACTCTCTCTGACTATCCATCTATCTGAGGATGGAAAGCTGCATTAAAATGCAATTGAGAACCCAATACATCCTGTAAACTTCTCCAAAATCTCGATGTAAATTGGGGATATCGGTCCAACACCAAAGAAACTGGGATTCCATGTATCCTCACTATCTCACTAATATATAGCTTAGCCAATCTCTCAAGTGAATAATCCATCCGAAATGGAAGAAAATGAGCTTTCTTCATCATTCAATCAACAATAACCCAAATTGCATCATGCTTCTTCTATGTCAAAGGCAATCTAGTCACAAAAATCCATCGTCACTCGCTCCCATTTCCACTCTAGTACTGACAATGGCTGAAGCAACCCTAAAGGAAATTGGTGTTCAACCTTCACTCTCTAACAAGTGAGACATCTAGACATAAATTTTGCTATGTCCCTCTTCATACCTAGTCACCATTAATACTATTTCAAATCTTGATATATCTTGGTCCTACCAAGGTACATAGCATAAACTGACTGATGTGCTTCCTCTAATATCATCTTCTTCAATCTTTCATCATCAGAAATGCACAATCTATCTTTATACCATAGACTGCCATCATCTCTCTCATGAAAGTCTCGACTCTCCCCTTTTTGGAAATCTAACAAAATATTCTGAATCTTCTCATCTGCCAATTGGGCTTCCCTAACCTAGTCTAACAACATTGGCCTCAATTGCAATTGAGCTATCAATGCACCATCATCATATGACTCAAATCTCGCATGCAATGCTCTCATATCAAGAAGCAACGAGGGTGAATAAGCAGCCAAACCTGCTAAAGACTTTCGACTAGAGGCATCAGCAACAACATTTGCCTTGCTAGGATGATAATCTATTATACAATCATAATCCTTAATCAACTCCAGCCATCATCTCTGTCGAAGATTTAGCTCTTTCTCAATATCTAAATACTTCAAACTCTTATGGTCAGTATAAATGAAACACTTCTCCCCATACAAGTAATGTCACCAATTCATCAATGCAAAAACTATGGCTGCTAACTCCAAATCTTGAGTTAGATAATTCAGCTCATGTGGCTTCAACTATTGAGATGCATAAGCAATGACTACCCTTTTGCATCAGAACACAACCTAAACCACTATGTGAAGCATCACTGTTTATCATATTAGGTTTACCTTCCACAGGCAGGTAAGAACAGGAGCCTGAGTCAATATCTCCCTCAATAGCTCAAAACTCGCCTGACACCGATCTGTCCACACAAATCTAACTCCTTTTCAAAGTAATATGGTGAGTGGTGTAGCTATCATAGAAAAAGTTTTCACAAATCAATGATAATAGCCTGCCAAACCCAGAAAACTTCTATCCTTTGTCACAGTCTTAGGTGGACTCTAATTTAAGATAGCTTCAACTTTACTTGGATCAACTCTAATACCCTTTGCTGATACCACATGACCGAGAAAAGTTACCTTAATGAGCCAGAACTCGCACTTAGAAAACTTAGCATACAACTACTTATCTCTTAAAGTCTGCAGTACAATTTGCAAATGCCTAACATGATCGTCCTTATTATACACATACACCAGAATATCATCAATGAAGACCACCACAAACTTATCTAAGTATGGTGTAAACACCCCGTTCATCAAATCCATAAATGCTGTTGGTGCATTCATCAATCCAAAGGGCATCACTAGAAACTCATAATGCCCATAACTCATGAGGAAAGCTGTCTTAGGTACATCTACATCTCTAACTCTCAACTGATGGTACCCTAACCTTAGATCAATCTTAGAGAATGCTGCTGGTTCCTTCAACTAATCAAAGACATCATCTATCTGAGGTAATGGATACTTATTCTTGATGGTCACCTTATTCAACTATTTGTAATCAATATATAATCTCAAAGTGCCATCATTCTTCTTCACAAACAAAACAGCAAACCAGATGAAGACAAGCTAGGGAGAATAAATCTTTTGTCAAGCAACTCTTGCAACTGCACCTTCATCTCCTTCAATTTTGCAGGTGCCATTCAATAAGGGGTAATAGAGATGGGAGTGGTACCAGGTAACAAATCAATACCAAACTCCACCTCTCTCTCAGAAGGTACCCTTGGCAACTCATCAGTAAAAATATTTGGAAACTCAACAACTATAAGTATACTGTCAAGTTGGGACCCTACTACTCTAGTATCTACAACATGGGTAAGATATGACTCACATCCCTTCCAGATCATCCTCCTAGATGATACAGCTATAATAAATATGGATAAAAGATGTCTCTGCTCACTAAATACCACCACAACTCTACCATCACGTGTTCTTAGGGTAATACATTTCTGCTGATAGTCTACCATAGCCCCATGCCTGGATAACCAATCCATGCCTAGAATCAAATCATACTCCCTAAAAGGCATCTCAATTAGGTCACTGAGAAACTCCTCTTCCTAAACAACAACTGGACTATTTCGCTGCACACTGCTAACCACCACACTATGCCCTAAAGGATTTGTATCCAAAACATCAAATCTTAGGGACTCAGAATGCAAATCACTCACAGGCAGTATGGATGCACTAATATTTGAATGAGTAGACCTAGGGTCTATCAATGCAAGAACTAAAAATACTAAATAAAGTAAAAGTATCGGCTATCATAGATGAAGCATCTAGGTGCCTCTGCATCACATGAACCCACTGTGATGGTCCTGCATCCTTTGGTCTACTTCCTACTGTAGAACCTCCTCTTTGACCAGACCATGATCGACTACCTCTACCAAAACCTTTGCCACCATGACCCCCTTTGACACTAGGCCTAGAAACTATTGTATCTGTCTGTCTATCATCTGGTGGCTTTTGATATTTATGAGAAAATGGTCTGGTGATCCACATCGATAACACACTGCTGGTGTACCTGTCCTCCAGCAGACACCTCCATGTGTGCTACTACAATGAACACAGGCAGGTGGAGCAGGCCTCTTAGTCACTGAGGTTGAATCACTAGCCACTGATGTTGCAGGTCTCTACCTCTGCTACTACACTAACCTACCAAGCTGCCCCTGGCTCCGACTGAACCTCTGAGGATATCGCCCTCGGCCTATCTTCATTTATGAAGACAATGCCTCACCTTGGGGTCTCCTACCTCTGCTTTCCTCTACTCTGGCCACTGCTGCAGGTCCCTATTCCCTCTCTACACTCATGGCAGCTGCAACCAACTGAGAAAAATTATGATACTGGGAACCTGCCACTAAACACATTATAGAGGGTCTCAACCCCTCAAACCTCTAGCATCTATCAAACTCATCTAATATAATTCCTCCAGCATACTGACTCAACCTGATAAACTCAGTCTCCTACTCAGCCACTGACCCGGTGTCCTGTCTCAAACTCAGGAAATCCATCTTCTTAGCATCCTTATACTCTATCAGAGTATACTTCTTCTCAAATTTCCATAGGAAATAGGCATAAGTTGGAATTGGTGGATCAGCTGTACCATAGGGAACTGTCTTCCACCACTCATAAGCATCCCCCTTGTAGAAGTGAACTAGCATAATCAAACTTCTCCTTTGGACTAGCCAGCAGCTGAATGAATGCCCTCTGGACCTTGTCCAGCCATTGCTTTGCTACATCATGGTCTGTAGTGCTGTAGACCCTTAATTTTTAACCCAGTCCGGCCCGTTATTTTTTTATATAGTCCAAAATAATTTTTTTGGTATTTTAATTAAATAATATTTATTTAGTATTTATTATTTATAATTTTTAATAAAAATAAAAATGGTGAATTTAATAAAGAAAATAATAATAAAAAATAATAATAAATGATAACAAATAATAAATAAACAAAAATAAAAATAAAAATTGGGGACGAAAAAATCGGAGATGAAAAATTCATCGCCGAAAGTTGAATTGGCCAAGGCCAATTCGCCCGCTGGAATTTCCTACGGGCGCAATGGCCTTGGGTCATTTCACTACAGGAATTTCCTACGACAAATTGGTTGGCCGCCCAGCCAATTTTTCCAGCTCTCGCAGTTTCCAACGCTCGCAGTTTTCGCCAGAAAAATTTTTCCAACGCAATTTTTTTTGAAACCAAATTCTATTTGGTTTTGGTTTCTTTTCCTAATTAATTTTAGTTTCCTTAAACAATTAGAAGTAGGCTTATAATTTTTCCTATAAATAACAGTTTAAAACTCAGTATTAAGGGACTTTGACTTTGATTAATCGGAAAAAATTTGTGTGATCGGTAATTGGTCTTTTGAACTTGGATTGGATCGGAGTAAAGAAAAGACAGAAAACCCTAGCAAGAGACATTACCAACAAGCAAGCAATCAATAATTCATCAAAGGCAGCAACCTTGCCTTTGTCTTTATTCATCTAGAAAGTAATTTTTTTGCGGAACTAACGAACGGAGGTTTGAATCTCTATTTTCTTTATTTATTTCTTTACAGTAGCTTCATCATTCAAATTGAATTAATTGTTTCATCATACAAATTTATCAAAACCTTAAAAAACCCTAAAATGTTTCTTCTAAGCTTTAAAACCCTAAATTGTTTCTCTTCTATTTTCAAAACCTTGAAATCCTAAAATTGTTTCTCTTCTGTTTCCAAAAGCTTTAGAACCATAAACTATTTTTCCCCAAACTATTTTCATCCAAACCATAACTTTTTGTCCAAAATCTCCAAATGTTTTCTTAAATCTCCAAACCCTAGTCCTCTTTATGTTGTCTAAAAATCATAATTATTTTATAAAACTCTAAACTGTTTTCTTAAATTTAAAACCAAATATGTTTTCCAAAATACCAAAAATCCTAACTTTCTCAAAAAACCAAAACAGTAAACCCTAAGTTTTCCTAAACCCTAATTCAGTGAACTTAAAACCCCAAACTAGTTAATCTAAACCCTAAAGCTATAATCTAATAAAACTAAAATCACAATCCAGTAACCATGAATTATAAACCTTAACGTCATAAGATTCCAAAACCCTAATTTCATAATATAACCCTTAAACCCTAATTTGATTAACCAAAAAACCTTACTACCTTCTTAGATTAATAAAACCCTAATCCATTCCAATTTTTCAAAATCTTCACAGTAGGTTAAACAAATAACAATAATAATACTAAAATCCCAAAACCCTAAATGTAAATTAAAGAACTTTAAATTGAAACAGTAAACCCTAATTTATATCTTTACTTGCTTTATTTAATTTTAGATTTGATTATGTAGTTTATTATATGCTTTGATAGTTGATTTATTTAATTTCAATGCTTGATTTATTTAATTTATAATGGATGGATGTTTTCTTTATTGTTATTATTTATTTGTTTTAGTATTAAATTGAAAGAGGTAAGTTTCCACTTTGTGGGTACCTCATTAGTTAAATATCATGTAATTTAAATAGCTTTTATATTTTGGACCAATGTAAAGGACATGTCTCCACCTTTCGGTGGGTGTCCTATTTAGTTTAGACATGGATGATGTAAGGACATGTTTCCATCTTCGGATGGGTGTCCATTTATTTGCTTTGTTTGGACATTGCTTTGATTTTAATATAAAGATGCTTTATTTCAATTGTTGCGTGTAATATGGATAATATTGTTATACTTAAGAATTTTATAATATTAAGACCTGCAAAGGAGGTCGGTTCCAATGAACCGGGTGTTGTGGGGTTGCTGGGCCATTTCTCACCTTCCCCACACGTACCCAACTTTCCGAACCCATTAGGGGGTTGGGGATTCCTTAGGAATCAAGTCATCCACCCCTTTCTTTTTCCCGGACCATCCGGGTGGCGACTCCATTTTCTCTGGGCTTAGGTCCGTGTTCTCTAAGGCCCTGAGCCTAAATAGTACCGAAGTCGCAAGAACCATTCCACCTGGAGTGGGGGCAAAAATCCCCGCTTACAGTGGCGACTCCACTGGGGATATGAGAAGTTGATTCCTTTTGTCTTTTTATTATTCTATTCTTTCTTATAATGATATTATCCATTGCATCATATTTGATTGCATCATGTGTGTGAGTTAGGACGCCCGTGTTACCCGTATTTTGTTATGTAAGGGATACCATACTTTCACTCAAGGTATGAAGATCCAGCATGGCATAACCACTCATAGCCTCGTACCATTTGGTATATAGTTGCTATGGGAGCCTAAGCCTTTTAACCCAAAGACTTTTAACCAAAAGACTAAAGCTCGTGTAATTGGCCTAGTTACTTTCCTTAGGTTTTTACCCTAAATGCTTGTTGTTTGACTATGATTAATTTATCTTGGCTTAAATCATGGCTTATTTGGTTTGTTTTTTTTTTTCTAATATCACCTAATTACATTGTGAGCTCAAATAATTTTTTCTTTAAAGTCCAAAAGACCGAAGCTATTTTCAAAACTTTTCAAGATGATCTTTGGGCATAAAACTTTTCTAAAAATAAATCAAAAAAATTCTTTTCTTAAGACTCAAATACAAAGCTCAAAATCCATTTTTTCTTCTAAAATCTTTTTAAAATAGGCTTAGGAACAAAATTTTTATCCAGCCTTTTTTTAGAAAGAGCTTACAAATTATTTATGTCAATTATGAAAATAGCAAAAATCAATTGTGAGCCTAGTTTATACTAAGAATTATTAATCATGGGCTTATTTTTGGCATGAATCATTAGTTACTTTTTTAAGTGAGAAATCTATTTATAATAAGCCTAGTTTTAATCTAATATAGCATAAAAGCTACTTTAGTTGGTTGAATGGATTAAACCTAATTAATAGGAATTATGATGAACTGATTTCCATTTTCGAAAATATAACTATTGGTTGAAACGTCCGAGGGAAATATTTGAAAATAAGATACCCCATGTTGGTACTTTGTTAACCATATACCTAGGAAAAGAGACTTGCCATTCGTGTGTGGATGTTATAAGGTTGGAAGGAACATCCTAATTATCTTTCTTTGTTGATTGTTTGTGCATGCATGCATACATGCATACATTCGCATCTCATAACATTGATCCTCTCTAGCTCACAGCCCTCGATTATGATAGTTCAAAATCTTACGACAATCCGACCTACACCGGAGATTAAGAATCTAGTAGCAACTCAATCACTTGCTCGCCAAAAGCAATGGAGCCTGAACAAATTCAAAGAATGGTGTATGATGCCCTCAATGCCAAGATGGAAAAAATAAAAGAGGCCCTGGCTGAGATCGTGAAGAACCAATTGACTATAATTTTAGGAAATAATGTCGAAGCATCTGCTAGCTCCAAGAAGCCAAAGGTCAAAGGGAAGGCTAAAGTTGGTGAAGTAGCTTTTGATGATGATAAGGTGATCATTGATGATAATGACGACTGGGCTTAATACTTTCAAGATCCTCAAGACAAAAAGGAGCCAAAGGTTGTTGAGAAGACAACTTTTGAAAAGACTAAAAATTCTGATGTTGAGAAGATAATTGCTGATTTAGAAAAGAAATTTGAGAAGAAGCTGAAAACCGAAGAGATGTCCGAGATTAACAAACTATTTGAACAAGATGAGGAGGTCCCATATAAGTTCAAGATGCCTTCCTTTGCTAGATACAATGGTACTGGAAACCCTCATCTCCATGTGAAGCAGTACATCACTGCTATGCAGTCTGCCCAAGTTACTAAAGCTCAAACTCTAAGATATTTCATGCTCTCATTGGACCCTATTTTTCAAAAGTGGTTAAACACCTTAGAGGAAAGTACTCAAAAAGATTGGGACATGTTGTACAAGGCTTTCATTCAACAATATGGGTACATTATCGAGCTAGAAGTTACCTTAATGGAAGTTGAGTCCATTAGACAAAGGCCAAATGAGAATTTTGTGGACTATGTGAAAAGATGGAGAAATAAGGCTGCTTTACTCAGGAAGAGGCCCGATGAGTCTAATCAAATAAGGATGATCGTCAGACCTCCGTGAAAGGCTATCTCACACCCTTATAAGGGACTTCAAAGATCTTCTCCAAGCTAGTCTACAAATTGAAGAGTGGGAAAGGGAGAAGAATCGCTTTTCAGCAAGAAGGAATGAGAAAGGAAATTATCAGCCTAGTAATCAAAGTACACAAAAGAAAGCTGATGTTAATGTCACCAGTTAAGGAGGAATGAGGCAGTTTTTAAAATTAGGGAAGCCGCTGTAATATCCCAAACTATACCCTAAAAATTTTGGAATGCTTATTTGTGAGAATTGGATTAAATAATTTAAAGTGTATATATGACTAATGAAAAGAGGAGATGTGTATATGCTGTATATATAAGGATATATACAAAATATATTCAAGTTAATGGGTTTATTTTGGTCAAGAGATATTTTAATTATATTATTAAATATTGTAAGTGGAAGATGATGTAAGTGGATTGATTATTTTATAGTATAATACTTTGGTGGAGAGGATTTTGAGGAGGGAAGTGGTTGTTTTAAAGAGGTTGACTTCCTTTCTTTCTTCTTCTTCTTTCATCTTCACCTTCTTCTTTCATTCTAGTGAGTCGGCCACCCTTATCCACCAAAGGAAAAGAGATTTTGTTGCTTCCAAGCTCAAGGAATTGAAGGTTTTCAAGAGATCAAGTTTGAGTTTTAAGGATTTTCTTTACTTTTGGTAAGTTTCCAACTTGTTTCTTTGTTTTCTTTTGAGTTGTGTTTATGGGTTTGTTGGAATGGTTATTGCAGATGTGTTTGAAGTGTTTTGCCTTGGTAACTTTGATTTTTGGGTTTGGATTGAAGAGAAAAGGGTTAAGTTTGGTGAAAGAGACAAGTGTGTGGATAGTGTAAGTTTGAGTTGTGAGATATGATTATGATTGTGTTTTGATGTTTGTAATTGAGTTGTTTTGTTGTTTACTCAAGTATTACATGGTTTGTTGATGGATTTGGTTGAGTTTGTTTGGTGTTGATACGGTTTTTGAAAGGTGTTTGTTGGATGTGGTGTTTTGGGTGTCGATTTCAGGGTTTTTGGCCTGACACACCAAGTAGCAAGACCATGTCTTTGGGCATGTCATTGGTTCTATTTTTTGGGTTGTTGATACGAGTAGTGACATGCACATGTCACTGAGCATGTCACAGCTTCTGTGTAGTAGTAGCATTGACACATCCAGTGACACACCCATGTCATTGAGCATGTCATAGCTACTGTATGGTTGGTTGATTGACACGTCCAGTGACATGCCCATGTCATTGAGCATGTCATAACTTCTGTGTTGGAGGAGAATTGACACGTGCAGTAACACACTCGTGTTGTTGAGCGTGTCAAGTGTATAGTTTGCCCTAGATAGTTCTCTTCCTTATTCTATTATGTGTATCGCTAAGTGAATATGTGTAATCACCTTTGGATTAGGTTTTTTAGAGAATTGAGTTACCCAAGCCAAGGTTTGAGGGATATCTTGGAAGAGGAAGTTGATAGAGTGATGTTGTTGCTTTTAAAGGTAAGTACAAACTTTGAATGATTGCATACAATTACATGACATTGGGACTTAACACATTTAGTGGAGAAATGTGTTAAGTTAATTGATATATTGTTGATGAATGAGTTATATATTATGATATGCATGATGTGAATTATGTTGATGTATCAATGCAATTGAGTAATGTGTTGTACATGAAAAGAAATGTTGAATAAAGTGATGTGATATGTGAAAGCATAATGTAACATATTGATATTGATTCAAAAGAGAAGAATGAGAAAAGATGAGAAAATGAGGATTTAATAAGGTAATGAGCCTAGTTGATTATGAGAAATGAATTAAGAAATGAATTGTGAAAGAAAATGATAATGAGATAAATGAATTAATTGTGTGCCTAGTATGCTATTCAATTTTCAGAGTTCTGGGTTTGGTGGCATGCCTATGAATTGCTGGGCTGGTGAAAAGACTGGATTGTAAGCCGAGCCCAGCTGATAAATGTGAAATACGATGTTTTTGAGGTGAAAAGACCGGGTCGTATTACATTATCCATGGATATATATTGCCTACGGGGCTAGACACAAGGTGTCAATATGGACCAAAGCAGTAACTCTGAACTTTGAATAGCATATTAGATTCTCTTGGGCCCATGCTTGTCTTTGTTTTAATGTAAATTATGAAATGTGATGCAAATGATTAATATGCTGAGATATAATGTAATGACTTGATATATATTCATATGTATTGTGTATGAGCATCGCATTGATCTTTATTGAATGAAAGTTTGTACCACTAAGCTTTTTGCTTAGCGCGATTGTGGTTCATCGCGCAAATGACATGGTAGATCTGGTTGTGCCGGAGAGCTCGTCTAGACCGAGTCGAGTCTAGGCTTGAGTTTGTGAGAGCAGTGTTTAGTTATGGACATCAAGATCAGAGACAAACTGCCAGCATGTATAAATTTTATAATTTTGTGAACATTGATTTTGATATATGTATGCAAATGTATTTTCCGCTGCTTCTTAAACAAATATTTTGGATAAAGTTTTGGGTACTAATGTTATATATGTATCTTAACAAAGGAATGTTTTATCTATTACTATTTATAATTCAACTTAAATGTTTTAAGTTTACTCGGACTGACTTATGATGACTATATGTTAAAGATTAAAGTTTGGTTTGTTTAAAATGGACCGTGACACCCTTATATCCTCTATACGTATATCACATATTGCGTGGGTGTATGCGGTGTGCGTATATTGGGTGTGGGGGTGTTACAGCCGCTGTCTTGGGTACTCAATAAGCTACAAAAGAAGGGATTGTTACAACCCTTGACTCCTCGTCCTATGCCTAATCCTCTTCCACCTAACTTTGATACTTATGCATTTTGCCAATTCCATCAAAGGCCTGGACACGAAACGGACAATTGTATGAAGTTGAGGCATGAGATCCAGAATTTAATTGATAATGGCAAGTTTCCTGAGCCGGATAAGCCTAATACCAAAAGTAATCCTTTTCCAAGACTTTAAGTTGATAATATTTATGTATACAAAGCCTTTAAGTTAAGAGGAGTATGTTGAACTGTCGAATCTCGAAAGACACATTGGACAAAGTAAATGATTATTGGCAAGGTCATGAAGAAGCTACCAACTGACATAGTTTGAAATGGATGTATCCCTAACTCTGGAGCTTGGGGTCTCCACCACCCATATTTTTAATATCTTGAAGATAAAAGCTATAAATATGAAGCATCCTGTCATTCTAGTGCAAGACCTGAATGGGCATCTCAAAGGAGTCAATGAGAACACTTATGCTGATCACCTCGGTCTGCGGGTCGATGGAACCAATGTAAGTATTATTCATACATATCATTCATATGTGAGCATATCACATTGCACTTTCTTGTCTTGTATTGTCAAAATGAATAGCAAACACCTTGTGAAGTAAAGAATCAAAAGAAGATATCAAATCAGGGGGGATCAAAAATTTGTGTTACTAAATTGGACTTTGAACTTTGATTGGATCGGAGTAAAAAAGAGACAGAAAAACCTTAGCACAAGAGACATTAAGCAAGAACCAATCAACAATCCATTCAAAGGCAGCAACACTGCGTTTGTCTTTGTTCATCCAGAAGCAAATTGTGGAGGAACCAACGAATGGAGGTTTGATTATAAATCTTTTGTTTGATGTTATTTACAATGTTTCCATCATTTATTTTTCTAAGTAATCTAAATTATTAAACTTAGTAATGTATCATACATTTTCCAGTAGCCTTAGTCAATGATCTCAACCTTAAGAACCCTAAACTACTAAACTACTCTTCTGCTTTCAAAAACCTTAAGAACCCTAAAAGTGTTTCTTCTGTTTCTAAAACTTCAAAAACCCTAAATTATTCTTCTGCTTCCAAAACATTAAAACCCTAACCTAATCTCTATTTCAAAATCCAGTAGCCTTGATTTTTTCAATTATCAAAAGCTTTAACCCTAATTAATTCTTCTTTCCAAAATTACATCGTAAGCATTATTCTTTTAAAAATAATATTAGTTTCTTCCAATCTCCAAACCCTATTTTCTAAATCTTAAACCCTAAAATCTTAATTTTCAACACCAAAACCTACAATCATAAAAGCCAGTTTTCAAAATCTTCGGGGCTCGACCCCGCAAGGGGCGCTGCCCCCCTTGAACCTCGCCCGCTAACCGGCTAGCAGGACCGCCGTATGGGCTCGGGTCACTATTTATTTATGTATTATAAATCTTTATATTTTACTTCCGTTATTATGATTATTCAAAATACAAACCTAAACCCTAATTTATTCAAACCATAAATCCTAATTCTATTTTCAAATCTTTACAGTAGCTTTTTATAATTTTATTCACTGGAATATTTTAATCTTTCAATAACTCCATTAAAGACTTTCTATGTTTGTATCATCTAAAAATACTTAAGTAGTTATTATAGTCAATATTAAAACCATACTTAACTTTGATCATGGTAAAGCATCAAATCCTAAATCATAATTTGCAAAATCAAGGTTTCAAAACATAAAACCCTAATTTGATTAACCAAAAACCTTACTACTTTCTTAAATTTATAAAACCCCTAATCCATTCCATTTGTCCAAAAATCATCACAGTGGCATAAATAACAATGATAATAATTTTAAAATTCTAAAATCCTAAATGTTAATTAAAGAACCCTAAATTGAGACATAAACTCTAAACTTATATATTTATTGCTTTATTTAATTTTAGATTCGATTATATAGTTTATTATATGCTTTGATGGTTGAGTTATTTAATTTCAATCCTTGATTTATTTAATTTATCATGGATGGATGTTTTCTTTATTGTTATTATTTGTTTGTTTTAGTATTAAAATTGTAAGAGGTATGTTTCCACTTTGTGGGTACCTCATTAGTTAAATATCATATAATATTGCTTTTATATTTTGGACCAATGTAAAGGACATGTTTCTACCTTTCAGTGGGTGTCCTATTTAGTTTAGACATGAACGATGTAAGGACATGTTTCCATCCTTGGATGGGTGTCCATTTATCTACTTTGCTTGGACATTGCTTTGATTTTAATATACCGATGTTTTATTTCAATTTTTGAATGTAATATGGATAATATTGTCATATTTAAAAATTTTATAATATTAAGACCTGCAAAGGAGGCTGGTTCCAATGAACCGGACATTGTGGGGGTGCTGGGCTATTTCTCACCATCCCCACACGTACCCAACTTTCCAAACCCATAAGGGAGTTGGGGATTCCTTAGGAATCGAGTCATCCACCCCTTTCTTTTTTTCGGCCCGTCCGGGTGGCAACTCCATTTTCTCTGGGCTTAGTTCCGTGTTCTCTAAGGCCCTGAGTCTAAACAGTGCTGAAGTCACAAGTACCATTCCACTGAGAGTGGGGGCAAAAATCCCCGCTCACAGTGGCGACTCCACTGGGGAATGTTAACCCCAAAAAGAAAGAAGAATGTTCAAAGCTCTGCCTTTTCATGCTCCCAACTGTCTAAAGTTCCAACAAGCAGTTTGTAGTGTGAAGGTTTATCCAATGTGTCACATCGGCTTTAATCTCAAAATGGCCTTCATTTAAACTAGTGTCCCTTATAGACCGCATTTCAAGCCTATTAAAGACCTGTTGATCTCTCTTTGTAGGTAGAGTCTATTTGTGGAGATAGTTTAGATAAGCATGCATATGAGATAGGCAATATTTAAGCTCAAATGAGACCTTTGGCCACATAATGTGTATGTGCCTATCTGAAGTGCAACAATTCTTGCTTAAATAGAAATGATTCCCGAGTTTAGTACTGTAACTAGGGTTGTCATGTTATAGATATGTTAATTTGAAATCGAGACCTGAGGTAAATTTACATTAATTTGGCAAAGCAAACATTTGATATCAAAATCAAAATACAAAATTGAAAATTCAAAAAAATATTCAAAAGAAATTACAAAGCCTTCAAGTTAAGGGAAGTATGTTGAATCATTGAACCTCCAAAGGACACATTGGGCAAAGGAAATGATTTTTGGCAAGGTCATGAAGAAGCTACCAACTGACATGCTGAAACATAGTTTGAAATGGATGCATCCCTGACTCTGCTGCTTGGGGTATCTACTACTCATGTTCTCAACATCTTGAAGATAAAAGCCATAAATGCAAAGCTTTCTGTCATTCCAATGCAAGACTTGAACGAGAGTCAAAAAGAGTCAATGAGAATACTTCTACTGATCACCTCGGTCTGTGAGTCAATGGAACCACGGTAAGTGTTATTCATGCATATCATGCACACATGAGCATATCACATTGCATTTTCTTGTATTGTATTGTCCATTCTTTATCAAAGTGAACAACAAACACCCTGTGAAGTAAACAATCGAAAGAAGATATCAAATCAAGGGGGCATGGAAAGCCCGTTGCTTGAGAAAGTTCTAGTAATCCTACAAAGAGAAGAAATATGTGATTGTGCAAAGAACTAGACAACAAAAACATCAATCAAAGCTCGCATGGAAAAAACATTTGGCTTGAGCCTACACAGGGGGCAAAGTTTCTCCTTTCCAATTTTTTGAGTTTATATACCAAACATTTTCAAACTCACTTGCAAATATTTCGCCGTGTAGGGGGCAAGGAGAATATATGAGGGCCAACTAAAAATAGCTGAATTTTTGCAAAAGAAAGAACAAAATAATGGAACAACAAATTAAGCCAGAATCCTCAACTGATAAAAGGTCAGTGTAAACCCTTAATTTTTGACCCAATCTGGTCCGATATATTTTATTTAGTCCAAAATAATTTTTGTTATCTTAATTAAGTAATTTTTGCTTTAGTATCAAATTGTTATTAATAAAAAATAAAAATAAAAATCGGCAACGGAAAAATCGGCAACGGAAAAATTGGCAATGAAAAAATCGTCGCCGAAAACCAACGTGCGGGACGAATGGTCGTGGGCCATTTCGCCCGCAGGAGTTTCCTGCGGGCAAAATGGCCAAAGCCATTTCACCGGCAGAATTTTTCTGCGGGCGAAATGGCTTCTCAAGGAAAATCCTACGAAATGGCCCGTAGGCCAGTCCTCACCCCTGCCGCAGCCAACTGCAGCAATTTTTTTTTACCAGCACATTTTTTCCGCAGCAGTTTTTTTTTGCCAGCAAAATTTTTTCCACTCAAATTTTTTCAAAACCTAATGCAATTGGTTTTTAGTTTCCTTTTCTTATCAATATTAGCTTCCGTGAATAACTATGATTAACCATAAAATTCTTCTATAAATAACACAAAAACAACACAAAAAGCAATGAAGAAATCGGAGGAGAAATTGATCAAAAATTGGATTCGAAACTAAGTAGGAAAGGCAGTGAATCAACCTGATTTCGTTTTTTGAGAGAAAAAAACAATTAAATCAATTAAAAGGCAGCAAAGCTTGTCTTTGTTTTTGTTCATCCAAGAAGAAATTTTTGGTGGAACCAACAAACAGAGGTATGCATCAATTGTCTAAATTCTATTTTCACAGTAGCTTAATCATCTAATTGTATCTTTTAATTCAAAACACTAGAACCTCAATTCACTTTTTTGAAAGTTTAAAAACCTTAATCCGTTGCTTTGTTTTCCAAAAAGTTTAAAGTTGTTTGTTTTGTTTCTTCAAAACCCCAAATCCCTAATTTGCTTTCCAAATTTTCAAAACCCTAAATTGAGTTCTTTTTCTTTCCAAAAGCCCTAAAAACTTCTTTTTTGCTTCTATAAAATTTAAATCATTTTGTTTACTTTCATAAAACTTCATAAAATTACCAATTGATTTTCAAATCCTAAAAATCTAATGCATTCCCCGAAACCCTAATAAAAAATCCTAAAACCCTAATACAACTCCAAAAACCAAAACAGTGAACCCTAACCCCCTTAAAACCTTAAACACTAATTTTTTCTAAACCTTAATCATTTAAAACTTTAAAAACCATATAAACATAATTTTACACAGTAAGCTCAAAATAATAATTCAGTAACCGAAAATCATATTTCTAAAAGTTTTGAAGAGCCCAAACTCTAAATTCATGATTTTACATCACAAACTCTAATTTGGTTAATCAAAGAATTTTACCAACTTCTTGAATCATAAAACTTTAATTCATTTTAATTCTCTTAAAAACACAGTAGCTTAAACCCATAAAATTCCAAAACCCTAAACACATGGAATAAAGAACCTTAAATGGAAATAGTATCCCTAATTTGAATCTTTACTTGCCTTATTCAATTTTATATTTGATTATGCTTTGATTTATTTTATATGCTTTAATTTATTTAAGTTCAATGCTTGGATTATTTAATTTATCATGGATGGATGTTTACTTTCTATTGATGTTTAATACCTTTTTATGAATGATTTATGTATGATGAATGGTTATTTACTTTTATCAATTTATTTGGATTTCCAAATGTTGTAAGAGGTATGTTTCCACTTGGTGGGTACCTCATTGGTTAAATATCATGTAATTTAAATTGCTTTTCCATTTTAGAACTAATGTAAAGGACATGTTACTGTTAGTGTATGTGCCCTAGGCCATTTATTTGGATCTTTATGTTATACATTCATTATTAATAAATGAGGTTTTATTATCATTATTGTTTGTTTGCATGTTACACAATTTTGATATTTGTCCCTGGTTTATTATTGTTATAGAGATAAAAAAAATTTCTTAACCAGTATGAACATTGATTTGATAATCATCAGATGGTTATGTGTATAGTGATACAAATCAATTTCATAGATACTTGTTAGAGAACAATGTATTGGATAGACCCATCATGAGATTACTACATGGGTTAGTGTCATAAGTAAATCTCATGATAGTTATGTATTAATTCTTTGACTTGAGATTGTCATAGTTTCCAATATAAGGACTATTATATTTTGACATGATCAAACATTATCCGTAACTGGATAGTAATAAAGGTTATGATCATATATGATAGAAATTATGTAGAGGATAATGAACAATCAAGATAGAATTTGTCCCTCTCTTTGAGAGAGATATCTTTTGGGCCCCTCGATAAGTGAGACTGTGAAATGCATGGCCGTGCTCAAATGAATTGATAGTGTGATCAATTTCATTTGTTTTTATCAGTCTACTTGGAGATCGAGTAATCATAAGTTTGGACAATATAAGTATGACGTTGACCATGACTTATGTTCAAGCTAGATATCGTGTGACAAAGGGATTAATGCATGTAATATTATTAGGCAAATTGGACATTCCTTATATTAATTGGGTAGTTGTAACGCCTTGCTAGAGGCCAATTATGACTTGTTGGTTTAATAGAGATTAAATTGACTGCCAATTAATATAGGCCTATCGGGTCACACACAAGAATACGCTTTGGGCTGGATATAATATTAATAATATTAATATTAGATATTAATATTTATTATTATTATTATTTTCATTATATATATATATTATTAGATAATATATTCAGAATCCTAATTAGATTTGGATTCTGAATTTGACTTACCTTATCCAATTTCGAATTGGATTCTGGAGTGATTATATTCTCTCTAGAAGTTAAGTCTTCTTATAGGTAACATTAGAAAATTAAAAGAGAACGAAAAAGAAACCCTAATATGTTTTAGAGAAAACGTTTTTCAGCCTTCGCCGTTGCAAAGAGCTAGCACTCCAGACGGTAGCATTCGTGTGGATACGCGATAGAGGGTGTTTTGCGATCGAGGCATCTATTCCAAACTGTGATTTCGAATCATCAACAGGTTAGTTCTTTGTACACTTTCGTCGAATTAAACGAACAACATGGATCCTGGTGGGAAATCAGAGATCAAAAATTTTTTTCCGCTGCGTGTTTTGTTTGCAGTGATCTCCTTGATTTCCTAACAGTGGTATCAGAGCCACTTGTTGTTTTCGTTTAAGTCGAAAATGCCATGTTGATATGATTACATGAGATATATTGATTTCGTATGGCATGTTAATTATAAAACCTTAATTCGTTTTTCATATGATGAGAAAGGATTGTTTTTGGTTTCGTTTCTGTAAAACCCTAATTCATTTTTCATATGATGAGAAAGGATTGGTGTTTTTAATTTCGTTTTCATGAGATGATCACGTATATATAATTGGTTTTCATATGATGAGAAAGGATTGTTTTTGGTTTCGTTTTTGTAAAACCCTAATTCGTTTTTCATATGATGAGAAAGGATTGGTGTTTTTAATTTCATTTTCATGAGATGATCACGTATATATGATTGGTTGATTAAAATGATTTTCATATGATGAAAATGATTAAGTTTATATGTGATATAAACATTTGGTAATGATTATATAATGGGTTGTACATATTCGAAATAAAACAGTAAGAAGGTTAATGAGATTAACGATTCTGTTTTAGGGTTTCGCCAAAGAAAAATGTTAATGAGATTTTGGGCCTAAGGCATTAGATGGAATTCAACATGCTATGACATATGATGTCAATATTCCATAATTACTAAGAGTTACATGAGATGTAATTGGTAAAGATGTTACCTACCTAAATAACTTGATTTTAAGCGTCACGCCAAAGCTGAGTTTAGAATTAAGTGAAATACGGATCTTAGCCTACTAAAATTTTTCTTTAGAGGGTTATATTTTTAGTAGGGTTTAAATAATTTTAACCTCATTATTAATTAAAATTTGACTTTGCATATTTATCAACAGATGGCTGCTAATAACAATTCCACCTTATCACTGCGATCTATCCTTGAGAAGGAAAAACTGAAAGAATGTGGGACTAATTTTGTTGATTGGTTTAGGAACCTGAGAATTGTTCTCAAACAAGAGAAAAAGTCCTACGTGCTTGATGAAGCTATCCCTGACCCACCTCCTGCAGATGCTTCTAATGCTGCTAAGAGTAAGCATAAGAAGCATGTGGATGATTCAAATGACATAGGATGTCTTATGTTGGCTACTATGTGTCCAGGACTTCAGAAGGATCTGGAACACTTAGAGGCTTATGAGATGAGTGTGCATCTCAAACAAGCTTTCCAACAATAGGCTAGGCAAGATAGGTTTAACGCCGCTGTTGCATTATTTGACTGCAAAATATCTGAAGGTGAATCTATTAGTGCTCATGTTTTGAAGATGAAAGGCTATCTAGATCACCTTGCTAGACTTGGATATCCCCTGAGTTTAGAACTCTCCACGGATTTGATCCTACATTCATTGCCTAGCAATTTCTCACAATTTGTCATGAACTATAACATGAATGACATGGAGAAATCCATTCCTGAGCTACATGGTATGCTCAAAACTGCTGAGGGGAATATCAAAAAGCCTACCCAAATATTGAATGTCAATATTAAACAAATGAAAAAGAAAGCCAAATATACTAAAGGCAAGGGTAAGGCAAAAGGTGCTAAAGGGTCCAAGGGACAAGCTAAACCAAAACCTGAACCTAAGGCTAAAGTTCCTAAGGAAGGGACTTGTTTCCATTGCAACAAGCCTGGGCATTGGAAGAGAAATTGTCAACTTTATTTGGATGAGTTAAAGAAGTTGAAGGGTAGTGCGACTACATCTTCAGGTATTTATGTTATAGAAATTAATTTATCTATTCCTTCTTCCTGGGTATTAGATACCGGATGTGGATCTCATATTTGTACAAATATGCAGGGACTCAAAAGGAGTAGGATACTAAAGAAGGGAGAAGTGGACCTACGTGTTGGCAATAGAGCAAGAGTTGCTGCTATAGCTGTAGGAACTTATGAACTTGTTATGCCCAATGGGTTTTTGTTAATTTTGAACAATTGCTTTTATGTTCCTACTATGAGTAGGAATCTTATTTCAGTATCTGTTTTGGATGATGAAGGTTATTCATTTTTTATTAAGAATAAGAAATGTTCTATTTTTGATAAAAATGATTTGCTTTATGATATTGCAAATTCTTATAATGGCCTTTATATCCTTAATCTTGATGATTCTAATGGTAATGATATCTATAACATAACTTCTAAGAGAACTAAGCCAAATGAGTTAAACCCTACATATTTATGGCATTGTCGCCTTAGCCATATCAATGAGAAACGTATTTCTAAGCTCCATCAAGATGGATTATTAGATTCATTTGATTTTGAATCATTTGAAACATGTGAGTCTTGTTTGCTTGGTAAGATGACAAAGGATCCTTTTACTGGGCATAGTGAAAGGGCTAATAATTTATTGGGCTTAATACATACAGATGTATGTGGTCCTTTTAGCATTAGTGCCAGAGGAGGATTTCGATACTTCATTACTTTTACTGATGATTTCAGTAGGTATGGCTATGTCTACCTAATGAAACATAAGCATGAGTCTTTTGAAATGTTTAGAACTTTTCAAAATGAAGTACAAAATCAACTTGGTAAAATAATTAAGCAACTTCGATCAGATCGAGGTGGTGAATATTTGAGCCAAGAGTTTGATGATCATCTAAGGGATTGTGGAATTGTTTCACAACTGACTCCTCCAGGAACTCCACAGTGGAATGGAGTTTCTGAAAGGAGAAATCGAACTCTATTAGATATGGTTCGATCAATGATGAGTCAAGCGGATCTTCCTTTATCTTTTTGGGGTCATGCCTTGGAGACAGCTGCATTCATTCTGAACCGTGTACCATCTAAGGCGGTTGAAAAGACACCATATGAGATATGGACATGTAAGACACCTAGTTTGTCTTTTCTTAAGATTTGGGGTTGTGAAGCTTATGTGAAAAGACCAGTTTCAGATAAGTTAGCTCCAAAGTCTATCAAATGTAATTTTGTGGGGTATCCTAAGGAAACTAAAGGATACTATTTCTATACTCCTTCAGAGAACAAAGTGTTTGTTGCTCGAAATGGGATCTTTTTGGAAAAGGAATTTCTTTCTAAGAGAACTAGTGGGAGTATAGTAGAACGTGAGGAAACTCAAGTACCACAAGAAATCATTGAGCCGTCTATAGAGCCTATTTCAGAACCACAAATAGTTGTGGAGTCTGAAGATGTAACACAAATCCCTCGCAGGTCTGATAGGACACGTCGTCAGCCAGAGAGATATGGATTTCTTATGACTGATGATAGTGAAGTAATGCTCATAGATCAAGATGAGCCTACTACCTATCAAGAAGCTGTGTCAGGTCCAGATTCAGACAAATGGCTTGGAGCCATGAAATCTAAGATGCAATCTATGTTTGACAACCAAGTTTGGTCTTTAATTGATCCTCCAGAGGGTATTAAGACTATTGGTTGCAAATGGGTTTTCAAGAAGAAAACTGACATGGATGGGAATGTGCAGACCTATAAAGCAAGGCTTGTTGCAAAAGATTTCAAGCAAACTCATGGTATAGACTATGATGAAACCTTTTCACCAGTTGCTATGCTTAAGTCTGTTAGAATTCTCATTGCCATTGCAGCATCCTATGATTATGAGATATGGCAAATGGATGTCAAAACCGCTTTCCTTAATGGAAACGTGCTTGAGGATGTGTATATGACACAACCTGAGGGTTTTGTAAATCCTGAGAATTCTACAAAGGTTTGCAAGCTTCAAAGATCCATTTATGGATTGAAGCAAGCATCTCGAAGCTGGAATCTTCGTTTTGATGAAACAGTTAGGAACTTTGGTTTCATCAAGAATGAAGATGAACCTTGTGTTTACAAGATGGTTAGTGGGAGTGCAGTAGTGTTTTTAGTCTTATATGTGGATGACATATTACTCATTGGGAATGATATCCCTACCTTGCAAAAGGTTAAGACTTGGTTAGGGAATTCTTTCTCAATGAAAGACTTAGGTGAGGCTGCCTATATCCTTGGTATAAAGATCTATAGAGATAAATCTAGAAGGATAATTGGCCTGAGTCAAAGTACATACATAGATAAAGTGTTGAAGAGGTTCAACATGCAAGATTCCAAAAAGGGATTCTTGCCTATGTCTCATGGCATTCATCTCAGCAAGAGTCAATGTCCTATGACATCTGATGAGTGAGATCTGTAACACCCCTATCTCCGGTACATGCACACTACAAACACCACAATGTAATATACATGCACTGAGCATAGGGACGCTACGGATTTTCTTCAACATTCAAAACGTTTAAAAAAAATGATTCCATAATCGTTCTCATTATACATTATAGAAAATAAGTCATTAACTTGTAATATAAAACAAAATAGATATATATATTTATACTTTACTTAATACGCAGCGGAATTTATAAAATATTTACATATATGAAAACATTTAAATCCATACTTACAAATATACATATATTTACACTAAAATCAATTCCTTACAAAACATAAAGTAATTTACATGATTGGCAGCTTTTCTCTGATCTTTAAGTCCCACAACAAACTCTTCAGTATCTACTCTCACTAGGTCTCGATGAACTTTCGGGTTCAACTCTATCACCTGCGCGATCAACACTATCGTGCTAAGCCAACGGCTTAGTAGTACAAAACATGCTAACATTATGCTTGTATGCTATGCAATGTCACACATTCCATTAATATCAACATCATAATCATATAAGCATATCACATCTCAAAGTTCTTTCATGAATTTCATTATTCAATTATTTTACCATCAATGAATCACATATAAACAAAGACAAGCATGGGCCCAAAACACACTAATATGCCATTCAATTTTCAGAGTTAATGCTTTGGTTTTATCACATTTATCATTATCACATATACCCAACTAGGCTTCAAGGATTAGGTTCAACCAAGCTTCAAGGGGAACAAAGCATGCTAAGTCTCAACCCAACTTGGCTTCAAGAACCAAACCCAACCTAGCTTCAAGGGTTGTAACATCTCAATTAGGCTTCAAGGACTAGACCCAACCAAGCTTCAAGGGGAGTAAAACATGTTGAACTTCAACCCAACTTGGCTTCAAGGATCAAGCCCAACCTAACTTTAAGAGATTGTTACTATCATTAGGCATGCCACCAACAACAAACTCTGAAAATGGAATAACACATTAGCCACACAACTCATTTATTAATTTGTTATCAATTTCATTCTCAAATGAATCAACATAGCCAATCACAATGGCTCTACATTTTATTTGAATTATCATAGCCAATCACAATGGCTTTATATTCCATTTCATCTCAATTCACATCATAGCATTTCAATCTTTCATATACACAATCATTTGCATCATCATGTCATTCACATTATTCATATATATATATCATCATTGATATAAACATAACAACACACATTGCTCATATAAATTAACAATGTAGTAATGCCACATTTGTACTTACATACAATCATATAGGTTTTGTACTTACCTCAAAAGCAAATCACACCACTCTTAACACTTCCTTGTTCAAGATCCTTCTACCTCTTAGATCAATGATCAATCACTATCTTCAAGACCTAAATCAAAAGTAATAGCATATACTTGCTTAGGGATACATAAGAGATAATCCAATTAGGAATTAATTAGGGCAAACCCTAACCCTGATACGCTCACCCACACGGGCGTGTTCATGGGCGTGTAATACCTACTACCTCTCAACCATAACAACACGTCCAACATCATGAACGTGCTCCTGGCCGTGTCAATTCTCCAAACTCACAGTAGCTATGACACGCTCAATAACACGGGCGTGTTACTGGTCATGTCAAACCTACTGCTTCCAACACAATTGACACGCCTAAAAACCCTGGACGTGCTCATGGGCGTGTCCGGCCACAAATCAAGACTCCGGTCAAAACAACCAAACACTCAACAACACACTTCTATTCATTAACATCCTCTTCAAACAATCTTAACAAAACATACTCAAAACTCATCTCAAACTTGCAACACACCAAAACAAGCCAAAACACACATCAAACACAAAACACAAAATCATCTCAAAACCCTCACCACATATACAACATCATCTCTTCCAACCACTTACTCTTTTCTTCAATCCATACTCAAAATCCATCATCAAATCACTCAAACACTTCTCACATCTCAAAATCAACCAACACACTCTTAAAAATCTATCAAACTCAAATATCATTTCAAATAAGCACAAAGATCACAAGAGAACTTACCAAAGTTATAAGACTTCTTGTATCATCCACTTGATCACTTCAATCTTCCTTCAATTTGAGTTAAACACCTCAAGATCTTCACTTTGTCTTTTGCTTTCCTTTGTCTATGGAAGAGCTGGCCAAGATGAAGGAGAAAGAAGAAGAAAACACAAAGAACAATCAAGAAGCCCAAAGTCAACTCATCTTTAAATCTCCACCAAGTATTTCAATTCAAGCAATTACCAAAACACCCTTTAACCACATGTTTTGATTTCCTTACAACCACTTGTCCTTTTAACTCATTTCACAAATCTCAACTAAAAATATCTTCTTCCCTTGACCACATATTTGACCAACTTATATTATATATATATATATATCATATAAACAACATATACATTTCTCTCTAAACCCTCTTTTCTTTCCCAAAACACATATACATAAACATTCTTTTCCAAATTCTTTTCTTATCACATACATATACATTCAATCCAATATACAACAACAACATAATCAAAACTTTTAGGGCATGCATTGGGATATTACAAGATCGAATGAATAAGATTCCTTATGCTTCTGCTATAGGATCTATTATGTATGCCATGTTATGTACTAGACCAGATGTCTCATATCCATTAAGTGCAACTAGTAGATTTCAAGCTGATCCTGGTGAAGGTCACTGGACAGCTGTCAAGAATATTCTTAAGTACCTTTGAAGGACTAAAGATGTATTCTTGGTTTATGGAGGTTTGGAAGATGTGCTAGTTGTAAATGGTTACACAGATGCTAGTTTTCAAACTGACATAGATGATTTTAGATCGCAGTCAGGTTTTGTATTCACATTGAATGGTGGAGTTATTAGTTGGAAGAGTTCAAAACAAAGCACTGTGGCTGATTCTACAACAGAGGCTGAGTATATAGCAGCATCAGATGCAGCTAAGGAAGCAGTCTGGTTGAAGAAATTCATCACTGAGCTAGGAGTGGTGCCTAGCATTGCAAATCCTGTGGACATTTATTGTGACAACAATGGTGCCATAGCACAGGCAAAAGAGCCTAGATCTCATCAAAGGTCTAAGTATATACTCAGGCGTTTTCACCTCATTCGAGACATTATCGATAGAGGAGATATCAAGATATGCAAAGTTGACACAAATGATAACATAGCAGATCCATTAACAAAGCCTCTCTCACGGGTCAAGCATGATCAGCACACTAGATCTATGGGTCTTAGAAATTTGTAGGCCTAGTGCGAGTGGGAGATTGTTAGTGTATGTGCCCTAGGCCATTTATTTGGATCTTTATGTTATACATTCATTATTAATAAATGAGGTTTTATTATCATTATTGTTTGTTTGCATGTTACACAATTTTGATATTTGTCCCTGGTTTATTATTGTTATAGAGATAAAAAAAAATTCTTAACCAGTATGAACATTGATTTGATAATCATCAGATGGTTATGTGTATAGTGATACAAATCAATTTCATAGATACTTGTTAGAGAATAATGTATTGGATAGACCCATCATGAGATTACTACATGGATTAGTGTCATAAGTAAATCTCATGATAGTTATGTATTAATTCTTTGACTTGAGATTGTCATAGTTTCCAATATAAGGACTATTATATTTTGACATGATCAAACATTATCCGTAACTGGATAGTAATAAAGGTTATGATCATATATGATAGAAATTATGTAGAGGATAATGAACAATCAAGATAGAATTTGTCCCTCTCTTTGAGAGAGATATCTTTTGGGCCCCTCGATAAGTGAGACTGTGAAATGCATGGCCGTGCTCAAATGAATTGATAGTGTGATCAATTTCATTTGTTTTTATCAGTCTACTTGGAGATCAAGTAATCATAAGTTTGGACAATATAAGTATGACATTGACCATGACTTATGTTCAAGCTAGATATCGTGTGACAAAGGGATTAATGCATGTACTATTATTAGGCAAATTGGACATTCCTTATATTAATTGGGTAGTTGTAACGCCTTGCTAGAGGCCAATTATGACTTGTTGTTTTAATAGAGATTAAATTGACTGCCAATTAATATAGGCCTATCGGGTCACACACAAGAATGCGCTTTGGGCTGGATATAATATTAATAATATTAATATTAGATATTAATATTTATTATTATTATTATTTTCATTATATATATATATTATTAGATAATATATTCAGAATCCAAATCCTAATTAGATTTGGATTCTGAATTTGACTTACCTTATCCAATTTCGAATTGGATTCTGGAGTGATTATATTCTCTCTAGAAGTTAAGTCTTCTTATAGGTAACATTAGAAAATTAAAAGAGAACGAAAAAGAAACCCTAATACGTTTTAGAGAAAACATTTTTCAGCGTTCGCCGTTGCAGAGAGCTAGCACTCCATACGGTAGCATTCGTGTGGATACGCGATAGAGGGTGTTTTGCGATCGAGGCATCTATTCCAAACTGTGATTTCGAATCATCAACAGGTTAGTTCTTTGTACACTTTCGTCAAATTAAACGAACAACATGGATCCTGGTGGGAAATCAGAGATCAAAAAAAATTTTCCGCTGCGTGTTTTGTTTGCAGTGATCTCCTTGATTTCCTAACAGTTACTACCTTTTGGTGGGTGTCCTATTTAGGCATGGGATGTAAGGACATGTTTCCATCCTTGGATGGGTGTCCATTTAATTGTTTTGTTTGGACATTGCTTTGATTCTTTTAATATATTGATGCTTTATTTTAATTATTATGTGTAATATGGATAATATTATTATACTTAAGAATTTTATAATATTAAGACCTGTAAAGGAGGTCGGTTCCAATGAACCGGGCTTTGTGGGGGTGCTGGGTCATTTCTCACCTTCACCACACGTACCCAACTTTCCGAACCCATTAGGGGGTTGGGGATTCCTTAGGAATCGAGTCATCCACCCCTTTCTTTTTCCCGGCCTGTCCGGGTGGGAACTCTATTTTCTCTAGACTTAGGTCCATGTTCTCTAAGGCCCCGAGCCTAAATAATGCCAAAGTCCCAAGAACCATTCCATCAGGAGTGGGGGCAAAAATCACCGCTCACAGTGGCGACTCCACTGGGGATAAGAGAAGTTGATTCCATTGGTCTTTATATTATTCTATTCTTTCTTATAATGATATTATCCATTGCATCATAGTAGATTGCATTATGTGCGTGAGTTAGGGCGCCCGTGTTACCCGTGTTGTGTTATGTTAGGGATACTGTACTTTCACTCAAGGTATGGAGATCGAGCATGGCATAACCACTCATAGCCTCGTACCATTTGGTATATACTTGCTATGGGAACCTAAGCTTTTTAACCTAAAGACTAAAGCTCATGTAATTGGCCTAGCTACTTTCCTTAGGTTCTACCCCAAATGCATGTCGTTTGACTATGGTTAATTCATCTTGGCTTAAATCATGGCTTATTTGGTTTGCTCTTTTTCTAATATGACCTAAGTAAATTGTAAACTCAAAATAAATTTTTCTTTAAAATCCAATAGACAAAAGCTATTTTCAAAATTTTTCAAGATGGTCTTTGGACATAAGACTTTTCTAAAAATAAATCAAAATTTCTTTTGCTCATGGCCCAAATACTAAGCCCAAAATCCATTTTTTCTATGATCTTTTTACAATGGGCTTAGAAACAAAATTATTTTTCATTCAACCTTTTCTTACAAAGAGCTTGCAAAAATATTTAGGTCAATTATGAAATACCAAAAATCAATTGTGGGCCTAGTTTATACTAAGAATAAATTAACCATGGGCTTGTTTTTGGCATGGATCATTAGTTAGCTTTTTCAAGTGAGAAATCTATCTATAATAAACCTCTTAATTTAGTTTTAATCTAGTATAGCATAAAAGCTACTTTAGTTGGTTGAATGGATTAAAATCTAATTAATGGGAATTATCATGGATTGATTTCCATTTTTGAAAATATAACTATTGGTTGAAACGTCCGAGGGAATTATTCGAAAGCAAGGTACCCCATGTTGATATTTTGTTAACCATATACCTAAGAAAAGAGACTCGCCATTTTTTTTGTGTGGATGATATAAGGTTGGAAGGAACATCCTAATTATCCTTGTTTGTTGATTGTTTGTGCATACATGCATACATTTACATCTCATATCATCGATCCTCTCTGACTCACAGCCTTGGATTATGACAGTTCAAAAGTTTACAATAATCCAACCTACGCCAGAGATGAAGTATCTAGCAACGACTCAATCACTTGCTCACCAAAAATAATGGAGCCTGAACAAATTCAAAGGATGGTGGATGAGGCCCTCAACGCCAAGATGGAAGAAATAAAAGAGGCCCTAGCTGAGACCATGAAGAACCAATTGACTGCAATCTTAGAGAATCATGCTGAGGCATTTGCTAGCACTAAGAAGCCAAAGGATAAAGGGAAGACTAAAATTGGTGAAGTGGTTTTTGATGATGAAAAGGTGATCATTGATAATGATGATGATGATTGGGCTCAATACTACCAAGATGCTCAAAAGAAGAAAAAGGAACCGAAGATTGTTGAAAGATCAACTATGGAGAAGACCAAAACTTCTGATATTGAAAAGATGATTGCTGATTTTGAAAAGAAATTTGAGAAGAAGCTGAAAACAGAAGAAATGTCTGAAGTTGACAAATTATTTGAGTTAGATGAAGAAGTCCCGTACAAGTTTAAGATGCCATCTTTTGCAAAGTTTGATGGAACCGGAAATCCTCATCTCCATGTGAAGCAGTATATCACTGCTATGTAGTTTGCCCGAGCTACAAAGGCTCAAACTCTAAGGTACTTTATGCTCTCATTGGACCCTATTGTCCGAAATTGGTTCAATACCTTAGATGATGGAATATAAAAGAGTTGGGATCTGCTTTACAAAGCCTTCATCAAACAATATGAGTATAATTTCAAGATGGAAGTTACCTTAATGAAAGTGGAGTCCATTAGGCAAAGGTCAAATGAGAATTTTGTGGATTATATGAAGAGATGGAGGAACAAGGCCGCTTTACTCAAGAATAGGCCCGACGAATCCGATCAAATAAGGATGATTATGAGAGGGGTGTTGCTTAGTCTTCGTGAGAGGATGTCTCGTACACTCATCCGTGATTTTAAAGACCTTCTCCAAGCGGGTTTGCAAATTGAAGAATGGGAGAGAGAGAGAAGAACCGTTTTTCAACAAGAAGGAACGAGAAAGAGAGCTATCAATCTGGTAGCCAAAGCATGCAAAAGGCAGTCGGTGTTAATGCTACTAACCAAGGAACAAGGAGAAAATTTTTGAAATTGGGGAAACCGATGTCTTAGGTTCTCAATAAACTTCAAAGGAAGGGATTGCTACAACCCTTAAATCCTCGCCCTTTGCCTAACCCTCTCCCACATAATTTCGACACTAAAGCATTTTGTCAATTTCACCAAATGCAAGGGCATGACATGGATAGATGTGTGAGGTTGAGACATGAGATCCAAAATCTAATTAATAATGGGAAGCTACCCGAGCCCAATAAGCCAAACGCCAAAGACAACCCATTACCAAAGTTCAATAGAGTACCACCGCCTGCAACCTTCGTGATTGAAGGAGGTTTGCATGAGGACTTTGTCATGTCTTCTTTTCAAGATGTGGGCGGAGAAGCAACCAAAGAAGAAGAGGCATTTGTCAAAATTAAACAAGCTATGATGGGTGAAGAAGTAACAATTTGTGTTGTCAATGGGTTTTGGGATTCAAGCGATAGTGCTGATGATCTTGTATCCAAGAAGGATGAGTGGACTTGGTCCGAGCCCGAAGAAGATGAGGTAATGAACACTAGATCCGGTAAGCCTTATGCAAGGCCACCACCTAAGGAGGTAGAAACTAATAAGGGTAAGGAAGTTGAAGTAGGAAATAAAGAAGAAGAAGATGATGTTGTGCTTAAGCAATTGAAAAGAACACAAGCAAGAGTTAGCATTTGGGACTTATTAACTACTTCTAAAAGGCACTGAGAAACTATGGCCAAAGCCTTGGCTAGCATGCCAATTTCTACCTCCACGACACCGGAGGAGTTGATCAACTTCATAAAAATTGGAGGGGTAATGAAATGTGAAGAGGTCCAAGAGAAGAGTGAAGTTAATACGGAAGCAGTTTCTTTCTCAGATGCGGACTTATCGGAGGATGGGAGAGATCATATCTGCCCTCTCTTTATCAAAATAGAAGTCAAAGGGAAGAGGACTCCATGTGTAATGGTCGATGATGGGTCCGCCATAAATGTTTGTCCACCTAAGATATTGCCAAAACTAGCCATGTCAACAAGAGATCTAAACCCAACCGAGGTAACAATTCAGGCTTATGACAACACTAAGAGACATGCCGAAGGGACTTTCAAAGTTGTTGTCAAGGTTGGTCCAATTGAATCTATTGTTGAATTTGTTGTTTTAGACATACCGGTTACCTTCGCCTTACTTTTGGGGCGACCATGGTTTCATCCTCTTGGTGGAGTTCATCAAAAGATCAAGTTTCCCTACGAAAATGAGACAGTGGTCATTGAATCTGAAGATAATGAGATTGTTAACACTCTAATGATTGAGAGGCCTCTCAATGGTTTGAAAGTATCTGCAATTTCTTATGATGAAGTAGTGGACTCCAAAGTCTTGAATATGATGAAGAACATGAACTACCTTCCCGGAGCTGGTCTTGGAAAGGGTAAAGCCGGTTTGACAAAATTGCCAGATTTTAAAACTCAAACTTCCAAGAAGGGGTTGGGATATGATGAAGACAATGATGTCCAGCCAAACAAGAGTGAGATGATGAGCTTCCCACCACTTGAAGAGATCTTTGTCAAAGCTCCAAATATGGGACCACTCCAAGGAAAGCCCGAGCCGATCATGTTCATGGGTAAGTTGATCCCAGGTTTTGAAATTTTTGCAGATGTGGCCGAGCTAGTGGACCAAGTGAAGAAAGAGCTCACCCTGTTAGCCAACAAATAATTCAATCCAAAAGAGAAGAATGAAGCTGTCCTGAAAGCCGAGAAGACTCCGGAGGAGATTGCTGCCCTGGTCGAAGAAAAGTTTGAAGACCTCCTGCCTTTTGATTTTGAGAACAATGATTTTGATTTTGATTTTAATTTGTTTACTTTGTATGAGGATGATGATGTTTTTTTTTTCTAAAATGAATGCAATAAAGTCTGATTTTGCTTACTTGTGTGATGTTTCTCCGGATAGTTACATACATTCAAATAGCAGTTACATGAGCATCTTCAATATTAATTTTGTTAACACACAATCATTAAATTTGGGAACAACCAAAAATCCTAAAAACATTAGCATAGCATCCAACCTTACTCCTAATGAGAGAGAGAGATTTGAAAAAATATTCAAAAAATATGAAGAAGTGTTTGCTTGGTCTTATGAGGATATGCCTGGAATAGATTGAGACATAGTCGAGCATCATATTCGTACTTACACTCACATGAAATCTGTCAAACAAAAGCTTAGGCGATTAAGACCTGAATGGGCTGAATTGGTTAAAGAAGAGGTCACTAAGCAAATACAAGTTAAGTTCCTTGAAGAAATAAGTAAATGTTTAGCTCATGTTCATAACCAAAAAACCAAAATAGAGGAAATAAGTAAAAGAATTCAAATAATCCATAATGAATGATTTGGGTTTCTTCACTTCAATCATTGGATCTTGGATTAAATCTTGCAGGAATTAGGTCTTCACCTTCACTCTTGGCTGCCAAAAACTCTCTTTTTCTTGGGAGGTCGGCTCTGAAAAAATAAACTCTATCCCTAATTCACTCTTTAGCTCAGATTTTATAGCCCATATATTTTTGCCTGACACCTCCATGGACACGCCCATGTTTGTGGGCGTGTCAACGATGCTGTTTCGAACCTTAATGACATGGGCAGTGACACGCCCATGTCCTTGGGCATGTTATTGCTACTGCAATGTTGAGTTAGGGACACGGTCATGGACACGCCCATGTCATTGGGAGTGTCACTTGAAGAATCTGCACAAAATAGCTTCTTCCCTTATCTTTCATCTGTGATTCCAGCCTAAATAACCTTAAGGTCCCAACATGTCAAAAGTTTCTAGAATCAACCTTAATAAACACTTAAATAAACAAATTAAACTCAATTTGACAATAAATATATTAAGAAATAGGGACAAAAATATCATCAATTATACACTTATCAATCATTGAGGTCATCTTAAAATTGAATGTTAGATACCTAAAATGTATAAAGATTCTACTCTCATTGTATCATAGGCATTATGAAAATGGAAGATAAAGGAAGAATGTCTGCTTCCTTACCTTTAACGTTTGGAATATCTAACAAAGCAGTTTAAAGAAGTTTCATTCTATTACCTTCTTCAAACTAAGAATCAATTTACTAATGACTTGGCCACTCTAGTATCCATGACAAACATGGGAAGGGAGATGGGAGATGGTGATTCACCCTGTCACCATAAAAGTGATAATACAGCCCGCCTATTATGCTAAGGTTCAAGTATCATACAAGAAACCATGGTTCTGGGACATTCTCATCTTTGTTCAAAATGGTGAGTGCCTTGACTATGCCTTAAAAGCAGATAGGAGGACTCTGACACAACTGGCTAGCTAGCATATTCTAAATGATGATATACTATATTAGCACTCGTAACAACATCCACCTTAGGTGTGTGGATGAATTTGAAGCACAATGGATAATTGAATTGGTTCATGGTGATGAGCTAGGTACCCACATGAACGGAATTACCTTGGTGAGAAAAATCACTAACCTGGGTTATTATTGGCTCACCAAGAGAGAGGATTATGCAAGCTTTGTTAAAAGGTAACATAATTGTCAGATATATGCTAAGTTATAGAAACAGCCTCCAATCCCATTGTAATCCACAATAACTCCATGGCTATTTGCAACATAGGGAATTGATGTAATAGCTAGGATTACCCCTAAGTCTTCCTATGGTCATGAGTACATATTAGTGGATATAGATTATTTCACCAAATAGGTAGAAGCAACTTCATATTCTGTCCACAATGCAAAGGTTGCCCACTTTATCCAAACCAAAATCATTTGTTGGTATGGTATCCCATTTGAGATCATTTCAGATAATAGATCTCAATTCCAAAAAGAAGTGGTCCAGCTAATGGAAATGCAAAAGATATAGCATCATATATCCTCTCCCTATCAATTTTAGACTAATGGAGTTGTGAAAGCTACTAACAATACCATAAAAAACATTCTGGAAAAGATAATGGAAAGTCACAAAAGCTGGCATGAACATTTACCTTTTTCTTTAAAACACTACAGAACCTAAGTTAGGACACCAACAGGGCAACTCATTTCTCATTGGTTTATGGTATGGGGTGGTACTACCAATTGAGGTAGAGGTTCGATCACCTCAAGTACTCCAAGAGAACCAACTCGGTGAAGTTGAATGGGCTAGGGCCTACTATGACCAGTTAAATGCTGTTAACGAGAAGAGGATGGATGCTTTGTATAGAGTGCAGGGGTACCAATAGAAGATAGCTAGGCATTTTGACAAAAGGATCAAAGATCGGGATTTGCATAAAGGGCACCTAGTATTGAAAGAGATTAAAGCTCCAAATTGGGTAGGCCCATTCTAACTCAAGAAGGTCCTATAAGGTGAAGCAGCAATACTATCAGACTTAGATGGCATCAAATTCTCTAGCCCATGCAACATGGATAAGCTCAAGAGATACTTTGTCTGATTGCATCATTATTGTAATATAACTACGTTGATCTTATTCTAAAAAAAAAGAGGGGGGAGGAGGGGTTTGGTGAGTTGAAACCTGAAAAGGCAACTCGAGCAAAAATTAGAATGAGAATAAAGAGATATGTAGGATGCCCTCCTTACGGTCCAAAATATTGCATAACATACATTCATCCCATGTTGTAATAAAAGAAATTTTATTCCATAAATGCTCAAAAATGCTTCATCATAACATGAATTTATTCTAAACCAAAGTAAGCACAAAATTAAGGTCCTACAAGGCAACTAAGAGTCTTACTAAAGTATCTACCAAAAAGTAGTCTCCTGAATCTAAGCAGTCTCATTTGTAGTCTCTGCCTCTAACTCGTTAACAAAACCAATTGCCTTATCTTCTCTTTAGGCTAAACCATAATAATGAACCAACTTATATACCCTTCAATCGTGTCTGCCAGTCCAGATGGCCACACTATATGGAATCCCAGGGCCTAGCCATTCAATATAGCTATGGGAAAAGCAGGAGTGATAATTACAAGAGCATGCGCCACACCATTAGGTGGTACACTAAGCAAATGACCCAAATGTCGGAGAATTTGAGTCCTATGATAAAATTTTGACATCAATAATCCAAGCAAATAGACAACCCTATATCCAAAGCTCATAGTTATAAAAGAGCAAATCAGGTACCAAAGGCAATACCATAAAATTTCATTTGGACCAAGCTTTAACAGCCAAGAAGTCCACACCCTCTTTGAATCATGGCAGATAAGAATTTGTCTACATCTATAAGCAAAGGGAGAATAGGGGAGCCTAGCCAACATAGCCACAACACGAAGATGATCCCTTAGCCAAAGTCTCAGCTAGTAACGAGGTAGCAATAGACCATGAATTGTCCATCTTTAGGATCCATGGAACTAAGTCAATCAAGACCTAGCTTGGGTCTCCAGTAAACAAATATCCACTGGTAAGGCAGAAGCCCAATGCCCTCAGACATAGTTTCTGCCTCACTCTATCCTTAGTATCCTCCAAAAATTCAGTAATAAGTGCACACAGGTTCACTTTGTCCTTCCTCGCCATAAGAGCTGCTTTAGCCTCACCCAAGTTATATAGCTTTTGGAAAGCATAAAAAAAAACCCAGTGCAGTGTTTAAGAGTTGCTAACTCAGCCTCAATACTATATCCCAGTGTAGACCCTTAAATTTGGACTCGTTTAAATTTAAAAGCTTTATGTTGGTCCATTATGAATTTAGATTTCTTAAACCTAATTTTAGAATTAAATTGGAAGTTATATCAAAATTGCAAAATATTTGCTAAAAATTTAATTATTTTGGATTGATTTGGGAGGGCCAAATCGATATGGGTACTGCCCATATCGATTTGACCTTGCCAAATCGATATGGGCAAGTGCCTCATATCAATTTTGGCAAGCCAAATTGATATAAGGCAATTTCATATCAATTTGACTAGCCCAAATCGATATGAGGTGCACTCCATGTCAATTTCGGCCTTTAATCCGAGTCCTAAACACAATTGCACCGGCCATTTAACTTCCTAATTAACTTATGAGAGTTGGATTAGGTTTAGGTTAAAGTGTTGGTTTCCCTATAAATACATGATTAACACAAATAGACAAGGGGATGAACAAACCGGAAGGCGACTGGAATTAATTGATTGGCAGTAAAAGAAAGAGAGCAATATCGAAAATCAAGGGAGCAACTGGGATTAATTAATAAACTGGTAGTAAAGGAAAGTGAGGATAAGAGTCTTATGAAACCCTAATCATCAAGAAGCAATTGAGTAAACATTAACAATATAACAATTACCTCAAGCAGTTGTTTCCCTCCACCAATAACAAGAGTTGATTCAGGGTGTAATAAACATCAGATTTGATTCAATGCATTGAAAATTGGAGGAGCCTACGACACAGGTACATCTTCATTAATTCATTAATTCATTTAGCTTAAATTCTCATTCATCTTGTTTTGTTAATTGAGCATATTGTTATTATTACTTCAAATATAACTTTGGGAATTTCATTCAACAAGTCTTACCTTTAGTATTCAATTTGTTTCAAATTTTAAATCATAGAATCTAATCTTAATTGAATAATTCAAGTTCCTGATTTTCACTTATAAACCTCAATCAAATTTTCCAAAACCTTAAAGTCTTAATTTAAGAATTCTATACTTTGTAAAACCCCTAATCCAAAAATCCAAAACCATAATTTAATTTTCCCAATCCAAAAATCCTATAACTCTAATGTTATTTTCTAAAGTCCTAAAACCCTAGTTTGATTCCAAATACCCATAAAATCACAATTTCCCATCTAAAACCCTAAAAAACCATATTTCATGTTTGAAACCCTAGTTTCCCATCTGAAACCATATTTCATGTTTGAAACCCTAATTTTCCATCTAAAACCCTAAAAAACCCTAGAATCCTTAATTCAAGATGTAAACCTAAATTTATATATTTATTATTTTATCTAATTTTAGATTTGATTACGTTGTTTATTATATGTCTTGATGATTGATTTATTTAATTTCGGCATTTGGTTTATTTAATTTATCATGGATGAATATTTTTTCAATTATTATTTATTTATTAAAATTGTAAGAGGTATGTTTCTATGATTGGGTACCTCATTAATTAATTTTAATGTAATTTAAGTTGTTTTTATATTTTGGGATTAATGTAAAGGACATGTTTCTACCTTTTGGTGGGTGTCCTATTTAGTTTTAGACATTGGATGATGTAAGGATACGTTTCCATCCTCGGATGGGTGTCCATTTATTTATTTTATTTGAATATTGCTTTGATTTTAATATAATGATGCTTTATTTTAATTATTGTATATAGTATGGATAATATCATTATATTTAAGAATTCTATAATATTAAGACCTGAAAAGGAGGCCGGTTCCAATGAACCGGGTGTTGTGGGGGTGTTGGGCTATTTCTCACCTTTCCCACACGTACCCAACATTCCGAACCCATTAGGGAGTTGGGGATTCCTTAGGAATCGAGTCATCCACCCCTTTCTTTTTCCCGGTCCGTCCATTTTCTCCGGGCTTAAGCCCATGTCCTCTAAGGCCCTAAGCCTAAATAGTGCTAAAATCATAAGAACCATTTCACAGGGAGTGGGGGCGAAAATCTCCGCTCACACCCAATAAAACACTAAATGCCTAAAAAGTATGACACATCTCCTCCATCATAGCCCTAAACCAAAACACATGGTCCACATGATCCTAAAATTTTAAATAAGCCTTAATGAAGTCCCTATCTAGTTTTTCACCTTTTAAGATGATAACTCGTGCAATGCCATATTGTCCTAAATTTATTTTGTCTACTTTGTCCAAACTGGTGGTCCATAGATGAAGAGAATGACTAAAAAATAGTTCCATAGCAACATGGTCAATAATCAAAATGAAAAAAATTCCTCTAAAAGGTTAGAAAAACCTAAAAAATTTCATAGGAATTCGCACAAATGCACAATGTGCCAACAAAATCAACCATATATACAGGGTCACCATATGGTCCACACATCATGTGGTGCGTTCGCGCGATGTGCAGACAGTCTGCATGGTGCACGAAAGACTCGCACCTCATCTTTTAAAATAATAATAATAATAAATATAGGAGAAAATATATAATAAATAATATAATAAGAAAAATATATGAGATAAATATATATAAGAAAAAAAGGAAGAAAATAAAAAATAATAATACATGAAAAATACAAAGTTTATTCAAAATTAAATCAAAGTTAAGATAATAAAACAAAATTAAATAAAAATTATAGCAATAATTAGAGAACAAAATTACATTAAAAATAATAAAATTATCCAAACACAGTCATCCAAGGTTCATGCATCAAGATGTATAACTACATAATTTAAAACCTAAATGAATAGGAAATTAGAAGAAAATCTATCTTCCATGGCGGCGGTGCCTACCTCCACGCTTAATGGCAAGATGGCCCAAGATGATAGACAATGCGGCCTCGTAATGGTGAAAGTATATTCAGACCACTCATTAAGCCACTACAGAGAAATAACAAGAATAATGAAAAAATGGGAATATAAGAGCAAATAGAAAAATATTGCAAGAATATATTTACCTCTCTTAAATTCCCTAGTAGTGGAGCAAAATAAACCTCAAGCATGCGAATAATCTCCTCTGTGATATTTTCATCCTCAACATAGGTGACAGTCTCACTCAACCAGTAATACTTTAGAATGCCTTTAGAAGGCAAGGATTGGGTCCTCACCAATGTTGGTTGGGAACCAGCTTAAGAACACCCCCAATACAAGCTCAGTTTCAACAATAGAAACATCATCATCTTCTAAGGAAGCAGTTTCTCCTCAGCAACCAGCACCAGTAGCACTAGACTCAAGACGTGAGGCTCCAGATGAGCGGTAAGTATGCTAGGGTAGGCTACCTGAGCCACCCATAATTCAAGGCATTAATGCATACCGGTAAAATTCCTCACAATCCATGTAAGGCAGTAGAAAGGTGGTGGCAAGGAGGCCATTATAAAGATGAGTTTGGGCAACAATGGCTCTTCCCCTTCTCATATCCTTAGGGGTAGTGTTGACTGGCGTCAAATCACTCACCTAAGTAATATTGTTGAGTCTTCAGGGACCAGAAAATTATTTGATAGTTGGAGTACAGGACAACTTGACTCAGGCGTTCAGTGTTTGAAGAGATATATCTCGTTTACAGGACACAACTTACTTAAAAGAAGAATAAAAGTCATAAAGAAATCTTATTATGAGGTAAACATATGGAACTATTGAGTTCAAATGCACTTACATCATCAATCAATAGGTCATTAAAAGTTGCTTGCATGTTTAAAAAATCCGAGGCAGCTCGCTGGGACTAATTACTCGGCGACCAATTATAACACCCTTATATCTGGTACACGTATAATATATACACTCCGTATATATAAAATATATATACATAATACAAGAATGTCACTATTTTGGTCATTAAAAAATTTCCCATAATTTCCAATAAAATAATTTATTATTTTAAAGATAATTTATTAGATAAACAAATATAAATATAAGTAATTTAAATATTGAAATAACATTAATTAATGAAAATCTCTGGAAAAAAAATTGCCAGGATTTCGTCTGTAATTTGAACATTTCCAAAATAAAAAAATTCAACCTGCACAAAAATTTGCACTTCCAAAATATATTCATTCATTTATCCATATCTCCAACATCATTCATACAACCCAAATCCCAAAATCCCAAAATCATTTGTGTCTATAAAACATATCTCAATATTTATAATACTTAAGCAAACATTAAGTTTATAAACATTTTTATATAACCATAATTTATACAAAACATAATGTCATTAACCAAAAATAAATATTTACATGCTATGCAGTGGCCTATGGTCTAGTGATAAACTGACAAACTTCAAGTATTATCCAAAATCCTAGACCTAGTTAGGTCTAACAGGGCTTTCCGTATCTACCATGTCACCTGCGCGATGAAATTCAATCGCGCTAAGCTACTAGCTTAGTAGTGTATACTTTGATAGTAAAAATAATTTTAGAATAATGCACCATGAAATTCTTTACGACATGCTATGTCTCATACTTTAAAGCACATATACTAATAATGTTCATCAACATTTCACAATTATAAACATTGGGCCAAAATAACCCTAAACAATATTCAAGTTCTAAAGTCATTGATTTGGCCTATTGCAATAGTTGACACCTCTATGTCTAGCCCTGAAGGTAAATAATATTATCCAAGTGACACCCTTATAACCAATTTCATTATTCTTCATTTTTTGGCACTTTTTCCATCATTTTTCTTCATTCCACATATTTTCACCTTAAACATCACAATAATGCCATTATCCATTTTACAATGTGTGAGCGGAGATTTTTGCCTCCACTCCAGGTGGAATGATTCTTATGACTTCGACAATGTTAGGCTTGGGGCTTAGAGAATATGGGCCTAAGCCCGAAGAATTGGAGTCACCACCTGGACTGGCTAGAAAAAAAAAAGAAAGGGTTGGATGACTTAATTCCTAAGGAATCCCCAACCCCCCATTGGGTTCAAAAAGTTGGGTACGCATGGGAAAAGTGAAAATGACCTAGCATCCCTACAGTGCACAGGTCATTGGAACAGGCCTCCTTTTCATGCCTAAAAATTATTAAATTCATAAATTATTATAATACTATTCACACTACATGCAATTATAAAAATAAATATTCATTGTATTAAAATCAAAACAACCAAATAAAACGGGCACCCATGCTATATGGAAACATGCATTTTCAATGTCCAATGTCCAAAACATAAGTAAATAAAAATAGGACACTCATCAATTGGTAAAAACATGCCCCTTACATTAATTCTCAAATACAAATAACATAAAAGAAATAAATTAAATAACCAAGGCACCCACAATGTGGAAACATACCTTTTACATCTTTAGAACCTAAATAACAAGAAATTGCAATCCACATAATAAAGAATGATCATGCACATAGTCATTAAACAATAATAAATTAAGACTTAAATAAAATGAAATCACAAAAAAAAATGCAATCCATGAGCAAATCTTAATATTAACCCCTTTAACGAATTATAGTGCACAATGCACACAGCGGTCCCACTAAGGTAAATGATTTACAAGATAGGGTTTTGTTATGGAATTAGGGTTTAGTTGTGGAATTAAGGTTTTTAAAATATAAATTAGGGTTTTAGATTTTTACATGCAAGCTTAGGTCAAAACATGCAAACTGAAATTAAAGCATGCAAACTAGGTATCCAAGCTAAGGTTTAAATCATCAACTAATCTTCGGAATATAGTTACTGGATGAGATTTCTAAACCAAAAAAATAATAATCAACTCTGTCATATTAAACAATGAAGATGATTAATGGAATTCAATTAAAATGAGTTAGTAAATCGTACCTTTGTTTGTTGGCTCCATCAAAATTAATCTGATGAATCAAACTCCTTTATGTTACTGCTTGGATCAACTAAATCTTGGCTAAGTGAGGCAATCTAAAGATAATGATTTCTTTGAGCTACTATCTCTCCCTTGTGATTGATGTATTCGAGTTCTGTTGTCTCTATTTTATTTTGATCAATTGCTCTCTGTCTTGTTTCTATTCTTAATTTTCTCTTACTTTTTGGTGATTGTGGCTACCGTTTTCCAATTGCTTGTCTCTAGCTGAGTGCAGCCCCCCGTCTTATATTATAAGACTTGCATTTATATGTAACCATTAGGTTAAAGCTGACTTAATCAACTTTAATTTTTCAAAACACTTTCTCCTTATTCAAGGGTAATTAGAATTTAAAACAAACTCAAACTGAATTTGGCTCGGATTAGGGACCAAAACAAAGACTCATATCGAATTAAACCTTTGTCAATTTGATATGAACTGAAGCTCATATCGAATTGAATATTGTAAAAATTCAAATTAAATTAGCATGGGACAATCATCATTGAGCAATATACATGGCAATTTGAATGCAATTCAATGTATAATTATCAAAGTATGTACTAACCTCCAATTGGCCATTTCCAAGCCAAATTCACTCCCACTCTTCACTTTCCCAAAATGTTCTTCACCTCTTTAATTGAGAAAAACTACTCTACTCAACTCCTAATCACATAATGAGTTTAAATAAAACTCATAATTACCAATCAAACCTTAATTACATCAATTTTACTCAATTTCCATTAATTACCCTAACAGTCTTTAATTTTGAAAAACCCCTTTAACCAATTCCAATCCACATTATAAGTTTAAAGATTACATTAGAGACCCATTCTAACACTTTTAACAAATAAAATTCTAACTACATCACTTCTAACCAAAAATCACCAAAAACCGTTAATTAACCTACTACCTCTTCCAAATTCCAACCAAACCCTTTCTTTTAAATCATCCAACCTTAAAATCATTTCCTCTACATCTAAATAACTTCATTACAACCCATTTAAAAAATTATTGAAACTTCCATCAAAAGTGAAATTTTCATACAAGAAACTCTTTAAATTAGAAAGAAACCTTACCTACTACTTGAAAAATTTCTAAAATCACCCATAATCCTTGAAAACTTGATGAAATTTCGTGTGGATGAAGAGTAAAAATCCTTCCCTTTCTTAGTTATGGAATTCGGCCAAGAGCTTGAAGAAGATGAAGATGACTTAAGTGAATTTTTGACTTTTTTTCTTCTTTCATTTCTAACCATATATGTATAATTAATTAATTAATTATTAATAATTATAATTTACATCTTCCACAAAAAAATATCTCTAATTTTGATTTTTTATTATTTATTTATTATTATTATTTAAACTTTTTAACCCTTACTTTGATGTTTACTATTTACCTTGTTACCCACTTTTATCTTTTAGTGAATTTTTATACTTTAGGTATATTTTATTTATATTCTACATATACATTAGCTTTTTTCTTCTTCCAATCCCTCACCTAATCCTTCTGACTTATTTATTTAATTATATTTTAACAATATTACGCGTGTTACACCAGCAACACCCAACAAGGAAGGCATTCATCTATAGACTCCCTAACCCAAGTGTTAGAAGAGGGAAATACTCGTAAGCCCTCATCTACAAAAGACAATGAAGTCAGGATATAGATTCAAGAAAAGATAAAAAGGAATAACGACAAGGGTACCAGGGTACATACCTACCAAAAAATGCAGGTTCCTCTAATAGAGTGAATTTCCCCTTGGGATTGTCATCCCATTTTTTTTTACACGGTTGCTAACATAGCACCGACCAAGTTATACTTTGTAATCCGAGTTAAATCATCTAATCTCATTAGAATGGCGCGGTCAATAGTATCATTCAAAGTATGCCAGAAGAAGCAAACATAAGAAGCAAAATTACACAATGGGCAGCTTGTGAGGTTTGTTACTTCTCATCATCAAAGTGTTAATATGTCCCGTCGTTACTTCTCATCATCAAAGTGTTAATATGCCCCTTTAGCCAAGTACGGGCAATTAAAGCATCACCAGTCTCGGGAATGGATAGGATGCCACCTAGCAGGTTCATAATCTGCTCGTTAGATAAATTCGTTCAAGTTAGGAATAATTCCAAATGACATAGTTCGGATGTGATATTGGACAATAAGTACAGGTCTTGTGGTATCATAGTTAACTCACTACATGGAAATGGAAAGAATTGGTAAAGTCCTAATATTTCTTTGCTAAGGCTCAGAACAAATCATGGTTAGCATGTCCCATGCAGTCTAGGGATAGGATTTCGATAAAATCGGTGGAAGACAATAGTTCCCTCACTTCATTAGTAAGTAATGTGATATGGGGTGTGGACGTGAGCTAAAATGTCATTGCAATTTTTAGAGTCAAATCTTGTAGAAGAATGCTTCATGATATCTTGGAGGATTTGAAGATTCTTTTGATTCAAGTAGTTGTCCAAGCAAATAGGATTGGAGCAAGCCAAATATCTCTACAAGTTCAAGAGGATTCCAACTATAATAATATCTATTTGGGATAGTTATGCTTAATAAGCCCAATTGGAGGATTTGATGGACATTATATGTTTTGTATATTTTTATTATATCTAATGTGCTGGAATTTCAGAATTTATATTTGGGTTTTAATGTCTTTTCCATGGTTTTTTATGGGAATTATCTATTGGGTTATTCTATGTTTGTGTCAGCTATATGAACCTAAAATGTTTGTAAGCTTATTCCAAATAAGCTAAATTAGGGTTTCCAGTACCAGGTCATATATGACCTATCTTATTATCATTTTTAATAGTTAGTGAATCATGAGATTTTAATGAATTTGAAATGAAAATTCAGAACCCTTGTGTTCTTAAAAGAGGATTCTCTTGTCTTGATTCTTGTTGAATCAACCTTTTCACAAAGAGTTAATGACTTGAGTGAAATTATACCAAAGTTCTCTTCCACATTAGTTGGAATTGTGTTGAGGTTTTTTGGCAATTTGATTTAGCTTTCCAAGGGAGTTGATCCAAGCCTAAAGGTGTTGGGTTCCAATGTATTGTTCTTGTGGGTTCACATCAGCAAGATTTAGGTTTTCCAGGTTGGAACTGCCACCCTATAACTTTAATTAGGCATATTGCTAAAACTTATGGTAAATAATAATTAAATTATTATTATTTATTTGTTTTATATCGCTTCTATCAATTAAATTAAAAGCAGTTAGAAACATATTGTTTGTTTTTATTGCAAAAATAAAAAATATAACTTACCTCCATAAAGCCAGTCTGCGATGCATGTGTATTTGGGTCCGCCAGCAGCTTCCCAATAATCGACACTTTAGCAACTTCTAGGAAGAGGAGGAGGATTGAAACATCTTGAATTCTCAAATGGCAATAAGCAAAAGAAAGAGAGAAGGAGAGAGGGGAGGAGTAGGTAACAAATGCCTCTCTCCCCACTCCTATTTGTAGAAGTTAGTCCCAAAATGCAGTTCAATCGGCGCAGTACCAAACATGCTTATATGTACACCAAAAATCGAAGGATGCCATGTCAAACAAGTTCATTCTTTCTGATTTCCCTTGTTCACACCATTGCTTCAATTTTAAAATACAAAATGAATGCAATGAGGGGAAGCTGGGGACTCCTAAATTTTCACCTGATTAAAAATTAGGTATTTAAAACATTTTAGGAAATTAATTTTAGATTAAAAATAAATAAAAAATTAATTAAATTAATTTTAAAAATTAAGACTGGTTGTGTAATATCCCAAAGTGTGCCTAGAAGTTTTGATGTAATTGTTGTTTTATTTGGATTAAATGTAAATGTTAATTTGAAAGAGAAAAGAATTTAAGAGAGAGTGTATATGTTGTATATATGGAAATCTATACAACATATACATAAGTCAAATGTGGAAATCAAAAGAAGAAGATATTTTGAAATTTTAAAATTAATGGAATTTATTTAAATGGAATTAAATAAATGGAAGAGGGTATTTAAGTAATTTCTTATTTAGATTGCTTGGTGGAGGTTTAAAGAGAAGGGAAGTTTGACTTGGTCTCTAATTATTCTTTCTTTTTCTTTTCTTTTCTTTTGTTGGCTGGCCATCCAAAGCAAGAGAGCAAGAGAGAGTTTTGTGTTCCCAAGCTCTAAATTCAAAGGAGTTTTCAAGTGATTAAGTTGGAAATCCAAGAAGTTTCATTATAGTGGTTTAGGGTGTGTTTTGATGCAAGAGGGTAAAGTTATAGCGTATGCTTCTCGGCAGTTGAAGCCGCATGAGCTTAACTATCCGACTCATGATTTGGAGTTGGCGACTATAGTGTTTGCTTTGAAGATTTGGCGCCACTATTTGTATGGAGAGAAATGTTTTATCTATACAGATCACAAAAGTTTGAAATATTTGGGTGTTCAGAAGGAGCTGAATCTTCGGCAAAGACGATGGTTAGAACTGATTAAAGATTACGACTGCTTAATTGATTACCATCCTGGTAAGGCAAATGTTGTTGCTGATGCCTTAAGTCGGAAATCTTTAGCAGGTTTGGCTGTTTATTCGCTCTCGTTGCTTGTTGAGTTGAGAGCGTTGCATGCTAATTTTGAAGTATGTAATGATGGTGCATTATTAGCTCAGCTGCAGTTGAGACCAGTATTGTTAGATCAGATTAAGGAGGCTCAATTGATGGATGAGAAAATTCAAAAGATTATTTCAGATTGCCGAAATGGAGAGAGCCGAGATTTTCATGTGAAGAGTGATGGTAGTCTTTGGTTCAAGGATAGGTTGTGTGTTTCTGATGATGATAACTTGAAAAGGATCATTTTGGAAGAAGCACATCAATCGGTTTTTGCCATACATCCGGGAAGTACAAAGATGTACCATGATTTAAAACAGCATTATTGGTGGTATGGTATGAAGAGAGACATAGCGGAATTTGTGTCCAAATGTCTCACTTGTCAAAGGGTAAAAGCTGAGCATCAAGTTTCAACAGGGTTACTTCAGCCTTTAACAGTGCCTGAATGGAAATGGGAGAGGGTGACAATGGATTTTGTTTCAGGGTTGCCTTTAACTCAGAGTAAGCATGATGCTATTTGGGTAATTGTTGATAGATTGACTAAGACAGCTCATTTTCTTCCAGTTCGGATGGATTATTCTCTTGAGAAGTTAGCTGAGCTGTATATCCGTGAGATTGTGAAGCTATATGGAGTCTCGATTTCTTTAGTGTCTGATCGAGATCCCCGGTTCACTTCAAGGTTTTGGAAGAGTTTGCATGGGGCTATGGGTTCTCGATTGCACTTTAGTACTGCATTTCATCCTCAGACAGATGGGCAGTCAGAGAGAGTGATACAGATTATTGAGGATATGTTGAGAAGCTGTGTCATTGATTTCTCGGGAAGTTGGGACAGATTTTTGCCACTTGTGGAATTTGCTTACAACAACAGTCACCAATCAAGCATTGGTATGGCACCATTTGAGGCATTGTATGGTAGACATTGTAGAACGCCCTTATGTTGGAATGAACTTGGAGAAGGTAAACTAATTGATCCTGATTTGGTTAGAGAGACTGAAGAGAAAGTGAAGATAATTCGGGATCGGTTAAAAGCAGCTTCAGACCGACAGAAATCCTATTCAGATTTGAAGAGGAGAGACATTGAGTATAATGTGGGAGATAAGGTATTTTTGAAAGTGTCTCCTTGGAAGAGGATTTTGAGATTTGGTCGTAAAGGAAAACTTAGTCCTCGCTTTGTTGGACCGTATGAAATTTTGGAAAGGGTTGGACCAGTTGCGTATCGGCTTGCTTTGCCACCAGAGTTGGATAGGATCCATAATGTCTTCCATGTTTCTATGTTGAGAAGGTATAGATCGGATCCATCTCCTGTTTTGCCAGTTGAATCTATTGAAGTGAGTTAGGATCTGACATTTGAAGAAGAACCAGTTGCTATTTTGGCACATGAAGTAAAAGAGTTGAGAAATAAGAGAGTGCCATTGGTGAAAGTTCTTTGGAAGAATCATAGTAGAGAAGAGGCAACTTGGGAAAGTGAGCAAGCAATGCGAGATCAAAACCCTCAATTGTTTCGGACTTGACATCAGGTAATTTCGAGGATGAAATTTCTTTTTAGAGGGGGAGAATTGTAATATCCCAAAATATACCCTAGATGTTTTGGGTTTTATTATTAATTTAATTGGATTTATTGTATATGTTTTATTGGAAGAGAAAAGGGTTTTTAAAGAGAGTATATATGTGATGTATATTAGAATATATATAACATATACCTAAGTCAATGGATAGTTAAAGAATGGAGTTAGTGGGAGAAGATTTTTGTTGTGTTTGAGTTAATAATTAATTATTAAGGAAATTAATGAATGGAGGAGGTTTATTTGAATTAGTTTAATATTTTAATATTGCTTGGTTGAGAGGATTTTAAGGAAGAGGTGTTGACTTTGAGCTTTCTCTTTCTTCTTTCTTTCTTCTTTCCGTGAATCATTTTCTCCTTCTCCTTCCTTTGCTTTGTTTGGCCGGACAACAAAGAAACAAGAGAACAAGAAGAGTTTTGATCTTCCAACTCAAGATCTAAGGAAGCTTTCAAGAGATCAAGTGGAAAGTTAAGAGATTTCTTCATCCTTGGTAAGTTCTTCACTTGATCCTTTGATTTCTTTGAGTTTTTGAGTTGAGTTTGTGGCTGGTTTGTGAATATGTTGTTTAAGATGGGTTTAAGAGTGTTTGGGTAACTGATTTCTTATTTTTGGGGATGGTTTGAAGGAAGGAGTAAGTTGTTGGAAGTGATTTGTTTTGAGGTTGTGTTTTAGGTTTGTGTTGATGATTTTTGATTTGAGATTTGAAGAATGTTTTAGTTGCTTTGGTGTTTTTGTGAGTTTGTTATGGTTTTTGAGTATGTTGAGATGACTTTGGTTGAAGTGGTTTTTGGTGAAAGAAAGAGTTTTGTTGGTTGTGTTGTTGTTTTGGCCGGAATTTGGGTTTTTGGCCTGACACGTCCAAGGGCACGTCCAGGATTTTGGGCGTGTCGATGGCTCTGTGTTTTGGTTGGATGGCACGAGTAGTGACACGCCCATGTCACTGAGCGTGTCATAGTTTCTGTGTGGCAGTAGGATTGACACGGCCAGTAACACGCCCGTGTTATTGAGCGTGTCATAGCCACTGTGTTTTTGGGGAATTGACACGGCCTTGAGCACGTTCATGATGTTGGACGTGTCAATATTGTTGAGAGGCAGAATGTATTACACGCCCAGTAACATGCCCGTGTTGTTGAGCGTGTAAAGGCTACTGTGTTGTGGAGTTAGGGCACGGTCATGGACACGCCCGTGTTGTTGAGCGTGTCAAGTTTAGGGTTTGCCCTAGTTGGTTCTTAGCCTTATGATCTTATATGAGTTTCATCTTCCTTTTGGAATAGGTTGTGAAGAAGGTGAATTACCCTAATTCGAGTAGTGAAAGATTATTGGAAGAAGAAGTGTTTAATATTGTGTGGATTGCATTTAAGGTAAGTACAAACATTGCATTGTTTCATACATCCATTTGATGTGGCATTGTTGATATATATATGAATAATTTGACATTTTGTACATTGTGAATCTTGTGGAATGTAATGTGCTATATGTATAATGATGAATTGTCTTGATGTGAATGGAGATGTAATAAAACCATTGTTGTTGGCTATGGTTATGCAAATGAAATTGATAAAGCATGATTGCCTATTTGAGTATGAGATACGATTTGAGAAAGAGATTGATAAAGAGGCAAATGAAATAATTGTATGTTTAATATGTTGATTCAATTTCAGAGTTCTGGATTTGGCGGCATGCCTAATATATATGAATAGTAACAGTCTAGCCGGGTTGAGGATCTCCTCGATTTAGTCGGGTTGATGGTCCAAGAGACTGGGTCTGTTACACTATGAAAATTGTGAATATGAAATATATGAATAGTAACAGTCTAGCCGGGTTGAGGATCTCCTCGATTTAGTCGGGTTGATGGTCCAAGAGACTGGGTCTGTTACTGGTAACAGTCTAGCCGGGTTGAGGATCTCCTCAAGCTTGTTGAGTTGATGGTCCAAGAGACTGGGTCTGTTACCCTATCCATGGATAGAGAGATATGTATATTGCCTACGGGCTTGATTATTGTGATTATGGACCAAAGCAGCAACTCTGAATTTTGAATATCATATTAAATGTTAGTTGGGCCCATAGGTGTCTATATTGAAGAGATGATGATATGATTATTGAAATAATGAAATGTAATGTTTATAATTATGATCTTTATTGGTTGAATGTATGATATTGATATTGACATTTCATATTATCATCATGGTTTGTGCTACTGAGTTGTTGGCTCAGCACGATTGTGGTTCATCGCGCAGGTGGTAGAGTTGATAGGGTTGAGACTGAGGATTCCTCTAGACCTAGTTGAGTTTAAGCTTGAAGAGTTGGTTTAGAGCTTAAAGATCAGAGAGTCAAGCTGCCAATCATGTATATATTCTATGTTTTGTATATTTTGATTTCTATGTATTTGGACTTGTAAAAGTTTGTAATAACTTCCGCTGTAAATTTATAAATGTTTTTTTTTATATATAGTGTCTTTTGAATTTTCTTTTAAACGTTTGAGATATGATTTGTGTATTTTTAAACAGTGGCATTTTCTATATTCGGTATACGTATTTTACGATCGTATAAGCATGCTTGGTACGTATACGGTATATAGGGGTGTTACAGTGGCCATTTGAAGCCATGGCCGTGGAGGTTTGGAGCAAGGGAGGCAGAACCATTTTCTAACCCACGCCCGTGGGGGTTGGGAGGCCACGACCGTGGGGTCCTAGAGGGAGATGTTGATTTGTAATTTGTGATTTAAGGGTCTAGTAAGAGGTTATTAAGTGAATATTTGTATTGGAATTGATTTATTTTATCATTTTTGGATTAGGTCTTGAAGAAGATAATTTGCCCTAATTCAAGTGGTGAAGAAGTGTTGGAAGAGGAAGTGTATAGATTTGTGTGAGTGGTACTTAAGGTAAGTACAAACTACATGGTTGCATGCATTTACATGATTTTGATACTTAACATATATGTTTGTACATATGTTAAGTAATTGATTACATTGTTAATACATTTGATGAATATTATGATTGGTATAATGTGAATTATTAATGAGCATCTAAAATGAGTGTTAATGCCATTGGTTATATACACTTGAATGATGAATTGATTAATGTAAATTGAGATATAATGAGATGTGAAACCAATGTGGTTGGTTATAATGATGTAAATGACATAATTGAGGCATGTTTGCCTAGATGATGTTCAATGCAATTGATGATATATATATATATACTCTCTTGATGAGATATGGAGCCATGGTTGTTGGCTAAAATGATAATGATGCCAATGAGATGATTGAGGCATGGTTGCCTAAGTGATGATGAGTAAATGAGAATGAAATTGATAATGAAATAAGTAATGAATTGTGTGTCTAATGTGTTATTCCATTTTCAGAGTTTTATTGTTGGTGGCATGCCTATAGTAACAATCTCTTGAAGTTAGGTTGGGCTTGATCCTTGAAGCCAAGTTGGGTTGAAGTTTAGCATGCTTAACTCCCCTTGAAGCTTGGTTGGGTCTAGTCCTTGAAGCCTAATTGAGATGTTACAACCCTTGAAGCTAGGTTGGGTTTGGTTCTTGAAGCCAAGTTGGGTTGATACTTAGCATGCTTTGTTCCCCTTGAAGCTTGGTTGAACCTAAATCCTTGAAGCCTAGTTGGGATAATAATGATGATAAATTTGATAATTAAACCAAAACATTAACTCTGAAAGTTGAATGGCATATTAGTGTCTTTGGGCTCATGCTTGTCTTTGTTTTCAATGTAATTCTTGAATGGTGAAACCAATGAATAATGAGATACATGTTTGTGAGATATAATGTTATGAGATGATTATAAGACATAAGTATCTTATTGAAAATGAATGTGGCATGGAAAGCTATGTTGAGTAATGAAACTATGAAGATACAATATGAATGTTTTGATATGATATTGAACAATGTAAGGTTTTGAAATATAATATTCTTTTGAATGGTGTATGAAATTGATTGTATGACATTGGCATTGCATTGAAGCATAGTATTATTGTAGTTTGTACCACTAAGCCGTTGGCTTAGCGCGAGTGTGATTCATTGCGCAGGTGATAGGGAAGAACCGGAGAGTTCCTCTAGACCGAGTAGAGTCTAGATTTTGAGGTGTTGATAGTGGAGCTTAAAGATCAAAGACATACTGCCAAACATGTATATATATTTTATGTTTTGTTAAAACTTGAGTTTTGATGTATATGTATTTGTAAAAATTTGTTATATTTTTCGCTGCGTTTTGAATAAATATTTTATCTATTGTGTTTTATAAATTTCCTTTGAGTTTTAAATTTGTTCATGTTATTGTAAAGGGATAATTTGTATGTTTTGTAAACCGTGGCATTTCTATATTCAGTATACGTATATTACGATCATATTAGCATGCAGTGTACGTATATGGGGTATAGGGGTGTTACAGGTCGTGACACATAGAGCGACAGGGTCGCGTCACATCGCGCCAGGCACTACCATATCACTGCAGGTGTGACCCTGTCGATGCATGCCCTACCTTTAGCCCCTCTGTAGATAGATTTTCTCACCACTATAAATAGGGGTTCCTTTTTTCAATACAAGGGTCAAATATTTAGCAACCATACTATGTCAAAATCATTCCAAAGCATTCGAAATAAATTAATCACTTCATTTAATTTATTTATTCAATCAATCTGTCGTAGTTTTACATGCTACTTAAACTACATAATTAATTTCTATGTTAATCAAGTGGAGCTTCGAAGCGACAAAGCACTATAACTCTACATCAAGGGCCTCACACTTTATTTTTATTGCGATTATGGATGTAAAATTATTAATTGCTCATGCATAATTAATTATTATTCATACTACATCTATCATTAACATTAAAAAAATCTCTTTTTAATCATAAAAGTCAAAACCAATTAAAAAACAAATACTTTTTATTTTATTTAAAAACCTAGCACGAAACCCATCTTTAATAGTTTCAGACTAGTGTCTTTTAAGTAAAAATCAAATATTTTTCATGGAGTCAAAAAAGTAGGTTTTTTTCCTTAAATTTTTCAAAGATGTGGCAACTCTCCAATTAAAACTTTTCAAAATAAAAGTTATCTTCTCTCTCTCTTTTTTTGAAACAAAAAGGAGAGTAGATATTTTCTCAAAACAGAAAATCTATTTTTAAGCTTATGCTTACAAAACTTAGCAGAGACCATACATGGTGGTATATTATGAGACTAAGCCCAAAAGAATGTTTCGGTTCCATTTTCCTAGTGATTCAATTTAGTGCTCAGCCAAAGTCTCACATCTTTATAATTAATAAAATAATATCTTTATATTTATCTTATACATATGTAAATCAAAATTCTCCAAAATCCTTTTAGAAATTAAATATATATATTTATAACCCCCATTAGATGTCACACGCTATTTCCAAAAGTGTGATGATCCTAGGGTCAAGGCAGGCTTAAGGCCACCAAGTACCACATAGAATATATAATAAACTAATATATATTTATAGATATTGTTTATCTTGATTAATTGCTTAGGTGAATTATTATCAACTTAATTACTTTATTCCTTACCCATTATCTTTAAATAAATTTTTTCACACTTACTTTAATTTCATATATTCAACACATTATATTTTACTAGCACTATAATTTACACCCATATAATACTAAACTATTCATAACAATACTATGGAGCATCTAGAGTATGTACAACTTAATAGATTTATTACATACAATAATTATTAGCTAAGTACATTGTTCACTACTTCTTGTTGGAAGAAAAAAATTAAGAAGCTGATGGACTTAGATCATCTCTACCTGAAACCATAGACGATTAGGTGAGTCATCAACTGAGTGAGATTATAGAGTCATAAGGGTAGGATGCACAATAAAAAGTATCTCAAGGTTTAAGAATTATAATAACATAAGGTGGTTGCACAATAAAGGTAGCATCAATAACATATAATCCATAAAAGGGTTCACAATAACTGGATAAATGACACAAATGAAAGTCAAATAATATGATAAATAAACACATAGCAATAACATTGAAGAAAATATATCTCCATGTGCATTCTAGTACTATCACACGTCACACATATTAGGGTAGTAGTTTCTCCATTTTAAAGACAAGTCTCTATGTGCACATAGATTGATGGTATAGTTTCTACCAAGTTGAGATTTTATCATATTAGCTAAAACATGGCTTGGTCCTAAAGGTCACATAGGGTTTCACAATTTATGAATACAAGAACGCAATTAATAAAAGTATCAATGGTTCAAGTATCAATAATGGTTCACATTTCATTAAAGAATTCAAAAGTAACAAAGGAAGGGATGGACACTGTATCTCATCTTAAACTTAAAATTTTGATTCTTCATAGTCACTGATAATATCATATCAGTTGTAACACCCCCGTACCCCATATACGCACACCGCCTACACCCACACAACACGCGATATACGTATACCGGATAAAGGGGTGCCACGGTTCATTTTAAACAAACCAAACTTTAATCTTTAACATATAAGCATCATAAGTCAGTCCGAATAAACTTAAAACATTTAACATATTTATAAATAGTAATAGAGAAAATATTTCTTCTTTAAAATACATATATATATATATATAACATTAGTACCCAAAAGCTTATCTAAAACAGTCTGTTCAAAATATTTGTGAATTAAGCAGCGGAAAATACGTATGTTTACATCAAAATCAATAAGTACAAAAATATGAATTTATACATGCTGGAAGTTCGTCTCTGATCTTGATGTCCACAACTCAACACTGCTCTAACAAACTAGAGCCTAGACTCGACTTGGTCTAGACGAGCTCTCCGGCACAACCGGATCTACCCTGTCACCTATGCGATGAACCACAATCGCGCTAAGCAGAAAGCTTAGTGGTAAAAACTTTGATTCAATATAAATCAATGCGATGCTCATACACATTACATATGAATATGTCAACTCATTACATTATATATTTCAACATATTAATCATTTGCATCACATTTCATAGTTCATATTAAAACAAAGACAAACATGGGCCCAAAACGAAACTAATATGCTATTCAAAGTTCAGAGTTACTGCTTTGGCCCATAATGACACCATGTGTCTAGCCCCGTAGGTAATATATATCCATGGATTGTAACAGACCCAGTCTCTTGGACCTCAACCCGGCTAGACCCTAGGGCCCCAGTTTCTTGGTCCTCAACCCGGCTAGACTGTTACTGTTTTTAAGGCTTACAACCCGGTCTTTTCACCTCAAAAACATCATATTTCACATTTTTCAGCTGGACTCGACTTACGACCCGGTCTTTTCACCTGTCCAGCAATTCATAGGCATGCCACCAAACCCAGAACTCTGAAAATTGAATAACATACTAGGCACACAATTAATTCATTTATCTCATTATCAATCTCTTTCACAATTCATTTCTCATAATCAACTAGGCCCCTTGCCTTATTATATCATCATTTTCTCATCTTTTCTCATTCTTCTCTTTTATAACAATATCAATTTGTGACACTTTGATTTCACATATGTCATCACATCATTCAACATTTCTTTTCATTTACAACACATTATTCAATTGCATTGATATATCAACTAATTCACATTATGCATATCGTAACATATAACTCATTCATCAACAATGTATCAAGTAACTTAACACATTTCTCAACTAAATGTGTTAAGTCCCAATGTCATGTAAATGTATGCAATCATTCAAAGTTTGTACTTACCTCTAAGAGCAACAACACCACTCTATCAACTCCTCTTCCAAGATAACTCTCAACACTTGAATAAAGGTAGCTCAACTCTCTTCAAAACCTAATCCAAAGGTGATCATACACACTCACTTAGAGATAAACAAGAAGAAAATAAGAAAGAGAACTATCTAGGGCAAACTCTACACTTGACACGCTCAACAACACGGGCGTGTCCCTGACCGTGCCCTAAACTCACAACACAGAAGCTATGACATGCTCAGTGACATGGGCATGTCACTGGCCGTGTCAATGCTACAACAACACAGTAGCTATGACACGCTCAATGACATGGGCGTGTCACTGGACGTGTCAATGCTACAACAACACAGAAGCTATGACACGCTCAGTGACATGGGCATGTCACTGGACGTGTCAATGCTACAACAACACAGAAGTTGTGACACGCTCAGTGACATGGGCGTGTCACTGCTCGTGTTACCAACCCAGAAAATAGAACCAACGACACGCCCAAAGACATGGCCGTGCTCCTGGGCGTGTCAGGCCAAAAACCCTGAAATCAACACCAACAAAGCCACAACCAACAATCATCTTCCAATAGCCATATCAACAACACATAACTCAACCAAAACCATCAACAACTCAAAAATACTTGAGTAAACCTTAAAATAACTCAAAAATCACACAATCCACACACTTGCCTCTTTCACCAAACTCATCCCTTTTCTCTCTTCAATCCAACCCCAAAAATCAAAGTTAACAAAACAACACAACCCTCAAATATACCAAAACAACCATCCAACAAACCTAAAAACACAAACTCAAAAGAAAACCATGAAACAAGTTGGAAACTTACCAAAAGTGAAGAAAATCCTTAAAACTCCAACTTGATCTCTTGAAATCCTTCAATCTTTTGAGCTTGGAAGCAACAAAACCTCTTTTCCTTTGGTTGCTAAGGGTGGCCGGCCAAAGAGAAGAAAAGAAGAAGATGAAGATGGACGAGGAAGAAGAAAGAAAGAAAGAAAAAAGAAAAGAAAGAAAGTCAACACTCTTCAACTACTCCCTCCTCAAAACTCTCTCCACCAAGCATTTAAACAATAAAATATTCAACCACTAACATCATCTTCTACTAACTTAAATAAATCCATTTAATTAATCAAAAATATCTCTTTTGACTTATAAGACCCATTGACTTGTATATATTGTTTTTATCTCCATATACATAACATATATACTTTAAATTATTTAATCCAATACAACAATAAATATTCCAAAACTTTTAGGGTATACTTTGGGTATTACATCAGTTCCATGGCAATCCTTGACCTACATTCACATTTACACAAGTATTGCACTCTTAGGTTCTATTAGCTTAATATTTGTCATTCAAGTTTTTTCAACCCTTTTATTCATTAACGCACATTTTAGGGTAGATTGATATTGTTCCTCTAGGTCCTCATTTAGTTTTTTTTAGGTTATGTATTAATATGCCATTTTAAATTTTCATATATGTGCATATATAGAGGTTTATATTTTAGCCCATTGTTGTCACTTATGGTGCACTATCTTTGTCATTCTTACTTTAGTTGTTCATAAGGCACTTATGCATTGTTTTATCACCTTAATATATTCCTAAGTTCACTTTGTAATTATGGATTCAAATATCATAAAATCATATTACAATAGGGCTATGCAATTAAGTAAGTTCCAATTACACACAGTCTACCCATTTAAACACAAGGTTACATATTCATTGAATTGGCATTTGGTCTTTGTAGGATATTAACTACACATACTGATATTTATTTTCATATATTATATGCTTGTGTTCCTAGTCTGGTCACAAGTATTTTGGTATGCTAAATTCAAGACAAGTTAACAAATTCAGCTATTTTCAGCAATTGAGCAACTTGCATTTGTTTCATTATACATTTATTTCTTCATATTTGTTTGTTTTGAAATTTTACCAACGTGTCCCTAACATCTTAAGATAATTTCATATAAAATTTCATGAATTTTAGAGTTCATTTACACAAGTAACTAACTCAAACATAGTGGCAAAATTTTAGTGAAGTTAATTCAGTGTTTTACAATGAACAACTTGTATTCACTTAATTGCTCACTCTTTTTCCCTCATCATTTTGACTTAAAATTTTACCATAGTCTTCCCAACATCCAAATTCACATTTATATAAATTTTTATTAATTTTGATGCTTGTTTTCATTTTTAAATAAATAAAACACATTAGTAAATTATAGATAATTCAAGCAACTCAATTTGAGAAAATTTGGGGACTAGGATTTCCAGCTTTCCCCTTTTTAATTTTTTTAAATTATAACCAATTTCTTACATCCTAAATAGTTAATTAAAATTTGAAAATGATAATTTTTAGCTTAGGTTCAACAAATTCATGATCTGCATTGAAGAAATTGAATGAAGAATTTAGAAACAGAATTTAGGACTCCATACCTTGTTTAAGTTTCTTTGCTTTCTAGGCTTCATTATCACTTTTTGCACTGTTTATTGTTGTAAACCCTTAGGTAACTTGAAAATATCTTGGATATTGGATATGGAAGATAAAGAAATGGATGATAATTCTGCAAAGAGAGGTGTTTTTGCATATTGAAGAAACAAGATAGAAGAAGTCTTAATTTATCTTTATTTTTGAAGAATGAATTGTCCTATCTCACTTCCTTATGAAAAGAGGTGAGTTACCATCTTTTTTAGGAAGAAAAATGGCTAACGTTCAAGTGGGTGAAATTTTCATTTCGTACCTCAAGTCTTACATGCTTCCTTTGTTAGCTTGAATGCCCTTTTTGGTAATTTTACACTCCAACTTGCTACCTTCACTTATAGCTGATTTCTTTGAAACTCCTTTCACTTATAAATCTTAATTTTTGTTCATTTCCTATGTTTTTAATGTATTTCATTAGGTTAAGGTATTTTTAATATGGTTACGGTGTATTTGTAGTTAAATGCCTTAGAGTTTTTATGCACATGATTTACCGTCAATGTTTTAGGATTCCCATTCCAACACTTTAGTATCTTGTACATTTCACTTTATTGCATTTCAATGGTTTGTTTATCACTCTAGTTAGTTAATTTATTTTTCTAGAAATTTTATATAAGCATAATTAATTATTTTACAACTTACAGTTGATCGGTTCAGTTCATGATCATTTATGAATTGTAGGGTTTTCAATTCAAGCACACTAGGATTTTTATTTCTACCACTTTAGTACTTTGCAATTTCATTTCAATCAAGATTTCCCCATCTTTTTTCATTTAGTTTGCACATTTTTAGGTTACTAGAGTTGCATTCCATCTAAGGTATTACATTTGGTTTCCTTAATCGTTAAGGAAAATAATTATGCATCCTTAAATGTTTATGTGTATATATATATCATTACAAAAATAAAACATTGTATTTTCATAACTTTTCAAGAATGCATAAAAAAGACTTAAATTAATTATGCCTATTTTAATTCATTTTATGTGCGCAACCCTATAGGTTCACTTATTATTAGTAATAGGCTTAAACAATTATTTTTACACCGTAAATCATAAGCGGCCTCTAGTAATACATTATGAATATTCATATTAAATGAAGTTCAAAGATCTGACTAACCTTAATTCATAATCATATATTTAGTTCATTTGTCATATGATATCTTAAAACAATCATAAGGCATAGAATATGTCATCCTTATATTGATTGATCAATATTTCTTAATTCCCGAGTTGGCTGACTTAACAAATAACATTAATAACTCTAATCAATTTATTTGAGCATGGCCATATATATTTATCAGTCTTACTTGTCAAGAGGCCTAGAGATATCTCTCTCATGATATGAGAGGCACAAATCTCATCTAGATCATCTATATCCCTTTTCATGACTTAATAAATGTCCAATAATAATCCTTATTAAATTCGTTTAGATATAATATGAAATTATGTCAAAACATAAAACTCCTCATGTAGGGAACCATAATGACTTTAACTCAAAGGACTATATAGTACTATTATCATGAGAATCACTTGTGATATTAATCCATGTAGTATTCTCATTTTGGGCCTATCTAATACAATATTCTTTAACATGTACTTATATTTTGACTTAATATCTCATATCCATGATCAGTAAAACATAATCATGTCAAACTACACATTAGTCTTTATTCATTATCATTCCATCAATAATTATCGACTAGCGATAATTTAGAATAGAATTCATATTATTTTAAGATTTTGCTATTAGGTCACATACTTGATAACTATTAATGAATCCAATGTTTTTAGAATTTTGATTATTTCTTTGCTCTATTTAAAACAAAAACATAATCATTAGAAGCTTGCTTCCCTTTTGAACTGCTAATATCATATTTCTCACCATCATCTACTTGAATGTCTCTATGGAGAAATTCTTCTTCATTTTGATGCTCCTAGTATGAGTAGGAGGCAACTGTGTAGAAGCATAGTGAAGATACTCGGTAGCAGTAGATTTACTAAAAACTTGACACAATAGATCATAATGTTTGCACCCATTCTTTTTAAATGCTTTAAAATTTTTGTTCTTTGCAATTTTAAAGATGTATTATATGAATTATTGTTAACTAAAATAATTTGCATAACACTAAATATTAAAACTAAAAGTTAAATGGCCAAAATAATTACCTTATAAAACATCTACCATACTTCTTCGATAACAAATATTGTATTTGAGTTTGAACCATAAGTTACCCTAGTATGCTCCAACAATTTGGAAAACTGTCATTGCTTTATCAAGACAATTGTATTTTTCCTTTAATTTGTCTATACCATATCTCTCCTCTATTACTAAATAAAGTTCGCCATCCATTTCTTACCTATCGACTAGTTTAAAAGATGGCGTTCCATTTGAATCTTTTTGATAAGTCCTAGTCAAAGCTATTGTGATTAGAGAATAAGTATTCTGCTTAGGGCAAGAATAGACCACAATTTGAGTTGGAATTTAGCTTAATCCTTTATTCAGAAACTGAGTAGAATTTAAATACATCACTCATAATAGCTCTTCCTACATTATAGGGCAATTATTTGCACGTAACAGAAAAGACTCCTAATTATAAGTTAATACTATGACTAAGTCTTAAAGACTAAGTCATGCCTAATGTGTTAAAACAAACTCATTGAACATTTTCCATTGCTTCTGTAAGTGGCATCTTCTAATTTTTCTTCTTAGAATTTTACTGGACCTTCTTGGTTCATCAATACCCTTCCCTTTGACAACAACCTTGTCCTGAAGGTTGAAGTTGGCAAAACGAACAAGAATATCAGCAGTGTCTTCCCAAGTAGCATCTTTTGTAGCTAAATACTTCCATTTAATTAAACTTTGCTCAATAAACTTGGATCCCTTTTTAACCCAATGAGTTTCTAAAACAAACTCAGGCTCTAAAATGAATTCTCCTTCATCTAACATAGGTGGGAAGTCTACACTTATAGTAGTTGTTTCTCCAAGCAACTTCTTGAGTAATGACATGTGAAAAACAAGATGAATGCGGGCTGAGGTTAGGAGTTGCAACTTGTATGCAACCTTGCCAATTCATTCTTCAACTCTATAGGGGCCATAGTTGTTGGTGAGTTTCTGAGATGCAAGTTTGGAGATAGTGTGCTAAGATAAGGGTGCATCCACAGATATACTAATTCCCCAACCTGAAACTCTAAATCTCACCTCTTTGCATCGGCTAATTATTTCATCCTATTTCTAGCAACCATCAAATTATTTTTGAGGCGCTAAAGCAGCTCGTCCCTTGCCATCAATGATTTATCAACTTCATTAATAGCATAATAACTAGATTTATATTGTGGCAGCAATGGTAGGGATCTTCCACATAGTGCTTGGAATGGTGACATTATTATAAATGCATGGTATGTTGTATTATACTAATATTCAGCCCAAGGCATAAAGGAGTGCCATTAGTGGGGTCGTTGATAAACAAAACAACGCAAGTATTGTTCGATGCATCGATTAACCACCTCTGTTTGACCGTCGGTTTGCGGGTGGTAAGCTGAAGACATTTTGAGCTTGGTACCTAACAGTTTGAAAAATTCTTGCCAAAATTTGCTAATAAAGATAAGATCTCTATCACTAACTATGCTTTGTGGCATCCCGTGCAACTTCACCACGCCTTCAATAAATTTATGTGATATTGTCTTGGTCGTGTAAGGATGAAAGAGAGCCATAAAGTGTGCATACTTGCTTAACCTGTCAACCACAACAACGATCACAGTTTTGCCATTAAAGGAAGGTAATCCTTCTGCAAAATCTATGGAAATGTCATCCCACACTTGGCACGGAATGGGCAATGGTTGGAGCAACCCTGCTAGCATTAAAGAATTTGTTTTGTTGTGTTGAAAAACTTCACAAGAAGCCACATACTGTTGTATTATTTTGTTCATAGAGGGCCATTAAAATTGTTGTGAAATTCGCTTTTAAGTCCTCAAAATCCCAAAGTGTCCACCAATTTTTGAGTCATGAAACTCTTCAAGCAGCTGCTAAATAACAGTAGTGTCAAGGGCACTATGACTCAATTTTTGAAGTAGACTAGACCATCACATAACAAATATGGTAGCCTAGGTTTTGTTGGGCCATTTCTAAAATTTTCTTTATGTATGGACTATGCTCTGCTTCCCTTTTATCGTGTCCCAAATGGATGCTTGTGTAGTGAATATTGCTTCTAAAGAAGGGCTGCCAGCTTTACGATAAAGTGCATTGGCCACCTTATTTTTAGCTCCTAGTTTGTACCAAATCTCATAGTCAATTCAGAGGAGTTTGGAGACCCATTTTTCTTACTCAAAGGTGGTGATTCGCTATTCTAATAAATGCTTTAAGCTTCGTTGATCTATTTGAATATAAAATTTTTTGCCCAACAAGTATGGTCTCCATGTCCTAATAGCTTGAAAAATGGCAAGAATATCTTTGGCATAGATGGAAAAAGTTTATTTTGTTGCTCAAAGGGTGTGACTCATTAAAGCAATAGGTTATCCATGTTGAGTAAGGACAACACCAACTCATTCCCCTGATGCATCAATTTCAACAAAAATGGCTCATCAAAGTTAGGTAAAGCCAAGATTGGAGTTGAGGTCATGTCATCCTTGAGATCCTGGAATGAGATTCCAGCATCATTGGACCAAGTAAACTTCCCTTTCTTAAGGAGATTCGTTAATGGTCGCGCAATCACTCCATAGTATCGGACAAATTTTTGATAGTAACCTGTCAAGCCTAGAAAACCACATAATTTAGAAACATTAGTAGGGGTAGGCCATTCCACATTAGCCCATATTTTCATTTGATCCACCTTCACTCCTTGAGGTGTTACAATGTGGCCCAAATACTTTAGTTCTTACACTCCGAAGACACATTTACTGATTTTATAAAGAACTTGTGTTGCCTTAAGATCTCAAGAGTAGTTCTGACATGGGCAATTTGAGTAATCCCAAGTAGGACTATATATAAGTATATCATCAAAGAAAACTAAAATGAACTTACGGAGATAAGGTATGAATATGGAATTCATCATTGCCTGAAATGTGGAATGTGCATTACATAGTCCAAAAGGCATGACGAGGTACTCGTAGTGTCCATTATGAGTTCTGAAGGTGGTTTTTGGCACATTAGGAGTATGGACCCGAACTTGTTGATAGCCTGCCCGGAGATCTAGTTTGGTGAAGTACTTAGCACCATTAAGCTCATCTAACATGTCATCAACCGTTGGAATGGGAAATCTGTCTTTGATGGTCACTGCATTTAAGGCCCTATAGTCAGTGCAAAAGCGCCACGAGCCATCCTTTTTCTTGACAAGTAAGATAGGGGAAGAGAAGGGGCTTGTAACACCCGTAAATTTTAGAGGTTGTTAAATAATTAATTTGGAGGTAGATTAAAGTATTGAGAGAGGTATTCGTGTTATATATACCTGATGTATAGCTAGTGTATGCATAGTTTATACCAAGCATGTAATGTGTTGGATTTATATTATATACATAATATATACATGATGTATATTTATTATGTATGCATTATGTATATTTGACATATATATTACATATACATATACATTAAATATATATAACATATAAAGAAAGTATATATAGATAGTGGATTATTATGGATAGGAAAGAGATCATTATAATAATTAAAAAAAAGAAAAAAAAAAGAAAGTCAAAGGAGGAAAGAAAAATACTTGGTGGATATTTAAAGTAAAATGAATAATTAATTAATTAATATATGTATATTTATGGATAGAAATTTAAGAAACAAAAATAAAATGTTTTCTTCTTTCTTCCTCCATGGTGGTGAACGGAATTGAAGAAGAGAAAGAGAGGGAGAGAGATTTTTCTAATAACATCAAATTACATCAAAAGCTTAGGAAATCAAATAGATTTTTGAAAGAAACCAAGAAATCAAGTAAGTTTCCTTTCTTTAAAGCTTTAATTTCTTAGTTTTATGGTTATGTTTGGAATTGCTAGAGAGAGAAAGTGATGTTAAATTGTTAAAATATATATAAATGAAGCTAAAATGGTGAGTATATAATGAATTGATGGTTGATTGTTTGAAAAGAGCAAAGTCGATGCAATTATGGTTTTGGAATGATTATGTGCAATTAGGATTTTCCATATAGATTAAGATAATTGTTGGAATGGATAAAATTAATGTTATTTCAATATGTATATAATGATTCTATGGTTAGAAATTAATTATTGGCAAGTTTGGTTAAAGTTGGGATTTAAGGTTTGGTTATATAAAATTAGGGTTTCTAATATGGATGATGTTAATTGTTGTAATGAGATGAACTAGTGTTGTTTTTAATGTAGATGTTGTGATTTTAAGGTTGGAAATATGATATAGATAAGTTTTGGTGAAGTTCATGGTGATGATTGTATTATGTGGAATTTGGTTTTTTGAAGGAAATTTTCATAATTGTGAAAGTGAATTGTTTTAGTATTATATTAATGTATAAGTAATGTTTTTAAGATTAAATTTTGAAAATGAGATTGGTAGAATGAAGTCTAAGTAAAGAAGTGAATGGTGAAATTAGAGTATTAATGACATTTTGATGAGAATTGAATAAATTATGGTAATTTGATAATCAATGAGCATGTAAGTGACTTTAAATAGATAATGTTGCTTATTGAAGGATTATGTATGTGTAGGTTAAAGTGATAAAAAGAGGTGGAAATTAGAATTTGGCTTGGGAAGAAAAAAAAAGGTTAGTACATATTACTAAACCTTGTATTTTTATTAAATATAAGTGAGCATTATGAATGTCTAATGTTATTGTAAAATATGGTTTTACACATAATTTATGCATTGTGGCATAGTTATGTGTTGGGTGTCACATTGGCAATAATCCAATGTGGATATATATATATATATATATAAATGATATATGCGGTGTGTTGTCCAATATGGACACATTTGTGGCTTGTGAGAAAATTTGGAAAGTGGGTCACGTTATGAATGTGACTTACGGATATGAAATTTGATGAACTAAAAATATAGAAAGTGATAAAATGTGAAAATAGGATGTAATGTGAAAGTGATCAAGGATTGAGTTAATCACTTGAAAAGTGTGAAAAATAGTAAAAGAATATGAAAATAAAAGAAATCGCGTGAAATGCTTGAATTGTGAGATATAAGCCATTATAGAATGGTTAATATACTTGATATGTGTAATTTTGCATAATAAATGCATAATTCAGCCACATTGAGTATGTGGTAAGAAAATTGATAAAATTATTGAAAATGTGTGAAAATAATTGGAAATAAAGAAAAAGTGCATAAAGAATGGAAATTGGCATTATTGCCAAAGAACGAGAAAAATGAGAAATTGTTTAGTGAATGTATGTCACCTTATGTAATATCAATTTTCAGAGTATTGTGTTTGATGTTACGGTATACCAATGATTGCCTTTGGGCCAGTCGCTAGGCGTCATTATTATTGTCTTCAGGCCAGATGCTGGGCATCATTATTATATTACCTTCGGGTCAGACGCTGGGTGTCATTATTATTTGCCTTTGGGCCAAACACTGGGTGTTAAAAATTTATCCAAAGCAATATCTCTGAAACTTGAATATTATATAGGGATATTTGGGCTCAATGTGTGTGTTTGTGATATGTTTATGAGTATATGTGTGTTGTTTCATGGATAATAAAATATGATGAATTGATTGTGATATGAATAAAGATATATAACTGAAAATGCATATGTTGATAGACCCAAGCAGAGTTGGGTCTAAAGACTGAGATGGACTAAGTATAATTGGGTCATGAAATCGATATAGTGTGTATTGGAAATTAAAGAGATATACGTATATATATACATAATGAATAAAATGAGTAATAAGAAAGTGTATGTGTAACATTTATTATTTATAAATATATACCACTAAGCTGTAAAGCTTAGCGCGGTAGTGTGTATCGCGCAGGTCATTAAAAGTGTAGATCCTGATTGAGGTTGAGGCTTGAAGTTCTTCTATTCCATGAGACCAACTTGAACGGTGTTGCATCCATGTATAAGTTGATTTTGGTGTACTTTAATTCTTGAGCATAATAGACTTTGATGTATAAATATTTATGGTGAGAAATGTGTTGGATATAAAATCTTGTTACATAAACTAATGAAATAGTGATTTGGATTATTGGTTGTAAATAATATTTTCAACTATAAATTTGAATCTATATTGAATTTGGGAGTGTTCAATTTTGTACAAGTTGTGTTTTGATTAAATTGGGGAAATATTGAGTTTACAGATAAAATTCTGGCAAATTTTTTTTCCAAGGATTTTATTTATACATTTGTATTTTTAACAACGCACTACTAGAGTATCTCTTTAACTATTAACATTTATTTATATAATTTGAAATAGAAATTTTATGAAGGAGTTTATTGTTGTACTCTTATATTTTATATGCTTATTTTACATATAAGGGATTTATGTACGATACATATATAGGGTATAAGGGTGTTACAGGGCTGATGTTGGGCCTTATATGACTAGCTTTGAGCATGTCTTGGACTTGCTTTTCAATTTCTGATTTCTAAAAATAGGCGTAGCGGTAAGGCCTAACATTAACAGGCTTAGTCCCTTCCTTGAGAATAATATGGTGATCAATTTCTCTCTGTGGTGGTAGCATGTTTGGCTCCGGTAAAAGATCCTTAAACTCATTTAAAAGCTCCTGCATGTGGAACTGCACCCCTTTGCTCTCTATTGTGCTTAGGAAACAAATGGCAAAAATTGAGCCTCCTTGCTTGGCTTCCTTGGTGATGGCTTTGGTCATGGCTAGTTGTACTGAAGAGGGATCAATGGCTTGTAATTTTTTATTTTTTTTTTCATCCCATTGAAACTCCATAGTGAGTCTCTCCCAATTGCAGCTAACCGTATCGAGAGATGCAAGCCATTGTGTCCCTAAAACCAAGTCTAATCCAGAAATAGGTAAGGCATATAATGTTAATTCAAAGGGCATACCTTGAATATGGATCCTGACTTTCTTAAAGTGGCCTCAACAAGTCAGCTTTTTCCCATCCGTAACCTTCACTTCAATTAGAGCGATTGGCACGACTAATAAACGCAAGGAGCGAGTAGCCTGATTACTAATAAAATTATGCGTCGAGCTACTATCGATAAGAGCCACCAGTTGTTGGGTTCCGATATGTACTAGGACCAACATTGTATTATTGACTGTCCAGCCAGAGGGAGCATGAGTGATATTTCTGGTGGAAATTATGAAGTGTTGTTTTCCAATTTTGCTTCTTTACTGAAGCCATCCAGCAAGAGCAATTGAGGAACTTGACATCGATGCCTTGGGATATATTTATCATCATAGTTAAAGCATGACCCTTGGGCCCTTCGCTTCTGCATTTCATCCCAAGAGAGGCGCTTAAAGGTGGTGGTGGCTTTTGAATTGGTTGTTATAGTTGTATCTCCTATTGTGCGAGGGAAAGGTCGGGTCGATCGCCGCTGTTTGGACAACTACTCATCGCTCATTCGAGCTAGACTAATTGCTTCCTTGAGAGTTCGAGGTTTAAACATGTGGGTCCCATCTACAATTTCAGGTTTTAGTGCCCCCATGAAAGTGCCCACCAAAGTTCGTTGTGTCCATCCTTACCCAAGCGCTCAAACTCCTTCTGGTAATCTCATAGCGAGCCTTCTTGCCTTATTTTTTTAGAGTGCCTCATCAAAATCACCACAATTGGTGGGTCTGAATCGTGCCCATAGCTCCTCCTGAAAAAGTCCCTAAGTGACTTCCTTACCTTCTTCCTTGTAGGATCATTGCAGCCACTGCCACCACTGGTTTGCCTCACCTTCTAAATGGAATGAAGCCAAGGCCACTTTCTAGTTGTCTGACGTGTTCTGATATTCAAAGAATTGGCCCACCTTGGTGAGCCATTCAGTCGGATCCTTGCTGGTGAACATTGGAAATTCAAGCTTTGCCAATTTTGAGGAGAACATGGGTTTTCCTCCTTCGGTCTGGTTGTGGAATTCATCTCAGTTTTGTGGGGTAGGTGAATTAATGGGAGTCACCATGGTGTTGCTTTGTAGATGTTGTTTGATGCATCAAAAACAAGTTTGACATCTTGGTGATCGCATCTTCTAGTTGCTAGAAATTTTCTACCATGCTAGCCTCTGTTCGGCTAACACCTACTTCAAGATTTTCAATACATTGGGAGAACCACACCCTAAAAGCTAGCTCAAGGGGTTGGAGAGCCCAAAGTCAATATAAACCCCATATTGAAATCACATACTTTCAATATGAGATTCCCAAGTCCCATACATTGGCCAATAAGATCCTAACATTTCCCGATAGTTGAACAACCAACGTCCTCGACTGCTCTTACTCATACTGACATTGGCCAGGCTTGAATTTTTTTTCCTCAAGGCTACCAGTAATTCTAATATGGCCTGCAGGGTACCCCTTTTCGAGTCTCGAGTTGCTCGTGAGCGTGGATAGCTCTGATACCAACTATCATGAACCTTAGGAGAAGCACACCTCAAAAGCTAGCTCAAGGGGTTGGAGAGCCCAAGGTCTATATAAACCACATACTAAAATCTCATACTTTCAATGTGTGATTCTCAAGTATCATACCTTGGTCAATAGGATCCTAACACTTTTTTAACTCTTTCATATAAGATATTCAAAAATGCAAGTTCATTATTGTCATGCCACTCTTTTGAATCTTCACCATTATAAATCTTTCCTCACCCCTAAAAATATATCTAAATATAAATTTTGACAATTAAGTTAATAATTATATTCTTATTTCAAATACAAAAATATTTAATACTAAATTACTCATAATATAACAAGATTAATTATTCAATTTTATAAGAACAAAGAAAAATTCATGCACACAACATGTAATAATAATAATAATAATAATAATAATAATAATAATAATAATAATAATAATAATAATAATAATAATAATAATAGAGAGAGTTGCATAATAATATTATCACAAACATAGTGCACCAGCATCTAATTTATTACAAGGAAACTTAAGTCTCCATCTAATTTATTGGTTAGACATAACATGGTCTAACTAGATCCTACTACTAATTAAATCAATACCAATCCAATTAAATTTGATTTATGACATAATAAATATACTGATATGGAAAAAATCATGATTAGTTACCACTTATATATATAAATATATAAATTATTTTCTGTTATAAAATAAGTAAAATCATAAGAAACTATATAAGAAAAACAAATCCCTAACACAGTATATGATTTTTATGTGCAAAACAGAAAAAATCTATCCATACATATATTTCCATGAGAATAAAAAAATTCAACAAAAATGGTTACGGATTTGATTCTACCTCATGATTTACACGTATTGTAAGATTGATAAAGTGGTTTAATCTTTATAATTACTTGAGATATCATTGGTTTAATCTTTATTATTATAGAAGTGAAAAAATATAGACTTAATTTAATCAAACAAGAAATTTATCTTAGAACAAAATCAATATATATATATATATATATAAAGACAAGCAATTGAAAGCCTTACCTCAAAATAATGATGTTCAATTCCACCAAATAAATATGCGTCCTTGTCCTATAGTGATTGTATAAAGAGGAGAAAGAAAGTTCTTAATTGGTAAATATTATTATATGCTTTTAACGTTCTTGATTGTTAACATGAATGAATTTAAAGTGATAACAACAAACATAGTATATAATCCCTTCATATTCCCTACTCTCTAAAAATTTTTGACATTTTTTTTTGGAAAATTTGCGTATTTTCAACAGTAAAAAACTATTTTATATTCATGAAAGAAAATTTTAAAAAACATGTCAAATATATTTTCTACCCTCTTCTTAAACTTTGCAAATATGAAAATTTATTTTCTATTTTCAATTTTAGAAAATTGGGTAATGTGAATATTATCTTCTATTTTTCATATTCTACCGATAATTTTTTTGGAAAACAAGTCCAGTTTTTTATAAATGAGCACAACCTAAGGGTTTATGGAGTGAAGTGTGTACTACAATTATTTTGATTTAATAATTTTCAAGGGCTTTATTATAACTAGTATATAACCTGCGCATTAACAAAATATAAATAAATATATTCAATAAATGAATATAAAATACTTTATAAGTAAATTAACAATAAATCTATTGTAAAAAATATAAAATAAAATATTTATTTCAATTTTTACGATAATTTTGTTAAACACTTTTACTAATTAAGAATAAAATATACACATATTTTTGCTATAAAAAATTATAAATTCTATAAAAATGAGAAAAAAATAAAAAAATAAAAATTTAAGTAAAAATTTTCAAATAAGGAGAAAATGTGAATATCAGAATTTATAATTATAGATTTATATTAAAAGTATTATTAATATAAATATTATTATTACATAATCATAGTTAATTTGTTAGAAAGATTAAGAGTTATATTTTTCATTGTTTAAGTTTTAAAATTTCTAAAATGATATACATTAATTATTATTATTAATTTAATTAATTATTTAAATAAATTATTGATGTATTATTAATTTATAAGGATTGTCAAAAGTCATCTATTTTATTGTTTAATTTTTTAAATTTCAAAAATTATTTATAGTAATTATTATTATTATAAATAAATTATTTAATTTATAATTAAGTTATTGTGAAAGTTAAGAGTTATGTATTTTTTAACTTATCAAATTTCTAAATATATATATATATAAATCAATCAATATTATTTAATTATATTAATGTGTAATTAATTTATAAAAAATTAAAAGTTTATTTAATTAATATTGTGGAATTATATTAATATATAATTATTTAATAAAAAATTAAAAGTTGCAAATACAATTAATTATTAAATTTTAAATTTTATATAAATTATTAAAATTAAATAAAAATTAATTAAAAAATAAAATAGTATTATTTTAAAAAATTGATAATGTGTCACTCTTACGCTATATTTTGATGATGTATAAAATAATTAAATAAAATAGAGTAAGGTCGAGTAAAGTAGGTGTTTGAGTAGTTTCATTAAAACTTTGTAAGAAAAGCTTTATCGTCTTTGTGATTATATGCGGCTCGACTATGAAAATATTATTTATACAAAAAAGAATAAAATAAAATAAGATAGAATATTTTTTTTTAATATTTAGTAAAAGATAACATAAGATAAAATTGATATTAATTTGCTAAAGTATCATTATATATATAAATCTAGTTGTTGTAGCTGTACAATTAGTTAAAATTATTATTTTTAATTATGATAACTATTAAAATATTTTTTTTATTAAAAAATGACTATATAATAAATATTTACATAATAAAATATTTATTATAATAATAAAAATAAAAGTTATAATAGTGCTGTGATAGAGCAAAGTAAGAATTATTTTTGTTAGTTTTTGGATTTAATTTCATCCGTAGTCCCTAAACTTATGTTATTATAATGTTGACATCCTTAAACTTCAATTTATAACTTTAAAATTCTTAAACTTATAAAATTATAACATTATAGTTCTTTCATTAGTTTTTCATCAATTTTCACTAATAAAAAATTAATATGGCACCACGTGACGCCCCATCAGCTTCTACCTCACTAATGAAAAGGTAACATAACATCACGTGACGCCACATCAGCATCCTATCTAATATTAATTACAATGAAAAAAAATACTAGAATTTAAACCTTATACCTTTTATATTTTTAAATCATTTCTTACCATTGAGTTATACTAACAATAATATTATTAAATATTTTTTATATTTTATTTAATTATAGTTGTTAATATAATTTATAATTTATAATATTAATTAATAAAACAATTGATGAGATGTTATATCAATATATTGAAAATGATAATAATTATTATTATATTTATTAATAATTTTTATATAAATATGTAGCATATTAATAATACATATTTAATAAAATAATTTAGAAATTATAAATTATTAAATTATACTAATAATATATAATATATAATTTATTAAATTATACTAATAATATATATTATAAATTATTTTTTATAAATTATTTTATTAATCAAAATTACAAATTATTTTATTAATTAATATTATTAATTATAAATTATATTAACAGTTATAATTAAATAAAATATAAAAAAATTATTATATTATTATTAGTGTAATTCTATAATAAAAAATAACTTAAAAGTGTAAAAAGTATAGTATTTAAATCTTAACACTTTTAATATTTTTTTATTTTAATTAATATTGATAGGATATTAATATAGCGTTATTATTTTTTTTATTAGTGAAGTGAGAACTAATGTAATTTTATACAGCACTATATTAATTTTTTTATTAGTAAAAATGAATAAAAACTAACGAGAAAAATATTATAACTTCGTAAGTTTAAATATTTTAAAATTACTAAAACAGCATAAGTTTAGGACTACACATCAAATTAAGTCTAGTTTTTGTATGTGATATGATATCTTTGCATCGGAAATACACTGCACAGTGCACTTATTAAGAAAACAGATATATTACAACTGCTAACTATAGGGCATAGCTGAGCCGTCGCCACCACGCTAGCTCCACCTCCATCGCTACCGCCACTCAGGAAAAAAAATGCAAGTTATTGCATGCTTTTATTATTTTTAGTATTATCTTTGCTTTAATTTCAATCAATTTTTTTTCAGTTTCTAATGGATGTTTTATATTTTAGGTCTAGAATTTGTGTAAAGAATTTACCAAATTATGTGGCCGAGCAACGCCTGCGAGAGTTCTTTTCGCAGAAAGGAGAAATTACTGATGCAAAGCTAATGCGAACCAAGTACGGTCATTCTCTTTTCTTCACTTTCATCGGCGAATTCTTTTTTTTGAATCTTTTAACGTTTTCTTTGTTTTGCTGCTTTTATTTTGTGGGTTAGAGATGGTAAGAGTAGGCAATTTGCTTTTATTGGGTTTCGAACTGAGCGCGAAGCTGAAGAAGCTATCAAATATTTCAACAAATCTTACCTAGATACTTGTAGAATTACTTGCGAGGTGTGTAATTTTTTTCCCTTTCTGGTGTACGTTGGATTTTTTATATGATAATTGCAATATAAATACCCAATATCATATGAAAAACTTCGCACACATTAGAAAATATAAATTTGAATTGGAATTTGAGGAGAAATAAATTCATTGCTTTTATCCAGATAGCTCGTAAAGTTGGAGATCCTAATATTCCTCGTCCATGGAGTAGGTATGCTCAGAAGAAAAAACAAACTGAGACTGAAAGTGGGAATAACGTTGCTGGTGCTAGAAATTCAACCCTGAAAGGTGCCCAAGATGAAAGGAAGACTAATAAAAAGGGGAGTGAAAATGATGACCCTCTATTGCAGGAATTTCTTCAGGTTATGCAGCCGCGAGTTAAATCAAAAATGTGGGGGAATGATACTCTGGCTGCTTCCATTGCTGGAAAAAATGTTGTAGTTAGTAAGGAAACTCAAACTAAGAGGGAAAGTAGAGAGAAGCCTGTTCAAGTGGATGCTGAATTAAATAAAAGTGATAGTCATGAAACTGAGAAGTCAAACAATATTGCTAGTGATCAAGTCTTTTCAGATATGGATTATTTTAAGAGTAAAGTGAAGAAAGAATGGTCAGATTCAGAAAGTGAAAGCAATGCAAGTGTTGATGATGATGATGATGGTGACAATAATGCTAGTGATGAAGAGAATGATTCTCCAAAAGAAAGGCCAGAGAGCAAGTATGTTAAAAAAATAGATCAGGTCAAGCAACATGATACTAGGTCTGTTGCCGAAAAGGAGGGTGAGGAGGATACTCCTGCAGGTTTTGATGGTGAAATCCTTGATCCTGAGAACCCATCTAATTCAAAAGATGAATTTCTTGAGGCTGGTCGTCTTTTTGTCCGCAATCTGCCATATACAGCAATGTATGGATCCTTCTGAGTTTTTTTAGATTTTCCATGCAACTAATTTGCTGTCTAATGCATGAAATAGTTTATTAATGTTTCTTGTGAAGTTACTGATTTTTTTACTATTTATAATGTAGTTAGTATATTATTATTTGTTTCTCAGCTGTTATCAGAATTTTGATGTAACAGGGAGGATGAACTGGAAGAGCATTTCGGCAAATTTGGCAATATTTCGCAGGTTCATCTTGTTGTTGATAAAGATACAAAACGGTCTAAGGGAATTGCTTATGTTCTCTACACACTTCCCGAGTCTGCGGCAATGTATGTGTGGGTCAATGCTTAAGCTAGTAACCTTTTTTGTATTTGATGATATTTTGTCACTGCATGTTTAACCTCGCATTTGATATCCTTCAATTATTTCCTCTGCTGAATCTCTGTAGGATGTAATTCCCTGTTTATCCTGCTATTTCATTAGTATAATCTCTGAAATTGTGAGGCTCGCTAAACATAGTTGTCTAATACTATTGTTCTTATATATTTCTGAGTTTTGAGGCTTCAGCCTTTAAGTGAAAATTCTAGCTTAATTATTATATCAATTAATGACATCTTGTTGCTTGAGATTGCAAGATTCGTTTTTCCTTATACATTAATTGTCTTTTTTTAAAATGTGAATGAGAAAAAGAGAGGGTGGTGGTGAAGAGAGCTGGGGAGGGGGTGAGTGTTCAATCGTGACTTCCTTGGGCCTAATGTCTTCAAACTATGACAATTTGACAATACTCTCCTTATATTGCGAGGAGAAGGTTGTGTATATCTGGGTTTCCTGAGAGTCTGTAGTGCAGTAATTTGGGAAGCCTTGACCTTAGTTCACTAGGATACCCTTATAGCATTATCTTTTGTATGATTTCCACTAGCTTGAAGGCCAAGACAATAAATAAGCTATGACTTTATTTTGTAATGATTTCTAAATTTTATAAAGGGTTTAAAAAAAACTAAGTGAATTTATGTTGATTATAATTTTAAAATTAATTAAAAAAATAAATTAAAGTCATTATAAATTTAATTTATATGATTAAGTAGGAGATCATTTGGAACTTATTTGGAGTGTATACATTATTTGGAGTCTTATCTTTGTTTTCATTTTTTCTTTAACAATTCAGTGCCTAGTTACATGCTAAAATTGGCAATACTGTCTGAAGCAAAACTATGCTGGTTTCTACTCACTGCTTCTTTTTCCCCTTATATTATAGGTTTTTATGTATTCAGATCAGATAATTCCATGGTTTTATTTTGTAGGGCTTTAGAAGAACTAGATAATTCAATTTTCCAAGGCAGATTACTGCATGTCATGCCAGCAAAACAGAAAAATCCGTCTGACAAACTTGAGTAAGTGTCGCTTATTGCAGTTCTGTTTTTTATCCCAATTTGTTTTCTACTTCTGTTAGAATGAGCTACTATTGAATTCTACATAGGATTGATGATCCTTCAAGACATGGTTCAAAAACTCTCAAGCAACATCGAGTAGAAGAAAGGAAGGCATCTGAAGCCAGTGGGGATACAAGAGCATGGAATAGTTTGTTTATGCGTCCTGATACAGTATGTGAAAACCTGACACCAAACTGCACATTCTAATTACTCTCTGGAGATGCTCTTTAATGCTTTTCCTTTTTAGCCAATTTTCTGATTGGCTTATGACTGGATTAAATATGAAGGGAGTTGGTGGTCTTATGTATTCTCATATGAAAAATGTTATATCTTTCTTGCTTTCATGGAGTGGGATTGAGTTATCATTTGTATTCATCATCACCTTGAGAAGTAAATAGTGTTATATTAGATTCTAAGAGCATACTTCTTTTTATAATCTTACTTATGCTAGATGAGATTAATTATGGTTTCACATCTTGTCAATATAGATGTACATGGACAATTGCTCGAGTGCCTTCATCTATTCTGAGCTAATAAGGATATCTAATTGAGATGGATGTTTATGAATTGCCCAGCAAAGTCTCCCTCCCTTTCTACCCCAATAAACTTATTTAGTTTCTTCTCAATGGTCCATTTATTCCTTCTTTTTCACTTCAAGGAAATTCATGATAACTAGCTGGAATCTCTTTTTAGACACTTTAGCTTCTGTTGTCATACACCAAAATTGCTTTTCCATGGTAACTTTATCAATGACATTTTAGTTGCATCCCTTATTTTACTTTATGAACTAAAACCCATTTCAATGACATTTTGCCTTCTTTTCTCCCTGTATGAACTAAAAACCGTTTCACCTTCTGTTTTCAAGAAGAAAAACTCCAAAATCATTTTTCCATGGTAACTTTATTAATGACATTGTAGGTGCATCCCTCATTTTTGGTAATGTGACAGCACTTTATATGGGTTATCAGTTCAATGCTCATGACCAAAAGATCCTACTAGTAATTGTTAGCATTTTCTGTTTTCAGTTTTTTTTTCCTTTTCCTTTATTCCCTACAATTTTCCTTGGGGCCCACCAAACTTGTTCTTGCACTTTGGGATGAAAACAATGCATAACTCCCTGCATGCGTTATCACTAACTCTCATAAAAATTGGAGGATATTATTGTGATTTTTCCATTAATCTGAAATCTTTTTTCCTTTTTCACACCCTCATTTTCTTCACATCTGAAGAAGTCATTTCCTTCCCCATTCTCACCCTGCTTGCCTTCTCCTCCCATCCCTGCTATTTTTTTTTTAAATTTTTTCATATCAATTCTAGTGTATAGAATAATTGTGATAGCCATGTAAAGTTTGTCTCCACTTGTGTGCTGTTCATCTCCTGTGGGTCTGGTTTTAAAATGGGCCTCACTTTCTTTCCATAATGTTTATTGCTAGATCGTTGAAAACATTGCAAGGAGACATGGTGTTAGTAAGAGTGATTTACTCGACTGTGAAGCTGATGATCTTGCTGTACGTATTGCTTTGGGAGAAACCCAAGTGATTGCAGAGACAAAAAAGGCTCTTAACAATGCTGGAGTAAATGTCACATCTTTCGAGGAATTTGTTGCTGGAAAAACTGGTGGCATGAAAAGAAGCAACCATGTTCTATTGGTGAAGAACTTGCCATATGGCTCTTCTGAAGGTGAACTTGCTAAGATGTTTGGGAAATTTGGTAGTCTGGACAGAATTATCTTCCCTCCAACAAAAACATTGGCCTTGGTATGTATTTCTAAGTATCACTTTTTTATTTTTTGAAAAGTTAGGATAGGCACAATCTTCATACAATCTCGACAATTGGCAGTTTGAGCCAAGATGGACATTTCTTTTACTGAGGCAGCCCTCTGGTTGGGACTATTTTTTGAATAACCATAAATTTAAAATACTATAAAAGTTAACCCAATAATTGAAGATGGACAGAATAGTTGTAGCACTTTACATTGAATTGCTTTGTGTATCACTGATGTCTATTTCCAATTGTCTTTTGCCCTTTATTAGCAATTTGCCTTGACAAATGACCCCCACACAAACCCTCTTTCCCCATCTTTCTCACTATTCTCTCCCTCTCTATTTAATATCATGCTTTGCTGACATTATCTTGCATTTGGGTCAAAAGCTATGTTCTTATGCAATATCACTCTTCAAGAGCAAGTTTTTCTTCTTTTTGTTTCTGAAATACATAGAAATACTGACACAAACTTAATAAAGACTGATCCTTTTTTTGGTGGCTAACCTTTTTCTGTTGGGTAACTTTAATTTACTGATTGGTTTTGAGGTTTATATTAAAATGAGGAGGGGTGTGTAGGGTTTGATAATCGAGTTGATGTTGGGCATATTTATGTTCAAGTGGAAATTAATGCCTTTAGTGGCTGGCGTAACATAGTTTGGTTGCAGGAATTTCTGATGCAAGAACTTAAAATTGAAAACTAGAGTTGGTTACTTTTCAATTCTTTAATCTCAAATGAGGTGCACCCTTTTGGATAGGATTAAGATTAGGGATTGTGTGGATATTGATAGGATTGTGCTAGCATTCTTTGTGTGCTTTAATTTAATTTGATATTGAATAATGGCTTGCAAATGTGTCTCTCTGGTCAAAATTTAATAAGATTGCCTTAAATTTGGCTCTCTTTCAAATTTTGGTTTCTATATTGTTGGCACTTTCTATTTGTTTTGAGATTGGAAGCATGTGATATTCTTTGTGCTGGGTACTTATCAGTTGATGATGTCAGACTTAAATATTTTCTCTTGCATCAACGATATGTGACTATAAAGTAGCAATTATGCTGAATAGCAGAAAGGATGGGTTGATTATGATAAGACTCTGCCTTGGGATTGAGATGGGTATTTGAGCACACATTTAAAAGGGAAAAATCTATCCATCAGGTTGTGGTGTTACTGTAAAGTTGATGGCTGATTTTGAATTTTATTCTTGAATTAGTTTTCACCTTTGGCCCTGAAATTGCGCTTGATCTTGTGAGTCTTATACTCTTTTTGGGGGAGGTTTTTCATGGTGATATTTGAGATTATAAGGTTGTAAAACCATGGAAGTGTATTTGGGAGGATGCATGTTAAATGAAGGTTTGTGTAGGTTTTCTAAAACCCTCAAAAACCTCACCTTTTCAACCCACCAAATAGGTGGCTTGAGGAGGCTAAGTTACATGGTTTTATTATTTTTTACTTGTATTCTCTACTTTGATTAATGAGAGTCTTGGCGCAACGGTAAGTTTTGTAGCTATATGACTTGAGGTCACGAGTTGAGTTATGGAAACAGTCTTTTACAACTGCAAGGAAAGGCTGTGTACAACAAACCCTATGGGTCCGACCATTCCCCGAACCTTGTGCATTGTAAGAGCGTTTGTGTACGGAGCTGTCCTTTTTATTCTCCACTTTACTCTTTTCCTTTTCTTATAATTCCTTATGTAACACCCCTATACCCCGTATACGCACACTACATACACCTGTAATATACGTATACCGAATACAGGTGTGCTACAGTGTATAATAAGCAAACCGATCTTTCAATTTAACAACATTATAAGAAAACTTAAAACATTCAAATCATATTATAAAGTACAATAGATAAAACATTTATTTGATACGCAGCGGAAAAATATAGCGGTATTTACAAATACATATACATCAAAATCCATGTTTTACAAAACATAAAATTTATACATGTTTGGCAGTTTGTCTTTGATCTTTAAGCCCTCTATCAACACTTCAGAATCTAGACTCAACTCGGTTTAGCTGAACTCTCTGGTTCTACCCTGTCACCTGCGCGATGAACCACAATCGCGCTAAGCCAACGGCTTAGTGGTACAAACCACAATAACAATATGTTTCAATGCAATGTCAATGTCACACATTTCAACAATAAAGACAATATTCATAAATGATATATTAATATTTTTCATAACACTACATTCCATTATTTTATTCAATTGTTTCACCATTCATGAATCACATTGAAATAAAGATAAGCATGGGCCCAAAAGACACTAATATGTTATTCAAAGTTCAGAGTTTCTGCTTTGGTCCATAATCACAACCATCAAGCCCGCAGGCGATACATATATATCTATTCATGGATAGTGTAACAGACCCAGTCTCTTGGACCTCAACCCGGCTAGACCCTAGGGCCCCAGTCTCTTGGTCCTCAACCCGGCTAGACTGTTACTGTTTTTGAGGCTTACGATCCAGTCTTTTCACCCCAAAAACATCATATTTCACATTTTTCAGCTGGACTCGGCTTACGACCCGGTCTTTTCACCTATCCAGCGATTCATAGGCATGCCGCCAAACCCAGAACTCTGAAAATTGAATAACATATTAAACACACAATTATTTCATTTATCTCTTTATTCAATCTCTTTCTCAATTCATTTCTCATTTCATTTCCCATTTCATTTCTCATAATTAAACTAGGCAATCATGCCCCAATTATTTCGTTTGCATTATCATAGCCAACAATAATGGCTTCACATTTCATCATATCTCAATTCACATGAAATCAATTCATCATTAAAGTATACAGAACCCAATGCATTGAATATACATTTTGAATGATCATCATATCTTCCACATTATGCAAATCATAGCATTAATCAAAAGTATTAACAATGTAATAAATCACTTAACACATTTACAACCAAATGTGTTAAATCTCAAAATCATATGAATGTATGCAATCATGTAAGTTTGTACTTACCTCAAGAACAACTCACACCAATCTATACACTTCCTCTTCAAAGAATTCTTCACTACTAGGGTTAGGGCAACTCAACCTCTTTACAACCTAATTCAAAAGGAATAATACACACTTATTTAAAGATACACATGAATTCCAATACAATTATTCACCTATTAGTTTCATACTAAACCCATAGATCACAAATTATAAGCCAACACAACTATCTAGGATCCACGGTCGTGGCCTCACAAACCCCCACGGTCGTAGCCTCACAAACCCCCACGGTCGTGGGTTAGCAAACGAATCTGTCCAATTTGCTTAACACCCCCACGGTCGTGGCATCCAAGGGCCACGGGCGTGTCATCCATTTTGCTTCTGTTTCGGACCAAACTCATGTATTCTATGCTTTAAACTTAATTAAACACAAACATCTTGAAGGTCTACCAAAAATAATTGATCAAACACAATATTTGCATCAATTACCAATTTTACAACTCTTACTCATCCAACACCAAACCTAATTCCTTCTCTTCAATTCAACCCCAAAATCACAATCAAATATATCCAACACACTCAAACACACCACAATCAAACATATTCATGCTCTTAATAATCCAACACCAAACTCAAACACAACTTAAAATAAAACAAGAGAATCAAGAGGAAACTTACCAAAGTTAATGAAACTTCTTAAATTTTCAACTTAATCACTTGAAATCTCCTTCAATCACAAGCTTGGAAAACTCAAAAACTCTCCTCCTCTCTTGCTTAGGTGATGCCCGGCCAACAAGGAAAAGAAAAGAAAAAGAAGAAGAAAATAAAGAAACAAAGAGGCAAAGTCAAACACTCTTCTCCACTTAAACCTCCACCAAGCAAATTAAATAATATAATGATCAAATATGTCCTCTTCCACTCACTTATTTTCCTTTTTATTAATTTAATTAATTATAATAATTAATTTATCTTCTTTTGACTTCCATTAGTTTGACTTGTATATGTTATATATATCACTATATATATAACATATACACTCTCCTCTTCTTATCTTTTATCTCTTTCCATATAAACATATACACTTATAACACTTAATCCAATTATAACAATAATACCAAAACTTTTAGGGTATACTTTGGGATATTACACCTTAAATATCCATACTAATATTTAAGGTTTGTACTTTTATATTTATGATTATATGTTAATATAATTTTTATTTCTTTAATCATTAATTTTTAATTGTTTGATGAATTTTAAAACTTTTTGTTATACATAAATATTTTGAATTTTTTTGTTCACTAAAGAATTACATTTACATATAATTTGTAGAGATGAACTTTTATTTCAAGTTTTTTACTTTTTTTTGTATTATATGCATATGATTTGCTTCATTTTTTTTTTAATTTTGCTTATTAGTTGGTTAGTTCAAGATAATCAATGGATTAAATATGAACTTAAAATAGCAGTTCAAGAGAATCAATTGATTAATGTTGAACTTTGAGCTAACACTTATGTCCTCATTTTTTTTCTATAATATATTTGACATATTGTTTTTTGTTAGAGTGGATTAGATATATAATTTATGAAGATAAGCTTTCATTTTAAGTTTTTTCCTCGTCTTGCATTATTTTCTTATGTTTTACTTAATTTTGTTTATTTTGCGTAGCAGTTGCTTAATTTAAGGCAATTAATTGATTAAATATGAATTTTAAGCTAACAATTCAAGAGAAGCAATTGGTTGAAGGCGAATTTTGAGCTAATACTTAATACTTTTATATGTATAATAATATAGTAATATCTATGAATTTTTATTTTCTTTAATCGATCATATAATTTCATTTTTGATTTTCATAATAAATTTAGATATTTGTCAAATTGTTCGTTTATTCAAGAGGATATTAATGTAAATATAGTATAAAACCTTACTTTACTAAGCCTTCTTCCCAAATATGTTATGATGACTAGCCTTACTTTACCAGACACTCCTCCCACACCAAGAAGTTGTAAGGTTTTTTCAAAATCATCTATAACCTTACTTTCCAAAACCAAACCTTATAAAACCTTACTTTACCTTACCTCCTCCCAAATAAACCTTTAAGGGTTAATTGGCTTATGACTTTGGTGTCAATTCGTGGGTGTTGTGCTTTAAATGTTTGGAAACAAGTGTAGTTCTGATGCTTATTTTTCATTGTTTAAGCTCTTAATTCAATAACTGTTAACTTAGCCCCTTAGAGTCAGGATTGCTAATTGTTAATATGTCATTTGTCTTATATTATTAAATTTACTTTAAGTTCATCATATTTCAGGTAATTTTTGTTGAACCATCCGAGGCTCGTGCTGCTTTTAAGGGTTTAGCATACAAGCGTTACAAGTGAGTTACTTTGTTTCTTGACATTGAAGCTGTTCGGAAGATAGCTTCTATTGCAATTGAAACATGTAAAGTGTTTCTTTTCCATGTCTGGAAGCATATGAATCAAACATTTAATTTTTGATTTATTGTGTTAATATAGGGATGGTCCATTGTATTTGGAGTGGGCTCCTTCTAATGTTCTTAGTCAAAATCCAACTTCTAAGAGCAATGAAAGTAATTATTCTGCTGTTGGCGAACATGATGCCAAGAGAGTGATGCTGGAGCAAAGTGTGGAAGGAATATCTGAAATGGATGTTGATCCTGATAGAATTGAGGTTATATATACATGGTTTCTCCTATGCAGTTGTTTTCCGCTTTTTGTGTTTCTGTTTAGTTTTGTCTCATTCTTGATGGTGCCTTAATTATTAGTTCCTTGGCCGTTGTGCTGTTTTTTTTTTTTTTGAGAAGAGAGGGATGATTATTCTATTCCTAAGTAGAAAAGAAGGAATGGGAGAGGAGAGACGGGAGGGGCCAGAAGGACTTGGCAGTTCTGTCCTCATTGTTCAGCAAGTGAAAGCAGTGAATGGGATAAATCATTGTACAAATAATAAAGATGTGGAAAAACACCGCATTTTGATGTTAGTTTGTACAGATTTAGGTATTTTATTAGCTCTGGAATTGATAAACTTGTGCATATTGTTAATGCTCCAAATGGCCTTTTAGATTCTAATAAATAGCCTTTTAATATTGAATTCCAAATATAACTTCTAAAAGCAGATGATTGTGGTGTATAAACTTATATCATATCGAAAATTTCACTTCTTTCTTTTGTGGTGTATAAACTTATAACATATTGAAAATTTTACTTCCTTCTTTTAGTTTTGATATATATATATATATATATATATATTCCTCCAATTTACAATCCTCTCATTTTTTTAAAGAAAAAAGGTATTTTGAGATCTTATTTAAGAAACCATTTTTATTTAGGGATTTTGGAACAAGTGACTAGTACTCTTTTTTTTTAATTAATTAAAATATTATAATGTTTCATGTGACTAGTGGATTAAAATATTATACTGGTACGAGATCAAGGATTATAAGCATGTATTGATTTGCTATTTTGCTGCTTCAGCTTCTAGTTAATTGTTATGTTATTCTTTTTTTTTATTTTTCCTATTATGCTGCAGTCACGATCATTATTTGTCAAGAACCTAAACTTCAAGACATCTGATGAAAGTTTGAAAAAGCACTTTAGAGAGCACGTAAAGGAGGGGAAGATCTTAAGTGTCAGGGTAATTATCTGGGTCCTTAGAACCATAAACATTTATTTTATTATATTTACTATGATGTTTGTGTTTATTATTTAATGTGCAGATAAAGAAGCATTTAAAAAATGGGAAGAATGTTTCAATGGGCTTTGGTTTTGTAGAGTTTGATACTGTAGAGACTGCAACAAATGTCTGTACAGATCTACAGGTAATTCACAACTTAGATATAGAGCTTTTGAATCTTATTTTTTCATGAAATTTATTGTTGCTTTCCATCTTTTTATGCTTTCAGGGAACTGTTTTGGATGGGCATGCTCTTATCTTGCAATTGTGTCATGCTAAGAAGGATGAACAAATGGCCAAAAAGGTCGACAAGGATAAGAGTTCTACAAAATTACTTGTGAGAAATGTAGCTTTTGAGGCTACAGAGAAAGATCTTAGACAGCTATTTAGCCCATTTGGCCAGGTGACTATTTTCTTTTAGATGGGGTGAAAAAATAAAGAAGCTATAAACTCTTGTATGTGTGCTTTTGAAGTCATGCCATTGCTTATTAAATTTATTTTAGGAGCATTATGCATAGTAATTAGCAATCACCATGAAGCAGTATTTTGAATATTCAAGGTTGGCCAGGAGGATTGTTTCCCCTCCCTTTTTTCTCTTCTTCTTGCTTCCCTCTTTTCCCCTTTTCCCTTCTTCCATTTCAAGTGTTCGTATGATCTTACTTATTGGACCGGACTTGCAACATTCTACCCTATTATGTTTTCCATATTTCAGGTTTTGTCATCCCTTTCAACTAGTGTGAATATGTTAACAGAGTCATTTTTAATTCCTGGACATTTAATTGGCATAGCCACAGTCATTTTTAATTCCTGGACATTTAATTGGCATAGCCACAAAAGTACCTGAGCCAATCTCTTTTGAATTTTGATGACTAGCCCTTTTGTATCCTCATTCCCTTTACAACTGTCAAATGGTAGCGGCAAAAGTTTGCAATTTCCCTTGTGAGCTTTATGCTGTATAAAGTGCGACATTATGTGTTGAACAGGTGTAGGCTCCCCTATTTTATACAATACAGAGAATTGATGATCCTATCATGCCACCTACTTTTGCTGTTAAATGATTCCAAGCCAAGTACAGTAAGTTGATGTTATTCTCCAGTATATATTGTTTGTTTCTGATCAATTCTAGTAAAAATGCAGATCAAAAGCTTAAGACTACCAATGAAGTTTGGAAACCACAGAGGCTTTGCGTTCGTGGAGTATGTTACAAAGCAAGAAGCACAAAATGCACTTCAAGCACTGTCAAGCACCCATCTGTATGGTCGACATTTGGTAGGTCATCTAAAATTTCGCCAAAACATTTTTTTTGCTCCTAAGAATCGGAGAAATAGCAGTAACTGCGGTTCTGACTTTCAGGTTCTGGAGAGAGCAAAGGAAGGTGAGAGTTTAGAAGAACTACGGGCCCGAACAACTGCTCAATTTATTGAACAGCAAAATGGTTTGCATAATCCAACTAAGTTATCAAAGAAAAGGAAGCACATGGCTGTCTTGGATGAAGGAACAATGAAATTTCAAAGAATAGCTGATTAGTCTTTCTTCAATGTTATGTAATACGGAGAGGAAATGAATTAAGTTTTCAAATGTCATAGGTTATAGGTTTACTTTTTCATCTCACTCTAGCCCCATTTTTTGCTTCTTAGGAGCTGGTTTTTGACTGATTGTTCACTGCTGTATTATACAAATTAGTAATAAGTGAATTTGCTTCAATCAATTCTTGCACATGGATTTTTACATATTTCCGACAATGTATTGGCACCTCTTTGTTGATCGTATACAAGTTTGGTTTTGAGAAAATGAGACATTTTTATTATATTTTTAAAAATTTTTATTTATTTATTTATTCATTGTAAACTTTCTGTAAATTAATAAAATTTTAATATTTTGATAAATATTTTATAAATTTTGATAGTTTAATAATTTTTTTATAAATATAATATATTTAAAATTATTTAAAATTATTTTTGTATTTTTATTAAAATCCCTTTGATTTTGGAGTATCTAACTAAATTGTAATCGAGGGTGGGTTTGATTGTTAAGTGAGTTTGCTCTTTTCTTTGTCAACAAGGTTGGATTATTTTTTGAGCCTAAATGATATAATTTTCATTTATGAATTTTCTAATCGAGTTTTGGGTAATATGCGTTCGACACTAAAGAAGTAACATTTAATATGATGCACTATCTTTGTAGGACCGGGATAAATATGCCCTAGGATTTTATAAAGTCAACGTTGCAATTTGTTTTTTTTGGCTAAAACGCCTTCGTAAAAGGACAAACAAAGATTCTCTCTCTTTTTTTTTTTTTTTTTTTTTTCAAAATCAATAAAATACTACACAAAAATATTAAAAACACATCATTTCCATTAACAGTTTAACACTTATTTCTTCCAAATATTTCCTGCTCTTATCATTTTCTTCAAATTCTGACTCTACAAAATCCTTCAAACCTCTTCATCCTCTTCATTTAATGTTTTTATCATTGTTTCATAACTTTTGAAGATAACAACGTGCTCCGGTGATGATTTATATACAAAAGACGAGTTTAAAGTATACAAAATAATTATATATATATATATATATAACTATTATATTCAGAGACACGTGCTTGGTTTAAGACCGTCAATTATGCGTTACTTGGTCGACTACAACAACAAACCATATTACATATGATTCCATTGTGACCAATTAAATCAAAGATGATTGGCCATTGTGGCCAACTAAATTAAAGATGATTGACTATTGTGTATGACCAAATAAATATTGGTCGGCCGACCATCGTACTTTTTATTGGCTACAATGATTAATCATTTACATTAGGTGGTTGGCCATTGTGATCAACCATACAATATTTAGCCTGTCATTTAAGTCGATCAAATGCTTAATTAATTTTATATCATGGGATATAACTTTATATATTTATTATATAATTTTATTTGCATTGCGTATAAAATGTTGTTAAAATAGTAGTTGACTATATCCATACTTTTATCACACCTAAGGTAATCTTAATATGTTGCTTATTATGTTAGTATGATTGGATATTTGTTATCATAAATATATCTAATATCACCCTATAATATGTTATTTTCATTATGGGTATTTAGAGTGTGTTTGGGAGCATTTCCAATATGGTTTTTGATGATTTAGTATAATATGGTTTAAGAATGAATTATGTTTAGGAGTATTTCCATCTTATTTTTCATGGTTTATTATGATTTGTCATGGTGTGATAATGATAAAGTTTGTCAATTTTTTTAAGCCACCAATTTGGTGTGTTGACATGGTTTAACTTTTATATACCCAAGTTATCATCAATTGATATTATTATTTTTATAAATAAAATATGTATTTGCTCTTATAATTTGCATATTAACAAATTTATTTTGATGTGAATATATATGAAATAGTATATTATTACTGGAGGATATTCTAGTCATTTTATAGATTTAAACCAAAACATACCATCAAATATCATACTATATTCTCAAACATAGTCCTACCAATACTATACCATATATATACATTGCACAGATTGGAAATGCTTCCAAACGATAGTAAAGGTCAAGATGTTTTGATAACATGGGTTCATGCTATAATGAAGTAACAAGATTTTGTAGTAATAATAAAACATTCCACATCTTTTGAGTTGATGAAAACTGCAAGAGTAACACTGGCTTGAGAAAAAAGTAAAAAATATAGTAAATATGTGAAATTAAATCGTGATGAGAACATAAAAAGAAGAGCAGGAAGGATAAAGAAATGCGATTATCCATTAGTTTTGATAGGGAAACAACTATCAGATGATGGTGATTAGATATTGATGGTGAAATGTGGACACATTATCACTTAAATGCACAATAAATGGAGGGATATTCTTTTGTTGGTCATTTGCAATAAGAAAAAATAATCTTATTGTCGATATGTCACATTCAACACTTAAATCAACATAGCATCATGCACAATCAACCAAGTCTAAAGTTAACTTCCACATTTTATATAATATGGTCAACACTTAAATAAATATAGAAATTCACATAATTATAAAATTTAGTGCCGACTCAACCAAAAATTTAGGCCTCAATATTATTGTTATGTGATAATTTAAATAATAAATATATAATTTCTTAATTTAATGGCTAATAAATCTTATTTTAAAAATTATCCGTAACCATGTTAGTGGTCAACTTTCACCTAATCACTTTCTCTTAATTTTTTCTCCCCTATTAAATTCTCTCATTGCTTTTCTTAATTTTAACAGTAATTTCCTTCTTTTTATTTAATTCCTAACGTTAATGTGTTTATATATATAGTTATATATATAGTTTTAACGATAGCTTTATCCTTTTGTCCCCATTAAACCCTGTCCTAATAATTAGTTGCTAATTTTGGTTCCAGCGTTAACTGCATTCAATATTTGAACCTTAATTGTTTTTAAGCTTCTTTTAATGTTGACTTGTTTCTTTGTAAATAACAAATCTAAATATTTTACTTTTAGCTATCTGCTATTGTATTTTTTTTATCACTTTCATTGCTCTCAATTTTCTCATACGACTAATACTTCAAGCTTTATTTCACCTTTGTGCATCTACTATCATCCTTTCACAAGGTAGAAGACTCGTGAAATAATTTCTTTTACAATTAAGAAAATCATGTTCTGTTATTCTAACCTTTATCTATTTTTTTACTTATCTTTTTCATTTTAATTGCATGAATAAAGAGCTGAGATCTTGCCTGAATTTTTCAAAGAGAGAAGGCATAAATAAGCCCTCCATGTTTTCAAGAGGATACAGATCGAAGCTTAATATTTGTTTTGGCACAAATACACTCAAACCGTTAGAAATTGTTTTCTTTCAAACCCTATTTTAATGGGATGACTAACGCTTAATGTAATCCATCAACGTGCACGTTATCTTTGCATTAAAATAATAATATTTGTATTCTTATTTCACATTAACTAATGGAAACATCTACACTTCATACTTTGTTAGACCGAAAATCCCCAAAATTAAAAATCCCTAAATTGAGTGAAAGGGATTTTGTTATCTGTCAGATTGAAAGAGAAAAAGTCATCGATTGTTGATTGAAGACTTAACTCATCCATGGATTCAGTGTCGTTATTGGCCAAATGGTTGGGCAATAAGCTTTATTTTGATCATTGACAATCAAATTGAAATGTACTAATGATTTGAATAAGTGTTTACTTGTAGGCTCAACTTTGTATGAGTTCAACAACACAAGGATATTGTGCAACCACACAATAGCAAGGAGAAAATACTAATTGAAGCACAAAAAGATCACGGTCCTTTGGTGCGGTGATTTCCTAACCGCTACATTTTATGCGACAACCCAAATGTATCATACTACTGCACAATAGAAGCAGTAAAATGCAAATCTTACAAAAGTGAACGTGGTTAGTGATAGTGGTGTGGTGCTGACTACCCAAGAGTTCAACCACTCAGGAACTGAAGAAAAATCTCATTCTAACACAGAATAGATCATAGTGAGCATGCACGGTGAAAACTGAGAAATTTAAATTCCAGCGCCAACTTAATAAGCTGATGAAAAATAAACACATGGAAAAAGAATTCTTACACAACGGTCAAAAAATATGTTGTGCAGCTGTTTGACCTAAATGTGCAACCGCACAACATGACAGGCTAGCAAGGTATGACACCAATGCTCTTGTCAGGCAACTTGTATAAACCATTGGAAATAGCCATTGGACAAAATTCAAATTGTGCGACCGCTATGTGACAATGAGCGAAAACATAAAGTGTGTGGCGACCACACAAGGAACATGGTGACAACTATACATCACTCAGCAATGATAAAAGTAAGTGGACCATATTGATTATGTCAAATTCCACTACCATCTCACTACAACGGCTAGTTGGACTTCAAGTGACTATAAATAAGTCAAGAAACCTCAGTTTTTTGGTAGTTGGAATTTTTGCATAACTAAGCAAAAACAACTTTCATATCCTTGCATCTAAATTTCTATTTTTAATCTTTGAGTGTTAGGTGTAAGCATTAAACATCATTATATAAGTTTGAGTGTGAACTTTGAAACACTCAAATTTTAGAGTGAGCTTGAAAAAAATCTTGTTAGGTTGTGAGGAACTCTCAAATTCATTTAAAAGTTCGGCGTGAGCTTGTAAAAACACCAAGTTTGAGTTGAGCTTGTGAAAACTCAAAGATAGTAGAACTTCAACAGGTTGTTGAGAAAGTAGATGTAGGATTGGTGAATCCGAACCACTATAAATTGTTTGTGTTCATTCCTCTCTACTCTACTCTATCATCTTCTTTTTTAAGTTTTTTTTTTAATTTTAAAAATTTTCCATCATCTCTTCAAATAACCAATTTACCCCCCTCTTGGTTGCCTTCTTAGGATAACAATTAGTATCACAACCTCAAAATTTTAAAAAGCTTAACTGTGAAATTGATCTACAATGGTAGCCACACTGCATCTAGCCACCCTACATCAACTTCTACATCCACCATTGCTACTTCTTATGGAGATTTAAATTGTCATCTCAGACCTTAGTTCGATGGAACCAACTAGTCCTATTAGAAATACAAGATGTATTTGTTCCTAGATAGTGAGAGAATTGAACTATGAAAGTATATAATTAATGAATGGAAACCTTCTACTCAAGAAGTTGAAGCTGTCCAAGTGCCAACTCCTAGAGCACAATGGACGGATGCTCAAGAGAGGGCTCTTTACAAGAATAATAGAGCAACCTTCATTTTGGTGAATTCCATGTCTGGAGAAGAAGTTAGAAGAGTCCAACACCTTATTAGTACATATAGCATTTGAAAAACTCTTGAGAATTATCATGAGGGTACTACCCAAGTGAGGTTCACCAAGACTCAAATACTTGTGCATGAGTATGAACTCTTCAAAATGATGCCAAATGAAAATGTCACTGAAATGACTAATCGGTTGCTTGCTATTGTCAATGCTTGAAGAAATATGGAAAAATATATGGTCTCGGTGATATCAATAGTAAAATATTGAGAACACTTAAAGCTAAGAAGAACTTTGAGTCAAATGACTCTTTAATTGAAGAAGCTCATGACCTTAGCACACTAAGGATCAATGAGCTAGTTGGAAAACTCCTCACCTTTGAATTACATACCAAAAAAGAAGATGATAAAGGCGAGAAAGACAAGAGGAAAGGTAGAGCTCTCAAAGCCACTAAAGAAATTGAGAGCTCAAGTGAAGAAGATAGTGATGATGAAGAAGAAATGACAATGCTATCTAAAAGTGTTAGTGAATGGAAAAGAAAGAGGAGAATGTAAGCCAACATAGGAAACTTCTCAAAATCCTCTTTCAAAAACAAAGAAAAGAATAATGAAGTGAAATGCTATGAATGTTGCAAATCAGGTCACATCAGAATGGATTGTCCTAAATTGAAGAATAAGAATAGGACAAGGAAAAGAAGAAATCTCTTAAAGCCACATAGGATGATGACTCTTCAAGTGAAGATGTAACACCCTTATATTCTAAATACATACAGTACATACACCTCGTATATATAAAATACGTATATATAATATAAGAATGTTAGCATCCTTATCATTTAAAAATTTCTATAATTTTAAAAAAAAATTATAATACTTAAAAGTTATTTTATTAGGTACATAAAAAAAATAATAATTAATTATCAAAAATATCAATTTTTAAAGAAAACCTCTAGGAAAAATTTACTAAAGTTTCATCTGTAATTTGGTCATTTCTAAAATCAAACATGCTCAACTTACATAAACACTCACATTCCCAAATATATTCAATCAACCAATTCTCCAACATTCTCCAATATCATTTACACAACCCAAATTATATAAAAAAAACCTCATGATCATTTATATATATATGAACTGTACTTAAATATTTATATGCATTTTAAATTCCAACATTTATGTATAAACTATAACTTATACAAATATTTTGAGATTATACAAAAATACAAATTTACATACTATGCAGAGGTATTAGTCTGGTGGTGAACTAATATACTTCTAGACTATCCATTTCTCACCTGCTATCTGCGCGATGAACAAATCACGCTAAGCCTCTAGCTTAGCAGTACATACTTTGACAATAAAAACATATTTAAAATAATACATTGTGCTTTCCTTCTCAACATAAAAGGCATTATGCAGTAAAACAACATTTCTTATATATTAAACAACCACTTTTCACAATCACATGCATTAGGTCCAAATAACCTTATATAATATTTAGGTTCCAAAGATATTGTTATGGTCTATCAGTCCCCTATTGACACCTCTGTGTCTAGCCTCAAAGGCAAATAATATTATAAATAGTAACATCCAGTGTCTAGCTCGTATGTACATCATATCATAAGTGATGCTCAACGTCTAACCTGAAGGCAAATCATATCAATAGAACCAAATACAATTCTCTAGAACTAGATACTATACAAGGCAAATGCACATTACTTCATATTGTCATATAGCATAACCAACTCTATCATTCATCACTTTATAGCACTATATCTATCTTTCCTTTACATTTCCATATTTTCTCATCTTAAACATCACATGTCATATACATTATTACTTTAGCATAACCAATTCCTTCATTGTTTATTTTTCAACACATTTACATAACTTTGCCAATTGTATCATTCTTCACTTTTTGGCACCTTTTTCCATCATTTCACCACATTTCCATACATTTTCATCATAAGCATCATATTCTATGCTACTTACACATTGTAGCCGAAATATGCTTTTAAAATGACATAAAATACTTTTTCACACAATGACATTCAATAGCGTCAATGGCTATTCTAAAATGGCTTAATAATCTACACATTATGCAATTTATACCTTTAAACACATAACCAAGCTCTTTGCATGTGAAAACACACATCAAAGTAGCACGGCACCAATAACAACACTCAATGTAATATGCTATTTCAATGTATTTTAATACATAAATGCCAAAGTATATACTAACCTCTATTGTGTCAAAACCTAAGCCAATTTCCACCTGTAACCTTCATTTTTCCAAAAGCCCTTCAATAATTTGATTGGGCAAGTATTCTCTATCCAATCCTAAATCAAATTATGAGTTTAAATATATCATTAGTATCTTATTTTAAGCTATTTTAAATAATCAAACTTCAATTACATTAGCTCCACTCAATTTCCATTAATTGTCCTAACATCCTTTAATCTTAGAAATCTATTCTAATTGATTCCAATCAAGTTTTAAGCTAAATTATACCATTAGAATCATATCCTAACACAATTTAACCAATTAAATACAATTTACATCTATTCTTTAAAATTTCCCACCAAAACCTTAAATCCCATCACTACATCATCCAAACTTCCACCAAAGCCATCTAATTCAACCATCTAACCTTAAAATCTCTACTTCCACACCAAAATAATATCATTCAAAGCCATTTTATGAATTAAAAAATACTCCTTAAAAAATGAAAATTCTACATAATCATTGTTAACCAAACCCTCCTATTTTTTATCTTAGGCAATCAAATTGAATTTATCTAAAACTTGCACCAAGTTTCATTTTGCAGAAAGTTATTTCTTTTGAAGGAAATATGAAAAGTCTGATCGAACCACTTAGAAGACCGATTGGACCATTGAAGACCAAATGAGCTAAAAGACACAGAAGGTCTCACGGTGAAGAGTACTCCCAAAATCTCACTGTACCACATGAAGTGTAATATCCCTAAATGTGCCCTAGAAGTTTTGGGTATAATTGTTATTTTAATTGGATTTTATGTATATGTTTCATTGGTAAGAGAAAAGATTTATGAAGAGAGTGTATATGTTATGTATATGAAAATATATACAACATATACCCAAGTCAAAGGCAAAGAAAGTTAGTGGAAGGAGATATTTATGTGTTTTTGATTTAATAATTAATTAGAAGGATACTTAAATGAGTGGAAGAGATTAAATGGATTATTTTAATAGTTAATACTTGGAGGAGAGGGTTTTGAGGAGATGATTTGACTTTGCCTTCTATCTTTTCTTCTTACTTTCTTTCTTTCTTTTGCCGTGGTTCTCTTTTCTTTCTTTCCTTTTCTTTCTTTTGGCTGGCTAGCAAGGAATCAAGAGAGTAATAGAGAGATTTGATATTTTAACTCAAGATTGAAGGGAGTTTTCAAGTGTTCAAGTTGGAAAGTTAAGAGTTTCTTCATCCTTGGTAAGTTTTCCACTTGATTCTTTGATTTCTTTGAGTTTATGAGTTGAGTTTGTGGATGGTATGTGAATATGTTTGATTAAAATGTGTTTAAGAGTGTTTGGGTAAACTGATTTTTGGATTTTTGGGGTTGGATTGAAGGAAAGAGTAAGTTGTTAAAAGTGAATGTATTGTGGTTATGTTTTGGGTTGTGGTGATGTTTTTGATTTGTGTTGGAGGTATGTTTTTAGTTGTATTGGTATTTTTGCAAGTTTATTTTGGTTCTTGGGCATGTTAAACTAAGTTTGTTTGAAGTGGATTTTGGTGAAAGGAAGTGATTTGTTGGTTGTGTTGTTGATAGTGCCGGAATCTGGGTTTTTGGCCTGACACGCCCGTGAGCACGGCCAAGTCTTTGGGCGTGTCGATGGTTCTGTGTTTTTGGATGGGTGACACGAGCAGTGACACGCCCATGTCACTGAGCGTGTCACAGCTTCTGTGTAGTTGTAGAATTGACACGTCCAGTGACACGCCCATGTCACTGAGCGTGTCATAGCTACTGTGTTGGTGAGGAATTAACACGGCCATGAACACGCCCATGTTGTTGGACGTGCCAATCTTTCTGTGAAGCAGAATGTATTACACGTTCAGTGACACGCCCGTGGTTCTGAGCGTGTCAAAGCTTCTGTGTTGTGGGTTTAGGGCACGGTCAGGGACACGCCCGTGTTGGTGAGCGTGTCATGTTTAGGGTTTGCCCTAGTTGGTTCTTAGTCTCATTATCTCTTGTGTATCTCTAAGTGAGTATGTATTATCACCTTTGGTTTAGGTATTGAAGAGGTTGAATTGTCCTAACCTAGGTGGTGAAGAATTCTTGTAAGAGAAAGGTTGTAGATTGGTGTGAGTTGTTCCTAAGGTAAGTACAAACTACATTGTTGCATACACTCATATGAATTGGTATTTAACATATTTGATTATACATATGTTAAGCAATTGATTACAGGGTTAAAACATTTGATGATATGATGACATATGAAAGGTATGTTAATGCAATTGGTTGTGTACTTGAATGATGAATTGATCTAATGTGATTTGAAATATAACGAGATATATGCGCCATGGTTGTTGGCTATGATGATGATGTATAATGTAATTGATTATGTATATTATCTTTATGAGATATGAAGCCTTGGTTATTGGCTATAATGATGCAAATGAGATGATTGAGGCATGGTTGCCTATGGTGATTATGAGATATGAAGCCATGGTTGTTGGCTATAATGATGAGAAAGAAATGTATAAAGATATAAATGAAAAGATTATGTGTCTAATGTGTTATTCAACCTTCAGAGTTCTGGGTTTGGCGGCATGCCTATAATGTACTGGATAGGTGAAAAGACCGGGTTGTAAGCCGATTCCGGTTGATAAATGTGAAATGTGAATTATAGTAACAGTCTTGCCGTGTAACACCCCCACATCCGGTACAAGCACATTACAAACACAACAATGTAATATACGTGCACTGAACATAGGGATGCTATGGTTTTCTTTAACCTTCAAATCATTTTAAAAGATACTATAATCTTTATCATTATACATTATAGAAAATAAGTAATTAACTTGCAATATAAAACAAAATAGATATAAATACATTTACTTAATACACAGCGGAATTTATAAAATAGTTACATATATGAAAACATTTAAAACCATATTTACAAATATACATATATTCATATTTAAAATCAATACTTTACAAAACATAAAGAAATTATACATGATTGGCAGCTCTTCTCTGATCTTTAAGTCTCAAAATAACTCTTCAATGTCTACTCTCACTCGGTCTCGAGGAACTCTCGGGTTCAACTCTGTTACCTGCGCGATCAACACTATCGCGCTAAGCCAACGGCTTAGTAGTACAAAGTATACTAACATTATGCTTTAATGCAATGCAATGTCACACATGTTACTAATAAAGGCAACATCATAGGTGGAAAACTAACATCACACCTTTAAATCTCATAAACCATACACATATAAACATATCACATTTCAAAGTCCTTCCATGGATTTCATTATTCAATTATTGTACCATTAAAGAATCACATATAAACAAAGACAAGCATGGGCCCAAAACACACTAATATGCCATTCAATTTTCAGAGTTAATGCTTTGGTTTTGTTATCACATTTATCATTATCATAAACCCAACTAGGCTTCAAGGATTAGGTTCAACCAAGCTTCAAGGGGAACAAAGCATGCTAAGTATCAACCCAACTTGGCTTCAAGAACCAACCCAACCTAGCTTCAAGGGTTGTAACATCTCAATTAGGCTTCAAGGATTAAATCCAACCTAACTTCAAGAGATTGTTACTAATATTAGGCATGCCACCAACAACAAACTCTGAAAATGGAATAACACATTAGCCACACAATTCATTTGTTATTTAATTATCATTTCCATTCTCAATTGTCATCATCATCTAGGCAAACATGCCTTATTTCTTTCAATTGAATCATCATAGCCAATCACAATGGCTTCACCTCACATTTGAGTTATCATAGCCAATCACAATGGCCTCATTGATATAACATTTTAAAGTACATTATTCATATAACACACTACCATTCACAAGATTCACAATGCATAAAACATAACATTGTTTATATAGTATCATATGCATCATCATTATATCTCAAATCACATTTCATATTTATCCTATATATATACCTAACACTTTACATTATTCATTGATTTATAATCTTCCACATACATTTGTTTGGATCATTCTTTGTTTTAAAAGTGTTTAGAGTGTTTACTTTTAGGTTTAGGTACAAAAAGATCTTTGAAGAATCAAAACAATGTAAGAAAAGCAAGGAACAATCACAGTAGCTAACACACTCAAGGGACACGGCCAAGCTTGTGGCCGTGTCTCTCAACACAAAAATCCAGTAGCAGACACGGGCAAGGGACACAGCCAAGACAGTGGCCGTGTCTCTCCAAAAATCATCCAACACGGCCAAATTTCCTCAAACTTGGCCGTGTCTCCCAAAAATCTTTAGTTTGGCCGTGTCTCTTCCTTAGTTTGGCCGTGTCTCTCATGAATAAAAACCCTACACATGGCCAAATCTCTTTTGATTGAATTTAAACACATTGTGCACAACATAACCTTATTCAAATGGATATAAACCATGTCATTAACACTTATTTTACATGTTCATCACAATATTCACATTAACAATACATCAACAACACATTTAATCACTTACCACTTCAAAACCCTAAAACCAACATCACTCTTATTCTTTCAATATCAACATCCACTTAACTTACCATCTTCAAACCAAAACCAACACTTATTTAACTTTGTAACTTACAATCAATTTCAACACTTATAAACACATCTCAAACACACCAAATCATAATAACAACAAATCATAACTCACCTCAAACACAACTTCAAAGATAACAAAGGAGAACAAGAGAGTACTTACCAAAATTGAGGAAATTCCACAAATCTCCAACTTAATCCTTTGATTCTTCCTTCAATTTGATTTTAGAAATCAAAGCACCTCTCTTGCTCTCTTCTTCCTTTGGTAGCTGGCCACACCAAGCAAAGAAAAGAAAATGAAGACAAGTCAAACTTTTCTTCTTCTTTAAATCTCCACCAAGCAATTCTAACAAAGCAATTACCTAAATGCCCTTCATCCATTTAACTTAACTTCTTTCACTTATATGCCCACTTAAGTAATTTCACATATCACAAATAAAATATCTTCTTCCCTTGACTCCTCATTTTGACCAACATATATGATATATATATTACCATATACCCAACATATACACTTTCTCTCTACACATTACTTTCCTTTTTAAACAATACCTAAACATTCTCTTTTCCATTTCTTTTCTTATCAACATAACATATACACATAATTCAAACAAACAACAATTATATCCAAACTTCTAAGGCACACATTGGGATATTACATGCCGGGTTGAGGATCTCCTTGGCTTATCCGGGTTGAGGTCCAAGAGACTGGGTCTGTTATAAGTAACAGTCTTGCCGGGTTGAGGATCTCCTCGAGTTAGCGGGTAGAGGTCCAAGAGACTGGGTCTGTTACCCTATCCATGGATAGAGATATATATATATTGCCTACGGGCTTAATGATTATGATTATGAACCAAAGCAGTAACTCTGAACTTTGAATAACATATTAGTGTCTTGTGGGCCCATACTTGTCTTTGTGTCAATGTAAATCATAAAATGATGAAATGTAGTCTTATGAACAATACAAAGATATCACTTGTGAATATTGTTTTAATTGTTGAAATGTATAACATTGGCATGGCATTGAAGCATAATATTATTATAGTTTGTACCACTAAGCCGTAGGCTTAGCGCGATTGTGGTTCATCGCGCAGGTGACAGGGAAGAAACGGAGAGTTCCTCTAGGCCGAGTAGAGTCTAGAGTTTGAGGTGTTGATAGTGGAGCTCAAAGATCAAAGACATATTGCCAAACATGTATATACTTTGTATTTTGTAAAACTTGAGTTTTGATGTATAAGTATTTGTAAATATTTGTTATATTTTCCGTTGCGTTTTAAATAAACACTCTATCTTTTGTGTTTTATAATTTCTTTAAATGTTTTAAATTTGTTTATAAATGAGTCGTTTGGTTGTAAATCGTGGCATTCCTATATTCAGTATACGTATATTAAGATCGTAAAAGCATGCTGTGTACATATACAAGGTATAAGGGTGTTGCATGAAGTCCAGCCATTCCACATATCCTACCGACTGGACCCTTGAATGAGAAAAGAGTCAAAACACACAGAAGGATTCACAATTAGAAGCACTCTCATTTTCTCAGAGTACCACATAAGTCCGACCGGACTCCATGATATTCTGACCAGACCATAGAAGCCAATTTTCTCTAAAATATCCAGTAGGTTTACCAGTCGAGGGCATGCCCAAAAATTGGACGGACTAAGGCAAGACCGACCGAACCTGATGCAAGCCCGATCGGACTATTTAAAAATTACTCAAGTTAGAAGCTATTGCATCTCCACTCAATAAGTGGAAGCCACGTGGACCAATCGTTGGAAGAGAATTAAGCGAAATTTCAATTACTCTAATCGAACTATGCATAATTTCTACCGGACCACATTACTTTCGACCGGACCCTTAGGAGTCCAACTAGAAAATTGCTCTGGCTGAAAAATTAGTGGAAGACAAGAATTAAACATGTTGACCCCAACCTTAAACGGATAATTCTTGACCTGAAGGCTATAAATACCTTAAGTAACTTCATTTTTATGTAAGTTTGTGATTGTAATAGCCTTCTTGAACCACTTTTTTCTTTTGTGATTGTAATAGCCTTCTTGAACAACTTTTTTTCTTTTGCATCAAAATTAGTTTTTGTATTAATTAAGTGTTGGGTGTGAGCATTAAACACTACCTTAAGTTTAAATGTGAGCTTGGAAACACTTAGGTTGTGAGAGTGAGCTTGAAAAAACTCTTGTAAGGGTTGTGAGAAAGTGATCTCAAACCATTGTAAGTAGTTTGGTGTGAGCTAGAGAAAACACCAAGTTCGAGTTAAGCTTGTAAAAACTCAAAGCTAGTGGAACCTTAACAAGTTGTTAAGGAAGTGGATGTATGATTAAGATAAATCCGAACCATTATAAACCTTTGTGTTCCATCTTCTACTTGATCTTCTTCTACATCTTCTGTAATTCTTTTTAATCTTTGAATTTTTGAATTAATCATCAATTCTTAAACCAAACCAATTCACCCCCCTCTTGGTTGCTATCTTGGGACAACAACCATAAATTAAGAGAAACTTCTTTTAAAAAAAATCCATACCTTATGATAAGAAACTTCTAAATCCATCCCTGAGCCTTGAAAATTTGGTGATATGTTGACTATTTGAAGGAACCAAAAATTTCCCTTTGGATCACCAAGAAAATCAGCCAAAAAGAATGGTGAAGAAGAAGATGGAAAATATGTATTTTTTCCTCTCCTTTTCCTAACCATAAATATTTATACATATTAAATAATTAAATAATTAAATATTTAATAATTAAGCTTTTTCTATTTCCCACCAAAAATGTTTTAATTTTGATTTTTTTACTTTTTACCTTTTTAACATTTTTACAAATTTTCCCTTTGACTTTAACTATTTACTTTTTGACTTTTTCATTTTTAGTGGCATTTATATTATATTTATATTTTACATATACATTACCGACTTCACTCTCCAACACACTCCTTAAACTGTTCAAACTATTTATTTAATTATGTTTAACAAATCTATGGGCGTTACAGAAAAAGAGGAAGAAGAGCAAGAAATTGTAAATTTTTGTCTCACGTTTATGGGAGATGATGATCACTCCAAATGAGATAAGTACTCCATCCTTAAGCATTAATATAAATTATGATAATGTTGATGATGCCTTATATGATATTGAACAAATTGAGCATATGAACCTGTAAGTCCAAAAAATTTCTCTAAAATGAAATTCTATAAAGAAAAATATTCTAAGGTAGAGAAGGATTTTATTTCATTAAAGAATTCTACTTTAGAAATGAAAACCTCCAACGACCAATTAAAAACTTCATTGGATGAACTTACTAAAAATTCATCTAGCATAGACAAAATTTCTAAGAAAAATGATATTTTAAAAGAAGAAATAAATGAATTAAAGAATTCTATTTCAAAGTTTTATAAAGGAAAGGAGGCCTTAGATACATTGATTAGTGTTCATAGGTCACCTTCTTCCAAACTTGGTTTAGGGTTCAATGGCTCCACTACCACTATATCTAATACACCAACATTTGTTAAAGCTTCTACAACTCAAACCTCTAGTGTTGAAGCTGTAAATAATAATAATAATAATGCACACACCAAGCCTAAAAGTCCCAAAAGGACCACTTAAGGTTCACAATGCTCTAGAATTAAGCATCCAAAAGCAAATTATGCACATATGAATCCCCAACCCCTACTGGGTTTGAAAAGTTGGGTATGTATGGGGAAAGAGAGAAGTGACCCAACACCCCTATAAATGCCCAATTCATTAGAACCTACCTCCTTTTCAAATCTAAATATTATTAAATGTTAGATTATTACAACATTATTCATAAAACAAGCAATAAAAATAAACAATCATCCATTCATCTATTAAATCAACAAAATAATAAAATGGGCATCCATACAAGATGGAAACATGCCCTTATAATGTTTGTGTTCAAAATATAAAATAGGACACCCACAAAGAGTGAAAACATGTCCCTTACATTAATCTCCAAATATAAATTAAATAAAAGAAGCAAATTAAATAAGGCACCCACAGAGTGGAAACATGCCTTTTACAACTTTAAAATTAACATAATAAAAATTGCAATCCATAAACATATAAATAATCATTGGACAAAGAATTATAAAATCAGTACTTAATTAAAAGGAATGTAAGATTTAATCACAGAAATTGCAATCCACAAACATATCTTAGTATTAACTCATCAACGAAATATAGGGCGTAACACATAAGTGGTCGAGAATATATGTTTTTAATGTAGGGTTTAATATGATATACTAAATTGGGGTTTTGGGACCATAATGCAAACAAGAAAAAAGAAATAATAAGTTACAATGAATTTTGCACAATTAAATGAGGATGATACTCTACAAGCTAAATAGATTTAATTGAAAAAGATCATACCTTCATTGTAGGTTCCACCAAATAATAATACTGAGCCAAGCCTTTTATAAGGACAATCCTTCTGTGAAGGTTAATATAGGTTTTTTACTTTAAAATTTCACAATTGGTTTGGGTCAGACGGATTTTGGTTGAGCACAATAACCTTTTTGCTTGCTCTTTGCCTTTTTTCTTTTTTTGCTATTGCTATTTCACTCCCTGTATCTTTTATTTTTTCCTTGTTCTTAGCTAATTCTTACTGTCCTCTTTTTGGAAAATTGTGGATGCCTAATTGCTTTATATTTATAGGCAATATTAGGGTAAAAATCTGGCTCCATCTTTGTTAAACAATTCAGATTTCATTAGAAAAGCTCCTTCTTATCCAAATTAGACTAAGTTTAAGTAGAATTAGGACTTTTAAAGACTGGACTGCCATCGTTTAAGCCTAATGGCCAAATAACCATGGCTAATTCGTCATGATTTCATGGGTCAATTCAGTATTTTTTGGCTTTTTAAATCAGACCAGACTCGGTTTATGATTTTTTAATTGGTTCGGATTGAATTCAGGGTTTTAAAATTGGACCAAATTTAATTCAAGCTTTTAAAATTAGATTGAATTTGTCTAGGGCCAAAATTAAAGGTCTATAATATCAATTATGATGAGCCATTTTCCATCATAGCAAGATTAGAAGCTATTAGAATTTTGCTTGCATTTGCATGTCACATGAACTTTAAAATTTTTCAAATGGATGTTAAAAGCGCATTCTTAAATGGTTTTATCAATGAAGAAGTCTATGTTGAACAACCTCCAGATTTTAAAGACTATAGATTTGCAAATCATGTTTTTAAACTCACCAAAGCACCATATGGATTGAAACAAGCTCCAAGAGCTTGGTATGAAAGGCTTAGTGCGTATCTTTTAGAAAATGTGTTTTCAAAAGGAAAGGTGGATACGACACTATTTGTTAAGAAGAAATTGCATGACATTTTAGATTATTCAAATTTATGTTAATGATATTATATTTGGTGCTACTAATGAAACTTTGTGCCAAGAATTTGCTTCTTGTATGATAAGGGAATTTGAAATGAGTATGATGAGTGAACTCAAATTCTTTCTTGGTCTACAAATCAAGCAATGCAAGGATAAAATCTTCATCAACCAATCCAAGTACACAAAGAAACTCCTAAAGAAGTTTGGCATGGATGGTTGTAAAACAAGTAAAACTCCAATGAGTACATCTTTGAAGTTAGACAAAGATGAAATTTGTAAGAAAGTTGATGAAAAGAAATATCGAGGTATTATTGGATCACTTATTTATCTTACTGCCTCTAAACAAGATATAATATATAGTGTTTATCTGTTTGCTAGATTTCAATAATGCCCTAAAGAATTACATTTAAATGCCACCAAAAGAATTTTAAAATACTTGAGTAGAATATTACATTTAGGATGTTGGTATCCTAAAGATACATCATTTGATATACTAGGTTATTCAAATGTGGATTTTGTTGGTAGCCTACTTGATAGGAAAAGTACAATCGGTGCATGCCACTTTCTTGGTGATTGCCTAGTTTCTTGGTTTAGAAAGAAATAAGTGTCGGTCGCTCTATCTACCACAGAAGCAAAAATATGTAGTGGCTTGCTTCGTTGCACTCAAGTCCTATGGATGAAGCAACAACTTCTAGATTATGGTAGAGTGCTTGATCACAACCCCATCAAGTGTGACAACACAAGTGCCATTAATCTTTCCAAAAATCCAATCCAATATTCTAGATCAAAATATATAGACATTAGGCATCATTTCTTAAGAGATAACGTGCAAAATCAAAATGATGTTTTAGAATTTATAGACAATCAAAATCAGTTGTTGAAATCTTCACTAAACCCTTGAATGAAGGTATAATAACTTTCATAAAACAACAATTTGAAATGATATATGGAAGTAAACTAGGATGATTACCTTGTAATTTGCATATCTTAAAACCTTGTTTGATTGAAAGTGATTGAAAAAATGACATTAAAATTAATCATAAATACATTTTACATATAAACAAATCTTCATTTACATATATTTTGATCATTACAAATTAAGTCTTTCATCAAATTCTTTGACTACTTATAGCGATTGCATAAAAAGATATAATGGCCGCACAACAAAATGGTCGATCAGGATTTTTAAAAACTATTATAGTGCGGTCACTCAATTCTTTAGTAGACCATTACCTAATACAATTGTGCTATGCGAGCGTTCCAAGTCTCGGATGAATGCGAGACATATATTGTGGTTGCACAACCTATTGAGCGGTCGCACCCAAGTAATAACTATAAAATCTTTTTTTGTGTTGGAAACTACACGACTTTACCTATCTTACTATTATTATCATTTATGTGTGTGCTTTTAGGATAATTTGATTGGCTTTTGATTAAATTTTCTGTAAATTTGTGCTTAAGTTTGCTTGAAGTGTTATAATTTAGGTTAAAGTGTAAAAATGGAGCTTTAATTCACTTGTTGGATCCTATTTGGAGGAAAAGGCATTGACACGGCGAAGTCACCTGCTAACTTGGCCGTGTCTCTCATCAATGTGTCCCTCATGAGAAAAGAAGGAAAATTTGGCAGACTGTGACACACCCAGTGACACGGCTAAGTCACTGGCCATGTCACCTGACATGGCCAGGACAATCATGTCTTAGCCATGTCACTTTAATAAAAAAGGAAAAAGAAAGGCAGAAGCAGACACATGCAAGAGACACAACCAAGTCACTGGCCATGTCACATGACACACCCACTGACTTGGCCGTGTCGCACCTGAAGAGCAAAATAACAAAGAGAAGCAGAAGAAGACATGGCCAGGTGACACGGCCATGTCACTCCCCACAAAAAACATACATTGAAAGGCAATGAAGGACATATGCAAGTGACTTGGCCATGCCCAAGGTAAAATTGATAGACAAGGCCAAGTCATCCAAGTCTCTTTGCTTGATTTCCTTTAATTATTAACACAATTAGAGGGGACCAAATGGAGATAATAGGAATGTTTCTATTTAAAAAAAGATAAAAGAATTGAAAAGGTGAGTTGTTTTTATGAGAAGAAAGTTTAAGAATGAGAAAAAGAGGGAACAAAAGGAAGTGGGAAGTATGGATTTGGAAAAGAAAATTCTCTTTGTCTAAAATAATGGGAATAAAAAAATAATTAAAGGGGGATATGGGGATAAATGTTGGAGCCATTGGGAGTATCATCTTGTTCTTGATTTGAAGACACCATCTTCATCACCATCTACATCTTCATCTTCTTTCCATCTTCATTTTCTTCCATAGACAAGATTTTAACATTTTTTTGGGATAGTTTTGGGTGAATAAGCACGTGAGAGGGTTATGTTTGGAGAAAGATTTGATTGAAGGGTTGGAGGCTTGAAAACGTTTTCACTTTATCTTTCAAGGGTAGAACCATTGATTGAAGGGTCGAAGAGGGCTTTGGTATTCTTCATCACATTCAAGTTGATCTAGGAGGAAGAACAAGAAGTTTTATCTCTTGGCATCTTCAAGAGGTTTTTCATATTCTCTGATTTAATTCATTCTAAATTATTGTTGTTTTGTATTGAATATTAATATTTCAATGGATAATTGTGATTTGATTTATATTGAGATGAATATTCATTTTGAAATGATGATGAGCTAAATTACTCATGCCTAGGATTTGTAGTAAATTTTATTAAATGACTTAATTTAATTATTTCCATTAAAATACCTTGTAATATGAGTTGTTTGCATTGGATTAAAAGTTAGGTTGATAGATTGACCACCTATTATGTAACACCCCTATATCCCGTATACGCACACCACATACCACCATATCATATTTGTTTATATGTAAACTCCATAGTTCATATTAAAGCAAAGACAAACATGGATCTCATTATTCATTTACTTCACCATTCATGATTCACATTGAAAACAAAGACAAGCATGGATCTCATTATTCATTTACTTCACCATTCATGATTCACATTGAAAACAAAGACAAGCATGGATCTCATTATTCATTTACTTCACCATTCATGATTCACATTAAAACAATTCAACATTTAAGTATTCATCATAACCAATTGCATTGCACATACATTTCATATTTCATCATATCATCATATCTTTCACATTTCCTATTTCATTTTTCATTACATCATCATATCTTTAGAATCTTCAACATACATTCCACAAAGTTCACATTATGCAAAACATAACATTATTAATATGCATCAACAATGCAATAGATTACTTAACACATTTACCATCAAATGTGTTAAGTCTCAAGGTCATATAAAGGTATGCAATAATGTAGTTTGTACTTACCTTAAGAATAACTCACACCAATCTATACCCTTCCTCTTCCAAGAATTCTTCACCACTTGAATTAGGGCAACTTAACTTCTTCACAACCTAATCCAAAATGAATAATACACACTTAATTACAAATACACATGAATCTTCAATACAATTATACACCTATTAGTCTCAAACTAGACCCATAGATCATAAATTACAAGCCAACATCTCTCTCTAGGACCCCACGATCGTGGCCTCCCAACCCCCACGGGCGTGGGTTAACAAACGGTTCTGCCTCCCTTGCTCAAAACCCCCACGGCCATGGCTTCCCATGGCCACGGTCGTGGCAGCCAAGGGCCACGGGCGTGGCATCCAATATGCTTCTGTTTCGGACCAAACTCATGTATTCTATGCTTCTAACTTCATTAAACACAAATATCATGAAGATCTACAAGAATAATTAATCAAACTCAACATCTACAACAATAACCAATTCAAAACCCTAACACAAACACAACTCATACTCTTCCAACACCAACACCAACCTAACTTCTTATCTCAATTCAAATCGAACACTCTCAAACATACTACAATCAAACATAATCACACTATCACATATCAACAATCAAACTCAATCACAACTTCAATTAAAACAAGAGAAATCAAGAGAGAACTTACCAAAATGATGAAACTTCTTCAAATTTCCACTTAATCACTTGAGTCTTCCTTCAATTTGATCTTAGAAACAAAACTCTCTCTTGCTCTCTTTTGTCTTTGGAATACCCAGCCAACCAAGGAGAAGAAAAGAAAAAGAAGATGAAAATGAAGAAGAAAAGTCAAATACTATTCCTCTTAAACCTCCTCCAAGTAAAAATAATATTAAAATATTCAAATAATTCTCTTCCACTCATAATTTTCTTTTTAATTTTCTTAATTACTTTAAAATAAATAAATATCTTCTTCTTTTGACTTTCCCATATTGACTTGTATATGTAGTATATATTTTCATATATACAACATATACACTTTCTTTAATTCTTTTCTCTTTCCAATTTAACATATACCTTAAATCCAAATACAACAATAATTATTTCAAAACTTTTAGGGCATACTTTGGGATATTACATATTAATCTCTAGATATTGAATGAAGAACTAAGAGGTGAAATTTGATATTGGAACTATATATTCAACCACCCTAAGAACAAATTAGAAATATAAGTTCTAGGGTTCTATTAATTTGCAAATTTAAAACTTTTGGTTATTGTTAATTCATGAATGTGAGAACTAATGAATTGATAATTGTTAATTAATCACAAGAAACAAATTAAATTACAAGATTGTATTAATGGATAATTTAATAATTAAGCTTTGATTAAATTGATCTATAAACTCTAGGTACCATTCCAAGAATTTGAATTAATCTTCACAACCATTACTAGTTTTACTTTTAAAGTTTAATTATGTTTCACCATTTCAACAACTTACACTCAAACTTTAATAACTTGCTTTAATCAAATTATTATGAACAACACTTTCCTTGTGAGGCGACCTTGGGACGATTACCGTTGCTACAATAACCTTGTATACTTGCAAGTATCACTCTGTAGTGGTATTAAATAGAGTGCAACACTTACCCCAAACGGTCATAAAATGGTTAGTTTTCAAGTTTTACCTATAAATACCTCTTTTCTTTAGTAGAAAACATTTTTACAAATACTTAAACACTTTTTAAAGCATATTTCGGGGGGGTTTTAACTCCTAGAAGTTTTCTTGAAGAATTAAATCCTCTTCAACATCTCTATCTTCTACATTTCTATTTTTATTTTATTTTGTGTGTTTGATCATGGCTCCTAAAACTGAAACCCCTAAGAAGAAACTCACAACAATTGAAAAAGGGAAAGGGACAGTCTATTGGGAAACATAACCTCAACCCTGCAACATTCACATTTTTTGTATACATTGGAATAATTAATGTAGAGGATTAATTAGGTATGTTGGGCGAGGGAGATACAAGATATAAATATAATATATACAAAATATATATACATTATATACATAATGTATACATAAGATATACATGACATATACATATATAAAAGATATACATAACATATACATAAAGTAAATATGATATATTTATATATTTTATAGATGGTTGAGAGATAATAAATAAGTAAATAAATAAATAAAAGAAAGTCTAAGGAAGAAATAAATAAGCGGATGGAAATTAAAGAGGGAAAATAATAAAATAATGAAATATTTAATTAAATATTTAATAAATTAATATATATGGATGGAAAGGAAAGAAGAAAACTAAAAACATTCTTCATCTTCTTCTTCCTTTTCTTGGGGCTGAATTCTTAGAGAGAGAGAGAGAGAGCAGGGATTTTTGATTCTTCAATACTCAAAATTTTACAAGAATTTTAAATAAATCAAGTTGGTTTTGAAGAAAAAATCAAGAATTCAAGTAAGTAGTTTCTTCCTTAAGCTTGTTTCTTGAATTTTTATAATTATGTAAGATTGGGCTAGAGAGAGAAAGTTCCTTTAAATTGTTAAAATTGACAGCAATTGAGTTAACAAAGTGGATATAAGATGATTTGATAATTAATTGGTTGAGATGGGCATAATTGATGAAATTAGGATTATGGGATGAATATGTAAATTAAACATTGAAATGATTTCAAATTAAACAATGTTACTTCTTGTTGGTTTTTGTGTATTTAGGTCAAGGCAGCTCAAAAGAAGATAATTAGGGTTTTTGTGAAGGAAAGAGGTGGAAAGAGAATTGGACTAATTTGGAGCTAAGAAAAGGCTAGTACATATTTTAATAATTATTATTTGAATAACATTGTAGTTGACATAACACATTGTGATTTTGTGAATGTATTATATCACTCTCATTTTGGTTTTGATAGGATTTGTGAATTGCACAATTGAAAATGTGTATATTATATGAAGTATGAAATGACAAATCATTGTAGAATTGCTAATGTAATTGTTATGTACTTGTTGCGCTCGAATTAAGTACTACTACAAAGCGTCACTCGCAAGTATACGAGGTAGTTGTAGCAAAGGTGATCGCCCCAAGGTCGTTTCCCCAAGAAGGTGTGGTTCGTAATAGCTTGATTGACAAGTTATTTAAATACGGAAGTTTGTTGTGTTGGAATGGTGCGAGAATAATTTAAACCTAAGATTAACGTGCGTAGGGTTATATGTCATGGTTGTACAAGATCAAATCGATTCTTGGGAAGGTGCCTAGGGTTATAGGTCCATTCAATCAAAGCTCAATTCTCAATTATCCATTAACATAACCTTGTAAATTAATTTGTCCCTTAAGGTTAATTAGTCAATTACCAATCCATTAGTTCTCACATTCATGAATTAGCAATAACCAATTATTTCACATTATCAAATTAATGAAACCCTAGAACTTATATTTCTAATTCATTCTTAGGGTGGTCGATTATATAGTTCCATATCGGATTTCACCTCTCGGTCCGTCATCCAATATTCAAAGATTAATAGGTAGCTAATCTATCAACCTAGCATTTAATGCAATACAATCAACCAATCAACAAGGAACATCAATGGAAATATCAAATCAAGACATTCAACCAAATATACTACAAACCCTAGGCATGGGTATTTAGCTCAACATCATCAATTTAGAACAAACATTCAACTCAATATAAAACAAATACAAATTGTCCTTTGCAATATCAATCTCTTAATATAACAACAACAATATAGAATTGAATTAAAAGAGAGAATAGAAAAACCACTTGTGAAGATGCCAAGAGTAGGATTTCTAGTCTTCCTCCTAGCTCCACTTTGATGTATGATGAAGAACTCAAGCCCTCTTCAATGGTTGATTCCCCTTTGCAATATGGAATGGAGCTTTCTCAAGTCACCAAACCTTTGGATGGAGCTTTCTAAAGTCACCAACTCTTCAATTGATTTTACCTTTGGAAGATGGAATGGAGCTTTCTCAAGTCACCAAACCTTTCAATGAAGCTTCTTCAACCTTCAAGAGCTTGTTAAACCAATTTATCCCAAAGAACCTCAAAGATCTTGTCAATGGAAGATGTAGAAGGTGGAGAGGATAGAAATGGAGGTTGGAGGTGAAGGGTTAAGGGAGAATGTCACTCTCTCCCTCTCCCAAACATGTAGCAGAAATTTGGCTCCTAGAACCAAAAGTTCCTTCCAATTTCCCTCTTCTTCTCTATTTAATTCATTCAAAAACACAACCTATGCCTTCCAACTCACACCATTTCACTTTGTTCCCCACTTTTTATTTGTTTAATATTTCTTTTGGCAAACACAAGGCTTTGTTCCCCACATTGTCCCCTACTTCATGCAAAAGAAATTAAATGTTTTAGTGTGACACGGCCAAGCCAAGAATAGCTTGGCCGTGTCTCTCATTTTCCCTTGGGACACGGCCAAGCTTGCTGGCCGTGTCCTTCACTACTTTCTTTCTTTCTTCTTTCTTTTCTTTTTTTTATTTGGTCTCAAGGGGTGACACGGCCAAGCTAGTGGCCGTGTCATGTGACATGGCCACAAGCTTGGCCGTGTCATGTGGGTGTGTCCACTTCTGGTTCTTTTCTTTCCTTCTTTGCTTGCTCCAATTGTCTTTGGCATGAAATGGGACACGGCCAAGCTTGCTGGCCGTGTCATGTGACACGGCCAGTGGCTTGGCCGTGTCATTGAGTGTGTCTCTTCATGCTTCCTTCATTTTTGCTCTTTCTTTGTGGTTTCTTTGTTTTTGCTCTTTAAGTGAGACACGACCATAAGCTTGGCTGTGTCTCATGGCCGTGTCAAGCTCTGCCATCTTCATTCTTTGAGGGACACGGCCAAGCTTGATTTGGCTTGGCCATGTCTTGCTTGGTTCATGCTTTTCCTACACTGTTTTGATCTTCCAAGGGTGTTTTTGCACTTTAACCTAAAAACAACACTTTAAGCACACTTAAAACAAAAATAAATCAAAACATTAATAAAAAACATATAAAAATCACACTAAAAACTAGTACAAAAATGATCTAAACAACTACCCCACACTTAATTCCTTGCTTGTCCCCAAGCAAGGCTAAAATCAAAACACACTAACAAGATAAATTTTGTTAAGTTCAAGAGTTATAAAGATGCATCAAGACTTCCTTATCCCTAAATCCGCAATCAATATCGAATCAAACAAAATCGACACCAATGCAATTAAGTGGCTTTCCGTGCATAACCAATGTTGTCACTCCCTCACCAACTCTTACAAGTGTTTGATCATGGTGGTGTTTACACTCATAACAATCAATGAAAGATTATTGCCATAGACTTGCTTATCAATCAAATCTCCACTACAAAATTACAATCAAGTATCAATCAAAAGGTCTTTATTGGATTGTAATGGGGCTAAGGTAAAGGCATGATATTTAGGAAATGTGAGCTTGATCATTAAGTTCAAGAGCACTTTAAGAATGAAGTACCCGATCATGTACATAACCCAACAATCCCAAACATCTTCCTCTCATCTACCCCTTGACATTAAAGAGCTTTTCAAGGGAACTCACTTATTAAATATTGTAATGATATTTTCAACTTATTCCAACCCTTCCAATAAGAACAACAATTATTCTTATTATATATATATATTATTATTTTGCTTTGCAATCTTAAACCTACTAAATTTAACCCCACACTTAATTCAACACAACACTCGGTCATAAACCCTCTTAAAATGCTCTTGACCTAATGAAAGGATAAGAGTTAAACAATAAAGTTCAAGCTAATGGTGCTGTGAAAAAGAAAGAAAAGGAAAATGAAATAGGCTCAAAATTGTCTAACTAAGGTTGAATATAGGGTTGGTCTTTTTAAGCCAAAGTGGGTTCACCTAATTGCCTTAATCATCTTGATGCCTAATTGAAAATTTTTATGTAATCTTAAAATGTATGTCAAAGCAAGTTCTAGCAACTCATCAATCAAAGATGTTCACTCACAACAATAATGATAAGTTGATGGCTCAATTCCTCACTAGGTTAATGGTAATGCAAGGGAAAAACAAATAAAATTGACAATAAGCACCAATTCTACTCAATTCTCCAATTCATGCTTCAAAAATTCAAATGTCATCTATCAATAATTTTATAACAATTGAACTTTCTAAAACTCATTTATTCAAAGAAAAACATTAACTAAAACTTAAACAAAAACAAGTTAAAAGTAAAAACACAAAAACACATAATGCACTTAAAAGTAAAAACACAAAACACAAAATGCAAAGTAAAAACACAAAAACACATAATGCACTTAAAAGTAAAAACACAAAACACAAAATGCAAAGTAAAAACATCAAAAACACATAATGCACCCCACACTTAAAGATTCACATTGTCCTCAATATGAGCATGCATACTACAGAGAGGGTTTAGATGAAACCTGATTTCCATCGTTCCCATATGCGATGTGTAGGGCTCCTTCCACCCATAATGCAATTGGAGCCCATGTGTGAGAGGATGAACAACATGCAACTTTGAAATGTGCCCAATGTATTGAAAAACCTAGGTAGCATCCTTGGAAGAGCATTTGTCCAAAAAGAACATGTGAGGGTTGTCTTAGCTTGATCCTCTAATGCTATAGGGACATGGTAAGAATCTTTTTTAGTTTGCAACATGGTTATATATGGTTTTTGCTCGTTCTCACCACCAAGGGTGGGAGAGATTATAATTTGTTGCATACTATAATCCCCAACCAAAACATCTTTCATAATTCTTAGGGTCTTTTTAAGTTTAACCAAGTTTGGTTGAATAACTTCTTCATCCTCTTTAGCAATTTGAAGCTCCCCCTCAACAATCTCATTATTTAATAGTAAATTTCTCTCCTCAATTTCTAAATTGGAAAAATTAGGTTCTACTTCTAAGATCATTGCCACCTCAAGCTTATCTACACTATCTTCACCATAGGGCATGTCATAGAGTTTAGAAAGTTGCATACCTTGTTTCTCTTCATTCTGCCTACTTGGGAATGGGATTGGTGGCATACAAGGATTTGGGTGTTCATGCAATGTTGTCAAAGTTGATGCTTCCAAATCCTCCTCCTCCTTTGATTGAATTAACTCCTCTATGTATGGCTGTATTTCCTCACCATCTTCTTTTTAATTAGTTCCTGCATCAAAGGAATCACAAAAACTGTTATATATCACCTGTTCACTCCTCAAATTTGTGATTACCTTGACTTGCTCCAGTTGGCTATGAAATTCCTCTTCTTGGTGTGCTTGGAGTTGATGTGCCAGTTGCCCAACTTGAATTTCCACCCTCTTCAATGATTCCTCCAAAGAATCAAACCTCTCATTGCTCCCTTCCTGATTTTGTATGCTAATTTGAAGGTAAGAATTAAAATCATCTTCCACTGTGGATTTCTCAAATTGATCTTGATTTTGTGTGCTAATTTGAATGAAGGCATTCAAACTATCTTCCAAAGTGGGTTCCTTAAGTCGATGTTGGTTTTGTGCGCTAGTTTGAATGAAGGCATTCAAACTATCATCCAATGTGGGTTTCTTAAGGTGATCTTGATTTGAATATTGTTCTTGAGAGTAAGGATTTCTTTGGTAAGGTTGAAAAAAATTTTGAGGTGGAATTTGCTGTTGGTTTTCCCAAGAAAAATTTGGGTGGCTTCCCCAGCTTGAATTATAAGGTCTGGGATATGGGTCATTTCCACCCATGTGTTGGAAACTTTCATAGGCATATTCTTCCTCTTACCTCTCTTGGTATTGTCCATAACCAAATGAACACATGTTTGTGCTATGTCCTGCAATGCCACATGCTGAACATACTTCACGAGTAGGCATAGGTGTTCTTCCTCTTGCATTTAGCATCTTAAGTTAGTTTGTTAATTTTGCTAATTGCCATGCCATGTCAGAGTCAGGGTTATCATCATAAACCCCTACGTACCTTGAAAACTTCATATTTACAAAAGGTACTCAGCAATTTAATGAAAACAATTAACAAAAAATTCAAACAAAACAAACAAATAATTAAAAGAAAACAAATAAACAATTAAATTGTAAAGAAAAATCAAACTATCACTACTTAAACAGCCTTCCCCAGCAGTGGCACCAAAAACTTATTGCACTCGAATTAAGTACTACTACAAAGTGTCACTCGCAAGTATACGAGGTAGCTCTAGCAAAGGTGATCGCCCCAAGGTCGTTTCCCCAAGAAGGTGTGGTTCGTAATAGCTTGATTAACAAGTTATTTAAATGCGGAAATTTGTTGTGTTGGAATGGTGCGAGAATAATTTAAACCTAAGATTAACGTGCGTAGGGTTATGTGTGGTGGTTGTACAAGATCAAATCGATTCTTGGGAAGGTGCCTAGGGTTATAGGTCCATTCAATCAAAGCTCAATTCTCAATTATCCATTAACATAACCTTGTAAATTAATTTGTCCCTTAAGGTTAATTAGTCAATTACCAATCCATTAGTTCTCACATTCATGAATTAGCAATAACCAATTATTTCACATTATCAAATTAATGAAACCCTAGAACTTATATTTCTAATTCATTCTTAGGGTGGTCGATTATATAGTTCCGATATCGGATTTCACCTCTCGGTCTGTCATCCAATATTCAAAGATTAATAGGTAGCTAATCTATCAACCTAGCAATTAATGCAATACAATCAACCAATCAACAAGGAACATCAATGGAAATATCAAATCAAGACATTCAACCAAATATACTACAAACCCTAGGCATGGGTATTTAGCTCAACATCATCAATTTAGAACAAACATTCAACTCAATATAAAACAAATACAAATTGTCCTTTGCAATATCAATCTCTTAATATAACAACAACAATATAGAATTGAATTAAAAGAGAGAATAGAAAAACCCCTTGTGAAGATGCCAAGAGTAGGATTGCTAGTCTTCCTCCTAGCTCCACTTTGATGTATGATGAAGAACTCAAGCCCTCTTCAATGGTTGATTCCCCTTTGCAATATGGAATGGAGCTTTCTCAAGTCACCAAACCTTTGGATGGAGCTTTCTCAAGTCACCAACTCTTCAATTGATTTTGCCTTTGGAAGATGGAATGGAGCTTTCTCAAGCCACCAAACCTTTCAATGAAGCTTCTTCAACCTTCAAGAGCTTGTTAACCCAATTTATCCCAAAGAACCTCAAAGATCTTATCAATGGAAGATGGAGAAGGTGGAGAGGATAGAAATGGAGGTTAGAGGTGAAGGGTTAAGGGAGAGTGTCACTCTCTCCCTCTCCCAAACGTGTAGCAGAAATTTGGCTCCCAGAACCAAAAGCTCCTTCCAATTTCCCTCTTCTCCTCTATTTAATTCATTCAAGAACACAACCCATGCCTTCCAACTCACACCATTTCACTTTGTTCCCCACTTTTTCTTTGTTTAATATTTCTTTTGGCAAACACAAGGCTTTGTTCCCCACTTTGTCCCCCACTTCGTGTAAAAGAAATTAAATGTTTTAGTGTGACACGGCCAAGCCAAGAGTAGCTTGGCCGTGTCTCTCATTTTCCCTTGGGACATGGCCAAGCTTGCTGGCCGTGTCCTTCACTGCTTTCTTTCTTTCTTCTTTCTTTTCTTTCCTTTATTTGGTCTCAAGGGGTGACACGGCCACAAGCTTGGCCTTGTCATGTGGGTGTGTCCACTTCTGGTTCTTTTCTTTCCTTCTTTGCTTGCTCCAATTGTCTTTGGCATGAAATGGGACACGGCCAAGCTTGTTGGCCATGTCATGTGACACGGCCAGTGGCTTGGCCATGTCATTGAGTGTGTCTCTTCCTGCTTCCTTCATTTTTGCTCTTTCTTTGTGGTTTCTTTGTTTTTGCTCTTTAAGTGAGACACGGCCAGAGGCTTTGCCGTGTCTCATGGCCGTGTCAAACTCTGCCATCTTCATTCTTTGAGGGACACGACCAAGCTTGATTTGGCTTGGCCATGTCTTGCTTGGTTCATGCTTTCCTGCACTGTTTTGATCTTCCAAGGGTGTTTTTGCACTTTAACCTAAAAACAACACTTTAAACACACTTAAAAAAAATTAGTCAAAACATTAATTAAAAACATATAAAAATCACACTAAAAACTAGTACAAAAATGATCTAAATAGTACTTTATGTGTAAGATGTGAACTATGTTAAATATGATTAGAAAAGATGAGAATTGAATAATGTGATTAGTAATGATAAAGAAAATGTGAAAAATAGCTAAAAATGTGATCAAATGTAAGGTGATCATGAAAAGTAGTGATCATTTAGAAAATATGGAAATGAGAAAAGATATTGTGCATTTTTTACTCTATACAATTACTTACCCAGTAATGTTGAGATTGGTTATCTGTATGTTGATAGACCTCAACAAGTTAGGTCCTGTTATTGAAATTGATGTAAGATCTGGGTAGAGCTAGGTCTTGAGATTGGATATGGTAATTGTATAGGGATTATTGGGCCCATTGTGCGTGTTGATGTGTTGTGTGTGTATGGATTATGCGGTAATAAGGGTTTTGTATAAATATTACAAGTTACATTATGAGAAAAAGCATTTAGATATAAAGATATATTATTTTTTTAAATATGTACCACTAAGCTATATACTTAGCACGGTTGTATGAATCGTGTAGGTGAGAGGATTGCAGATTAGAGGGGCCTAGACTGTGGTTGATATTTGGAGACTTAGTGTGCCATGAGACAAACTTGGAAGGTGTTACTGTAAGTGGGGATTTTTGGCCCCACTCCCGGCGGAATGGTTCTTGCGACTTCGGCACTGTTTAGGCTTGGGTCCTTAGAGAACACGGATCTGGGTCCAGAGAAAATGGAGTCGCCATCCAGATGGGCCGAGAAAAAGAAAGGGGTGGATGACTCAATTCCTAAGGAATCTCCAACCACCTAATGGGTTCGAAAAGTTAGGTACGTATGGGGAAGATGAGAAATGGCCCAGCACCCCCACAACTCCCGATTCATTGGAACTGGCCTCCTTTGCAGGTCTTAATATTATAAAATTCTTAAGTATAATAATATCATCCATATTAAATGCAACAATTAAAATAAAACATCATTATATAAATATCAAAGCAATGTCTAAACAAAGCAAATAAATGGACACCCATCCGAGGATGGAAACATGTCCTTACATCATCCATGTCTAAAACTAAATAGGACACCAACCGAAAGGTGGAAACATGTCCTTTACATTGGTCCAAAATATAAAAGAAATTTAAATTACATGATATTTAACTAATGAAGTACCTACAACGTGGAAACATACCTCTTACAATTTTAATACTAAAACAAACAAATAATAATCATAACAATAAAGAAAATATTCATCCATGGTAAATTAAATAAATCAAGTATTGAAATTAAATAAATCAACCATCAAAGTATATAATAAACTGCATAATCAAATCTAAAATTAAATAAAGCAAGTAAAGATACAAATTAGGGTTTACTGTTTCTATTTAAAGTTCTTTAATTAACATTTAGGGTTTTGGGATTTTAGTATTATTATTGTTATTTGTTTAGGCTACTATAAAGGTTTTAGAAAATTGGAATGGATTAGGGTTTTATGAATTTAAGAAAGTAGTAAGTTTTTTGGTTAATTAAATTAGGGTTTAGGGGTAACATTATGAAATTAGGGTTATGGACTTCAGAGTTTAGAATTAGGGTTTTAAAATTAGGGTTTTTGAAACTAGGGCTTATAATTCATGTTTACTGGATTGTGATTTTAGTTTTATTGGATTATGGCTTTAGGGTTTAGATTTATTTGTCATAAGATTTTGAGGTTTTAAGTTCACTGGATTAGGTTTGTATTTTGAATAAAGCTACTGTATTTTGAATAATCATAACAAAGGAAGTTAAACATAAAGACTTATAATACACAAATAAATATTGACCCAAGCCCATACAGTGGTCCCACTAGCCGTTTAGTGAGCGGGGGTCAAGGGGGCAGTGCCCCTTGCGGGGTCGGGGGCTGCGCCCGAAGATTTTAAAAACTGGCTTTTAGGATTGTAGGTTTTGGTGTTGAAAATTAAGATTTTTAGGCTTTAAGATTTAGAAAATAGGGTTTCGAGATTGGAAGAAACTAATGTTATTTTTAAAAGAATAATGCTTACTGTGTGATTTTGGAAAGAAGAATTAATTAGGGTTTTTGAAGTTTTAGAAATAGAATGATGATTTAGGACAAAAAGTTATGGTGTAGATGAAAATAGTTGGGAAAAACAATTTAGGGTTTTAAAGCTTTTGGAAATAGAACCTTTAAGGTTTTTAAGGTTTTTGGAAGCAGAAGTGTAATTTAGGGTTTGTGAAATTTTTGATTAAATTGTATGATGAAACAATTAATCCAATTTGAATGGTGAAGCTACTGTAAAGAAATAAATAAAGAAAATAGAGATTCAAACCTCCGTTCGTTAGTTCCACCAAAAATTGCTTTATGGATGAACAATAACAAAGGCAGTTTTGCTACCTTTGATGAATTGTTGATTGCTTGCTTGTTGCTAATGTCTCTTGCTAGGGTTTTCTGTCTTTTTTTTTTTCAGTCAGAAGTCCAATTTTTGATCGATCAAAGTCCCAAAATTTAGCTTAGTAGAACAAATTTTTGATCCCCCCAATTCTGAGTTTTAATGTGTTGTTCAGAGGAAAAATCATAAACCTACTTCTAATTGCTTAATGAAATTAAAACCAATTAGGAAAAGAAACCAAAACCAAATAGAATTTAGTTTCGAAAAAACTGCATTGGAAAATTTTGCTGGCAAAAACTACGAGCGTTGGCCAAGAATTGCGAGAGCTGGCGAAGAAATTTGCGAAATTGGCTGGGCGGCCAGCCAATTCGCCAATTGGCCCAAGGCCATTTCGCCTGCAGGAAATTCCTACGGGCGAATTGGCCTGGCCAATTGGACATTCGGCAATGAATTTTTTCGTCGTCGATTTTTCTGTCGTCGATTTTTATTTTTATTTTTTTATTTTTATTATTTTATTAACTTCACCATTCTTATTTTTATTAAAAATTATAAATAATAAATACTAAAATAAATATTATTCAATTAAAATACCATAAAAATTATTTTGAACTATATAAAAAATATCGGATCAGACTGGGTCAAAAATTAAGGGTCTACAGTTTGCTCCCTGCTTGAACGATCTGAGACTTTAGTAAAAGAGAGTAAAAAGCAATAAGACTTAATTTTTCTGAGATGGTTGATGTTTTGGGTTCTGGACCCGGTTTGAGTTCTGGACTCAAAGATAAATTTAGGTTCTGGACCTAAGGGTAATTTGGGTTCTGGACCCTAGCTAAGTTTTGGACTTCAAAGAGATTTTAGGTTCTGGACCTAAGGGTAATTTGGGTTTTGGACCCGAGCTAAGTTCTGAACTTAAGGAAGATTTTAGGTAATGGATCTAAGGGTAATTTGGGTTCTGGACATAAAACTAGATTTGGATACTCGATCCTAAATTGGATTTGGATACTCGATCCTAAATTGGATTTGGATACTCGATCTTAACTGAATTTGGATACTCGATCCTAACTGGATTTGGATACTTGATCCTAACTGGATTAATTAGATTTGGATACTCGATCCTAACTGGATTTGGATACTCGTCCTAACTAGATTTGGATACTCGATCCTAAACTGGATTTGGATACTCGATCCTAAATTGGATTTGGATACTTGATCCTAACTGAATTTAATTTGGGTACTTGGACCCGTGACTAGGTACTCGGACCCAAGATTAAATTGGATTTGACTGACCTTTTATCAGTTGAGGATTCTGGCTCAACTTGTTGTTCCATTCTTTTGTTCTTCCATTTGCAAAAATTTAGCTATTTTTAGTTGGCCCTTGTATCTTCTCCTTGCCCCCTGCTTGGTGAAATATTTGCGAGTGAGTTTGAAAATGTTTGGTATATAAACGCAAAAAATTGGAAGGAGAAACTTTGCCCCCTATGTAGGCTCAAACCAAAGATTTTTTCCATGCAAGCTTTGATTGATGTTTTTGTTGTTTAGCTCTTCGCACAAGCACATAGTTCTTCTCTTTGCAAGATTACTGGATCTTTCTCAAGAAATGGGCTTTCCATGCCCCCCCTGATTTGATATCTTCTTTTGATTATTTACTTCACAGGGTGTTTGATGTTAACTTTGATAAAGAATAGACAATACAATATTAAAAATGTAATGTGATATGCTCATGTATGCATGATATGCATGAATAACACTTACAGTGGTTCCATCAACTCACAGACCAAGGTGATCAACAGAAGTATTCTCATTGACTCCATTCTGACGCTCATTCAAGTCTTGCATTGGAATGACATAAAGCTTTGCATTTATGGCTTTTATCTTCAAGATGTTGAAAACATGAATAATGGAGGCCCCAAACAGCAGAGATACAACCATTTAAAATTATGATTCAGTATGTCAATTGGTAGCTTCTTCATGACCTTGCCAGTAATCATTTCCTTTGCCCAATGTGTCTTTTGGAGGTTCAATGATTCGACATACTTTCCTTAATTTGAAGGCTTTGTAATTTTTTCCTAAATTTTTTTTTTGAATTTTCAATTTTCAATTTTGATTTTGAAATCAAATGTTGGCTTTGCCAAATTAATGTCAATGTACCTCAGGACTTGATTTTCCAAATTAACATATCTATAACATTACAACCCTAGTTATCATACTAAACTCGGGAATCATTTCTATTTAAGCAAGAATTGTTATACTTCAGATAGGCACATACACATTACTTGGTCAAAGGTCTCGTTTGAGTTTGAATATTGTCTATCTCACATGCATGCTTATTCAAACTATCTCCACTAATAGACTCTACCTACTAAGAGAGATCAACAGGTCTTTGATAGGCTTGAAATGGGGTCTATAAGGGACACGGGTTAAATGAAAGTCATTTTGAGATTGGAGTCGTTGTGACACAATGGACAAACCCTCACATTACAAATTTCTTGTTTGAACTTTAGGCAGCTGGTAGCAATCTTGCTAGACTCCAAAATTCTTCTATCTTCTTAGCATTAATCTGGATCTTGATTAGAGCAGTCTTTGCCTTTGCAAAAAGTTTGTGTAGACCCTTAATTTTTGACCTAGTCCGGTCCAATATATTTTAATTAGTCCAAAATAATTTTTGTGTTATCCAATATATTTTAGTTAGTCTAAAATAATTTTTATGGTATCTTGATTAATTTTAATATTTGTTTTAGTAAAAAATGGTGAAGTGAATAAAAATTCAAAAATAATAAAAAAAATAACAAAAAAAATCGGCGATGAAAAAATCATCGCCGAAAGTCAGCGCTGTCCCGAGGGCATTTTGTCCCAGGAAACTCCTGCGGGCAAAATGGCCTGCTAGCAGAAATGGCCCACGGTCCAATTCGCCCGCTGCTGCCGCAGCCAGCTACAGCAGCTTTTTCGCCAGCGCAATTTTTCGCAGCAGATTTTTTCGCTAGCGCATTTTTTTCGCAGCAGATTTTTTTCGCCGGCGAAACTTTTTCGACGCAAATTTTCCAAAACCTAATGCAATTAGGTTTGGGTTTCCTTTTCTTAATGAATAATAGATTCCATGAATAACTAGAATTAGTCATATAAATTCTTCTATAAATAAAATAAAAAACAAACACAAAAATCAATCAAGAAAGAAGGAGGAAATCAGACAGAAACTTGGGAAAAATTGGAGACCGAGACTGTGAAGGAAAACCTTGAATCAAGCTAATTTTTGAGAGAGCAGAAAAATAATTCAAGCAATTCAAAGGCAGCAAAGCTTTCTTTGATTTTGTTCATCCAAGAAGAAATTTTTGATAGAACCAATAAACCAAGGTATGCATTAATTGTTTAAATTTTTCTTCACAATAGCTTAAATTATCAAATTGTGTCTTTTAATTCAAAAGCCTAATAACCTCAATTCACTTTTTCTAAAGTTTAAAAACCTAAATTCGTTGCTTTGTTTTCCAAAAAGTTTAAAGTTGTTAGTTTTGTTTCTTCAAAACCCCAAAACCTTAATTTGCTTTCAAAATTTTCAAAATCCAAAATTGAGTTCTGTTTCTTTCCAAAAGCCCTAAAAACTTCTTTTTTGCTTCTATAAACTTTAATTCATTTGATTTATTTTCATAAAGTTTTATAAAATTATCAATTATTTTTCCAAATTCTAAAACCTAATTCATTGTCCGAAACCCTAATTTAAAAATCCTAAAACCCTAATTCAACTCTAAAACTCAAACAGTTTGCCGGGTCCACTGTTTGGGAGCCGAAGGTTGTCCCTTTGGGCTCAATACTGCCAAGATCCTCAAGACAAAAAGGAGCCAAAGGTTGTTGAGAAGGCAACTATTGAAAAGACTGAGACTTCTGATATTAAAAAGATGATTGCTGATTTAGAAAAAAAAATTTGAGAAGAAACTGAAAACCGAAGAAATGTCTGAAGTTGACAAATTATTTGAGCTAGATGAAGAAGTTCCATACAAATTCAAGATGCCATCTTTTGCGAAGTTTGATGGAATCAGAAATCCCCATCTTCATGTAAAACATTATATCACTGCTATACATTTTGCCCGAGCTACCAAGGCTCAAACTCTAAGGTACTTTATGCTCTCATTGGACCCTGTTGTCCAAAATTGGTTCAATTCCTTAGATGAAGGAACACAAAAGAGTTGGGATTTGCTATACAAGGCCTTCATCCAACAATATGGATATAATGTTGAAATGGAAGTTACCTTAATGGAAGTTGAGTCCATTAGGCAAAGGCCAAATGAGAATTTTGTGGATTATGTGAACAAATGGAGAAACAAGGCCATTTTGCTCAAGAAGAGGCCCGATGAATCTGATCAAATAAGGATGATCGTGAGAGGCGTCCTGCCCAATCTTTGTGAAAGCATGTCTCACACCCTTATAAGGGACTTCAAATATCTTCTCCAAGCTAGTCTACAAATTAAAGAGTGGGAAAGGGAGAAGAATCGCTTTTTAATAAAAAGGAATGAGAAAGGGAACTACCAGTCAGGCAATCAAAGCACACCAAAAGAAGTTGATGTCAATACAATTGGTCAAGCAAATAAAAGGCAGTTTTCAGATCTGGGGAAGCCTTTGTCTTGGGTTCTCAATAGGCTACAAAAGAAGGGATTGTTACAACCCTTGACTCCTCGTCCTTTGCCTTATCCTCTTCCACCTAACTTTGATACTAGTGCATTTTGCCAATTCCATCAAAGGCCTGGACACGAAACAGACAATTGCATGAAGTTAAGGCATGAGATTCAGAATTTAATTGATAATGGCAAATTGCCTGAGCCGGACAAGCCCAATACCAAAGGTAATCCATTTCCAAGGTTCAACAGGGTGCCACCACCAGCAACCTTCATGGTGGGAAAAGGATTGGAAGAAGATTTTGTTTTATCATCCTTTCAAGATGGGGATATTGAAGATATGAAAGGAAAAGAAGCCTAACTCAATAAACTTTCCTTAGCTTGAATATTGCTTTTCAATTTTACTTTCTTTAATATTTAATTGGAACTATCATGTTTTTCAAATTTAAATTTGTTTGAATAAATTACTTTTATCAAAAAATTTTATTGGTCTTTGTTCACTTTGGTGCTCAACCAATGAGGAATCTAGCTTGATAATTCATGAATTAATATATCTAGGCATCGTGAATTGAATGACTTTACTAGATGAGGGAATTGCTCTATAGCATTGAGTTGTGTATGCTTACTTAGAGAGGGCTCCTGCATAATTATCTTTGTCTAGGTCCTAGTCAGTCTTAGAACATGCTTAGACAAACTTTCAAGGCAAAATTGAACTCTGCTTATTTATGGGAGAGATGATCTAGGCATTGTTTGGTTAGCCAACAACTAGTATCCACCCAATTAAATATCAATCCCTAGTTGTCCCTTTGAGCCTTCATAAAATTTTAGCTTTCTTTTAATTGGCATAAAACCCCAACAACCTACCCTGAGCTATTGTGATACTTTTGACAAGTCTTATGATCACTAAGATAAAGAGGCAAGAAGATCAAAAGAAAGCAATGATTAGTCAAGATCATGAAGATAGATGAAGTTCTCAAGACCATAAGGGATGTTTTCAAGACCATAAGGATAGTTGATGTTCTCAAAACCATAAGGGTAGTTGAAGTTCCCTTAATATCTCCAATATATCAAGACAACATCAACATCAGAATAACAAATGATTTATCCCTGTTAAAGAAGATTTATGTTACTCCACTCATCCATTATTGGAAGCCTAAGTTAGTACAAACAAGACAACTCTTTTAGAGCTAAAACTAAACAAAAAAAAGAGAAGAAAAAGAAGAAAAGAAAAAAAGAAAAGAAAAGAGAAGAAGAAAAAAAAAGAAAAAGAAGAGAAAAAGAAAAAGAGGAAAAAAAGAAGAAAACAAAAGAAGAAAACAAAAAAGAAAAAAAGAAAAAAAGAAAAATAAAACCCAAAAAGATGGTTCAAAAAGCCAACTGAGTTCTCTTTTACCTAAAGCAACAAAAGGCTTCCATAAGGATGGTTTGACTTGAATTGGTCCAACCCAACCAAAGATTCAATCAAAATCAGAGGAAAAGGAGAAAGACCATCCAGTGCTTAAAAGTTCTGTACTTGATAGCCCTACAAGGAAGAAGGACAAAATGATAAAATGCTCAAAGAAAGGGAAGAGTAAGGAAAATAAAGAGAAAGAGAAGGGAAGAGTAAGAAAAATAAAGAGGAAAGAAAAGGGAAAAGAAGAAAAGAAACGAATTTGGGTCTTAAACTTTTTGCAAGGGCAAAAACTGTCCTAATCAAGATCCAGATTAATGCCAAGGAGATATAGAAGGAATTTGGAGTCTAGCAAGATTGCTCCCAGCTGCCTAAAGTTCAAATAAGAAATTTGTAGTGTGAGGGTTTGTCCATTGTGTCATAATAGCTCCCACTTACAAATGGCCTTCATTTAACCCATGTCCCTTATAGGCCTCATTTCAAGCCTATCAAAGACCTGTTGATCTCTCTTGGTAGGTAGAGTCTATTAGTGGAGATAGTTTGGATAAGCATGCATATGAGATAGACAGTATTTAAACTCAAATGAGACCTTTGGCCAAGTAATGTGTATGTGCCTATCTGAAGTGCAACAATTCTTGCTTAAATAGAAATGATTCCCGAGTTTAGTATGGTAACTAGGGTTGTCATGTTATAGATATGTTAATTTGGAAAAATCAAGTCCTGAGGTACATTGACATTAATTTGGCAAAGCCAACATTTGATTTCAAAATCAAAATTTAAAAAAAAAGAGTGTTTTGTCATACAAAGCCTTCAAGTTAAGGGAAGTATGTTGAACTTCCAAAGGACACATTGGGCAAATGAAATGATTATTGGCAAGGTCATGAAGAAGCTATCAACTGACATGCTGAGACATAGTTCGAAATAGATGAATCCCTGACTCTGCTACTTGGGATGTCCACCACTCATGTTTTCAACATCTTGAAGATAAAAGCCACAAATGCAAAAGCTTTTGATCATTCCAATGCAAGATTTGAGCAAGCATCAAAACGGAACCAATGAGAACACTTCTGCTGATCACCTCAGTCTGTGAGTCAATGAAACTGCTGTGAGTATTATCATACATATCATGCATACATGAGCATTTCACATCACAATTTCTTATCTTGTATTGTCTATTCTTTATTAAGGTAAACGGCAAACACCTTGTGAAGTAAACAATCAAAAGAAGATATCAAATCAGGGGGACATAGAAGGCCCATTACCAGAGAAAGTTACAGTAATTTGCAAAGAGAAGAAATACGTGCTTGTACGAAGAACTAGACAACAAAAACATCAATCGGAGCCCGCATAGAAAAATCATGGGTTTGGGCCTACACAGGGAGCAAAGTTTCTCCTTTTCAATTTTTTGAGTTTATATACCAAATATTTTCAAACTCACTTGCAAATATTTCTCCATGTAGGGGGCAGGAGAAGATATGAGAGCCAACTAAAAATAACTGAATTTTTGCAAAAAGGAAGAACAAAAGAATGGAACATTAGAACTATCAAAAGAATGAAGATGCAAGAGACAAAAGATCAGTTCAGCTAAAAAAGTTGAAGCTAGGGTAAAGACCCGACCTCCAATGGATAAAGATTCATGTTCCAAGGGTGAAGATCTGATCTTAAAGGATGAAGATCCACATTTTCAAGGGTGAAGACCCGATCTCAAAGGATGAAGATCCATTTTCAAGGGTGAAGACCTGATCTCAAAGGATGAAGATCCATTTTTCAAGGGTAAAGACCCGATCTCAAAGGATGAAGATCCATTTTCAAGGGTGAAGACCCGATCTCCAAGGATGAAGATCCACTTTCAAGGGTGAAGACCCAATCTCCAAGGATAAAGATCCATTTGCAAGGGTGAAGACCCAATCTACAAGGATGCAGATCCATTTGCAAGGGTGAAGACTCGATCTCAAAGGATGAAGATCCATTTTCAAGGGTGAAGACCCATATCTCAAAGGATGAAGACCCGATTTTCAAGGATGAAGATCCATTTTCAAAGGTGAAGACCTGATTCGAAGGATGAAGATCCAATTTCAAAGGGTGAAGACCTGAAGTTTAAAGGATGAAGATCCACTTTTAAGGGTAAAGACCTGAAGTCCAAAGGATGAAGATCCATTTTCAAAGGGTGAAAACCCGATGCCAAGGATGAAGATCCAGTTCAAAAGATGAAGATCCATTTTCAAGGATGAAGACCCAATCTCAAAGGATGAAGATCCATTTTGAGGGTGAAAAATCATAATGCATAGAATAACCGGAGCAGTCAGACTTCTCAAATGATAAAAGGTCAGTCAAACTCAGTCTTGGGTCCAAGTACCCAAATTAAATTCAATATCGGGTCCAGAACCAAAAATACCCTTAGGTCCAGAACCTAGAATCTTTTCTAAGTCCAGAACTTAGCTCGGGTCTAGAACCCAAGTTTTGATTAGGTCCAGAACCTAGAATCTCTTCTAAGTCCAGAACTTAGCTTGGGTCCTAAACCCAAATTCAATCCAAGCTTGGGTCTAAGTTCCCAATCTCAGGTCCAAGTACCTAATCTCGGGTCCAAGTACCCAAATCCAATTCAATCTCGGGTCCAAGCACCCAAATTCAATTCAATCTCGGGTCCAAGTACCCAATTCCAATTTAATATCGAGTCCAAGCACCCAAATTCAATTCAGTCTCGGGTCCAAGTACCCATTCTCGGGTCTAAGCACCCATTCTCAGGTCCAAGTACCCAAATCAAATAAATTTCGGGTCCAAGTACCCAAATCTAATCAATCTTAGGTCCAAGCACCCATTCTCGGGTCCAAGTACCCAAATCAAATCAATTTCGGGTCCAAGTATCCAAATCAAATCTAATCTCGGGTCCAAGTACCCAAATCAAATCAATCTCGGGTCCAAGCACCCAATCTCGGGTCCAAGTACCCAAATCAATTCAAGCTCAGGTCCAAGTATCTAATCTCGAGTCCAAACACCCATTCTCGAGTCCAAATACCCAAATCAATTCATGCTCGGGTCCAAGTACCCAATCTCGGGTCCAAGTATCCAAATCAATTCAAGCTCGAGTCTAAGTACCCAATCTTGGGTCCAAGCACCCATTCTCAGGTCCACGTACCCAAATCAATTCAAGCTCGGGTCCAAGTACCCAATCTCGAGTCCAAGCACCCATTCTCAGGGTCCAAGTACCCAAATCAAATTCAATCCAATCTTGGATCCAAGTACCCAATCTTGGGTCCAAGTACCCAAATAAAATCAATCTCGGGTCCAAGTACCCAATCCTGGGTCCAAGTATCCAAATTCAATCCAATCTTGGATCCAAGTACCCATATCAAATTCAATCTCGGTCCAAGTACCCAATCTCTGGTCCAAGTACCCAAACCAAGTCCAGAACTCGAACCGGGTCCAGAACCCAAAAACAAATTCAAATAACCATCTCATAAAAAATTAAGTCTTGTTGCTTTTCACTCTCTAAAGTCTCAGATTGTTCAAGCAGGGGGCAAACTGTAGACCCTTAATTTTTGACCTAGTCCAGTCCAATATATTTTAATTAGTCCAAAATAATTTTTGTGTTGCCCAATAAATTTTAGTTAGTCCAAAATAATTTTTATGGTATCTTGATTAATTTTAATATTTATTTTAGTAAAAAATGGTGAAGTGAATAAAAATTAAAAAAAAATCGGCGACGAAAAATCGGCAACAAAAATATCGTCACCGAAAGTCAGCGCGTGCTCGTGGGAATTTTGCCGCAGGAAACTCCTGAGGGCAAAATGGCCCACGGACCAATTTGCCTGCGGCAACTTTTTTGCCAGCGCAATTTTTCCGCGCAGTTTTTTTTTGCCAACGAAATTTTTCCAACACAAATTTTTCGAAACCTAATGCAATTAGGTATGCAATTAGGTTTTGGTTTCCTTTTCTTAATGAATAATAGATGTTGTGAATAACTAGAATTAGTCATATAAATTCTTTTATAAATAAGATAAAAAACAACTCAAAAATAATCAAGAAAGAAGGAGGAAATCGGACAGAAACTTGGGAAAAATTGGAGACCGAGACTGTGAAGGAAAACCTTGTGTGAACCGCTGTTTTCCACCCGAAAGGGATCCGGGCGAAAGTTCACTCGTTGTCGGGAGTCGCCACTCAGTTTATTTTGTTCGAAAGGAAAAACTAAGAAAACCCTTATTTGACTCCAATAATGCATCCAATGTAAAGGCTTCTAGTCTGCGAACCCAAGGAGGATTCGGGGACTATGTCATGCTTTTGATTAACTTGCAAAAATGGAACAAATTTAAAGACAAAAAGATTGTTGGTAGTTTGTGGACTTGCTATTTGGGGTGAATCCCAAACATGCCTACATACTCCCGTTTGAATAGGAGATCAAAGCCCATGTAGTTCGGAAAAGCCTATTTAAAGGCGATGAAAATTATGCTTCATGCATGTGTGTGTGTATGCTTCGTGCATTGTCGGGCTTCATGCCAAAGATGTGAGATTTAGCACTTAGTGCTAAATTCTCCAATTTTAGGTACTTTGTACCAAAAGAGTGCAAATTTTGGGCCTTTGGCCAAGCGTGGTTGGGCTCCATGCCAAAAATGTGAATTTCAGCACTTAGTGCTAAATTGTGAAATTTTAGGTACTTCGTACCAAAATGGTGTAATTTAGGCTCCGTGCCAACAGATTGATTTTAATTGTGAAATGTAGGTACTTTGTACCAAAAAGATGTAATTTAAGTCTTTGTGCCAAAGAGGCTGATTGATTAGTCCATTAGGTCTTAGACCTAAAAGGATTAGGTCTTTGACCGAGAAGAAATTGAGAAGAAGATAGAATGCTTATGATATGCTTAAATTGACAAATGATGGATTAGAATATTACCTTGCTTAGGATTTTCCCGCTTCGAAGTTCTAGATCTCGTTTTCTTGAACCGGGGATTAATGATTCTTGATTACAGATTGTTTCCTGCAGCACACGGTTAGATTTATGCAAATAAAAGTTCTTAATCATTTTTAAGCGTGAAAAGAATTCGACAGCATGAGGCCCACCCGGAAAAGTCCCCCCTTTCTGAAAATCTGAACTGCTATTTATAGGCAAAAAATGATTTTCCGACGGCGGAGCCGCCGTGTACGAAAACCTGCAATTTCCGGCGGTCGAGCCGCCGTGGGTGGCGGCCGGGCCGCCGGAATCACGGCGGCTGGGCCGCCGGTTTCATCCGGTTTTTGCTCAAATTGATTTTTCGAGAGCTAGAGACCTCCAAAAATTATTCCGGGACCATATCCGTGATCCTCACGTCGTCCCGGACATTTCAAGTACCATATTGATATATTTCCGGTGAACTTTACCGGGAACGTCCGGTCCGGCCCGGTTTTCAGTAGTCTGAGAAAATCGGCTTTCCGAGCCTCAAAATTCGAGTGTTCACAATTGCCCCCCGCTGGGGTCCATAAAAATGATTTATGGGGCCCAGTGGCTTCTGAAGAGCGAATTTTGAGCGAGGGGTAAAAGATACGCCTTTTGGCACTTCTGGATCGCTTGCAACATTTCTGATTTTTCTGTACCTGCACTTTTGTTAAGCACAAACAGTACATATGTATGCATGATGTCCTCTTCTATTTTTTCAAAAAGGCATTTTTTTTTCAACCGTTGTATGAACAACTGGACCAAGAGTCTCCATAAGGTTGAAAGGATCAATATGGGAAGATATGGATGGTGCGCTGTTGCTACTTGGCTTGTGAGCTGATGCTACTCTTAGAGGCGCAGCTGGGGATTGGGATTTCTTGCACGCTTGTATCAGATTTTGGAATCCACAAGCTCATGTCTTCAGGTTTGGTGCCCGGATGGACGAGATGTGTCCTCTTTTTGAGGAATTCGGCTCAATCATTGGATGTGACTCAAATGCCCCCTTTGTAAGGCATGAGGTTCAAATTGGCTATGTGGGGTCTTTTCAGAGGCTTTTCAACTTTACAAGGCCTCAAGCTCAAGCCATCAGTAATTATTTCTAGTAAAGAACTTAGAAATAATCCTCTAGGAAGTCCAACTCCACTGGGGAAGGAACTTGAATTTTTCTGAAGTTGCCCCCAAATTATTTCCGGAGTTACTCGAACTGTTCTTCAAACTTGGGTTAGGAACCATCAGATGATCAGGCCTTTTACAGAGCCTTCCCTTATTCAGACTACTCCTGAGTACAGAACTCGGTTTATAGCTGAAGTTTGGCCACTTGAAAAGCCAAGGAGGCTTGCATTGCTGCAGGAGCTGGAGGGAAATGAGGTGGTTCCTCTTAACGAGGAGAAGGCAGACGCTGCAGACTCTAGGGTTGACTCTTTTTTTTTGACGTTTTGGACTTATGGTCTGACTCTTTTTTGTTGGTTTTTGGTACTTTATGAAAGGAATGACTCTTTTTGAATAAATGACTCCCTTGGGAATGAATGACTCTTCTTGGGATGAATGACTCTTTTTTGAATGAAGGACCCTTTAATTTGCTTTCCAAGCATTATCTACTTTATTTATTTGCTCTAATTTTTGCCTAAGCCGTCCTTTCAGATTTTCAACTTAGCGAGCTCTTACCCATTCTTGCCTAAGCCGCCCTTTGCGGGTTTTCGACTTAGCGGGCCCCACTATTGCCTAAGCCGCCCTTTGTGGGTTTTCGACTTAGCGGGATTTTTTTGTTGTTTGTTGTTGTTGTTTGTTTTTTTTTTTATGTTGGCAAAAGAAAAATGAATGATTTTTATTAAAATTTAGACCGTGCTCAAGGAGAGCTGCCTACATATCTCGAATTAGTTTGCGAGAATCAGGTCTAATGTAGTTCATTTTAATGCATAATCACACATAATATTTCTTTAATTGGTCCAAATTGCATGGATTTGTGAATTCTAACCCATCCAAATCAGACAAGATGACGGCTCCGCCGGAAAGTATTTTCTTTAAAATGTAGGGTCCAGCCCAATGAGGACGGAACTTCCCACGAGGATCTGTAACGGGTGTTTTGATCTCTTTCAGAACCAAACAACCTTCTTCCAACTTTCGATCTTTGACCTTTTTGTTGAAATGTCTGGCCATTCGCCTTTGATACCCTTGAATCTGATGTAGAGCTTGAAGTCTTTTTTCATCCAAACTCAACAACTGATGATGATAATTGCTGATCCATTCAGCTTCATTTATCTGACTTTCTTGAATTATCCTCGCCGATTGAACTTCCAGTTCAATGGGGAGTACTGCTTCCATTCCGTATACCAGTGAATACGGGGTTGCCCCAGTAGGAGTTCTAACTGATGTTCTGTATCCCCACAAAGCCAATGGCAACTTCTCATGCCAACACCTATGTTCCTTGATCATCTTTTGTATGATCACCTTTATAGACTTGTTCGCTGCTTCTACAGCTCCATTTGTTTGGGGTCTATAAGGAGAGGACTTATGATGCTGGATTTTCTTATCCTTCAAGAGTTTGGCAAACTCTGCCTGGAAATGAGTTCCATTATCAGTGATAATCTCAAATGGTGTTCCGTACCGACAAAGAATGTTGGTTCGGACAAACTGTGCTGCCTTTTTGGCGTCTAATTCTGCATAGGAAGCTGCTTCAACCCACTTTGTGAAGTAATCCACTGCTACCAAGATAAACTGATGTCCATTTGAAGCTTTTGGATGTATTTTGCCAATTATATCAATTCCCCAAGTAGCGAAGGGCCATGGAGAAGTGATTGGATTCAGGGCAACAGGAGGTTGCTTCTGTAGCTTAGCAAATATCTGACATTGATGACATCCTTGTACAAATGCCACACAGTTTGCATTCATGGTGGACCAGTAATATCCTAGATTGGCAATTTTTTGAGCCAAGGCGATCCCATACATGTGTGGTCCTGACTCGCCACCATGTACCATTTCCATTATTTGCTTGGCCTCCGCTTCATTCACACACCTTAGGTGGATTCCATTCCAACTCCTCTTGTAGAGGATATCTCCATTGAGAATGTAACCTGTGGCAAGCTGCCTTATTGCCCTCTGATCAACCTTTGATGATCCCTCCGGATAATTTCCACCCTTGAGATAGGTCTTGATATCCCAAAACCATGGTTTACCATCGGCCAAGTGCATTACATGGGCAGGTTGCTTTTGAAGCTGAACTTTCAATGGACGAATGACTTTCCCCTCCCTGATATTGATCATGGAAGCTAAAGTAGCCAAGGCATTAGCAAACTGATTCTTTGCTCTTGGGAGATATTCGAAGGACAGATCATTGAACTGTTGTGCCAAATGATCAAGGCGTTGTAGGTAAGGAACCAAACGCTCTTCTTTTATCTTCCATTTCCTTAAGGCTTGTGATACTATTAAAATAGAATCACCATAGACCTTTAGGTCCTTAATCCCCAATTCCAGGGCGGCTTCAAGCCCACTAATGCAAGCTTCATATTCTGCTTCGTTGTTTGTGCAGCTAAAGTCAAGTTTAACTGCGAATGGAATGTATTCTCCACAAGGAGTTTTGAACACAATTCCAATTCCGTTTCCATGATAATTGGATGCTCCATCAAAATACATCTCCCAAACACTGCTCTCCACGTTCAAGAGGTCTTCATCAGGGAAACCCATTTCTCGCATCTCGTCATTCACGGGTAATTCTGCTAATTGGTCAGCTATTGCCCCGCCTTTCACAACTTTCCTTTGAACAAATTTCAAGTCAAATGCTGCCAATGTTGACACCCACTTAGCCATTTTGCTGTCCAAAACAGGCCTCTCCATAAGGAATTTCAAGGGACTCTGTTCTGCAATGACATAAGTAGTGTAAGAAGACAAGTAGTGTTGTAACTTCGTACAAGCCCAATACAAGGCTAAACACAAATTCTCAATCTTGTTATACTTTAACTCATAGTCCAGCATCCTTTTGCTGAGGTAATAAATGGCATTTTCTACCTTTGTATCTTCAGCCTCTTGAGCTAGCATTGCCCCCATGGCTTCATCTGTTACAGACAAATACAAGAGCAAAGGTTTTCCCATTCTGGGAGGTTGTAGAATTGGCGGACTTAACAAGTATTCTTTGATCTTGTCGAAGGCCTTTTGGCAATCTTCATTCCATTCTTGTGAAGCACCTTTCCTTAGTAGCTTAAAGATAGGACCACAAGTCTCAGCAAACTGTGATATGAATCGGCTGATATACTGTAATCTACCTAGCAAGCCTCGAATCTCCTTTTCTGTTCTTGGTGGAGGCATTTTCAGAATAGCCTTTGACTTTGCTGGATCAACTTCTATTCCTTTTTTGCTGACCAGATATCCCAAAAATAAGCCCGATGTTGCTCCAAACAGACACTTTGCAGGATTAAGCTTCAAATTGTACTTGCGAAGTCTAAGGAAGAACTTCTCGAGTGCTTCAACGTGTTCTTCTGGAGATTTTGACTTGACAATCATATCATCGACATACACTTCTACTTCTTTGTGTATCATGTCATGAAAGACTGTTGTTGCCATCCTTTGGTAGGTAGCCCCTGCATTTATCAACCCAAAAGGCATAACCCTGTAGCAGAAAGTGCCCCATTCTGTGATGAAAGCTGTCTTTTCTTTGTCTGGTGGGTGAACTAGGATTTGATTGTACCCAACCGCGAGGTCAGTCATGGAAACCATCATATGCCCAGCCATCCTGTCTATCAGCAAATCGATGTGTGGTAGTGGAAAATCATCCTTGGGACAGGCCTTATTCAGATCTCTGTAGTCAACACACATCCTGACCTTTCCGTCTTTCTTCGGGACTGGCACGATGTTTGCTAACCAAGAAGGGTAGGCAATTGGTTCTATGAACTTATTGTCCAGTTGTTTGGCAACTTCCTCTTTAATTTTCAAAGACCATTCTGGCTTCATTCTTCTCAGTTTCTGCTTAACCGGCTTCGCATCGGGGTATAGCGGAATCTTGTGAACTGCTATGGCTGGGTCTATTCCCGTGACATCACTTGCCTTCCACATGAAGCAGTCGACATACTTCCTGATGCAATCGACAACCTGTTCTTTATTCACACAATCATATGCAATGTATGTATGTTCATTTTCTTTGCCAATTATTATCTTTTCATTTATTTCTTTTATTTCATTTATTTCATTTTTGCTAGATAATACTTGGAAAGCAAAAGACAAAGGGTAACCAAGAATTTGAAGAGTTTCATTGATAATGGCGGAGTCATTCTCCAAGATTACATTAAATGTGACATTTGGGTTCTCTAAACCTGAAGCTATAAAGGACTCAAAACTAGACTCTGGCTTGGTGTTTGACTCAGGATTTGACTCGGTACAAGACTCGGGTTCAAGGTGTGACACTGGACTAGTTTTGACTAGAGCAGCCTGTCCCTCCTCGGTGTACCAGTTCATCAGTGGTGCATCTGTGGTCTTGATCAGCTTGGTGAAGCCCCTTTTTGTCTTCAAAATTAGTTACCATAGCAACCTTATCAAAGAGACTAGGCTGCATGAAATCTTCCACAGTGATGGCATTGATGGAATGATTGGGCAAGGGGTTAGTGTTAATGTTTGGTTGCCTCCTGAGAGGAATGATGTCACCACTATCCACCAAATCCTGGATGCGGTTTTTCAAAGTCCAGCAAGCATTTGTTCTGTGCCCATTTCCTTGGTGGTACTCACAGTACTCATTGGCCCTGTAATTAGAGGGTAATGGGTTTGGAGGAGGCCTTGGGTCCAAAGGCTTCAAATATTTCCCTTCCACGGCCTTTTTGAACACTAGATGAAGGGGCATTCCAATGTCGGTATATTGCCTTCTTGGCTGATTTCTTTGCCCAAGATTGCCCACACGTAAAGGATTCGCAGGGGCAATATTGGCCACTTCATTAGCAGCTTGGCCTTGTTTTTTATACTTCGAGATAGCTTCTTCATCTACTATCTTACCCAATTGTATCAGATCTTCTACCTTGGTTGCAGTCGCAATGAGCGATTTGAAAGTAGGTAGATATTGGGTTTGCAGTTGAGCCTGATATGTAGGTCTTAAATTTCTGATTATGATATCAATCTGCTCTTGTTCTGAAGGGCGATTGATCATTTGGGCGGCCTTTGCCCTCCACCTGGTAAGGAACGAGGAGAAGGGTTCATTATTGTTCTGCTTGGTAGTCTCAAGTTCCCTTCTGGTGACATCCACCTCAATATTGTAGTGGTATTGAGTGTTAAATGCATTGCAGATGTCTTCCCTGGTCTTAATCTTGGCATGGTCCAGGCTTACAAACCACTTGAGGGCAGCACCAGTCAAAGATTGTTGGAAGAGTTGAGCAAAGAGTTCATCATTTAAACCCCATGGGCTCAAGGCCCCCACATACATCTTCAAATGGGTTTTAGGGCAAGTGGTCCCATCAAATCTGTCCATCCCCGGCATCTTGAATTTTGGAGGTAATCTGGCTTGGGGAAACAAGGATAAGGAATCCATGTCTACCACCTCTTTGTGAGTTTTCATGGCAGTGATTGACCTCTCAAGCAATTCAAGTTTCCTTTTCAGTTCATCTGTTTCGTTCTTGGAGGGTGGATCCTCCAAATTGATAACAGGGGTATTAATCTGAGCAGTCACGGGGGGTACTAGTTTGCCCCACAATGGGTTCCTTCCCCAAATTTCCAGGAATAGGGACTGTCTTTGGTGCTCCTTCTAATTCAGCCAGAATGGCTACCCTTTGGGCGGCTAAAGCTTCATCAATTTTTTCTTGCATTCTAGCTTCAATTTCCTTAACCTGACCATCCAGCAAAGCCTTAATCTGTTCAATTGTGGCCATTTCAGTAATTGGAGTAGTTGGTGAAGTTGGGGTAGTAGAACTTGTAGGGGATAGCACAGTTGGTGTTGATGTGTCTGGTGTAGGTGAAGGCACACGGACAGAGGGTACCTGAAAAGGTCAAGGGTAAAAAAAAAAATCAGGGTGGTGTGTAGGGTAGGAAAACTCTTGGTCCACTTATGTACATCAAAATTTTTCCCCAAAACAATGTTGTTATGTTGCATGAATGCACCTCATCACATCACAATTCATTTTAATGGAATGCGGCACTATCATTGGGTACATACAACCTAGGGGAAGGTTCTATTGTTATGTAAAAATAGAGAATCGGCTTATCATAGGGACCCTTGAGTCTTGAGTAAGATATACCTAACCACATGTGAAACAAGGAGTTTCGCGTGGGTCCAACAGTACGATTACTCATGGGCCACTCCAAAAGGATTGGAATGGTTTGCGACAACAGGGAGGACGCTTTGGCTGTCCGCCGGCATAATCAAGGAGACCTGCCGATCAGCGCTACTTGCTATCCAGACTCAGAACTTTGAACAGAAAGAGAAGAAATTCATTTGCAAACAATTTTTTATGCAATGGAGGAAAAAGATTCCCCCATATATGCAAGAGAAAAAGATTCTCTGAATGAGAAAACAAATGCACAAGTAGTCAAAAAAAATAGATCCATCAAAGGAAAAAGATTCCTTTCTTCAATCTTCAGTCCAATATCCTTAAAGAAAGGATATATAATGCTAGGGTACTCTGCAAAATGAATAAAAATACCCTAAAGAAGGGCAAATCGGTTAAACAAATAATAACAATCTACTAGGATCCCATAAATCGTTTTTATGGTCCCTAGTGTCAACTCAATCAAATAAGCAATAGTAGTCCACTTAGAATCCCATAAATCATTTTTATGGATCCCCAGTGGAGTCGCCAATCTGTGAACCTCTGTTTTCCGCCCGAAAGGGATCCGGGCGAAAGTTCACTCGTTGTCGGGAGTCGCCACTCAGTTTATTTTGTTCGAAAGGAAAAACTAAGAAAACCCTTATTTGACTCCAATAATGCATCCAATGTAAAGGCTTCTAGTCTGCGAACCCAAGGAGGATTCGGGGACTATGTCATGCTTTTGATTAACTTGCAAAAATGGAACAAATTTAAAGACAAAAAGATTGTTGGTAGTTTGTGGACTTGCTATTTGGGGTGAATCCCAAACATGCCTACATACTCCCGTTTGAATAGGAGATCAAAGCCCATGTAGTTCGGAAAAGCCTATTTAAAGGCGATGAAAATTATGCTTCATGCATGTGTGTGTGTATGCTTCGTGCATTGTCGGGCTTCATGCCAAAGATGTGAGATTTAGCACTTAGTGCTAAATTCTCCAATTTTAGGTACTTTGTACCAAAAGAGTGCAAATTTTGGGCCTTTGGCCAAGTGTGGTTGGGCTCCATGCCAAAAATGTGAATTTCAGCACTTAGTGCTAAATTGTGAAATTTTAGGTACTTCGTACCAAAATGGTGTAATTTAGGCTCCGTGCCAACAGATTGATTTTAATTGTGAAATGTAGGTACTTTGTACCAAAAAGATGTAATTTAAGTCTTTGTGCCAAAGAGGCTGATTGATTAGTCCATTAGGCCTTAGACCTAAAAGGATTAGGTCTTTGACCGAGAAGAAATTGAGAAGAAGATAGAATGCTTATGATATGCTTAAATTGACAAATGATGGATTAGAATATTACCTTGCTTAGGATTTTCCCGCTTCGAAGTTCCAGATCTCATTTTCTTGAACCGGGGATTAATGATTCTTGATTACAGATTGTTTCCTGCAGCACACGGTTAGATTTATGCAAATAAAAGTTCTTAATCGTGAAAAGAATTCGACAGCATGAGGCCCACCCGGAAAAGTCCCCCCTTTCTGAAAATCTGAACTGCTATTTATAGGCAAAAAATGATTTTCTGGCGGCGGAGCCGCCGTGTACAAAAACCTGCAATTTTCGACGGTCGAGCCGCCGTGGGTGGCGGCCGAGCCGCCGGAATCACGGCGGTTGGGCCGCCGGTTTCGTCCGGTTTTTGCTCAAATTGATTTTTCGGGAGCTAGAGACCTCCAAAAATTATTCCGGGACCATATCCGTGATCCTCACGTCGTCCCGGACATTTCAAGTACCATATTGATATATTTTCGGTGAACTTTACCGGGAACGTCCGGTCCGGCCCGATTTTCAGTAGTCTGAGAAAATCGGCTTTCCGAGCCTCAAAATTCGAGTGTTCACACCTTGAATCAAGCTGATTTTTGAGAGAGCAGAAAAACAATTCAAGCAATTCAAAGGCAGTAAAGCTTGTCTTTGATTTTGTTCATCCAAGAAGAAAGTTTTGGTGGAACCAACAAACCATGGTATGCATCAATTGCTTAAATTTTTCTTCACAGTAGCTTAAATTATCAAATTGTGTCTTTTAATTCAAAAACCTAATAACCTCAATTCACTTTTTCTAAAGTTTAAAAACCTTAATTCGTTGCTTTGTTTTCCAAAAAGTTTAAAGTTGTTAGTTTTGTTTCTTCAAAACCCCAAAACCTTAATTTGCTTTCCAAATTTTCAAAATCTAAAATTGAGTTCTGTTTCTTTCCAAAAGCCCTAAAAACTTCTTTTTTGCTTCTATAAACTTTAATTCATTTGATTTATTTTCATAAAGTTTCATAAAATTATCAATTGTTTTTCCAAATTCTAAAAACTAATTCATTATCCGAAACCCTAATTTAAAAATCCTAAAACCCTAATTCAACTCCAAAACTCAAACAGTGGACCTTAACAACTTTAAAACCTAAACCCTAAAGTTTTCTAAATCTTAATCCTTTAAAACTTTAAAAACCATATAAACATAATTTTACACAGTAAGCTCAAAATGATAATTCATTAACCATAAATTACAATCTAAGTGTTTTGAAGAGCCCAAACTCTAAATTAATGATTTTACATCACAAACCCTAATTTGGTTAATCAAAGAATTTTACCAACTTCTTGAATCATAAAACTTTAATTTATTTTAATTCCTTTAAAAACTCACAGTAGCCTAATTTCACAAAATCCAAAACCCTAAACACATGAAATAAAGAATCCTAAATGGAAACAGTAGCCATAATTTAGATTTTTATTTGCCTTATTTAATTCTATATTTGATTATGCTTTTATTTATTTTATATGCTTTAATTTATTTAAGTTCAATGCTTGGTTTACTTAATTTATCATGGATGGATGTTTACTTTCTATTAATGTTTAATGCCTTTGATGAATGATTTATTTATGATGAATGGTTATTTACTTTTATCAACTTATTTAGATTTCCAAATATTGTAAGAGGTATGTTTCCACTTGGTGGGTACCTCATTAGTTAAATATCTTGTAATTTAAATTGCTTTTCTATTTTAGAACCAATGTAAAGGACATGTTTCTACCTTCTGGTGGGTGTCCTATTTAGGCATGAGATGTAAGGACATGTTTCCATCCTTGGATGGGTGTCTATTTATTTTCTTTGTTTGGGCCTTGCTTTGATTTTAATATATTGATACTTTCTTTTAATTATTGTGTGTAATATGGATAATGTTGTTATATTTAAGAATTTTATAATATTAAGACCTGTAAAGAAGGTCGGTTCCAATGAACTGGCCATTGTGGGGGTGCTGGGCCATTTCTCACCTTCCCCACACGTACCCAACTTTTCAAACCCATTAGGGAGTTGGAGATTCCTTAGGAATCAAGTCATCCACCCCTTTCTTATTTCCCGACCCGTCCAGGTGGTGACTCCATTTTCTCCGGACTTAGGTCCGTGTTCTCTAAGGCCCTGAGCCTAAACAGTGCCGAAGTCGCAAGAACCATTCCATCGGGAGTGGGGGCAAAAATCCCCGCTCACAGTTTGGTACCCAAATTCATTTCTTTTCTTCTTCTCCCTTTTTTTCTTTTTATTTTTCTTACTCTTCCCTTTCTTTGAGCATTTTATAATTTTGTCCTTCTTCCTTGTAGGACTATCAAGTACAGAACTTTCAAGAACTGGATGGTCTTTCTCCTTTTTCTTTGATTTTGATCGAATCTTTGGTTGGGTTGGACTAATTCAAGTCAAACTGTCCTTATAAACCAAATGGAAGCCTTTTGCTGCTTTAGGTAAAAGAGAACTCAGTTGGCTTTCTGAACTGCCTTTTTTTTGTCTTTTTTTTCTTTTTCTTCTTCTTCTCTTTTTTTCTTCTTTTTTTCTTTTTTTTGTTTATTTATTTATTTTTTGTTCTAGCTTTAAAAGAGTTGTCTTGTTTGTACCAACTTGGGTTTCTAATAATGGATGAGTGGAGTGGTATCAATCTCCTTTAACAGGGATAAATCATTTGTTACTCTAATGTTATCTTGATACATTGGAGATATTAGGTGAACTTCAACTACCCTTATGGTCTTGAGAACATCGACTATCCTTATGATCTTGACTATTCATTCCTTTCTTTGATCTTCTTGCCTCTTCACCTTAGTGATCATAAGACTTGTCAAAAGTATCACAATAGCTCAGGGTAGGTTATTGAGGTTATATGCTAATGAAAAGAAAGCTAAAACTTTATGAAGGCTCAAAGGGACAACTAGGGATTAATATTTAATAGGGTGGATACTAGTTGTTGGCTAACCAAACAATGCCTAGATCATCTCTCCCTTAAATAAGCAGAGTTCAATTTCGCCTCGAAGGTTTGTCAAAGCATGTTCTAAGACTGACTAGGACCTAGACAAAGGTAATTATGCAGGAGCCCTCTCTAAGTAAGCATACACAACTCAATGCTATGGAGCAATTCCCTCACCTAGTAAAGTCATTTAAGTCATGATGCATAAATATATTGATTCATGAATTATCAAGCTAGATTCCTCATTGGTTGAGCACCAAAATGAACAAAGACCAAAAAAAATTTTAATAAAAGTAATTTATTCAAACAACTTTAAATTTGAAAAACACGATTATTCCAATTAAATATTAAAGAAAGTAAAATTGAAAAGCAACATTCAAGCAAAGGAAAGTTTGTTGAAATAAGCTCCTTCTCCTTTCACATCTTCAACATTCCCATCTTGAAAAAAGGATAAAACAAAATCTTCTTCCAATCATTTTCCCACCAAGAAGGTTGCTGGTGGTGGCACTCTTCCAAATTTAGGCAAAGGGTTGTTCTTGGTATTGGGCTTATCCGGCTCGGGTAGCTTACCACTATCAATCAAATCTTGGATCTCATGCCTTAGACGAGTACATTTATCTTTTTCATGCCCTTGCATTTGATGAAATTGACAGAAGGCCTCGGCATTGAAGTTTGGTGGTAGTGGATTATGTAACGGTCGAGGAGCTAACGGTTGTAACAACCCTTTCTTTTGCAGCTTGCTAAAAACCCAAGATAGAAGTTTCCCCAATTTTGAGAATTCTTTTTTATTTCCTTGACCAGTCACATTAACATTAACTTCTTTTTGCGTGCTTTGATTGCTAGGCTGATAATTCCCTTTCTCATTTCTTCTTATTGAAAAGCGATTTTTCTCCCTTTTCCACTCTTCAATTTGTAGACCATCTTTGAGAAGATCTTTGAAATCCCTTATAAGGGTGTGAGACATCCTTTCACGGAGATTGGACAAGACGCCTCTCACATTCCTCCTTATTTGATCAGATTCATCGAGCCTTTTCTTGAGCAAAGCAGCCTTATTTCTCCATCTTTTCACATAGTCCACAAAATTCTCATTTGGCCTTTGTCTAATGGACTCAACTTCCATTAAGGTAACTTCTAACTCGACATTATACCCATATTGCTAAATGAAAGCCTTGTATAACATGTCCCAATCTTTTTAAGTACTTTCCTCTAAAGTGTTAAACTAATTTTGGACAACAGGGTCTAATGAGAGTATGAAGTACCTTAGAGTTTGAGCCTTAGTAGCTTGGGCAGACTGCATAACAGTGATATACTGTTTCACATGGAGATGGGGGTTTCCAGTACCATTGTACCTAGTGAAGGATGGCATCTTGAACTTATAAGGGACCTCCTCATCTTGTTCAAACAGTTTGTTGATCTCAAACATTTCTTCGGTTTTCAGCTTCTTCTCAAATTTATTTTCTAAATCAGCAATCATCTTCTCAACATCAGATGTCTTGGTCTTTTCAACAGTTGTCTTCTCAATAACCTTCAACTCCTTTTTGTCTTGAGGATCTTGGAATTATTGAGACCAATCATCATCAATGATCACCTTATCATCATCAAAAGCTACTTCACCAACTTTAGCCTTCCCTTTATCCTTTGGCTTCTTGGAGCTAGCGGACGCTTCGACATTATTTCCTAAAATTGCCACCAATTGGTTCTTAACAGTCTCGGCCATGGCCTCTTTTATTTCTTCCATCTTGGCATTGAGGGCATTATCCACCATTCTTTGAATTTGTTCGGGCTCCATTGCTTTTGGTGAGCAAGTGATTGAGTTGTTGCTAGATTCTTCGCTTCCGGCGTAGGTCAGATTGTCGTAAGCTTTTGAACTATCATAATCCAGGGCTGTGAGCCAAAAAGGATCAATGATATGAGATGCAAATGTATGCATGCATGCATGTATGCACAATAAACAAACAAGGATAAATAGGACGTTCCTTCCAACCTCATAACATCCACACACGAATGGCGAGTCTCTTTTCCTAGGTATATGGTTAACAAAATACCAACATGGGATATCTTGTTTTTGAACCCTCGGATGTTTCAACCAATAGTTATATTTTCAAAAATAGAAATCAATCCATGATAATTCCCATTAATTAGGTTTTAATCCATTCAACCAACTAATTTAGATTTTATGCTATATTGGATTAAAACTAAATTAAGAGGTTTATTATAAATAGATTTCTCACTTAAAAAAGTAACTAGTGGTTCATGCCAAAAAATAAGCCCATGATTAATTATTCTTAATATAAACTAGGCTCACAATTGATTTTTGGTATTTCATAATTGACCTAAATAATTTGCAAGCTCTTTGTTGGATGAAAATAATTTTGTTTCTAAGCCCATTGTAAATGGATTTTGGGCTTTGCATTTGGATTATGAGCAAAAGAATTTTTAACTTGCTTTGGAAAAAAAATTTATGTCCAAAGACCATTTTGAAAACATTTTGAAAATAGCTTTGGTCTTTTGGACTTTAAATAATAAATTTATTTGAGTTTACAAATGTACTTAGGTCATATTAGAAAAAGAACAAACCAAATAAGCCATGGTTTAAGCCAAGATAAATTAACCATAGTTAAACAACAAGCATTTGGGGTAAAACCTAAGGAAAGTAACTAAGCCAATTACATGAGCTTTAGTCTTTGGGTAAAAAAGCTTAGGTTCCCATAGTAAGTATATACCAAATGGTACGAGGCTATGAGTGGTTATGCCATACTTGATCTCCATACCTTGAGTGAAAGTATGGTATCCCTTACATAACACAACACGGGCAACACGGGCGTCCTAACTCACGCACACGATGCAATCTAATATGATGCAATGGATAATATCATTATAAGAAAGAATAGAATAATATAAAGACCAAAGGAATCAACTTCTCTTATCCCTAGTGGAGTTGCCACTGTGAGCAGGGATTTTTGGTCCCACTCCCGGTGGAATGGTTCTTGCAACTTCAACATTATTTGGGATCGGGGCCTTAAAGAACACGGACCTAGGTCCAGAGAAAATGGAGTCGCCATCCGGATGGGCCGGGAAAAAGAAATGGGTGGATGACTCGATTCATAAGGAATTCCCAACCCCCTAATGGGTTCGAAAAGTTGGGTACGTGTGGGAAAGGTGAAAAATAGGCTTCAAGGATTAGGCTCAACCAAGCTTCAAGGGGAACAAAGCATGCTAAGTATCAACCCAACTTGGCTTCAAGAACCAAACCCAACCTAGCTTCAAGGGTTGTAACATCTCAATTAGGCTTCAAGGACTAGACCCAACCAAGCTTCAAGGGGAGTTAAGCATGCTAAACTTCAACCCAACTTGGCTTCAAGGATCAAGCCCAACCTAACTTCAAGAAATTGTTACTATAGGCATGCCACCAACAACAAAACTCTGAAAATGGAATAACACATTAGACACACAATTCATTCATTAATTCATTATCAATTTCATTCTCATTTTCTCATCATCATTATAGCCAACAACAATGGCTTCATATCTCATCAAGATAGTATACATAATCAATTGCCTTGGACATATATTTTAAATTCATCATCATATAGGCAACATGCCCCATTTATTTCATTTCAATAATGATAGCCAACCACAATGGCTTTACATCTCATTATATCTCAATTCACAATAAAACAACTCATCATTCAAATATACATAACCAATTGCACTAACATACCTTTTGAATGCTCATCATATCATTCACATTATACAAATTATAACATTGATCAAATGTATTTACTATGTAATAACTTACTTAACATGTTTACAACCAAGTATATTAAATATCAAAATCATGTAAGTGTATGCAACCATGTAATTTGTACTTACCTTAAAAGCAATCCACACACAACACCAACTCCTCTTCCAAGAATCCTCACAACTTGGATTAGGGTAATTTAACTTCTTCAAGACCTAATCCAAAAATGATAAAATACATCAATTCCAATACAATTATTCACTTATTAACCTCATACTTTAGATCACAATTTACAAACCAACATCTCTCTCTAGGACCCCACGGTCGTGGCCTCCCAACCCCCACGGGCGTGGGTTAACAAACGGTTCGGCCTCCTTTGCTCAAAACCCCTACAGCCATGGCTTCCAATGACCACGGTCGTGGCAGCCAAAGGCCACGGGTGTGGCATCCAAGATGCTTCTTTTTCGGACCAAATTCATGTATTCTATGCTTCTATCTTCATTAAACACAAACAACTTGAAGATCTAGGAAAAAAAATGATCAAACTCAAGTTTAACATCACTCACCAATTCAAAAACCCTAAAACAAACATCACTCTTACTCTTCCAACACCAACACCAACCTAACTTCTTATCTTTAATTCAAAACCAACACCACAATCAATTAAATCCAATACATTCAAACACACTACAATCAAATATACTCATACTCTTAATAATCCAATACCAAACTCATACACAACTTAAGATAAAATAGGAGAATCAAGAGAAACTTACCAAAATAATGAAACTTCTTGGATTTCCAACTTAATCACTTGAATCTTCCTTCAATTCAATCTTGAAACATCCAAAACTCACTCTTGCTCTCTTGCTTCTTTGATAGCTAGCCACCTAAGGAGAAGAAAAGAAAAAGAAAGAATAACAAGAGACAAAGTCAAACTTCTCATCTCTTTAAACCTCCACCAATCAATTTTAATAGTAAATTACCTAAATACCCTCTTCCATTAATTTAATCCCATTTAAATAAATTCCATTAATTTAAAATGACTAAATATCTTCTTTTGACCATTTAATAGTTTGACTTGTATATGTTGTATATATTTCCATATATACAACATATACACTCTCTTCACTTCTTTTCTCTTTCCAATTTAACATATACATTAAATCCATATGTAACAATAAATTTTCCAAAAACCTTTAGGGTATACTTTGGGATATTACAACTCTCCCCCTCTAAAAAGAAATTTCATCCTCGAAATTACCTGATATCAAGTCCGAAACAGTTGAGGATACTGATCACGCATCACTTGCTCACTCTCCCAAGTTGCCTCTTCTTTCTTATGATTCTTCCAAAGAACCTTGACAAGTGGCACCTTCTTATTTCTCAACTCTTTTACTTCATGTGCCAAAATAGCAAATGGTTCTTCTTCAAAAGTCAGATCTGAACTCATCTCAATAGATTCAACTGATAAGATATGAGATGGGTCTGATCTGTACCCTTGCAGCATAGAAACATGGAAAACATTATGGATTCTATCCAACTCAGGCGGTAAAGCAAGTCAATACGCAACTGGTCCAATTCTCTCTAATATCTCATAAGGCCCAATAAAATGAGGACTCAGCTTCCCTCTTCGACCAAATCTTAAAATCTTTTTCCAAGGAGACACTTTCAGAAATACTTTATCTCCAACATCAAATTCTATGTATCTTCTCTTTAAATCTGAATATGATTTCTGCCGATCTTAAGCTGCTTTTAATTGATCCCGAATTATCTTCACTTTCTCTTCCGTCTCTTTAACCAAATCAGGACCAATCAATTTGCCTTCTCCAATTTCATTCCAACATAAAGGTGTCCTACATCTTCTACCATACAATGCCTCAAATGGTATGACGCAACCCTGTTGGAACTTGGTGTTCAGCTTTCACCCTTTGACACGTGAGACACTTGGATACAAATTCCGCTATGTCTCTCTTCATACCTGACCACCAATAATGCTGCTTCAAATCATGATACATCTTTGTATTCCCAGGGTGCATAGCAAAAACTGACTGATGTGCTTCTTCTAAAATAACCTTTCTCAAACTAACATCATCAGGAACACACAACCTATCTTTCAACCAAAGGCTACCATCACTTCTCACATGAAAATCTCTACTTACTCCATTTCAGTCAAACCTACTAAAGACTTCCGACTCAAAGCATCCGCAACAACATTCGCCTTACCAGGATGGTAACATTCGCAAAGGTGATGGTTGGAGCTGATCAAAGACTCTTCTCTTTAAATCTGAATATGATTTCTGCCGATCTTAAGCTGCTTTTAATTGATCCCGAATTATCTTCACTTTCTCTTCCGTCTCTTTAACCAAATCAGGACCAATCAATTTGCCTTCTCCAATTTCATTCCAACATAAAGGTGTCCTACATCTTCTACCATACAATGCCTCAAATGTTATGACGCAACCCTGTTGGAACTTGGTGTTCAGCTTTCACCCTTTGACACGTGAGACACTTGGATACAAATTCCGCTATGTCTCTCTTCATACCTGACCACCAATAATGCTGCTTCAAATCATGATACATCTTTGTATTCCCAGGGTGCATAGCAAAAACTGACTGATGTGCTTCTTCTAAAATAACCTTTCTCAAACTAACATCATCAGGAACACACAACCTATCTTTCAACCAAAGGCTACCATCACTTCTCACATGAAAATCTCTACTTACTCCATTTTGGCAATCTGAAACAATCTTCTGAATTCTCTCATCAGCCAATTGAGCCTCTTTAATATGATCCAACAATACCGGCCTCAACTGCAACTGAGCCAACAATGCACCATCATCACATGATTTAAAATGAGCATGCAACGCTCTCAACTCAACAAGCAATAAGAGCGAATAAACAGTCAAACCTGCTAAAGACTTCCGACTCAAAGCATCCGCAACAACATTTTCCTTACCAGGATGGTAATCAATCAAACAATCATAGTCTTTGATAAGCTCCAACCATCACCTTTGCTGAAGATTAAGCTCTCTTTGAGCCCCCAAATATTTTAAACTCTTATGATCCGTGTAGATAAATCACTTCTCTCCATACAAATAGTGTCGCCAAATCTTTAAAGCAAATACTATGGCTGCCAACTCCAAATCATGTGTCGGATAATTAAGCTCATGCGGCTTCAACTACCAAGAAGCATAAGCTATGACTTTACCCTCATGCATCAAAACACATCCTAAACCATTATGTGAAGCATCACTGTAAATCACATATGGTTTATCTGCCACAGGCAAAGTAAGAACAGGCGCTTGAGTCAACATCTATTTCAACTGCTCAAAACTAGCTTGACACTGATTTGTCCACACAAATCTAACTCCCTTTCACAGTAATCTGGTGAATGGAGTAGCTATCAAAGAAAAACCCTTCACAAATCGTCGATAATAGCCTGCCAAACCCAGAAAACTTCTAACTTCAGTCACTGATTTCGGTGGACTCCAATTCAAAGTGGCCTCAACTTTACTCGGATCAACTCTTATACCATCTGCTGAAACTATATGACCGAGAAAAGTCACTTGATCAAGCCCAAATTCACATTTTGACAGCTTAGCATACAATTGCTTCTCTCTCAAAGTCTGCAACACAATCCGCAGATGCTTGTTATGTTCCTCTTCATTACATGAATATACCAAAATATCATCAATAAAAACCACCACAAACTGATTTAGATAGGGCCTAAACACCCTATTAATCAAATCCATGAAAGCTGCAGGTGCATTCGTCAATCCAAAAGGCATCACTAAAAACTCATAATGCCCATACCTTATGCGAAAAGCTGTCTTAGAAACATCTTCAGCTCTAACCCTCAACCGATGGTACCCTGATCTCAAATCAATCTTGGAAAACACTGCTACTCCCTTCAACTGATCAAAGAGATCATCAACTCTAGGCAAAGGATACTTATTCTTAATAGTCACTTTGTTCAATTGCCTATAATCAATGCACAACCTCATAGTACCATCCTTTTTCTTCACAAACAAAATAGGAGCTCCCCACGGAGACACACTAGGGTGAACAAACCCTTTATCCAACAACTCTTGCAACTGCACCTTCAACTCTCTCAACTCAGCAGGTGCCATTCTATATGGAGTAATAGAGATGGGAGTGGTACCAGGCAACAAATCGATACCAAACTCAACCTCTCTCTCAGGGGGTAACCCTGGCAACTCCTCAGGAAAAACATCTGAAAATTCCGCAACTGTGGGTATACTATCAAGTTGAGAACCCATTACTCTAGTATCCACAACATGAGCAAGATAAGCATCACACCCTTTTCTAATCAATTTCCTAGCTGCAACTGCTGACACAAACAAGGATGCAAGTTGTCTCTGCTCACTAGACACCATCACATTTCTACCATCACCGGTTCTCAAAGTAACACATTTCTTTTGACAATCTACCACAGCTCCATGCTTAGACAACCAATCCATGCCTAAGATTAAATCATACTCCTTAAAAGGCATTTCAATCAAATCACCCAAAAACTCCTCACCTTGTACCACAACTGCACTATCACGATGCACCTTACTCACCACAACACTATGTCCTAAAGGATTTGTCACCAAGACATCAAATCCTAAAGACTCTGAATGCAATTTAGAAACAGGTAAAATAGATGCACTTATGTATGAATGAGTGGATCCTGGATCAATCAAAGCAAGAATTGGAATATCAAATAAAGAAAATGTACCCGCTATAACTGCTGAAGCATCCGGCTGCCTCTGCATCACATACACTCTCTGAGAAGACCCAGCCTCATCTGGCCTACTGCCTCTGGATGAAGATCCTCCTCTCTGACTAAACCCAGGTCTACCACCTCTACTAAAACCTCTGCCCCCTCAACCACCTCTGCTGACAGTGGACCGAGAAGCTGCAGTATCAGTCTGTCTATCCTCCTACATCTCAGGGCAATCTTTAATAAAAAGAGCTGGTGACCCATGTCACATCCGCCTATCGTATTTATGCAGTGTAGTCATGTGCACAGTGAGAGAAGGGGAAAGGAGAAGATAATTTCTGACAACGGCCCCAGATAAGGCTATAGGACCACTAGGACCTACTTGAAGAAAAATGCAAAGTGTTAGGGAGGTGATTGTAATTTCAAAAAGTTTTGGAGGTGACTGTAATTTTCAAAAGTTTTGGGGAGGTAAATGTAATTTCCAAAAGTCATACCGGATGTTCTTAATAGTGCACATAACAGATTCCAAAAATGAAAAATAGAGAAAAATCGGGTCACAACGACGCGTAACGGTTTTTCCAGAAAACGCACGGTTTGGAAGATATAGGGGATTTTTGACTAGGGACATTTTGGTCATTATACATGAATCCGAAGTAGGAAATAAAAACAAGAGTGGGTAGAGGACGTTAAGGGGGTAAATACGAAATGATCGTCAGTAGAAACGGGGCTCGGGCAACACCCGAGCAAAGAAAGGACCTAAAGGAAATTTTGTAAAAAGTCGAGGGCTTATTGGTAAATTTTCAAAATGACTTGGAAACCTAAAATAGACTTTAAAAATAGAAAGTAGAAGTCAAGTGGATCAAAACTATATGTAGTTTGACTCGTGGAACTATACGGTTTAAAAGATATGATCGATTAATCGCCGGAACGTAAAGTGGGCCCGATTTCATGTCGGGACCGGATGGGAAACCCGGGACAACTTTATGATATCCTATGGGATGAGGGACAAGTGGAAAGAAGTAAAGGAAAAGAAAACTATAAAAATCTAAGGTTGGCCCATCAAAAGTAAGCATTTAGCATGTGTAATAAATGAAGAAAGAGAAAGGTGGACAAGTGGGCTTAAAGAGCTTAACCAACATATAAGGTGATCATCATTTCCTTTGTATATAAATATATGTGAAATGAAGAACAAACTCTCTCTTTTTCCACTTACAAAATTCGGCCAACAAAGGGAAACACCAAAGGGCTTCCAAGTTTCTCCAAAGTTGATTTTTAAGGTGAGTTTTTAAGGTTTTCTAGTAAGTAGATTTTAATTTTAGTATTAATTTTAGGTAGTTATATATTTATTGGAAGATTGGAGATTAGAGTCTTTATGTGGAATTGGAAAAATATTAAGTAAGTGATGAGATTAATTGATTAAATGGAAGAATCAAGATGTATAAAGATTAATAAGGTTGGATTAGGGTTTCGGTTGGAAAAGAAATGGAGGATAACTTATTATTTTAAATTTCTAAGGTTTATGTTGTATTTTGAATTGATTGAAGGAGAAATAAAGAATTAAAGAAGGAGAAGAAGGAAAAGCTAAGAGGAATTAAAGACATAAGGTTTGGTACTTTACCTTTGAATAATTAATTTTGGGTTGTTTAAATTTAATTGAAACCAAATGTTTTGAGAAAATTTGGCAAGTTGATTTGGTAAGTTGTTTTGGACTTTAATTAGTTTGATTTGAGTTAAACATGCAAAAGTTGTCAAAGGGAAGTGTTTGAATCTTCACTTTACCATTTAAGAAGCCTTCATATTGATTTGTAAAAGAAAAATAAACTATCCTATGTATTTCATATGTTTGGGCCGAAATGGTCCCAAAATGACGGCTTTCTGGATCTTTTTGTGGCAATTGTTTGAGGCAGCAAACGAATGAATTTTTCAACGAAAATTTACATGAAATTAGTCAACATATGAAATAAGTTTTCTGTAAAATTTCAGCCAAAAATAAGATCATTTACTTGGTCAAATGCATGACTGAAGTGGACTGAAATTTTGACGAAAACCCAGATTTTACTATTCATTTGGTCATGCCATTTTGCGTTGCCGATTTTTCATGCCGCGATACTATTCATTTGGTCAATTTGTGATCTTTTGAGGAATGCTTTGAAATGTTTAATATGTTTATTGTGGATATTAAATATGCAAAAAAGGGGAATGGTTTGACTAAAGAATGTGTAGCGCGGCATAAATGGCAAAGTGCGATGGGAAATAAAATGATTTCTCGAGTCATTCTAAAATGAAGTTTGAGACTTAAAGTGAATTATTTTAACCTTTTTGCTCTACTGGATAGTGGGAGTAGTAGATAAGGGTATGGTGCACTATACTAACGCATGCAGTACTGCTCATTATTGTGATATAATATTTTATTCAGTGGTGAGGCCACTGAAGCCAATGGCGAGGCCCATTGGTTAACCAGGATGGGGAGGCCCATTCCTGTGATCTGATATCGGTGGTGAGGGCCACCTATGTTACAGTGGGGAGGCCCAATGCCTTATCACTATGGTTCCCTATATACCAATAGAGCCTGAATCAAAGACATGTTATTTTTCGTTAAACTATATAATGCCAATGAGTTTGAATTATAATTTTACATTATTGAAAGCATATCACACTAAATGTATCACGATTTCGATTGGTATAAAGTTGGTTGATTGTGGATTTAATTATTTCCTTTGATTTCGAATACTTTCATATACTACTTTTATTTTTATTGGTAAAGTACCCACTGAGCGACAACGCTCAGCGAGTTGAGTTTTCTTGACTCGTAGGTTTGGAGCAGTAGATTTCGGTGATTAGCATCGAGCAGCACAACACAGCGCAGCACCTCAGAGTAGCCATTAGTTTCCATAATGAGTTAGCTAGTTGTGGCATGTATATGTATATATAAGATTGAGAGTCAGTATGTGATACTGTACGTTATTGGTATGTAATAATAATAAATCTTTACTTTAGTCTGGATTAGAAGTGTGAATTTTTCTTGCAGGTTGTAGTTGAGGGTATAAGGTGGATTCATTGGGAGTGTATTGGAAACTGATTGTATTCACATTGGTCTGTGTAAAATGTTTTCAAAAATCAGAAAAACAAGTTTTGTCGACACTTGGGATCCAAATTTCTAGGCGAACCTCTGGCAAAATTTCTGTTAAATTGGAACAAAAATTTGACTAAGTAAAATTGGTAGCAACATTTGGATAGTGTGGCGCCTCTACTCGGCTTAAACATGTAGGTCGGGAAGGGGTATTACAACCCACATCTAAAGCATACTCCCGATCCACCCGTCTTCCAACAAACACCCCCATGGTCCTACCACAATGAATACATACAGGTGGAGTAGATCTCTGAACCACTGGAGTCGGAGCACTCGCTACAGAAACTGTAGGTCTCGGTCTCTGTCTCTGATATTGAACTGACCTACCAGACTACCTCTGGCTCCTACTGATCCTCGAAATAAAACTTCCTCTGCCTCTCTTCATAGACGAAGACCCTGCCTCAAACTATGGTCTCCTACCTCCGGTCTCTTCCTCGGTAGCAGCTGCTGCAATGCCCTGTGCTCTCTCAACACTTCTGGCTGATGCAACCAATTGAGAAAAATCCTGGTACCGAGAACCAGCAACAATGCACATGATAGAGGGCCTCAACCCCTCCTCAAACCTCCTGCAATGGTCAATCTCATCTGCAATAATCCCACCGGCATAGTGACTCAACCGGATAAACTCTACCTCATACTCTGTCACAGTCCTGTTATCTTGTCTCAGATTCAAAACACTACAAAAAAACACGCTATCTGCGACGGACAGAATCCATTGCAGATCCGTCGCAAATCAAGTCTTGCGACCGATCTGCGACCGATCTGCGACGGATACGATCCGTTAATAAAAAAGGCGTCGCAATTTTCAATTTGCGACAGGCCGTCGCAGATTTCTGTCGCAGATTCCGTCACAGATTTTCGTTGCAAATTCGTCACAGATTCCGTCGCAGATTGCCGTCACAGATTCCGTCGCAGATTGTCGTCGCAGTATCTGTCGCAGATTCCGTCATAGATTTCAAATATCCGTCGCAGATTCGTAGCAAATCCATAGTAATTTAATATTGATTTTTATTGGAACTATTTGTATTATCAATTAATTTTATGAGAACTTTATAAATACATTTGGAACATTTAAACACAATCTAAAAAAATACTAATTACATTGATAAAAATAATTCTTTTATTAATCTTCAATAGAATAAAATATTTTACAATTTAACTATACAAGTGTTAAGAACACTACTATAAATAATCTATCTTGAAAATAACAATATAGATCTTCAATTATCATTTTCCATTGAATCATGACTTGCATCATCATTATTAACCTGCAAATAATATTAAAAAGAATAAATGAAAAGAATAATATGATACACGTTTTCTCAACCATTGAAGTGTGTTTAGAGCTTGGATGTATTAGAGAGACAAATTATAATTTCTGTGATTGATCTTTGTGTACATTTGGATGTTCCTTCAAGCTGTCAATGCCCGTAATTTCTCCCGATAGATGGAGATTCTGATGCATTCAGATTATAGTAATGAATGAATCTCATTGCACATTCACAAAAAACAAGAGTTTAATGCCACTAGAAGATTCTTTGTTGTGCTATTATCCCTTTCTAAACAACTAACAATTGTAATATAACACCTACTGAACCTACCTTCTTTGTCAATGATATGCAACTAGAGAAATAAAACTTCATTTAAAATGTAACAATAACCTGAGATATTGTACTTAAAAAATGAATCATGGAGAACCTAAAAAAAAAAAAATAGACCCATTGTGCTAATAGGATAACAGAAATGGAAGAAAAAATTGCCACATCATCTTAAAACAATTCAAGGAAACTGACAAACCTGATAGTCGATATCCATTTTTCCCATCTTTGGCTGCATACGTTCACGTTGCTTCTGTTTTAACTTTTTACTATCCTCTTTTTCAATGTAAGCCTGCATAAGAAGATAATGCAGTAAATTATCAAGCCATAAGTAATAACAAGATCTTTTAGTTTGATCTCCAGTAGATCCAACTGAACAAATGCTACATAAAGAGTATGGCAAGTACACTGGCTATCAAAAAAACTTTTTTAATGGATGATTGTTCCAAAATCCTAAACTAGAAAGGCATGACAAAAAGTTACCAAGGGAAATCAAAGAATAATTATATTTGCTAAAGGATCTGCTCATTTCAACAAGAAAATTATATGCATGTGTGTGTTTGAGAAAGAAAAAGTGTCCAAGCAATGGTAAGATCTTTTTTTTATGGAGAAGCACAAACATGTAAAAGATTAATCTTATAATAACCACCTGTCTAATTTTCTCAATGCCAGTGGCTGCAATGAAATCAGGAAGCTGAAAAGGTTGCTTCTCAATACCACGCTTTCCCTACAAAATAAAATGAAGATCTGATGAGAGACACGTTCTCACAAGATAATAGAATATATAGTAGCTGTATGATTTAGCAATCAGCCCAAATACTTGGGATTCAAAACTATAATTAATATTAAATTTAGACGAATCTAGCCCGAGCATTTAGCACAATGTAAAGGCATCTGAAAATTCAAAGCAGATGAATTAGCACTTCAACAATGAAAAATCCCCAATATGTAACATGCAAATATAAGTCATAATTCAAATGGAGAAATAAAGTAAAATAAATCATTCAATATCTAGATCCCCCAACCACTCGCAAATTATATTATATTAAAAGAGAAATCATTCAGAGAATTAGAACTTACTGGACTGCTGCAATTGTTTTGAAAAGAAATTAAACTAATAGAGTAAAATACTTTGTCATATAAGATTTGAGACTAAATGCTTTCATGTAATATAATCAGCACAGAATCTGTCTACTGTAGACAGCAACAAGAGTATGGACTGCCTAAGGAACTCAATAATACATTATTTTCTTTTAATCACCACTAGTTTTATCTGTCTTACATAGTATAACAGCATAAGTTTTCATTTCATACCTTGTCCCAAAGCAAAGGATGGATATAGTTTCTGCTGCATTTGAAGGACTTGGTGAGCAACGGCATAGTAATGCAGTCTTCGAGTTCCCTCCCTGTGAGATGAGAAACTTCAGCTTGTCAATACAAAATTTGATGTAAAGGTGAGATGGATTGATTGCGGAATAACTAACAAGAGCATCTTGTAGAATCTGAGTAAGCTTAGAATTGCGATAAGGAATGTGGCTTGCTTTGGTTTATGGACCGCATGTCAAGGCACTTATTACATTTCCTAAAGCAGACAGAGATTTGTTGATAGTCTTGGCTTCTTCAAGAACTTTCCCTTCAGCTCCAGTCTTTTCTACCTTCTCTGACCCTGCTAAGTCCACAAGGACTACTTTTCCAGTTCTGACCCTGTCAACAGCACCAAATTTAAAGATCACTTCACTTGAAACCTTGAACACAGACATGAAAAATAAAAAAATGAATACCTCTTATTAGTCAGTTCTTGCTGAACAGTGAAAATGTAAATGCAGTGGCTTCTACTTCTGGCCATGTTCATTTCTATCCATGTTAAAAGCCAGCAAAAAATAAATTCTGGAGATCTATGGGAACTGTACTCACCAAGAAAAGTAATGGACACAGTGCTCCATTTACAGAATACTTTTCTTTTATGCAATTTATATTTAAAAGGGAAATCAAAAGTAGATATTTTATTGAAAGAAAAAGAGAAAGATACGAGTCTCTCCAGCTGCTCTGTTAACCATCCCACTCTGCAAAATCAAGCTCTAAGTTAGAAGGTGGGCTCTTTACTAGAAACTAAAGACAAAGTCCAGTGCCAATTTGAATCTTACAGATAAGCTTTGTAAAGCTTCTGCTGGGTCTAAAATAGAAATCTGGAAAAAGAAATTTAAAGCACTCGCAAATCAGTAAACATATATTGAGAAACATTTGACAAGTCACAAATTATAATTATATAATAGGTTGTCTCAGTTAGAACAGTCTATGCCACTTCTTGTGCCATATAATCAGTTCAGATATATTTAGCAAAAAAAAATACATAAAATTCAAAACAAGAGCATTGTAACTCCAAATTACATCACTTTCACCATTGATTCAAAACATATTTCATTGCCAATTGCTTCATGCTTAAATCATGACCTTAGAGTAGTTATTCAGCTTTTCATGTAATAGTGGACAAGTGGATAAAGACAGCATATAAGTGGATAAAGAGAGCATATAAAGAAAATTTTCATTGCTACGTATTTGAAAAAAGAGAGCAGCATGCCAAAAGATAATCGGTAGAACTAAGATCAAGTATAGCACATGTTGGCATGCCGCAACAATTTGACTCACTTCCGTCACTCCAGATAGCAATATTCCTTGCACTTTATTCTCTTTGATCAATATATTGTCCTTTATTAAATCAAAAATATCCCTGCAAAACAAAAACCAGTAACTTGAGTACTTTGACAATCATAGCAACCACATGTACGTTGGAACATCATAGCAGATTTGGCAGATTAGTATCCAATCATGGATTTGACAATGAACAATAATCAATGAATCAAAGATGTTTAGAAAAAAATTCGGCATTTGCGACGGAAATCTGCGACGGACATGTTTCCATCGCAAATTTGCTACGGATCTGCGACGGATTTGCGACGTAACATTTTCCGCAAAAATTCTCGGCGGGAGTAATCCCGCCAACTTTTGCGACGATTATTTGCGACGCACTGATTTTCGTCGCAGATCTGCGATGGATTTGCGACCAATTTCTCAAAATTCCTCTGACTCGTCCTTCCGTCGCAAATCCGTCGCAGATCCGTAGCAAATTTGCTACGGAAAACATGTCCGTCGCAGATCCGTAGCAAATTTGCGACGGAAAACATGTCCGTCGCAGATTTTCGTCGCAAAATTCCGAATATTTTTATAGTGAAATTTGCGACGGCAATAGATGGTAGCAGATCTCCGTTGCAAATTGGTTTTTTTTAGTGTTTTCTCTCTCGCGCCAAGTTTCCGTGCCAACTTTTGCGACGATTATTTGCGACGGAATGATTTTCGTCGCAGATCTGCGACGGATTTGCAACGGATTTGCGACCAATTTCTCAAAATTCCTCTGACTTGTCCTTCCGTCGCAAATCTGTCGCAGATCCGTAGCAAATTTGCGACTGAAACATGTCCGTCGCAGATTTTCGTCACAAATGCCGAATATTTTTGTAGTGAAAATTCCATCTTCTTAGCATCCTTATACTCCCTCGGGGTATATTTCTGCTCAAACTCTCGCAGAAAATCACTATACAACAAAGTCGGTGGATCATCCATAGCATGAGGAACTGTCTTCCACCAATCATAAGCGTCCTTCTGCAATAAGGATCTAGCATAATCAAATTTCTCTTCAGGAGTAGCTTGCAACTGGATAAATATCCTCTGCACTTTATCCAACCACTGCTCAGCTACTGCAGGATCTGTAGTGCCTAAGAAATCCTCAGCTCCATATTTTCTCAATTTATCATAATGCCTCACCGGCACTTGAGGCTGTGGTGGCGGTGGTGGCTGCTGTACGGGAGCTCTCCTCAACAATTCTACCATATGCCGTAACCAACCCGACGGAACCTCATCAGCAGCTGATCTCTCTGGCACAAGAGCAGGTGCCTCACTAACTCTTTCAACCCTAGCTCCATCTCTACCCTCTTCAGGAGCTACACACTCAGCACTACCTTCTACGGACTGACGTGACTGAGACGCTGTAACACCCCGATACCCTATATAAGTACTATGCGTATACCTAGTATACATACAGTAAATATATAAAGTATAAGGATGTCACTTTTAGTTACCTTTTAAAAACCTGTAACAGAGTTCAAACCATAATGCATTAATTTAAATAACATTTACAAAATCATTATCTTTAACAAAACTTCATTTATACATATAAATACTCTCTCGTCAGAAATACATCATAATTAAAATTTATACATGTATGCATTACCCTCTAGTTGGTCTCGACAAACTTTACTCTTCTTGTGGCATAATAAAAGACTTCATATCTTCCATCTATATACCTGCGCGAATAAACACCCGCGCTAAGCCCGAGAGCTTAGTAGTCCAACTATAAAATATAAACATATAGTATAGAAGTATTGACATATAATGATACATCAATTCAATATATAATTAGTTCTTATCATATCTTCTTTTCTTTTTAATTTCATCTTTAATATATCCTAGCTAATTTCATATATGATGTACATATATACATAATATTATCACCAACCCCAATGCATCACCAATACTCAAAACCAATATATTAATACCCCTACATTATATATACCATACCAATCATTATTGCAATACACACTTTACATATCATACCAATTATTATTGCAATACACACATTACATATCATACACTCATTATTGCAATACACACATTACACATCATATCACTCATTATTGCAATACACAAATTACATATCATACAAATCATAAATCACATTTCCAATAAAGACAACCTTTATCATTAACCACAATTCATTTACATATTACACTTAATAACATTATATTATTCACAATTCACCAAGCATAATTCATTATTAATACTCACAATCAATATTTCAATACTTGCATTTCACATTGACAATAAAGACAGACTCGGGCCCAAAACACTAATATGTTATTCAAAGTTCAGAGTTACTGCTTTGGTCTATAATCATAATTATCAAGCCCGTAGGCATCATATATCAATATCTCTATCCATGGATAGCGTAACAGACCCAGTCTCTTGGATCATCAACTCGGCTAAACTCGAGGTGATCCTCAACCCGGCAAGACTGTTACCAATCATATATCTCATAATCACAATTTCTCATAGTGTAACAGACCCAGTCTCTTGGATCTCAATTCAACTCAAAATGAAGAGATCCTCAACCCGGCAAGACTGTTACCTTTTTCATTTTATAGGCATGCCTCCAAACCCAGAACTCTGAAATCGAATAACACATTAGTTACACAATTCATTTATTATTTCATTATCAATCTCATCATCAATTAGGCAAACATGCCTTATCTCTTTCAATTGAATCATCATAGCCAATCACAATGGCTTCATATCATATCATATCTCAATCCATATGATACATATAGCATCATTGATATCACATTTCAAAGTATATTATTCATATAATACATTGCCATACACAAGATTCACAATGCATATAACATAACATTTTCTCACTTCTCAAAACACATTAACATCATTCATTACTAGAGCATTTATCATAACAAATTGCACATACCTTAAGAATGATCCTCATTTCTTCCTACCTTTCCCATTTCCCATTTCATCCTTTATATATATATATATAGCAATTTACATTCTTCATTTACATTCACAATATAATAGCTTATTTAACACTTTCATCCCAATGTGTTAATGTTCAAAGACATATAAGGATATACAATCAAATAGGGTTTATGCTTACCTTGTTAATGATCTTCACATCCTTCACATCATTCAATCATCACCTTAATCCAATTATATTAACAATATAATAAATCACTTAACACATTTGCAAACAAATGTGTTAAGCCTCAAATCATGTAAATAAATACAATCATATGTATTGGTACTTACCTCAAGAACTATTCCCATCCATCTATACATTTCCTCTTCCAAGAATTCTCCACATTAGGTTAATGCAACACAATCTCTTTAAACCTTAGATGAAGAAATTTCACAAATCTCTAACCAATCCCTTTGATTGTCTCTTCAATTTAGTTCTAGCTTCAAGAACACCTCTCTTGCTCTCTCTTTTCTTCAATGGCTGGCACACATATGAGAAGAGAAGAAGAATGAACAAGTCAACTCTTCTTTCCTTCTTTAAATCTCCACCAAGAGATTATATCCAAGCAATTACTAAAATGCCCTCAACCAATTAATTAACCTTTTGTCTCATATGTGCCCATTATAGTCATTACACATGTCACACAAAAATATCCTCTTGCATTGACTCCACCTTTGACTTATGTATATGTTAATTATACAACCATATAAACAACATATACACTTCTCTCTACACCCTCTATTCTTTCCCAAAACACAAATACATAACCATTCTCTTCTCAATTTCTTTTCTCTTGCAATTTGACACATATATATATTCAATCCAATTTATAACAACAACAACAATAACATAATCAAAACTTCTAAGGTATACATGAGGATATTACAGACGCCATCACTACCTATATCTGCAAACACAGCAGAATATACCTCATTAAAGATCAAAGACTTCCAATACCAAAACATGTATCTTATTTAAAAATCACATTTTTAAAATCAAAATTTTCTTTTTCTTACAATTTACCTAGGTTGAGAATCTCAAACCTAGGCTCTGATACCAAAATAATTGTAACACCCCTATACCCCCGTATACGTACACTGCATGCTACTACGATCGTAATATATGTATACTGAATATAGGAATGCCCCGGTTTACTAAACAAATGACTCACTTCTTTATACAATAATATAAGCAAACCTAAACAATTAGGTTATACTATGAGACACAGTAGATAAAATATTTATTCAATATGCAGTGGAAAATATAACAGTATTTACAAATACATATACATCAAAAACAAATTTTACAAAACATAAAGTTTATACATGTTTGGCAGTCAGTCTTTGATCTTTAAGCCCACTATCCACACTTCAAAATCTAAACTCAACTCGGCCTAGAGGAACTCTCCGGTTCTACCCTGTCACCTGCGCGATGAACCACAATCGCGCTAAGCCAACGGCTTACTGGTACAAACTACAATAATATTATGCTTCAATGCAATGCCAATGTCATACAATCAAGTTTCAAAAATAATTCAAAAGAATATTATATTTCACAACCTTGCATTATTCAATAACTTATCAAAACATTCATGAGGTAATATTCAAAATTTTCCTCATCCATAAACATATTACACATCATGTTGTATCTTCATAGTTTCATTACTCAACATAGCTTTCCATGCCACATTCATTTTCATTAAGTTACTTATGTATTATAATCATCTCATAACATTATATCTCATTCCATAATTCATATTAAAGCAAAGACAAGCATGGGCCTAAAAGACACTAATATGCCATTCAACTTTCAGAGTTAATGTTTTGGTTTAATTATCACATTTATCATTATCATTATCCCAACTAGGCTTCAAGGATTAGGCTCAACCAACCTTTAAGGGGAACAAAGCATGCTAAGTATCAACCCAACTTGGCTTCAAGAACCAAACCCAACCTAGCTTCAAGGGTTGTAACATCTCAATTAGGCTTCAAGGACTAGACCCAACCAAGCTTCAAGGGGAGTTAAGCATGCTAAACTTCAAGCCAACTTGGTTTCAAGGATCAAGCCCAACCCAACTTCAAGAGATTGTTACTATAGGCATGCCACCAACAATAAAACTCTGAAAATGGAATAACATATTAGACACACAATTCATTCATTAATTCATTATCAATTTCATTCTCATTTTCTCATCATCATTTAGGCAACCATGCCTCAATCATCTCATTTACATCATTATAGCCAACGACAATGGCTTCATATCTCATCAAGATAGTATACATAATCAATTGCCTTTAAATTCATCATCATATAAGCAACATGCCCCATTTATTTCATTTCAATAATGATAGCCAACCACAATGGCTTTACATCTCATTATATCTCAATTCACAATAAAACATCTCATCATTCAAATATACATAACCAATTGCACTAACATACCTTTTGAATGCTCATCATATCATTCACATTATACAAATTATAACATTGATCAAATGTATTTACTATGTAATAACTTACTTAACATGTTTACAACCAAGTATATTAAATATCAAAATCATGTAAGTGTATGCAACCATGTAATTTGTACTTACCTTAAAAGAAATCCACACACAACACCAACTCCTCTTCCAAGAATCCTCACAACTTGGATTAGGGCAATTTAACTTCTTCAAGACCTAATCCAAAAATGATAAAATACATCAATTCCAATATAATTATTCACTTATTAACCTCATACTTTAGATCACAATTTACAAACCAACATCTCTCTCTAGGACCCCACGGTCGTGGCCTCCCAACCCCCACGGTCGTGGGTTAACAAACGGTTCTGCCTCCTTTGCTCAAAACCCCTACGACCATGGCTTCCAATGACCACGGTCGTGGCAGCCAAAGGCCACGGGTGTGGCATCCAAGATGCTTCTGTTTCGGACCAAATTCATGTATTCTATGCTTCTATCTTCATTAAACACAAACAAATTGAAGATCTAGGGAAAAAATGATCAAACTCAAGTTTAACATCACTCACCAATTCAAAAACCCTAAAAAAACATCACTCTTACTCTTCCAACACCAACACCAACCTAACTTCTTATCTTTAATTCAAAACCAACACCACAATTAATTAAATCCAACACATTTAAACACACTACAATCAAATATACTCATACTCTTAATAATCCAATACCAAACTCATACACAACTTAAGATAAAACAAGAGAATCAAGAGAAACTTACCAAAATAATGAAACTTCTTGGATTTCCAACTTAATCACTTGAATCTTCCTTCAATTCAATCTTGAAACATCCAAAACTCACTCTTGCTCTCTTGCTTCTTTGATAGCCGGCCACCCAAGGAGAAGAAAAGAAAAAGAAAGAATAACAAGAGACAAAGTCAAACTTCTCATCTCTTTAAACCTCCACCAAGCAATTTTAATAGTAAATTACCTAAATACCCTCTTCCATTAATTTAATTCCATTTAAATAAATTCCATTAATTTAAAATGACTAAATATCTTCTTTTGACCATTTAATAGTTTGACTTGTATATGTTGTATATATTTCCATATATACAACATATACACTCTCTTCACTTCTTTTCTCTTTCCAATTTAACATATGCATTAAATCCATATGTAACAATAAAATTTCCAAAAACTTTTAGGGTATACTTTGGGATATTACAACCATAACTGTACTGAGCAGCCACCATGCATCCTCCGGCATTGACATAATATTTAAAGTGTATTCCGGGCAAGGCATTAGAATCCTCCACTGCTCTGGACCGAGAAACCACTTATAAACTCTCTCTCTAAGAAACTAGCCACTAAACACTGGGCCAACGATGACTCGGCGAGAATGTTGGAAAGATAGCGCAACCCTCATAAAAGGAGACCAGTTTGTTCTCTCTTCTGGGTTCCACCAGGCCAGATTCACCTACAAGATGACATAAGGTAAGTAAACTTTCACATAAATTTTAAAGTATACTAATGTTGTTTTACCTGGTCCCAGGTTAAGCGGCTCAACACAAAACGGTGAGTATGCACATGGTGAGATCCGGCAACGTCCACACTATCAGACAACCAGAAATTTAATCTCGGATACTTGATTCTTTCTTGGGAAATGCCGGGTACACTCACAAGGTTGTGTTCATATGCCCATGCCTACAATAATAGTAAAGATCAAATTCATGCAAGAAAAGAGTGGAATTGACATTGGTAGAAGAAGAATACCTCGACAACCGCCATCAAGCCAGCAAAAGACTTCTTATTTTGGCAAAGTTTATCAAGACCAATGTAAAGACAGTCGAGACCAGCTTCATCCGAACTAGAAAATGGTACCGTCCTGAAATAAGAAAGGGCCTTCAACACTGACAAGTGGATGGAGGATTCATTGCTGCCTAAGATAGTACCCAAGCAAATATAACAAAATCCTCGAGCATACTGTTTGGCCGTGTCTCTGTGAACCCGTCCTTCATAATTCATCCAATAACTATGAATCGGTTTAATTTTTATCTTAAAAGGCCCTTTATATGATGGTTCCATACCAATTAATTCCTGAATTTCTTCAAATGTTAAAATATCATTGGTCAGAGGAACCAGAACACCATCAAATCGAAGGCCAGTTATAGCAGTGAAATCAACTGGACCAATTGTCATCTCTCCAATGGGCAAGTGAAAAGTGTGAGTTGTGTCCAACCATCATTCTGCAAGTACCTGGACTACACTCTGGTCTATCTGATACTCCTCGGATGGCAATTGTAAGATGAAGCTCTCAAAGCCGCAATCTCAGATAATCTGCCTTACCCGAGAAGGCACTACATCATACCACTGTCAGGCTTTGTAGATACACCCTCCAGCCCGAACAACGCAACGATCATGCTAACACAGAGCCAGGTAAGTACATATTATCCTATCTGCTTAAATTAATATATTTTTCCTAAATTTTCTAAAAAAGATAATAATATTAAAATACAAAATAAATAATAATAATAATAATAAAGGCAAACACAATAATAATAAAAGAGCAATATAAAAAAATAAACAAATAAAAATATATAAACAAATAACAAAAAGACGAAAAAATAATAATAAAAAGAGAGAGAAAAATAATTACCGCGCTCTTTTGGTTGGAACTACGATGAAGCGGCATCCCATCTAGTAGATCTATATTTCCATTTTCATGATGCCAAATAAACTCTAATAACTAGGCATTAGAATGAGTTCCTGACTTTGAAGCATTTATTTTTTTAAAAAAAACTATGCGCTAAATTTGAAAGAATTTGAGAGAATTATAGAAATTTGAGAAGTTTTGTTGTGAGTCAAATGAATGAATTCGTTAGTCTATATAGAGAAATGGCAAGGAAAAAAAAATAAAATTTAAAAGTAAGTTTCACTGTTCATGAATAGTAAACTTTACTATTGATGAATACTAAATTTTACTATTTATAAATAGTAAATTACTATTGACGAATAGTAAATTACTATTTTCAATAGTAAAAATACTATTTACTACTATTTATAAATAGTAAGTTACTATTTATGAACAGTAAATAGTGCATGAACAGTGACTACACAATAAATAAATAGTAAATTCAATTATTCAATTTAATCATTCAAATTCTTGCGTGTGTATAAATATTTTTACACGTCGGGGGCAAGGAGAAGACGTGTGCATAAAAATTAGACAAACTTTTTAGCTCGGATCCAGAACCCAAATTTTGATTAGGTCCAGAACCTAGAATCTCTTTTAAGTCCAGAACTTAGCTCGGGTCCAGAACCTAAATTTTCCTTAGGTCCAGAACCTAGAATCTCCTTTAAGTCCAGAACTTAGCCCGGGTCCAGAACCCAAATTATCCATAGGTCCAGAACCTAGAATCTCTTTTAAGTCCAGAACTTAGCTTGGGCCCAGAACCCAAATTTTCCTTTGGTTAAGAACCTAGAATCTCTTTTAAGTCCAGAACTTAGCTCGGGTCTAGAACCCAAATTATCCTTAGGTCCAGAACCAATAATCTTTCCTAAGTCCAAAACTTAGCTCGGGTCCAGAATCCAAATTACCCTTAGGTCCAGAACCTAGAATCTCTTCTAAGTCCAGAGCTTAGCTCGGGTCCAGAACCCAAATTACCCTTAGGTCTAGAACCTAGAATCTCTTATAAGTCCAAAACTTATCTTGGGTCCAGAACCCAAATTTTTCGTAGGTCCAGAGCCTAGAATCTCTTTTAAACTCCAGAACTTAGCTCGGGTCCAGAACCTAAATTACCCTTAGGTCCAGAACCTAGAATCTCTTCTAAGTCTAGAACTTAGCTCGGGTCCAGAACCCAAATTATCCTTAGGTCCAGAACCTAGAATCTTTTCTAAGTTCATAACTTAGTTCGGGTCCAGAACCCAAATTTTTCTTAGGTCCAAAACCTAAAATTACCCTTAGGTCCAGAACCTAAAATTATCCTCGAGTCCATAACTCAAACTGGGTCAAGAACCCAAAATCTCAACCATCTCAAAAATTAAGTCTTATTGCTTTTCACTCTCTTTTACTAAAGTCTTAGATCATTCAAGCAGGGGGCAAACTGTAGACCCTTAATTTTTGATCTAGTCCGGTCTAATATATTTTAATTAGTCCAAAATAATTTTTGTGTTGTCCAATATATTTTAATTAGTCCAAAACAATTTTTATTTTCTTAATTAATTAATATTTACTTTAATATTTAATTTTTATTAATAAAAATAAAAAATAATAATAATAAACAAAAAAATAAAAATAAAAATAAAAATAAAAATAAAAATAAAAATAAAAATAAAAATAAAAATAAAAATAAAAATAAAAATAAAAATAAAAATAAAAATAAAAATAAAAATAAAAATAAAAATCGGCGATGAAAAAATTCATCGCCGAAGAGTTGCGGCGAAATGGCATGCATGCCAATTTTCGCTCACAGCGCATTTTTTCCGCAGAAGTTTTTTTTTTACAGCGCAATTTTTCAGCAGCAGTTTTTTTTCGCCAGCGAAATTTTTCCGACGCAAATTTTTCCAAAACCAAATACAATTAGGTTTCGGTTTCCTTTTCTTAATTAGTCTTAGATTTCGTGAATAACTTGAATTAATCAAAAAAATCTTCTATAAATAAGGACTAAAAATAACACAAAAGGGGAGGGAAATTGAGAGGGGATTTTAGGTGAAATTTGAGACCGAAATTGAGGAGGAAAACTTTGAAAGATTTGAAGAATTCCTTTTGGCAGTGAAATCGATAAAACTTGTTGAGAGAAGCAAACAAGCAATTTAATTCATCAAAGGCAGCAAAGCTTGTCTTTGTTCTTGTTCATCCAAGAAATGATTTTTGGTGGAACCAATAAACGAAGGTATGAATTTCTTTATTTGGTTAATCATCCAATTGTCTTTTAATTCAAAAAACCCTAGAACTTTAATTTACCTTTTCTAAAGCTTAAAAACCTTAATTCATTTATTTGTTTTCCAAAAATCTTAAAATTGTTATTTTTATTTCTTCAAAATTTATCAAAACCCTAATTTGCTTTCTAATTTTTCAAAACCTTAAATTGAATCTGTTTCTTTCCAAAAACCCTAAAAAATATCTTTTTTGTTTCTATAAACCTTAAATCATTTTGTTTATTTTCATAAAGTTTCATAAAATTATCAATTGATTTTCAAATCCTAAAACCTAATGCATTCTCCGAAACCCCAATTCTAAAATTCTAAAACCCTAATTCAACTTCAAAACCCAAAACAATAAACCCTAAATTAGCTAACCTAAACCTTAATTTTTCTAAACCCTAATTTTTAAAACCTTAAAACCATATAAATCTAAATGTTATAATTCTACACAGTAAGTAACCGTAAATCATAAATCCTAATTTTATGATTTCACTTCTCAAACACTAATTTGGTTAATCAAAGAATTTTATAAACCCCTCAAATCATAAAATTTCAATCCATTTCAATTCCTTTAAAGCTCACAGCAACTTAAACTCATAAATTCCAAAACCCTAAACACATTAAATAAAGAATCTTAAATAGAAACAGTAGCCCTTATTTGAATCTTTATTTGCTTTATTCAATTTTATATTTGATTATGTAGTCTATTATATGCTTTAATTTATTTTCAATGCTTTGTTGATTTATTTAAGTTCAATGCTTGGTTTATTTAGTTTATCATGGATGGATGTATACGTTCTATTGATGTTTAATAACTTTGATGAATGATTTATTTATGATGAATGGTTATTTACTTTTATCGATTTATTTAGATTTCCAAATGTTGTAAGAGGTTTGTTTCCACTTAGTGGGTACCTCATTAGTTAAATATCATGTAATTTAAATTTCTTTTCTATTTTAGAACCAATGTAAAGGACATGTTTCTACCTTTCGGTGGGTGTCCTATTTAGGCATGATGTGAGCGGAGATTTTTGCCCCCACTCCCAGTGGAATGGTTCTTGCGACTTCGGCACTATTTAGGCTCGGGGCCTTAGAGAACACGGACCTAAGTCTGGAGAAAATGAAGTCGCCACCCGGACCGGCAGTGAAAAAGAAAGGGGTGGATGACTTGATTCCTAAGGAATCCTCAAACCCCTAATGGGTTCAAAAAGTTGGGTACGTGTGGGGAAGGTGAGAAATAGCCCAGCACCCCCATAACGCCCGGTTCATTGGAACCGGCCTCCTTTACAGGTCTTAATATTATAAAATTCTTAAATATAACAACATTATCCATATTACACACAATAAAAATAAATCATCGATATATTCAAAATTAAAACAATGTCCAAACAAAACAATTAAATGGACACCCATCCAAGGATGGAAATTTAATATCCCAAATGTGCCCTAGAAGTTTTGATATAATTGTTGTTTTAATTGAATTTAATGTATTTGTGTAATTGGAAAGAGAAAGGAAGTGAAGAGAGAGTTTATATGTTGTATATATGGAAATATATACAACATATATACAAGTCAAATGGATGGTCAACTAAAGAAGATATTTATGTATTTTTTATTTAATAATTAATTAGAAGGAAATTTAAAATGAGTGGAAGAGATTAAATGGAATATCTTAATAGTTAATTGCTTGGAGGAGAGGGTTTTGAGAAGATAGTGGATGAGATGTTGACTTTGTTTTCTATCTTTTCTTCTTTCTTTCTTTCTTTTTGTGTGGTTCTCTTTCTTTTCTTTCCTTTTCTTTTCTTTTGGCTGGCTATCAAAGAAACAAGAGAACAAGGGAGAGATTTGATCTTCTAACTCAAGATCTAAGGAAGTTTTCAAGTGATCAAGTTGGAAATTTAAGAGTTTCTTCATCCTTGGTAAGTTTCCTCTTGATTCCTTGATTTTCTTTTAAGATGTGTTTGAGTTTATTGGTTGTTTATTGATGGTATGTGATTATGTTTGATTAAGATGTGTTTAAGAGTGTTTGGTTCAAGTGATTTTGGATTTTGGGGTTGGATTAAAGGAAAGAGTAAGTTGTTGGAAGTGAAAGTATTGTGGTTGTGTTTTGGGTTTGTGGTGATGATTTTGATTTGTGTTGGATGTATGTTTTTAGTTGTTTTGGTGTTTTTGCAAGTTTTTTTTATGGTTCTTGGGTATGTTGAGCTAAGTTTGTTTGAAGTGGATTTTGGTGAAAGGAAGTGATTTGTTGGTTGTGTTGTTGATGTTGCCGGAATCTGGATTTTTAGCCTGACACGCCCATGAGCATGGCCAAGTCTTTGGACGTGTCGATGGTTCTATGTTCTTGGATGGGTGACACGAGCAGTGACACGCCCATGTCACTGAGCGTGTCACAGCTTCTGTGTAGTTGTAGTATTGACACGTCCAGTGACACGCCCATGTCACTGAGCGTGTCATAGCTACTATGTTGGTGAAGAATTGACACGGCCGTGAACACGCCCATGTTGTTGGACGTGTCAATTTTTCTGTGAGACAGAATGTATTACACATTCAGTGACACGCCCGTGGTTCTGAGCATGTCAAAGCTTCTGTGTTGTGAGTTTAGGGCACGGTCAGGGACACGCCCGTGTTGTTGAGCGTGTCATGTATAGGGTTTGCCCTAGTTGGTTCTTAGTCTTATTATCTCATGTGTATCTCTGAGTGAGTATGTATTATCACCTTTGGTTTAGGTATTGAAGAGGTTGAATTGTCCTAACCTAGGTGGTGAAGAATTCTTGAAAGAGAAAGGTTGTAGATTGGTGTGAGTTGTTCCTAAGGTAAGTACAAACTACATTGTTGCATACACTCATATGATTTGATACTTAACATATTTGATTATACATATGCTAAGCAATTGATTTAATGTAATTTGAGATATAATGAGATATAAAACCAATGTGATTGGCTATGATGATGGTGTTAATGCAATTGATATTGTATATTATCTTGATGAGATATGATGCCATGGTTGTTGGCTATAATGATGCTAATGAGATGATTGAGGCATGGTTGCCTATTTTGATTATGAGATATGAAGCCATGGTTGTTGGCTATAATGATGAGAAAGAAATGTATAAAGATATAAATGAAAAGATTATGTGTCTAATGTGTTATTCAACCTTCAGAGTTCTGAGTTTGGCGGCATGCCTATAAAGTACTGGATAGGTGAAAAGACCGGGTCGTAAGCCGATTCCAGTTGATAAATGTGAAATGTGAATTATAGTAACAGTCTTGCCGGGTTGAGGATCTCCTTGGTTTATCCGGGTTGAGGTCCAAGAGACTGGGTCTGTTACAGGTAATAGTCTTGCCGAGTTGAGGATCTCCTCGAGTTTAGCGGGTTGAGGTCCAAGAGACTGGGTCTGTTACCCTATCCATGGATAGAGATATATATATGTGTATCGCCTACGGGCTTGATGATTGTGATTATGGACCAAAGCAGTAACTCTGAACTTTGAATAACATATTAGTGTCTTGTGGGCCCATGTTTGTCTTTGTTTTCAATGTGATTTATAAATGATGAAATAAATGAATAATGAGATTCTTGAGAATTGTTTATATGTTTGAGATTATGACATTTGCATTTCATTAAAGTATAATATTACTATAGTTTGTACCACTAAGCCGTTGGCTTAGCGTGATTGTGGTTCATCGCGCAGGTTACAGAGAAGAACCAGAGAGTTCCTCTAGACCGAGTAGAGTCGAGATTTTGAGGCGTTGATAGTGGAGCTTAAAGATTAAAGACATACTGCCAAACATGTATATAATTTATGTTTTGTAAAACTCGAGTTTTGATGTATAAGTATTTGTAAACAATTGTTATATTTTCCGCTGCTTTTAAATAAATATTTTATCTTTTGTCTTTTATAATTTCTTTTAAATGATTTAAATTTGTTCATGTTTTTGTAAAGTAATGAGTCGTTTACTTAGTAAACCGTGGCATTTCTATATTCAGTATACGTGTAACACCCCGATACCCTATATAAGTACTATGCGTATACCTAGTATACATACAGTAAATATATAAAGTATAAGGATGTCACTTTTCGTTACCTTTTAAAAACCTGTAACAGAGTTCAAACCATAATACATTAATTTAAATAACATTTACAAAATCATTATCTTTATTAAAAACTTCATTTATACATATAAATACTCTCTCGTCAGAAATACATCATAATTAAAATTTATACATGTATGCATTACCCTCTAGTTGGTCTCGACAAACTTTACTCTTCTTGTGGCATAACAAAAGACTTCATATCTTCCATCTATATACTTGCGCGAATAAACACCCGCGCTAAGCCCGAGAGCTTAGTAGTCCAAATATAAAATATAAACATATAGTATAGAAGTATTGATATATAATGATACATCGATTCAATATATAATTAGTTCTTATCATATCTTCTTTTCTTTTTAATTTTATCTTTAATATATCCTAGCTAATTTCATATATGATGTATATATATACATAATATTATCACCAACCCCAATGCATCACCAATACTCAAAACCAATATATTAATACCCCTACATTATATATACCACACCAACCATTATTGCAATACACACTTTACATATCATACCAATTATTATTGCAATACACACATTACATATCATACACTCATTATTGCAATACACACATTACACATCATATCACTCATTATTGCAATACACAATTTACATATCATATAAATCATAAATCATATTTCCAATAAAGACAACCTTTATCATCAACCACAATTCATTTACATATTACACTTAATAACATTATATTATTCACAATTCACCAAGCATAATTCATAATTAATACTCACAATCAATATTTCAATACTTGCATTTCACATTGACAATAAAGACAGACTCGGGCCCAAAACACTAATATGTTATTCAAAGTTCAGAGTTACTGCTTTGGTTCATAGTCACAATCATCACGCCCGTAGGCAATGTATATACATGTATCTCTATCCATGGATAGTGTAACAGACCCAGTCTCTTGGACCATCAACTCAACACATATGAGGAGATCCTCAACCCGGCAAGACTGTTACAAATCATATATCTCATATTCACAATTCTCATAGTGTAACAGACCCAGTCTCTTGGACCATCAACTCAACACATATGAGGAGATCCTCAACCCGGCAAGACTGTTACCTTTCATCATTTCTTAGGCATGCCACCCAAATCCAGAACTCTGAAACTGAATAACATATTAAACAAACAATTCATTTATTATTTCATTATCAATCTCATCATCAATTAGGCCAACATTCCTTATCTCTTTCAATTGAATTATCATAGCCAATCACAATGGCTTCATATCATATCATATCTCAATCCAGATATAGGTTGTAATGGCGTCTCAGTCACATCAGTCTTTAGAGGGTAGTGCTGAGAGTGTAGCTCCTGACGAGGGTAGAGATGGAGTTAGAGTTGATAGAGTTAGTGAGGCCCCTGCTCCTGAGTGAGGGAGATCAGCTGCGGATGAGGCACCGCCGGGTTGGTTAAGGCATATGGTAGATTTGTTGAGGGGAGCTCCAGTGCAGCCGCCACCGCCACCACAGCCACAAGTGCCGGTGAGACACTATGATAAGTTGAGAAAATATGGGGCTGAAGATTTCTTGGGCACTACCGATCCTGCAGTGGTTGAGCAGTGGTTTGATAAAGTGCAGAGGATATTCATTCAGTTGCAAGCTACTTCGGATGAGAAGTTTGATTATGCAAGATCCCTTCTGTAAAAAGATGCCTATGACTGGTGGAAGACAGTTCCTCATGCCATGGATGATCCACCTACATTATCTTATGGTGATTTTCTGAGGGAATTCGAGCAGAAATATACTTCGAGGGAGTATAAAGATATTAAGAAGATGGAATTCTTGAATTTGAGGCAAGACAACCAGACGGTAACGGAGTATGAGGTTGAGTACACCCGATTGAGTCATTATGCCGGTGGGATTATCTCAGACGAGATTGATTGATGTAGAAGATTTGAGGAGGGGTTGAGGCCCTCTATTATGTGCATTGTGGCTGGTTCTCGGTACCAGGATTTCTCTCAGCTAGTTGCAGTAGCTAGGAGTGTTGAGAGAGCACAAGGTATTGCAGCAGCTGCTACCGAGGAGGAGACCAGAGTAAGGAGATCCCAGTTTGAGGTAGGATCTTCATCTATAAAGAGGGGCAGATGAAGTTTTGTTCCAAGGATCAGTAGGAGTCAGAGACAGCTGGGTAGGTCAGTGCAGTATCAGAGGCAGAGATCGAGACCTACAACTTCTGTAGCTAGTGCTCCGACTCCAGTGGTTCAGAGGTCTACTCTACCTGTATGTGAGCTTTGTGGTAGGAACCATGGGGGTGTTTGTTGGAAGGTTGGTGAATCGGCTGGGTGTTATAGATGTGGGTCACTAGCTCATTTTATTAAAGATTGTCCTGAGATGCAGAAGTATAGACAGGCTGAGTCTGCAGCTTCTCGACCGAGTGTTAGCAAAGGTGGTCAAGGGGGCAGAGGTTTCAGTAGAGGTGGTCGGCCCGGGTTTAGTCAGAGAGGAGGATCGACATCTGGAGGCAGTATGCCAGATGAGGCCGGATCTTCTCAGAGAGTATATGTGATGCAGAGGCAGCCGGATGCTTCAGCAGCTATAGCGGGTACATTCTCTTTATTTGGCATTTCAGTTCTTGCTTTGATTGATCTAGGATCTACTCATTCATACATAAGTGCATTCATTTTGCTGTGTTTGAATTGCATTCAGAGTCCTTAGGATTTGATGTCTAAGTGACAAATCCTTTAGGACATAGTGTGGTGGTTAGCAAGATGCACCGAGATAGTGCAGTTGTGGTTCAAGGTGAGGAGTTTCTTGGTGATTTATTGAAATGCCTTTTAAGGAGTATGATTTGATCTTAGGCATGGATTGGTTGTCTAAGCATGGAGCTGTGGTAGATTGTCAAAAGAAATGTGTTACTCTAAGAACCAGTGATGGTAGGAGTGTAATGGTGTCTAGTGAGCAGAGACAACTTGCATCTTTGTTTGTATCAGCTGTAGCAGCTAGAGAGTTGATTAGAAAAGGGTGTGATGCTTCACATAATGGTTTAGGATGTGTTTTGATGCAAGAGGGTAAAGTTGTAGCTTATGCTTCTCGGCAGTTGAAGCCGCATGAGCTTAATTATCCGACTCATGATTTAGAGTTGGCGGCTATAGTGTTTGCTTTGAAGATTTGGCGACACTATTTGTATGGGGAAAAATGTTTTATCTATACAGATCATAAGAGTTTAAAATATTTGGGAGTTCAAAGAGAGCTTAATCTTTGACAGAGGCGATGGTTAGAGTTGATTAAAGACTACGACTGTTTGATTGATTATCATCCTGGTAAGGCAAATTTTGTTGCGGATGCCTTGAGTCGGAAGTCTTTGGCAAGTTTAACTGTGTATTCATTCTCGTTGCTTGTTGAATTGAGAGCATTGCATACTAGTTTTGAATCATGCGATGATGGTGCACTGTTGGCTCAATTGCAGTTGAGGCCAGTGTTGTTGGATCAGATTAAAGAGGCTCAATTGGCTGATGAGAAAATTCAGAAGATTGTTTCAGATTACCAACATGGAGAAAGTAGAGATTTCCATGTAAGAAAGGATGGTAGCCTTTGGTTTAAAGATAGGTTGTGTGTTCCTGATGATTCTAGTTTGAGAAAGTTTATTATTGAGGAAGCACACCAATCAATTTTTGCTATGCATCCGGGAAGTACAAAGATGTACCATGATTTGAAACAGCATTATTGGTGGTCTGGTATGAAGAGAGACATAACGGAATTTGTATCCAAGTGTCTCACATGTCAGAGGGTGAAAGCTGAGCATCAAGTTCCAACAGGGTTGCTTCAACCTTTAACAGTGCCCGAATGGAAATGGGAGAGAGTGACAATGGATTTTGTTTCTGGTTTGCCACTGACTCAGAAGAAGTATGATGCTATCTGGGTGATTGTTGATCGGTTGACAAAGACAGCTCATTTTCTTCCAGTTAGGATGGATTATTCTCTGGAGAAGTTAGCTGAGCTGTATATCAATGAAATAGTGAAGTTGCATGGAGTCCCGATTTCTTTAGTGTCAAGGTTTTGGAAGAGTTTGCATGGTGCATTGGGTTCTCGATTGCACTTTAGCACTGCTTTTCATCCACAAACAGATGGGCAGTCAGAGAGAGTGATACAGATTATAGAGGATATGTTGAGAAGCTGTGTCATTGATTTCTCTGGAAGTTGGGACAGATTTTTGCCACTGGTGGAATTTGCTTACAACAACAGTCATCAATCCAGTATTGGTATGGCACCATTTGAGGCATTGTATGGTAGAAGATGTAGAACGCCTTTATGTTGGAATGAACTTGGAGAAGGCAAACTAATTGGTCCTGATTTGGTTAAAGAGACTGAAGAGAAAGTGAAGATAATTCGGGACCGGTTAAAAGCGGCTTCAGAACGACAGAAATCTTATTTAGATTTGAAGAGAAGAGACATAGAGTTTAATATTGGAGATAAAGTATTTTTGAAAGTGTCTCCTTGGAAAAAGATTTTAAGATTTGGTCATAAAGGAAAACTGAGTCCTCGTTTTATTGGACCGTATGAGATATTGGAAAGAGTTGGACCAGTTGCTTATCGTCTTGCTTTGCCGCCTGAATTGGATAGAATTCACAATGTCTTCCATGTTTCTATGTTGAGGAGGTACAGATCAGACCCATCTCATGTTTTACCAGTTGAATCTATTGAGGTGAGTCCGGATTTAACATTTGAAGAAGAACCAATTGCTATTCTGGCACATGAAGTAAAATAAAAGAGTTGAGAAATAAGAGAGTGCCATTGGTGAAAGTTCTTTGGAAGAATCTTGGTAGAGAAGAGACAACTTGGGAGAGTGAACAAGCAATGCAAGAGCAATATCCTCAACTGTTTCGAACTTGAGATCAGATAATTTCGGGGATGAAATTTCTTTTTAGAGGGGGAGAATTGTAATATCCCAAATATGCCCTAGAAGTTTTGATATAATTGTTGTTTTAATTGAATTTAATGTATTTGTGTAATTGGAAAGAGAAAGGACGTGAAGAGAGAGCTTATATGTTGTATATATGGAAATATATACAACATATATACAAGTCAAATGGATGGTCAACTAAAGAAGATATTTATGTATTTTTGATTTAATAATTAATTAGAAGGAAATTTAAAATGAGCGGAAGAGATTAAATGGAATATTTTAATAGTTAATTGCTTGGAGGAGAGGGCTTTGAGGAGATAGTGGATGAGATGTTGACTTTGCTTTCTATCTTTTCTTCTTTGTTTCTTTCTTTCTGCATGGTTCTCTTTCTTTTCTTTCCTTTTCTTTTCTTTTGGCTGGCTATCAAAGAAACAAGAGAACAAGGGAGAGATTTGATCTTCCAACTCAAGATCTAAGGAAGTTTTCAAGTGATCAAGTTGTAAAATTTAAGAGTTTCTTCATCCTTGGTAAGTTTCCTCTTGATTCCTTGATTTTCTTTTAAGATGTGATTGAGTTTGTTGGTTGATTATTGATGGTATGTGATTATGTTTGATTACGATGTGTTTAAGAGTGTTTGGTTCAAGTGATTTTGGATTTTGGGGTTGGATTAAAGGAAAGAGTAAGTTGTTGGAAGTGAAAGTATTGTGGTTGTGTTTTGGGTTTGTGGTGATAATTTTGATTTGTGTTGGATGTATGTTTTTAGTTGTTTTGGTGTTTTTGCAAGTTTGTTATGGTTCTTGGGTATGTTGAGCTAAGTTTGTTTGAAGTGGATTTTAGTGAAAGGAAGTGATTTGTTGATTGTGTTGTTGATGTTGCCAGAATCTGGATTTTTGGCCTGACACGCCCATGAGCACGGCCAAGTCTTTGGGCGTGTCGATGGTTCTGTGTTTTTGGATGGGTGACACGAGTAGTGACACGCCCATGTCACTGAGCGTGTCATAGCTTCTGTGTAGTTGTAGTATTGACACGTCCAGTGACACGCCCATGTCACTGAGCGTGTCATAGCTACTGTGTTGGTGAAGAATTGACACGGCCGTGAACACGCCCATGTTGTTGGACGTGTCAATGTTTTTGTGAGACAGAATGTATTACATGTTCAGTGACACGCCCGTGGTTCTGAGCATGTCAAAGCTTCTGTGTTGTGAGTTTAGGGCACGGTCAGGGACACACCCGTGTTGTTGAGCATGTCATGTATAGGGTTTGCCCTAGTTGGTTCTTAGTCTTTTTATCTCATGTGTATCTCTGAGTGAGTATGTATTATCACCTTTGGTTTAGGTATTGAAGAGGTTGAATTGTCCTAACCTAGGTGGTGAAGAATTCTTGAAAGAGAAAGGTTGTAGATTGGTGTGAGTTGTTCCTAAGGTAAGTACAAACTACATTGTTGCATACACTCATATGATTTGATACTTAACATATTTGATTATACATATGCTAAGCAATTGATTTAATGTAATTTGAGATATAATGAGATATAAAACCAATGTGATTGGCTATGATGATGGTGTTAATGCAATTGATATTGTATATTATCTTGATGAGATATGATGCCATGGTTGTTGGCTATAATGATGCTAATGAGATGATTGAGGCATGGTTGCCTATTTTGATTATGAGATATGAAGCCATGGTTGTTGGCTATAATGATGGAAAAGAAATGTATAAAGATATAAATGAAAAGATTATGTGTCTAATGTGTTATTCAACCTTCAGAGTTCTGAGTTTGGCGGCATGCCTATAAAGTACTGGATAGGTGAAAAGACCGGGTCGTAAGCCGATTCCAGTTGATAAATGTGAAATGTGAATTATAGTAACAGTCTTGCCGGGTTGAGGATCTCCTTGGTTTATCCGGGTTGAGGTCCAAGAGACTGGGTCTGTTACAGGTAACAGTCTTGCCGAGTTGAGGATCTCCTCGAGTTTAGCGGGTTGAGGTCCAATAGACTGGGTCTGTTACCCTATCCATGGATAGAGATATATATATGTGTATCGCCTACGGGCTTGATGATTGTGATTATGGACCAAAGCAGTAACTCTGAACTTTGAATAACATATTAGTGTCTTGTGGGCCCATGTTTGTCTTTGTTTTCAATGTGATTTATAAATGATGAAATAAATGAATAATGAGATTCTTGAGAATTGTTTATATGTTTGAGATTATGACATTTGCATTTCATTAAAGTATAATATTACTATAGTTTGTACCACTAAGCCGTTGGCTTAGCGTGATTGTGGTTCATCGCGCAGGTGACAGAGAAGAACCAGAGAGTTCCTCTAGACCGAGTAGAGTCTAGATTTTGAGGCGTTGATAGTGGAGCTTAAAGATTAAAGACATACTGCTAAACATGTATATAATTTATGTTTTGTAAAACTCGAGTTTTGATGTATAAGTATTTGTAAACAATTGTTATATTTTTCGCTGCTTTTAAATAAATATTTTATCTTTTGTCTTTTATAATTTCTTTTAAATGATTTAAATTTGTTCATGTTTTTGTAAAGTAATGAGTCGTTTGCTTAGTAAACCGTGGCATTTCTATATTCAGTATACGTATATTACCATCGTATTAGCATGCTGTGTACGTATACGGGGTATAGGGGTGTTACAGGAAACATGTCCTTACATCCCATACCTAAATAGAACACCCACTGAAAGGTAGAAACATGTCCTTTACATTGGTTCTAAAATAGAAAAGCAATTTAAATTACATGATATTTAACTAATGAGGTACCCACCAAGTGGAAACATACCTCTTACAACATTTCGAAATCTAAATAAATCAATAAAAGTAAATAACCATTCATCATAAATAAATCATTCATCAAAGGTACTAAATATCAATAGAAAGTAAACATCCATCCATGATAAATTAGATAAACCAAACATTGAACTTAAATAAATTAAAGCATATAAAATAAATCAAAGCATAATCAAATATAAAATTAAATAAGGCAACTAAAGATTCAAGTTAGGGCAACTGTTTCCATTTAAGTTTCTTTATTTCATGGGTTTAGGGTTTTGGAATTCATGAGTTTAAGCTACTGTGAGTTTTAATGGAGTTAAAATGGATTAAAGTTTTATGATTTAAAAAGTTGGTAAAGTTCTTTGATTAACCAATTAGGTTTTGAGATGTAAAATCATGAAATTAAAGTTTGGACACTTTAAAAAATTTAGATTTATGATTTACGGTTACTAAATTATTATTTTGTATTTACCATATTGAATTTTAAGCTTACTGTGTTTGAATTTTAGGTTTATAAGGTTTTAGAGTTTAAAGGATTAAAGTTTAGAAAAATTAGGGTTTAAGGTTTTAAGGGAGTTAGGGTTTACTGTTTTGGGTTTTGGAGGTGAATTAGGGTTTACTGTTTTAGAATTAGGGTTTCAGAGAATGCATTAGGTTTTTAGGATTTGGAAAAACAATTGATAATTTTATGAAACTTTATGAAAATAAACAAAATGCTTTAAAGTTTATATAAACAGAAAAGATGTTTTTAGGGTTTGTGGAAAGAAACAAAATTCAATTTATGGTTTTGAAAATTTGGAAAGTAAATTAGGGTTTTGAGATTTTGAAGAAACAAAAATAACAACTTCAAGACTTTTGGAAAACAAAGAAACGAATTAAGGTTTTTAAACTTTAGAAAAGGTGAATTGAGGTTCTAGTGTTTTTTGAATCAAGTAAACAGAAGCAATAATTTTTATTCAGTGACGAGGCTACTGTGAATTCATGAAACAAATAAAGAAATCCATACCTTCATTTATTGGTTCCACCAAAAATCACTTCTTGGATGAACAAGAACAAAGACAAGCTTTGCTGCCTTTGATGGGTTGAATTGCTTGTTTGCTCTCTCAAAAAAAAGTTCAATTGATTCAAGGTTTTCGTCCTCAATTTAGGTCTCAATTTCTCCTCCCAATTTCTATCTAATTTCCTCTTTTTTTTCTCCTCCTTTTTGTGTTATTTTAGTCCTTATTTATAGAAGATTTTTATGGTTAAGTTTAGTTATTCATGGAATATAACATTCATTAAGAAAAGGAAACCGAAACCTAATTGTATTAGGTTTCGAAAAATTTGGGTCGAAAAAATTTTGCTGGCGAAAAAAAACTGCTGTGGAAAAATTGTGCTGGCGAAAAAAAAATCTACTGCAGAAAAATTGAGCTGGCGAAAAAGCGGCCGCAGTTGGCTGCGGCAGCGGGGGGCGAATTGGCTTGCCGGCTATTTCGCCGCAGCTCTTTTCGGCGACGAAATTTTTCATCGCAGATTTTCGTCGCCAATTTTTTTTATATTTTATATATTTTTATTTTTATTATTTTTTATTTTTTAAAAAAATTAAATTCTAAAGCGAATATTATTTAATTAAGATAATAAAAATTATTTTGGACTAATTAAAATATATTGGACCGAACTGGGTAAAAAATTAAGGGTCTACAGTTTGCCTCCTACTTGAACGATCTGAGACTTTAGTAAAAGAGAGTGAAAAGTAATAAGACTTAATTTTTGAGTTAGTTGAGGTTTTGGGTTCTGGACCCGGTTTGAGTTCTGGACTCAAGGATAATTTGGGTTCTGGACCCGAGCTAAGTTCTGGACTTAGAAATGATTCTAGGTTCTGGACCTAAGGGTAATTTGGGTTCTGGACCTGAGAGATTTGGATACTCGATCCTAACTGGATTTGGATACTCGATCCTAAACTGGTTGGGATACTCGATCCTAAACTGGATTTGGATGCTCGATCCTAACTGGATTTGGATACTCAATCCTAAACTGGATTTGGATACTCGATCCTAAACTAGATTTGGATAATCGATCCTAAATTGGATTTGGATACTCGATCCTAACTGGATTTGGATACTCAATCCTAACTTGGATTGGGATACTCGATCCTAACTTGGATTGGGATACTCGATCCTAAATTGGATTGGGATACTCAATCCTAACTGAACTTGGATGCTCGATCCTAAACTGGATTTGGATACTCGATCCTAAACTGGATTTGGATACTTGATTCTAAATTGAGTTTGGATACTTGATCCTAACTGGACTTCGATACTCGATCCTAAATTGGATTTGGATACTCGATCCTAACTTGGATTGGGATACTCGATCCTAAACTGGATTTGGATACTTGATCCTAAACTGGAATTGGATACTCGATCCTAAACTGGGTACTTTGACTCGAGATTTGAATTTGATTTGGGTACTTGGACCTGAGATTGGGTACTTGGACCAGAGATTGAATTTGATTTGGGTACTTGGACCCGAGATTGATTTGATTTGGGTACTTGGACCCAAGATTGGATTGGATTTGAGTACTTGGACCCGAGATTGATTTAATTTGATTTGGGTACTTGGTTTCGAGAATGAATTTGATTTGGGTACTTGGACTCGAGATTGGGTACTTTGACCCGAGACTGATTTAATTTGGGTACTTAAACCCTAGAATGAATTTGATTTGGGTACTTGGACCCAAGATTAATTTGATTTGGGTACTTTGACCCGAGAATGAATTAAATTTGGATACTTGGACCCATGACTGGGTACTTGGACCCGAGATTGAATTGGATTTGACTGACCTTTTATCAGTTGAGGATTCTGACTGCTCTGGCTGTTCTACGTATTATGGTTCTTTACCCTAAAAATGGATCTTCATCGTTGGACCTTGGATCTTCATCCTTAGCATCAAATCTTCACCTTTGAAACCAGACCTTCATCCTTAGAGATCGGGTCTTCACCCTTGAAATTGGATCTTCATCCTTGGAAATCGGGTCTTCACCAATGAAAGCGGATCTTCATCCTTTGAGATCGAGTCTTTAAACATGGATCTTTATCCATTGGAGGTCGGGTCTTTACCCTGGCATTAGCTCTTTTAGCTGAACTGATCTTTTGTCTCTTGCATCTTCATTCTTTTGATAGTTCTAATGTTCCATTCTTTTGTTCTTCCTTTTTGCAAAAATTCAGCTATTTTTAGTTGGCTCTCATATCTCTCCTGCCCCCAAAGATTTTTTCAATGCAAACTTTAATGGATGTTTTTGTTGTCTAGTTCTTCGCACAAGGACGTATTTCTTCTCTTTGCAAGATTACTGGAGCTTTCTCAAGCAATGGGCTTTCCATACCCCCCTGATTTGATATCTTCTTTTGATTATTTACTTCACAGGGTGTTTGCTGTTCACTTTGATAAAGAATAGACAATACAAGACAAGAAAGTGCGATGTGATATGCTCATCTATGCATGATATGCATGAATAATACTTACAATTGTTCCATCAACTCACAGACCGAAGTGATCAGCAGAAGTGTTCTCATTGGTTCCTTTTTTACGCTTGTTCACGTCTTGCATTGAAATGATCGAAAGCTTTGTATTTGTGGCTTTTATCTTCAAGATGTTGAAAACATGAGTGGTGGAGACCCTAAGCAGCAAAGTCAGGGATTCATCTATTTCAAACTATGTCTCAGCATGTCAGTTGGTAGTTTCTTCATAACCTTGTCAACAATCATTTCCTTTGCCCAATGTTTCCTTTGGAGGTTCAACATACTTCCCTTAACTTAAAGGATTTGTATAACAAAACATTTTTTTTTGAATTTTTGAATTTTAATTTTAATTTTGAAATCAAATGTTGGCGCCAAATCAATGTCAATTTACCTCAGGACTTGATTTTTCAAATTAACATATGTATAACATGACAACCCTAGTTACCGTACTAAACTCGAGAATTATTTCTATTTAAGCAAGAATTGTTGCACTTCAGATAGGCACATACACATTACTTGGCCAAAGGACTCATTTGAGCCAAAATATTGTCTATCTCATATGCATGCTTATCCAAACTATCTCCACTAATAGACTCTACCTACCAAGAGAGATCAACAGGTCTTTGATAGGCTTAAAATGGGGTCTATAAGGGACACTAGTTAAATGAAAGCTATTTGTAAGTTGGGACTGATGTGACACTGTGTAACACCCCTTCCCGACCTACATGTGTAAGCCGAGTAGAGGCGCCACACTATCCAAATGTTGCTACCAATTTTACTTAGTCAAATTTTTTTTCTGATTTTACAGAAATTTTGCCAGAGGTTCGCCTAGAAATTTGAATCCCAAGTGTCGACAAAACTTGTTTTTCTGATTTTTGAAAACATTTTACACAGACCAATGTGAAGACCATCAAATTTAATGCACTCCCAATGAATCCACCTTATACCCTCAACTACAAACCTGCACGAAGAGTTCACACTTCTAATCCAGAATAAAGTAGAGATTTATTATTATTACATACCAACAACGTACAGTATCACCTACTGACTCTCAATCTTATATATACATATACATGCCACAACTAGCTAACTCATAATGGAAACTAAAGGCTACTCTGAGGTGCTGCGCTGTGTTGTGCTGCTCGATGCAAATCACCGAAATCTACTGCTCCAAACCTACGAGTCAAGAAAACTCAACTCGCTGAGCGTTGTCGCTCAGTGGGTACTTTACCAATAAAAATAAAAGTAACATATGAAAGTATTCAAAATCAAAGGAAATAATTAAATCCACAATCAACCAACTTTATACCAATAGAAATCGTGATACATTCAGTGTGATATGCTTTCAATAATGTAAAATCATAATTCACACTCATTGGCATTATATAGTTTAACGAAAAATAATATGTCTTTGATTTAGGCTCTACTGGTATATAGGGAACCATAGTGATAAGGCAGTGGGCCTCCCCACTGTAACATAGGTGGCCCTCACCACCGATATCAGATCACAGGAATGGGCCTCCCCATCCTGGTTGTAACCAATTCCACTCTACGGCCTATACCCGTAGGTAACCGCCGGAGCATTTTAATCACACTTTCATAATATCTATGCTCCACATCCTATACCCGAAGGTAACCGCCGGGGCGTATCAAACACAATAAGTGGCAGTACTGCATAAGTTAGTATAGTGTACCATACCCTTATCTACCACTTCCAAATACCCAGTAGAGCATAAAGGTTAAAATGATTCAATTTAAATCTCAAACTTTATTTTAGAATGACTCGAGAAATTATTTTAATTTTCGTTGCACTTTGCCATTTACGCCGCGCACCACATTCTTTAGTCAAACCATTACCCTTTTTCACATATCTAACATCCACAATAAACATATCAAACATTTCACAGCATTTCTCAAAAGATCACAAATTGACCAAATGAATAGTGTCGCGGCACGTAAAATCGGTAACGCAAAATGGCATGACCAAATGAATAGTAAAATCTGGGTTTTCGTCAAAATTTCAGTCCGTTTCAGTCATGCATTTGACCAAGTAAATGATCTTATTTTTGGCTGAAATTTTACAGAAAACTTATTTCATATGTTGACTAATTACACGTAAAAGTTCGTTGAAAAATTCATTCATTTGCTACCTCAAACAATTGCCACAAAAAGAGTCCAGAAATCTTCCACTTTGGAACCATTTCGGCCCAAACATATGAAATACATGGAATAGTTTATTTTTCTTTTTCAAATCAATATGAAGTCTTCTTTAATGATAAAGTGAAGATTCAAACACTTCCCTTTGACAACTTTTGCATGTTTAACTTAAATCAACTAATTAAAGTTCATCAACATCAAAAATTCCATAAACCAAAATTTGTAAGAAAAATAAAATTTCTTTTATGGTAAAGTACCAAATCAAAAGTAACTATTCGAAGGTAAAGTACCAAACCTTATTCTTGTACTTCCCCTTAGCTTTTCCTTCTTCTCCTTCTTTAATTCTTTATTTCTCCTTCAATAAATTCAAGATACAACATAAACCTTAGAAATTCAAAATAATAAGTTATCCTCCATTTCTTTTCCAACCGAAACCCTAATCCAACCTTATTAATCTTTATACATCTTGATTCTTCCATTTAATCAATTAATCTCATCACTTACTTAAAATTTTTCCAATTCCACATAAAGACTCTAATCTCCAATCTCCCAATAAATATATAAATACCTAAAATTAATACTAAAATTAAAGTCTACATACTTGAAAACCTTAAACACTTACCTTGAAAATCAAATTTGGAGAAACTTGGAAGTCCTTTGGTGTTTCCCTTTGTTGGCCGAAATTTGTAAGTGGAAAAGAGAGAAATTGGTTCTTCATTTCACATATATTTATATACAAAGGAAATGATGATCACCTTATGTGTTGGTTGAACCCTTTAAGACCACTTGTCCACCTTTCTCTTTCTTCATTTATTACACATGCTAAATGGTTACTTTTGATTGGGCAACATTAGATTTTTATAGTTTTCTTTTCCTTTACTTCTTTCCACTTGTCCCTCTTCCCATAGGATATCATAAAGTTGTCCCGGGTTACCCATCCGGTCCCGACACGAAACCGAGCCCACTTTACGTTCCGGCGATTAATCGATCATATCTTTTAAACCGTATAGTTCCACGAGTCAAACTACATATAGTTTTGATCCTCTTGACCTCTACTTTCTATTTTTAAAGTCTATTTTAGGTTTCCAAGTCGTTTTGAAAAATTACCAATAAGCCCTTGACTTTTTACAAAATTTCCTTTAGGTCCTTTCTTTGCTCGGGTGTTGCCCGGGCCCCGTTTCTACTGACGATCATTTCATATTTACCCCCTTAACGTCCTCTACCCAATCTTGTTTTTATTTCCTACTTCGGATTCATTTATAATGACCAAAATGTCCCTAGTCAAAATCCCCTATATCTTCTAAACCGTGCGTTTTCTGGAAAAACTGTTACGTGTCGTTGTGACCCGATTTTTCTCTATTTTCCATTTTTGGAATCTGTTATGTGCACTATTAAGAACATCCGGTATGACTTTTGGAAATTACATTTACCTCCCCAAAACTTTTGAAAATTACAGTCACCTCCCCAAAACTTTCTGAAATTACAATCACCTCCCTAACACTTTGCATTTTTCTTCAAGTAGGTCCCAGTGGTCCTATAGCCTTATCTAGGGCCATTGTCAGGAATTATCTTCTCCTTTCCCCTTCTCTCACTGTGCACGTGACTACACTGCATAAATACGATAGGCGGATGTGACAGTTCCTTCCTCATTAATTTAAGCTTCGTCCCGAAGCTCATCAAGTGAAAACAAATATGGTTATTGCTTCCTCATAATTTCTTCGCGTTCCCATGTAGCTTCTTCTACTTTATGATTTCTCCAAAGCACTTTGACCAATGGAATCTTCTTATTTCGCAACTCTTTGCTTTCCCGTGCTAAGGTTTCTACCGGCTCTTCCTCGTATGTCAGGTCGGGTTGAATCTCGATATCTTGAGCTTGTATAAAATGGGTTGGATTTGAACGATACCTCCTTAGCATTGAAATGTGGAAAACATCATGTATTTTACTTAATTCTGGTGGTAATGCCAATTGGTAAGCTACCAGACCTATACGTTCAATGAATATGTAAGGCCCAATAACCTTAAACTTAGCTTACCCTTTTGTTTAAATCTTAGCACTTTCTTTCATGGTGAAACCTTAAGAAATACCTTATCATCAACATTGAATTCTATATCCCTTCTCTTCAGGTCCGCGTATGATTATTATTATTGTTATTATTTTTTCTATTCGTCACAACTTTTAACCGATCCCGGATAATTTCTACTTTCTCCTCGGTCTACTTAACTATCTCCGGGCTTAAGATCTTTGCTTCGCTTAATTCTGTCCAGCAAATTGGAGTCCTGCATTTTCGTCCTTATAGTGTTTCATAAGGAGCCATCTGTATGCTGGAATGGTAGCTGTTGTTGTAGGCGAACTCCATTAAATTTAAATACTTCTCCCAGCTACCTTTGAATTCTAATATGCATGCTCTTAACATATCTTCCAAGATCTGGATTACCCTCTTTGACTGTCCGTCCGTTTGTGAATGAAACGACGTACTCTAGTCCGTTCGAGTTCCTAAAGTCGTTTGAACTTTTGCCAAAGGTTCGACGTAAAGCGTGGATCTTTTTCCAATATGATTGATGTTGGACTCCATGAAATCATACAATCTCTTTAATGTACAAGTCCGCTAACTTATCCAGGGAGTAGTCCATCCTTTCTGGTAAGAATTGAGCTGACTTAGTTAGCTGGTCTACTATCACCCATATTGCATCATGTTTGTCTCTTGTCATTGGTAGTCCCGCCACAAAATCTATAGTTATGCAATCCCATTTCCATGTTGGAATCGTAATAGGTTGTAGAAGTCCCGAGGGTAGTTGATGTTCTACCTTTACTTGTTGGCAGGTTAAACATTTCGCCACGTAATCTACCACATCTCTCTTGATCCCTGGCCACTAATAACATTCTTTCAAATCCAATACTGCTTCTACCTTCTTAGAATCAACTCTTATTCCTTCCACCAATACAATATGTCCTAAAAAGGCCACTTCTTCTAACCAAAATTCACACTTGCTGAATTTGGCGTATAACTGCTTCTCCCTCAATGTTTGTAACACGATTCTCAAGTGTCAGTCATGATCCTCTGCATTCTTTGAATAAACCAGTATGTCATCGATGAATACCACGACAAATTGGTCCAAATAAGGATGGAAAATCCGGTTCATCAAATCCATGAATACCGCAGGTGCATTCGTGAGCCCAAAAGGCATTACGATAAACTCATAATGTCCATATCGGGTTCTGAATGTAGTCTTTGGTATATCTTCATCTTTAATCTTTAGTTGATGATAGCCGGATCGTAGATCAATCTTTAAAAAAAAACTCTCACACCTTTCAATTGATCAAATAAATCGTCTATCTGGAGTAGCGGGTATTTATTCTTAATCGTAAGTTCATTTAACTGCCGATAATCCACACATAGTCTTAGGGACCCATCTTTCTTTTTCACGAACAGTACACTAATGCCTTATGTTTGGTCAACTCATCCATTCCAAGTATTGCATCAAATTCCTGGAATGGCAACTCAAACAGATTACCTAAGAAAGTGTGTCTGTGTACTTCTATCGGACAATCCTTTATTACCTTCCTGGTAACCATCTCACTACCCAAAGGATTTATAACTAACACTCCATATGTTTCAAGTTCTACTTCTAAATCCTTTAATTCTTCATTTTTCATGCATATATATATGAATATGAAGAACCTGGGTCTATTAAAGCATAAATCGGCATTCCAAACATAATTAGCTGACCTGTTATGACATTCAGAGCCTCTTCTTCCTCACGCGCCCTCATTGCATACATCCTCGCAGGGGCTCTTGGCTCGGGTCTATCCACCATTTCTGACTGTGCCCGCGATGGATTTCCTCCTCGACCTCTACCTCGACCTCTACCAGCTATGGCTCGAGATCCTTCGATATTATCTAGTGTGTTTTTCTGTCTTAAGGGGCATTCTTGTTTAAAGTGGTCCTTCGCTCCACAACTAAAACATACCCAGGCCTTGCCCCAACATTTTCCTGAATGCCTACGCCCACATTGAACACAGCGTGGATGGGTGTTTTCACTTCCTCCGATAGTTTCGAACTGAGTAAAGTTACCTCCACCTTGGCCATGCCCTCTTCCTTGTCCTCTCCCAGACCTACCAGTACTGGCTACAAAGGTAGCTTGACTCGGGCTGCCCCGAATCGACCTTTGACTGGATATCCTGCTCTGATTTCCTCCCATGGAACTACCTTCTCTAAACTGTTTCCTTGTTGGCTGGAAATTTTCTGAATAACTCTGGGTATCCCTTCTTGGTCTTACCCTTTGTCTCCTATTTCGCTCATCCTCCTGACATTGCTCTACTTCCAGAGCCCTAGTGACCATCTCGGAAAATTCCTTGATATTAGCAGCAATTAACTGCATCCTAATCTCATTATTCAAACCATCCTGGAATTGCTTACACCTATCATGTTCGTCTTCAATTGTCTTCTTGGCATACCTACTTAGCCTAGTAAATTCCCTCTCGTATTCAGCAACGGTCAGTCGACCTTGCTTTAAGTGTAGAAACTCCTTTTTCTTGGCATCTAGGTATGCCTCCGATATAAACTTCCTCTTGAATTCATTCACAAAGAAATCCCATGTCCTCTGTTCCGGTGGAACTCATTGGTGAACTGTGTCCCACCATATATAGGCTTCTTCCAGTAATAAGGAAGTAGCACATACCACTCGCTCTTCTGGCATACACTGTAACTGATCTAAGGCTCGTATCGTTCCTTCCAGCCAATAATCGGCTGTAGAAGAATCATCGTCCCTTCGAGCCTTAAACTCCTTCGCCCCGTACTTTCTTATCTTTTTGATCGGGGGTTTCCTTTCCCCTCCTACAGCAGGTACTGGTACGGGTGTTGGCGCTGGTGGTGGTGCCGGGGCAACGCCCGCTATCTGTCGTAGCGCTGCAGCCATCTGTTGCAACATCTCATTCGGAAGAGGAGCTCCCGCTGAGGGTTGCTCAGCCTCCGGGGTTTCAGATACATACGTCTCTACAATATGTGACGCTCAAGATTCAACTTCCTCCTCTACGGCTCTTTGAGAGGAGTCTCGCAACATCTATATTCTAACACATAACTCACAGTCAAAAGCAGCACAGCTCAGCAGCACTATTAAACCCTATGTGGCATGTATATAAAGACAAAACACTTAATCAAATATATGCAAACATTCCCTTATATATTTTTCCTATATTTCCTTCCTGAATGATGCCTACTTTTTATCTCCTATTTACTACAGGATATCTCATTTTACGTCGATAATGGCCACTCCCGACATAAAACGTACATCCTCCTATGTTGGATTACCCAGAAGCGGTTAAACCGGAGCTCTGATACCAAAATTGTAACACCCCTTCCCGACCTACATGTGTAAGCCGAGTAGAGGCGCCACACTATCCAAATGTTGCTACCAATTTTACTTAGTCAAATTTTTTTTCCGATTTTACAGAAATTTTGCCAGAGGTTCGCCTAGAAATTTGAATCCCAAGTGTCGACAAAACTTGTTTTTCTGATTTTTGAAAACATTTTACACAGACCAATGTGAAGACCATCAAATTTAATGCACTCCCAATGAATCCACCTTATACCCTCAACTACAAACCTGCACGAAGAGTTCACACTTCTAATCCAGAATAAAGTAGAGATTTATTATTATTACATACCAACAACGTACAGTATCACCTACTGACTCTCAATCTTATATATACATATACATGCCACAACTAGCTAACTCATAATGGAAACTAAAGGCTACTCTGAGGTGCTGCGCTGTGTTGTGCTGCTCGATGCTAATCACCGAAATCTACTGCTCCAAACCTACGAGTCAAGAAAACTCAACTCGCTGAGCGTTGTCGCTCAGTGGGTACTTTACCAATAAAAATAAAAGTAACATATGAAAGTATTCGAAATCAAAGGAAATAATTAAATCCACAATCAACCAACTTTATACCAATAGAAATCGTGATACATTAAGTGTGATATGCTTTCAATAATGTAAAATCATAATTCACACTCATTGGCATTATATAGTTTAACGAAAAATAATATGTCTTTGATTTAGGCTCTACTGGTATATAGGGAACCATAGTGATAAGGCAGTGGGCCTCCCCACTGTAACATAGGTGGCCCTCACCACCGATATCAGATCACAGGAATGGGCCTCCCCATCCTGGTTGTAACCAATTCCGCTCTACGGCCTATACCCATAGGTAACCGCCGGAGCATTTTAATCACACTTTCATAATATCTACGCTCCACAGCCTATACCCGAAGGTAACCGCCGGGGCGTATCAAACACAATAAGTGGCAGTACTGCATAAGTTAGTATAGTGCACCATACCCTTATCTACCACTCCCAAATACCCAGTAGAGCATAAAGGTTAAAATAATTCAATTTAAATCTCAAACTTTATTTTAGAATGACTCGAGAAATTATTTTAATTTTCGTTGCACTTTGCCATTTACGCCGTGCACCACATTCTTTAGTCAAACCATTACCCTTTTTCACATATTTAACATCCACAATAAACATATCAAACATTTCAAAGAATTTCTCAAAAGATCACAAATTGACCAAATGAATAGTGTCGCGGCACGTAAAATCGGTAACGCAAAATGGCATGACCAAATAAATAGTAAAATCTGGGTTTTCGTCAAAATTTCAGTCCGTTTCAGTCATGCATTTGACCAAGTAAATGATCTTATTTTTGGCTGAAATTTTACAGAAAACTTATTTCATATGTTGACTAATTACACATAAAAGTTCATTGAAAAATTCATTCATTTGCTACCTCAAACAATTGCCACAAAAAGAGTCCAGAAATCTTCCACTTTGGAACCATTTCGGCCCAAACATATGAAATACATGGAATAGTTTATTTTTCTTTTTCAAATCAATATGAAGTCTTCTTTAATGATAAAGTGAAGATTCAAACACTTCCCTTTGACAACTTTTGCATGTTTAACTTAAATCAACTAATTAAAGTTCATCAACATCAAAAATTCCATAAACCAAAATTTGTAAGAAAAATAAAATTTCTTTTATGGTAAAGTACCAAATCAAAAGTAACTATTCAAAGGTAAAGTACCAAACCTTATTCTTGTACTTCCCCTTAGCTTTTCCTTCTTCTCCTTCTTTAATTCTTTATTTCTCCTTCAATAAATTCAAGATACAACATAAACCTTAGAAATTCAAAATAATAAGTTATCCTCCATTTCTTTTCCAACCGAAACCCTAATCCAACCTTATTAATCTTTATACATCTTGATTCTTCCATTTAATCAATTAATCTCATCACTTACTTAAAATTTTTCCAATTCCACATAAAGACTCTAATCTCCAATCTCCCAATAAATATATAAATACCTAAAATTAATACTAAAATTAAAGTCTACATACTTGAAAACCTTAAACACTTACCTTGAAAATCAAATTTGGAGAAACTTGGAAGTCCTTTGGTGTTTCCCTTTGTTGGCCGAAATTTGTAAGTGGAAAAGAGAGAAATTGGTTCTTCATTTCACATATATTTATATACAAAGGAAATGATGATCACCTTATGTGTTGGTTGAACCCTTTAAGACCACTTGTCTACCTTTCTCTTTCTTCATTTATTACACATGCTAAATGGTTACTTTTGATTGGGCAACATTAGATTTTTATAGTTTTCTTTTCCTTTACTTCTTTCCACTTGTCCCTCTTCCCATAGGATATCATAAAGTTGTCCCGGGTTACCCATCCGGTCCCGACACGAAACCGAGCCCACTTTACGTTCCGGCGATTAATCGATCATATCTTTTAAACCGTATAGTTCCACGAGTCAAACTACATATAGTTTTGATCCTCTTGACCTCTACTTTCTATTTTTAAAGTCTATTTTAGGTTTCCAAGTCATTTTGAAAAATTACCAATAAGCCCTAGACTTTTTACAAAATTTCCTTTAGGTCCTTTCTTTGCTCGGGTTTACCCCCTTAACGTCCTCTACCCACTCTTATTTTTATTTCCTACTTCGGATTCATGTATAATGACCAAAATGTCCCTAGTCAAAATCCCCTATATCTTCTAAACCGTGCATTTTCTGGAAAAACCGTTACGCGTCGTTGTGACCATATTTTTCTCTATTTTCCATTTTTGGAATTTGTTATGTGCACTATTAAGAACATCCGGTACGACTTTTGGAAATTACATTTACCTCCCCAAAACTTTTGAAAATTACAGTCACCTCCCCAAAACTTTCTGAAATTACAATCACCTCCCTAACACTTTGCATTTTTCTTCAAGTAGGTCCCAGTGGTCCTATAGCCTTATCTAGGGCCGTTGTCAGGAATTATCTTCTCCTTTCCCCTTCTCTCACTGTGCACGTGACTACACTGCATAAATACGATAGGCGGATGTGACACACTGTAACACCCTTATACCCTATATATGTACAATACATATTTCCAGAATATGTAAAATATGCATATACGGTACAAAAATGTCACAGACCGATTTACTAAATTTTTTTTTCACATTTCCAATTTAAAATTTCAAATTCTAAATATATAAAAATTAAATAGAATATAAATATTATTTACTTATTATAAGAACCCAAAATAAATAATATATATATAAATCTCTGGGAAAAATTCGCCAGAGTTTTGTCTAAATTTTGGATATCCCAAAATTTAGCAATTACTCAACGTGCAAAAAGAAAACACTCCCAAATAATTTCCAACCACCATCTCAACCATACTTCTCAATTTCACCAAGTTTCTCAAACCTTTAAACGTATAGATATATATAATTTAAAACACACTTACTCTCCCATTTCTAATACATTGACCCAAACATTCTTTATAATATACAATACGTAAAATTCAAGACATAATATATTATGCATAAAACTTAAAATGTACAATAACATAAAAATATATACATGTTGCTGGCAGTATTTCTGATCTCGATAGCAACTCTGCAAGCTCAACTACACGTCTAGACCTGACCTGGTCTATAAGAACTCTCTGGCTCAACTGGGTCTACCCTGTCACCTGCGCGATGGAAACAATTGCGCTAAGCAGAAGCCTAGTGGTACAAGCTTTGATAATAACAATATAACTCAATGCAATACCAAATGCATAATGCATATAGAAGTCACATCAATCCACTTTCTTATATATTTTTTAAATATTTCATAAGCACAACTCATAACAATATATTACTCAATTGTATCATAATTCATAATTCACATTAAAACAAAGACAAGCATGGGACCAAAAAGGATCTAATATGCTATTCAAATTTCAGAGTTACTGCTTTGGTCCATAATGACACCATGTGTCTAGCCCCGTAGGCAATATATATATCCATGGATAATGTAATAGCCCCAGTCCCTTGGACCTCAACCCTGCTAGACCCTTAGGCCCCAGTATCTTGGTCCTCAACCCAGCTAGACTGTTACAGTTTTTGAGGCTTACGACCTAGTCTTTTAACCCCAAAAACATCATATTTATCAGTTGGCCTGGCTTATGACCCATTCTTTTCACCATTCCAGCGTATAGCCCGTAGGCAATTATGAGCGGGGATTTTTGCCCCCACTCCCAGTGGAATGGTTCTTGCGACTTGGCACTATTTAGGCTCGGAGCCTTAGAGAACACGGACCTAAATCCAGAGAAAATGGAGTCGCCACCCGGATGGGCCGGGAAAAAAGAAAGGGGTGGATGACTCGATTCCTAACGAATCCCCAACCCCCTAATGGGTTCGGAAAGTTGGGTACGTGTGGGGAAGGTGAGAAATGGCCCAGCACCCCCACGATGCCCGGTTCATTGGAACCGGCCTCCTTTACAGGTCTTAATATTATAAAATTCTTAAATATAATAACATTATCCATATTACACACAATAATTAAAAGAAAGCATCAATATATTAAAATCAAAGCAATGTCCAAACAAAGAAAATAAATGGACATCCATCCAAGGATGGAAACATGCCCTTACATCACATGCCTAAATAGGACACCCACCAAAAAGGTAGAAACATGCCCTTTACATAGGTTCTAAAATAGAAAAGAAAATTAAATTACATGATATTTGACTAATGAGGTACCCACCAAGTGGAAACATACCTCTTACAACTTTTGGAAGTCTAAATTGATTGATAAAAGTAAATAATCATCCATAATAAATAAATCATTCATTAAAAGTATTTAAATATCAATAAAATAAACATCCATCCATGATAAATTAAATAAATCAAGTATTGAAATTAAATAGATTAAAGCATAAAAGATAAATCAAGGTATAAATAAATATGGAATTGAATAAAGCAAATAAAAGTTCAATTATAGCTACTGTGACTTTTTATGGAATTAAAATAGATTAGGGTTTTATGTTTTAAAAGGTTGGTAAGACTCTTTGATTAACCAAATTAAGGTTTGAATGGTGAAATCATGAAACTAGGGTTTTGAATACCTTAAAATACTTAAATTTGTGATTTTTGATTATTGAATTTTAAGCTACTGTGCAATTTTTGGGTTTTCATATTTTATGTTTTTTAATGTTTTAAAGGGATTAGGGTTCATAAAAATTAGGGTATAAGATTTTAAAAGGATTAGGGTTTATTATTTTAGGTTTAAAAGTTGAATTTTGGATTTTAGGCTTTAAAATTAGGGTTCTCGGGTAAAAGATAATTTTTAGGGTTTTAGAAATCAATTTGATATTCTATGAAGTTTTGTGAATTTAAACAAATGAATTGAAGTTTTTATAAGTAGAAAAGATGTTTTTTTAAGGTTTTTTGAATGAAATAGAACCTACTTTAAAAATTTGAAAGAAACAGAATTTGATTTTGGTTTTGTAGAAAAATATGTTCAATTAAAGTTTTAAGGTTTTTAAGAAGAAAAAATAACATTTTTAAGTCTTTTTAGAAAAGAAGGTCACGTTTTAGTGTTTTAAATTTGGAAGAATTAAACTAAAGTTCTAAAGTTTTTTATTAAAAGAAACCCTAATTCCATAATTTAGCTACTGTGTAACATAAATCAATTAAGGAAAATCACTTACCTTCTTTTGTTGATTCTTCCAAAAATAATTCTTCTTGGATGAACTAGCTCCAAAGACAAGACTTTGTTGCCTTTTAATTCCTTAATTCGTGTTGCTACTCCTTAAAAATCAGTTGAATTGAACTATTGCTTTTCCTTCCTTGATTTGGTTTCCAATCCCAAGCTCACTGTGAAATTTTTTTTCCTCACCTCAATTTGGTTCTATTGGTCCTTATTTATAATGGTTTTTAGGTTTTTTATTCCTAATTACACATGGCAATTAATATTAATAAAAAAAAGAAATTAAAACCTAATTGGATTAGGTTTCTAAAATTTGCATCAAAAAATTTTGCGCTGGCAAAAACTGCATCAGTCGGGCCTGTGGCGGGGCGTGTGCGCATGCCAGCCCTCAGAAAATTCCTGCGGGTGGCGATTTCACCCGCACGAAATTCAATTCTATTTCGCCCGCAGGAATTTTCTACGGGCGAAATAGTCTGCCCGCAGGAAGCTGGGCCTGCGGGCGCGTCGCCCGCAGGAATTTTCTGCGGTCGAATATTTCGCCCGTAGGAAATTCCTATGGGCGAAGGTTTTGCCCGCAGGATTTTCCTGCGGGGCAAAACTTCCTCGGGCCAGCGCGACTATTTTTCGCTGCCGATTTTTTCCGACTCCGATTTTTATTTTTATTTTTTGATTTTTATTTGTTTATTTTTATTTTTTATTAATAAAAATTAGATAATAAAGCAAAAACTATTTAATTAAAATTATTTTGGACTAATTAGAAAGCAAAAATCATTTTGGACTAAATAAAGCATATGGGATCGGATTGGGTCAAAAATTAAGGGTCTACAGTTTGCCCCCTGCTTGAATGATCTGAAACCTTAGTGAAAGAGAGTGAAAAGCAATAAGACTTAATTTTTGATATGGTGACTTGTTTTGGGTTCTGGACCCGAGGATGATGCTAGGTTCTGGACCTAAGAAAAATTTGGGTTCTGGACCCGGTTCGAGTTCTGGACTTAAGGATGACTCTAGTTTCTGGACCTAAGTAAAACTTGGGTTCTGGACCCAGTTCGAGTTCTGGCCTCAAGGATGACTCTAGGTTCTAGACCTAAGGGAAATTTGGGTTCTGGACCCGAGCTAAGTTCTGGACTTAGAAAATTCTAGGTTCTGGACCTAAGGAAAATTTGGGTTCTGGACCGGAGCTAAGTTCTGGACTTAAAAAAGATTCTAGGTTCTGGACCTAAGGGTAATTTGGGTTCTGGACCCGAGCTAAGTTCTGGACTTAGAAAATTCTAGGTTCTGGACCTAAGGAAAATTTGGGTTCTGGACCCGAGCTAAGTTCTTGACTTAGAAAAGATTCTAAGTTCTGGACCTAAGGAAAATTTGGGTTCTGGACCCAAGCTAAGTTCTGGACTTAAAAAGATCCTAGGTTCTTGACCTAAGGGTAATTTGGGTTCTGGACCCGAGCTAAGTTCTAGACTTAGAAAATTCTAGGTTCTGGACCTAAGGAAAATTTGGGTTCTGGACCCAAGCTAAAAAGTTTAGCTAATTTTTAGGCATATGTCTTCCTATTGCCCCCTGGGTGTAAAAATATTTGTATACTCGCAATTATTTGAATGATTAAAGTGAATAATTGAATTTTCTGTTTATTTACTGTGTAGTTACTGTTCATGCACTATTCACTATTCATAAATAGTAAATTTACTATTTGTAAATAGTATCAAATAGCATTTACTATTCGAAAAGTTATTTTACTATTCATCAATAGTAATACTATTCATAAATAGTAATATTTAGTATTTATCAATAGTAATATTTACTATTTATCAATAGTAATACTGTTCATAAATAGTGATATTTACTATTCATCATATAGTAATACTATTCATGAGTAGTAAAATTCACTATTCATGCACAGTTTTGAGTTTGTTTTCATCTGCTTGCCGTTCCTCTATAAAAGGCCATCAATTCTCCATAAAATTTCAAAATTTCAATTTCAATTTTGTAATCATTTCAAATTTCTTTTCAATTTCAGCACATATTTTTCAAAAACAATGCATGCTTCGAGGTCGCGGACTCATTCTAATGCCGAATTATTGGAGTTTATTCGGCATCATGAAGACGAAAATCTAGATATACTGGTCGGGATGCCGCTTCATCGCAGTTCCAATCAAAAGAGCGAGGTAATGATTTTTTTTACTTATTATTATTATTATGAAAAATAAATTAATTTAAATAGATTAAATAACGCGTACTTACCTGGTATTAACTTACTTGGGTCTGTGTTAGCATGATCGTTGTGTCGTTCGGGACGGAGGGTGTATTTACAAAGCTCGACAATGGTATAATGTAGTGCCTTCTCGCGTAAGGTGGATTATCCGAGATTGCGGCTTTGAGCAGTTTGTCTTACAATTGCCATCCGAAGAATATCAAATAGACCGAAGCTTGGTCCAGGCGCTGGCAGAGCGATGGCTGGATAGAACTCACACTTTTCACTTGCCCATTGGGGAGATGACAATTGGTCCGGTCAATTTTACTGCCATAACCGGCCTTCGATATGATGGTGTTCCGGTTCCTCTGACCAATGAAATTTTAACCTTTTGAAGAAATTCAGGAATTAATTGGTATGGAACCGTCATATAAAGGACATTTTAAGATAAAAATTGAGCCGATTCGCAGTTATTGGATTAACTACGAAGGTCGGATTGGCAGAAACAGGGCCGAACAGTATGCTCGAGGATTTTTGTTGTATCTGCTCGGATCGACCATCTTTAGCAGCACTGAATCATCCATTCACTTATCAGTGTTGAGTGCCCTTTCTTATCTCAGGATGGTACCATCTTCTGGCTGGGGTGAAGCTGGTCTCGCATGTCTTTATCATGGCCTTGATAAACTTTGTCGAAATAAGAATTCTTTTGTCGGCCTGATGGCGGTTGTCGAGGTATTCTTTCTTCCACCAATGTCTTTTCCCTTTTTCTCTTGTGATCTTTGTTGTTATTGTAGATATGGGCATATGAACACAACCTCGTGAGAGTACCCGGCATTTCCCAAGAGAGAATCGGGTATCCGAGATTAAATTTGTAATATCCCAAAGTGTGCCCTAGAAGTTTTGATATAATTATTATTGAATTTTGGATTTAATGTATATGTGTAATTGGAAAGAGAAAGAAGTGAAGAGAGTGTATATGTTGTATATATGGAAATATATACAACATATACACAAGTCAAAGGGAGTTTTAGTCAAAGAAGATATTTATTTATTTTTGAATTAATGAAATTAATTAAAAGAATATTAAGTGAGTGGAAGGGATTAAATGGAATATTTTAATATTAAATGCTTGGAGGAGAGGGTTTTGAGGAGAGAGAAGGTTGAGTGTTTGACTTTGTTTTCTTTCTTTTCTTCTTTCTTTCTTTCTTCTTCGTGGCCATTGTCTTTCCTTTTCTTTTCTTTTTTTTTTGGCCAGCACTTCATAGCAAGAGAGCAAGAGAGAGATTTGATCTTCCAAGCTCAAGATTGAAGGAAGTTTTCAAGTAATCAAGTTGGAAATTTAAGAGTTTCTTCATCCTTGGTAAGTTTTCCACTTGATTCTTTGATTTCTTTGAGTTTGTGAGTTGAGGTTATGGTTGATATGTGATAGTGTGAGTATGTTTGATTGTGGTGAGTTTGAGAGTGTTTGGTCTATTGAGTATGGATTTTGGGGTTGGATTGAAGGAAAGAGTAAGTTGTTGGAAGAGAAAGTGTTGTGGTTGTGTTTTGAGTTGTTTTGGTGTTTTTGCAAGTTTGTTATGGTTTTTGGGTGTGTTTAGTTAAGTTTGTTTGAAGTGGAAGATGGTGAAAGTAAGTGGTTTGTTGGATGTAGTGTTGATGTTGCCGAAATCTGTATTTTTGGCCTGACACGCCCATGAGCACTGCCAGGTCTTTGGGCGTGTCAATGGTTCTGTGTTGCAATAGCATTTACACGTGCAGTGACACGCCCATGTCATTGAGCGTGTCGTAGCTACTGTATTGGTGAAGGTTTGGCACGGCCATGAACACGCCCGTGTTGTTGGACGTGTCAATGTTTCTGTGAGACAGAATGTACTACACATTCAGTGACACGCCCGTGGTTCTGAGCGTGTCAAAGCTTCTGTGTTGTGGAGTTAGGGCACGGTCAGGGACACGCCCGTGTTGTTGAGCGTGTCATGTATAGAGTTTGCCCTAGTTGGTTTTTAGCCTTATTATTTCATGTGTATCTCTAAGTGAGTATGTATTATCACCTTTTTAGGTTGTGAAGAAGTTGAATTGCCCTAACCCAAGTGTTGAGGATTCTTGGAGGAGGAAGTGTATAGATTGGTGTGAGTTGGTTTTGAGGTAAGTACAAACTACATGGTTGCGTACATTTACATGATTTTGATACTTAACATATTTGGTTGTACTTATGTTAAGTAATTGATTACATTGTTAATACATTTGATGAATGTTATGATTTGTATAATGTGAATGATTGATGAGCATTTAAAATGTATGTTAATGCAATTGGTTGTGTACATTTGAATAATGAGTTGTGAAGCCAATGTGATTGGTTATGATGATTCAAATGAAATAAGTGGGGCATGTTTGCCTAGATGATGATATTCAATGCAATTAATTATGTGTACTCTATTGATGAGATATGAAGCCACGGTTGTTGGCTATAATGATAATGATGCAAATGAGATGATTGAGGCATGATTGCCTAAATGATGATGAGGAAATGAGAATGAAATTGATAAATGAATTGTGTGCCTAATGTGTTATTCAATTTTCAGAGTTCTGGGTTTGGCGGCATGCCTATGAATCACTGGATAGGTGAAAAGACCGGGTCGTAAGCCGATTCCAGTTGAAAAATGTGAAATATGATGTTTTGGGGTGAAAAGACTGGGTCGTAAGCCTCAAAACAGTAACAGTCTTGCCAGGTTGAGGATTTCCTCGGGTTTATCCGGGTTGAGGTCCAAGAGACTGGGTCTGTTACACTCAAAAATAGTAACAGTCTTGCCGAGTTGAGGATCTCCTCGAGTTTAACCGGGTTGAGGTCCAAGAGACTGGGTCTGTTACACTATCCATGGATAGAGATATATATATATATCGCCTACGGGCTTGATGATTGTGATTATGGACCAAAGCAGTAAGTCTGAACTTTGAATAACATATTAATGTATTTTGGGCCCATGCTTGTCTTTGTTTGTAATGTGAATTATGAATGGTGAAATAAATGAATGTGGCTTGGAACAATTATGTTGAGTAATAAAACTAAGAAGATACTACATGGTGTGAAATATGTTTATGGATGTGATAAATTGTGAGTATTATCTCATGAACATTTTGATTAATTATTGAATTGTTTATGATATTTGATTGTGTGACATTGAAGCATAATATTATTGTAGTTTGTACCACTAAGCCGTTGGCTTAACGCGATTGTGGTTCATCGCGCAGGTGACAGGGAAGAACCAGAGAGTTCCTCTAGGCCGAGTCGAGTCTAGATTTTGAGGGGTTGATAGTGGAGCTTAAAGATCAAAGACATACTGCCAAACATGTATAAACTTTATGTTTTGAAAAACTTGAGTTTTGATGTATATGTATTTGTGAATATGTATTTTGATGTATATAAATATAATTGTAGATACCACTATATTTCCACTGCATATTTAATGAAAGTTTTGCCTATTAGACTCTATAATGTAATTTGAAGGTTTCTATGATGCTATTACCGATAACCTTTCTATCTATTGTGTTTTATAAAATAATTTAAATGTTTTAAATTTGTTCATATTATTGTAAAAGAATGATTTGTGAAATTTGTAAACCGTAGCATTCCTATATTCAGTATATGTATATTACGGATACAGTGGTATGTAGTGTGCGTATACAGGGTATAGGGGTGTTACAAAATTTCTGGTTGTCTGATCGTGTGAACGTTCCCAGCTCTCATCATGTGCATACTCATCGCTTTGTGTTGAGCCGCTTAACCTGGGATCAGGTAAAATAACATTAGTATGCTTTAAATGTTTTGCAAAAGTTTTACTTATCTTATGTTATCTTGTAGGTGAATTTGGCCTGGTGGAATCCAGAAGAGCGAGCAAATTGGTCTCCTTTGATGAGGGATGCACTGTCTTTTCAACATTCTCGGCGAATTATTGCTGGCCTAGTGTCTAGCGGCTGGTTTCTAGGGGAGAGAGTTTACGAATGGTTTCTCGGCCCAGAGCAGCGGAAGTTCCCTATGCAAATCCCAAAATACACTTTAAATATTATGTCGATGCCGGAGGATGCTTGGTGGTCGGCCCGATATGGTTTTAATGCCGAGTTATTTCTCGATTTACCGGGTCCATTTTATGCTCATTTTATTCAAATGAGACTCTTGCACTTTGATGTATCTCCTGTCGGTGTACGGGAGATTTCTGATGGAAATGAGGGTAGAGATGAGGAGGAACATCACGAAGATGCAAGAGAGTTTGTTCCTCATCTCGGGACCAATACTTCTCAGGTAAAACTTTTACCACTTTTCTATTGCAACTGCTTTTCTTTCTTTGATTCTTTAATGATTGTTGCAGTTTATTGGCTCGTTTGATCATGAGGCTGGACCTTCTTTTACTCCCCCTTCGTTTGCTCATTCTAGCCTGCCAGATATGCCATCTCATCCGCAGGGTATTGACATGAATTACCTGGTAAGTTCCTTATTTCATAATAGTTTATGCTATATGTATGCATGATTATGTATGCTCTTACCTTTTCCTTCTTGGCTCATAGTGGATGCTCGAAGAACAAAACAAGAAGCTTCAAGAAGAGTTAGCTGCAAGTCGTCAGCAGGCTTCTCATTTTGAAAATTTATATCATCAATCCGAACAAAATTTTTGTGACTTCCGATTTCAAGGAATGAGGGATCCCGGTGCTTCTTCATCGAGAGGCCCCCAAGCTGATGACCATGAGATCCTTTCGTCTGCTTCTGATGAGGACCATGACAAATCAGAACTCCAAGGCAATAGGAATTTTAGTGCTTCTGCTTCGGATGATCTCGGGACGAGTAATTTGCCCCTTATTCCAACAGGAGATGACTTTTTCAAGTCTTTATTTGATGACCTACCACCACCCTCTTAGTGATATGTAAACATTATAGCAATTATACAATAATGAAAAATATGCTCTCTTTTTCTCTTCTCTCCTCTTTTTTTTTTAGTCACCGCCAAAATTATTTATTATTATTTTTATATACATCATAATTAATATCCACTTCTTTTGTTAAACCAAATCCAAAATGGAAAAAGAAATTGTGACCACTTCCTTTCCTTGTGCCATATGGTCTTATCCTTTTCCATCATCTTTTCCATTTCACTTTTGGAAAAGGTTTATTTTCTTCTATATAAGTCACCTTGCATGCCATATTTCAATTCATAAGCCAAAAATCTCTCTTTCAAAGTGAATACTCTCTCTTTAGCAATTTTGGTTCCCCTTTATTCATCAACCATGACCGAGCACCATTTAAAGAAAATAAAAATTCTATTTAAGAATATGGATGCCAACCATTGGAAGCAAATTTCATGGTCAAAGCTTGATGTTTTAAAATGCTTTCAAAATGTCAAATTGGACCACTCTTTCTTACATGCTGTGGCTTCCCTGTGGGATACGGATTCTAGGGTATTTAGAATTAATGGCTTTGAAATGTGTCCCTTGATTGAAGAATTTGAGACCATCCTTGGACATCCCAATAATCAACGAATGGCGATACCCACATTGATTTCCAAAACTCAACAGAAGATGCAGATGTTATTTCAAATTCCGAAACCTGAGATTCTTCGGTTGATGAGAGGTGAAAAAATTCTACTTGCTCATTTGATTGACTTTTGTCTTTCTCATTTGGCTCCTACTAAGGCCTGGGGACGCATGCTTTGTCTTTGCCTGCTCGGCCAATTCTTACTTGTTTCTTCTGACGACGATATTGACCCACGAGTATTGGATATCATGGATCAAATGGAAGGAGGCTTGTCGCCGGTACCTGTGATCTTAGCCTAGACCTTAGTTGGATTAGATTGATTTAAATTAGGATTGTCAAAGAGATTGACTGGGAGCCCGTTGCTGCTTCAGGTAATTACCTAAACTGCCCTTTCGGGTTTTCAATTTAGGTTTTTTTTTATCGCTCTAACTTTTGCCTAGTCCGCCCATGTGGGTTTTCGAAACTAGCGAGCTGTCCTAATTTTTGCCTAAGCTGCCCTTGCAGGTCTTCAACTTAGCAGACCTCTTTTTTTTAAATTCTTTCTTCACAGATTTGGCTTCAGGAGCATCTTTGTTTGCTTGATACTCCCTCCATGGATTTTTCTAGATATCTGCCACATCATCATTCTGCTAGGAAGCTGCTCCATCCTGCTTCTTCATATGCTGACTGGGTTGACTGGATCCACTCACGCTCGGAAGTCAATATCCGTTGGTTAGTACCATGGTGGAAGATTTCTCATATTACCATGCGGACATACTTGATGTACATTCCTCTTGCTACACTTCGTCAAGGTACATGCTATGATCCTCACCGACTTGGGCGTCAGTATGGAGCTGAGCCTCATGATTCTGACTTTGTTCCTGACCTAGACATGCCTTGCTTGACTGAAGCCTACTTGGACCGACTGAGGCAAAGCTGGCCTGCACGTTACACTTATCGACTGCCATAGATTTTACATTTGTCAATTTAGAAAGTATTTTTTTAAGATGAAAAAAAAATAACTAAAGTAATAACAGATGCTTCTTTTCCATTTATAATTTGTCATCACCTTTTGCAATTATGATTACTTATTTCATCCATGTCTGGTCATATACTCATAACAGTGCACAAAGAGCAATTTAATCATTAATTCTGTTTTATTAAATTGGGGAACAACCAAACATATACCTTGCATACACAAGATTACTCCTATTGCCAATCAGCCCTTTCGGGTTTTCTAATTGACGATTTTCTCTCATTAGCCCTAATTGTTGCCTAGCCCGCCCTTTCGAGTTTTCAGAACTGGCAGACTGCTCTAACTTTTGCCTAGGCTGCCCTTTTTGGGTTTTCAACCTAGTGAGCTTTTCTTTTTCATTTTTCATACATAAAACCTCTTCAACCTGTCAATGTTTACTGGCTCACTAAATTCATTCCGATCCATGTCTGATAACTTCACCGCACCTTTGCTCATGACTTGTTTCACGACATATGGTCCTTCCCAGCTAGGTCTAAACTTCCCTCTTGGATCAGATACATTAGGCTTACATTGCTTCAATACCAAATCCCCAACCCTGAATCTTTAAATTTTGACCCTTCTATTGTAGGCCCGAGCTATCTTCTTTTGATACAGTTGGTGATGATACAGTGCCTTTAGCCTTCTCTCTTCTAATAGAGCTAACTGAGTGTATCTGCTTGCTACCCATTCTGTTTCAGGCAGCTCTGCTTCCAAGACTACTCTCAGTGACTTGATCTCAATCTCAATTGGCAATACTGCTTCCATCCCATAAACCAAAGAGAACGGTGTCATTCCAGTAGGTGTTCGCACACTCGTCCTATATCCCCATAAAGCAAAGGGAAGCAATTCTGACCAGTCCCTGTAAGTCTTGGCCATCTTGGACAGAATTTGCTTAATTATCTTATTTGTTGCTTCCACTGCACCATTAGCCTTTGGTCTATAAGGAGAGGATCGGTGATGATGGACTTGGTACTTGGAGAATAAATCCTTAACTGCTCCTTGAAACTATGCCCCATTGTCTGATATCACACTGTGCGGGACCCCATATCTGTAGATGAGATTCTTTTCGATAAACCTAGCCATTTGACTTGCACCCAGCTTGTTGAAGGATTCGGCTTCGACCCATTTTGAAAAATAATCAACTGCTACCATAATAAAACGGTGCCCGTTTGAAGCTGTCGGATGTATCTCTCCTATAATGTCGATACCCCAGGTGGCAAAGGGCCATGGTGAAGACATTGAATGCAATTCTTCAGGAGGCATATGATTCAAGTTACCATAAATCTGACATTGTTGGCACTTCTTGACAAACTCAATACAGTCTCTCTCCATGGTCAACCAATAGTAACCTTGTCGAATAATCTTCTTAACTAGGGCCAAACCACTCATGTGCGAACCGCTACTTCCCGCATGTATTTCTGACATGATGCGCTCCACTTTAGGCTTTCTTAAACATCTCAAATGCACCCTCCTTAAAATTCTTCTTTGTCATGGTCAGGTAATGATGGTATGGTTTCAATTTTTCTTCTTTCAACTCCCACTCTCCATTTACTTGGGATACTACTAGCAACGAATCACCATAAACTTCCACCTTATCTACCTTCATAATCATTAGGGTTTCCAAAACGAAAATACAAGCTTCGTACTCCACCATATTATTGGTTGCCCTAAATTTCAACTTTTTGGCTAAAGGGATGAGTTCCCCTTCGGGCGATTCTAGTATAACTCCCAAACTTGCTCCTTTCCTGTTTTCTGCTCCATCAAAATACATTTTCCACCCTTGTACTTCAATTGCTTCTAAATGTTCATCTAGAAATTCCAAGATTACCTCTTCACTTTTTGGTAATGGTTGTTGAGCCAGAAATTCTGCCACCGCTCTACCTTTGATTGTTTTTCTGGTTACATACTCGATCTCAAATTCTTCTAATATTATCAACCATCGAGCATATTTCCCAATTAAAGAGGTTGTCTCCCTTAAGTATTTCATTGGATCCAACCTAGAAATTGCTTGCACACTATATGATTGAAAGTAATGCTGCAACTTCTTAGAAGACCAAACCACGACTATGCATGTCTTTTCAATAATACTATACTTAATTTCATAAGGTAGGAGCCTTCTACTTAAGTAGTAAATCACATGCTCAATCCCGACTCATCTGCTTGGGCTAGCATGGCTCCTATTGACTCTTCTACTGCTAAGTATAGTAATAGAGGTTTGCCAGGTTTAGGTGGTTTCAAAACAGGTGGATTCAACAAATACTCTTTTATTCGATCAAAGCCCTTTTGACATTCTTCGTTCCATACGACCGGCTGATTCTTTCTAAGCAACTTGAAGATAGGCTCACAGATTGTTGTGAGCTTTGCTATAAATCTACTAATGTACTATAGTTTACCAATGAATCCCCAAACTTCTCTCTCCGTCTTAGGGGCCTGCATATCCCTGATTGCTTTGACTTTTTCAGGATCTATCTCGATGCCATTCGGGCCAATTACATGTCCCAAAAATTTACCTGAGGTAACACCGAATACACACTTCTTCAGGTTTAATCTTAGCTTATACTTCAAAGCTCTATCAAAGAATAATTCTAAATTCTAGAAGCGTTGGTCCCTTGTATCCGACTTAACCATCATATCATCAACATATACTTCAACTTCTTTGTGCATCAAGTCATGAAATAATGTGGTGGCCATCCTTTGGTAAATTGCTTCAGCATTCTTTAAGCCGAAAGGCATCACCCTATAACAAAATATACCCCATGTAGTAGTGAAGGCAGTTTTGGCTTTATCCTCTTGGGCCATTAACACTTGATTGTATCTGGAAAATCCATCCACAAATGAGTGTAGCACGCTAGAGGCTGCACTATCAATGAGTACATCTATATGAGGTAAAGGAAAATCATCCTTAGGGGAAGCCTTGTTTAAATCTCTATAGTCCACGCAGACCCTTATCCTCCCATCTTTCTTTGGCACAGGTACTATGTTGGCTAGCCAATCTGGGTATTCTATCACTTCAAGGAACTTCACTTGTATTTGCAGTGACCTCTTCTTTAACCAATTCAGCCCATTCAGGTCTTAATCATCTAAGCTTTTGTTTGACAGGTTTAATGTGAGTGTAAGTAGGAATATGATGCTCGGCTATGTCTCGATCTATCCCCGGCATATCTTCATAAGACCAAGCGAACACCTCTTCATATTTTTTGAATATTTTTTTTCAAATCTCTCTCTCTCATCAGGAGTGTAGACCCTTAATTTTTGACCCAATCCGATATAATATGTTTTATTTAGCCCAAAATGATTTTTGTTGTTTAATTGGTCCAAAATAATTTTAATTAAATAATTTTTACCTTAGTATCTAATTTTTATTAATAAAAAATGAAAATAAACAAATATAAAAATAAAAATAAAAATAAAAATAAAAATAAAAATCGGAGTAAAAAAAATCGGCAGCAAAAAGTTGTCGCACGGGCCAGTCGGCCCAGCAGCAGCTCACTCGTGGGCCCCCCGCAGGAATTTCCTGCAGGCGAGTGCATGAAATTCCTGCAGGCGAAATAACAGCCCGCAGGATTTTCCTGCGGGCTGGCACGCCCCCTGCGGGCTGGCAAGCCCAGCCACGGGCCCGTTGCCACAGTTTTTGCCAGTGCAAATTTTTTTGACCCAAATTTTAGAAACCTAATCCAATTAGGTTTTAATTTCTTTTTTTTATTAATATTACTTACCTTAATTAATTAGGAATAAACAACCTAAAAACCATTATAAATAAGGACCAATAGAACCAAATTAAAGGAGGGAAAAATTTCACAGTGAGTTTGGAAAATTGAATCCGAAGGTGAATTGGAAAAGCAAAAACTCAATTCAACTAATTTTTAAGGGAGGAGCACCACGAATTAAGCAATTCAAAGGCAACAAAGGCTTGTCTTTGGAGCTAGTTCATCCAAGAAGAGTTATTTTTGGAGAATCAACAAAAGAATGTATGTTAAATTCTTTTAATTTATGTTTCACAGTAGCCAATCCATAAAGTTTAAGTTTGTTAAATAAAAAATCTTAGAGTTGTAATTTAATTTTTCCATAATCAAAAACCCTAAAACGTGACTTTCTTTTTTAAAAAAATTTAAAATTGTTATTTTTTCTTCTTAAAAACCTTAAAACACTAATTGAACATATTTTTCAACAAAACCAAAATCAAATTCTGTTTCTTTTAAGATTTTAAAGTAGGTTCTAGTTTATTCAAAAAAAACCTTAAAAAACATCTTTTCTACTTATAAAAACTTCAATCCATGTGTTTAAATTCATAAAACTTCATAAAATATCAAATTGCTTTTTAAAAACCCTAAAAATAATTCTTTACCCGAGAACCCTAATTTCAAAGTTTAAATCCAAAATTCAACTTTTAAACCTGAAACAATGAACCCTAACCCTTTTAAAACCTTAAACCCTAATTTTTATGAACCTTAGTCCTTTTAAAACATAAAAAATATATAAAAACATAAAAAGTCAAAAAGTCACAGTAGCTTAAATCACCATTTAAAAATCATGAATTAAAAAGTATTTCAAAGTGTCTAAAACCCTAGTTTCATAATTTCACCATTCAAACTTTAATTTGGTTAATCAAAGAGTCTTACCCACCTTTTAAAACCTAAAACACTAATTTATTTTAATTCCATAAGAAGTCACAGTAGCCATAAATTGAACTTTTATTTGCTTTATTCAATTCCATACTTGATATGCTTTGATTTATTTCTTATGCTTTAATCTATTTAATTTCAATACTTGATTTATTTAATTTATCATGGATGGATGTTTATTTTATATTTTGATTAATAGCTTTGATGAATGATTTATTTATGATGAATGATTATTTACTTTTATCAATTAATTTAGACTTCCAAAAGTTGTAAGAGGTATGTTTCCACTTGGTGGGTACCTCATTAGTTAAACATCATATAATTTAATTTTCTTTTCTATTTTAGAACTTATGTAAAGGGCATGTTTCTACCTTTTGGTGGGTGTCCTATCTAGGCATGTGATGTACGGACATGTTTCCATCCTTGGATGGGTGTCCATTTATTTGTTTTGTTTTGTTTGGACATTGCTTTGATTTTAATATAATGATGCTTTCTTTTTTATTGTGTGTAGTATGGATAATGTTATTATACTTAAGAATTTTATAATATTAAGACCTGTAAAGGAGGCCGGTTCCAATGAACCGGGCTTTGTGGGGGTGCTGGGCCATTTCTCACCTTCCCCACACGTACCCAACTTTCCGAACCCATTAGGGGGTTAGGGATTCCTTAGGAATCGAGTCATCCACCCCTTTCTTTTTTCCAGGCCCGTCCGGGTGGCGACTCCATTTTCTCCGGACCTAGGTCCGTGTTCTCTAAGGCCCCGAGCCTAAACAGTGCCGAAGTCGCAAGAACCATTCCACCGGGAGTGGGGGCAAAAATCCTCGCTCACAAGGAGTAAGGTCGGATGCTATGCTAATGTTTTTAGGGTTTTCAGTTGTTCCCAAATTTAATGATTGTGTGTCAACAGAGTTAATATTAAAGATGCTCATGTAACTGCTATTTGAATGTATGCAACCATCAGGAAAAACATCACACAAGTAAGTAAAATCAGACTTCATTGCATTCATTTTGGAAAAGAAAACATCATCATCCTCATACAAAGCAGACAAATTAAAATCAAAATCAAAATCATTGTTCTCAGAATCATAAAGCAGGATGTCTTCAAACTTTTCTTTAACCAAGGCAGCAATCTCTTCCGGAGTTTTCTCGGCTTTCAAGGTAGCTTCATTCTTCTCTTTTGGAGTGGATTCTTTGTTGGTTGATAGGGTGAGCTCTTTCTTCACTTGCTCTACTAGCTCAGCAACATCTGCAAAAATTTCAAAACCAGGGATTAACTTACCCATGAACATGATTGGCTCAGGCTTTCCTTAGAGTGGTCCCATATCTGGAGCTTTGACAAAGATCTCTTCAAGTGGCGGGAAGCTCATCTTCTCACTCTTCTTTGGCTGAACATTGTCGTCTTCATCATATCCTAACCCCTTCTTGGATGTTTGAGTTCTAAAATCTGGCAACTTTTTCAAACCGACCTTACCCTTTCCAAGACCAGCTCCGGGAAGGTAGTTCATGTTCTTCATCATATTCAAGACTTTGGAGTCCACTACTTCATCATTAGAAATTGCAACCACTTGAAAACCATTGAGAGGCCTTTCAACCATTAGGGCGTTAACAATCTCATTATCTTTAGCTTCAATGACCACTGTCTCATTTCCATTGGGAAATTTGATCTTTTGATGAAGGGTGGAAGGAACTCCACCAAGAGGATGAAACCATGGTCGCCCCAAGAGTAAGGCCAAGGTAACTGGTATGTCTAAAACAACAAACTCAATAATAGATTCAATTGGACCAACCTTGACGGCCGCTTTGAAAGTCCCTTCGGCATGCCTCTTAGTGTTGTCATAAGCACGAATTGTCACCTCGATTGGGTTTAAATCTCTTGTTGACATGGCTAGCTTTGGTAGTATCTTAAGTGGACAAACATTTATGGCGGACCCATCATCGACCATTACACAAGGAGTCCTCTTCCCCTTGACTTATATTTTGATAAAGAGAGGCGGATGTGGTCTCTCCCTTCCTCTGGTAAGTTTGCATCGGAAAAAGAAATTGTTCCCATACTAACTTCGCTCTTCTCTTAAACCTCTTCACATTTCATTACTTCCCCAATTTTTATGAAGTTGATCAACTCCTCTGGTGTTGTGGAGGTAGAAATTGGCATGCTAGCCAAGGCTTTGGCCATAGTCTCTCGGTGCTTTTTAGAAGTAGCTAACAGGTCCCAAATGCTAACACTTGCTTGGGTTCTTTTTAATTGCTTGAGTACAGCATCATCCTCTTCCACTTCAAATTCCTTCCCCTTATTAGTTTCTACCTCCTTAGGTGGTGGCCTTGCATAAGGCTTACCGGATCTAGTATTCATCACCTTATCTTCTTCGGGCTCGGACCAAGTCCACTCCTCCTTCTTGGGTATATCATCATCACTGTCACTTGAATCCCAAAATCTGTTTACAACACAAATTGCTACTTCTCTACCCATCATAGCTTGTTCAATTTTGACAAACACCTCTTCATCTTTTGTTTCTTTTTAATCAATCCTCTTGAAAAGAAGACATGACGTAGTCCTCATGTAGACCTCCTCCAATCATGAAGGTTGCTGGTGGTGGTACTCTATTGAACTTTGGCAATGGGTTGTCTTTGGTGTTTGGCTTGTTAGACTCGGGTAGCTTCCCATTATTAATTAATTTTTGGATCTCATGTCTCAATCTCACACATCTATCCATGTCATGTCCTTGCATTTGGTGAAATTGACAAAATGCTTTGGTGTCAAAATTATGTGGGAGTGGGTTAGGCAAAGGACGAGGATTTAAGGGTTGAAGCAATCCCTTTCTTTGAAGCTTGTTGAGAACCCAAGACATTGGTTTTCCCAATTCTGAAAATTGTCTCCTTGTTCCTTGGTTAGTAGCATTAACACCGACGGCCTTTTGCATGCTTTGGCTACCAGGTTGATAGCTCCCTTTCTCGTTCCTTTTCGTTGCAAATCGGCTCTTCTCCCTTTCCCATTCTTCAATTTGTAAACCAGCTTGGAGAAGGTCTTTGAAATCACGGATAAGTGTATGAGACATCCTCTCACAAAGACTAGGTAACACCCCTCTCACAATCATCCTTATTTGATCGGATTCATCGGGCCTCTTCTTGAGTAAAGCAGCCTTGTTTCTCCATCTCTTGGCATAGTCTACAAAATTCTCATTTGGCCTTTGCCTAATGGATTCCACTTCCATCAAGGTAACTTCCAATTCAACATTATATCCATATTGTTGGATAAAGGCTTTGTAAAGTAGATCCCAGCTCTTTTGTGTTCCATCATCTAAGGTATTGAACCAATTTTGGACAACAGGGTCCAATGAGAGCATAAAGTACCTTAGGGTTTGAGCCTTAGTAGCTCAGGTAGATTGCATGGCAGTGATATATTGCTTCATGTGGAGATGAGGATTTCCAGTGCCATTGTACTTAGCAAAGGAAGGCATCTTGAATTTATAAGGGACCTCTTCATCTTGTTCAAATAACTTGTCAACTTCGGACATCTCTTCGATTTTTAGCTTCTTCTCAAATTTCTTTTCTAAATCAGCAATCATCTTTTCAACATCAGATGTCTCGGTCTTTTCAATAGTTGCCTTCTCGACAGCCTTTGGTTCTTTCTTCTTTTCTTGAACCTCTTGGTAGTATTGAGCCCAATCATCATCATCATCAATGACCACCTTTTCATCATCAAAAGCTACTTCATTAATTTTAGTCTTCCCTTTGTCCTTTGGTTTCTTAGTGCTAGCAGATGCCTCGGCATGGTTTTCTAAGATTGCAGTCAATTGGTTCTTCATGGTCTCAGCTAGGGCCTCTTTGATTTCTTCCATCTTGGCATTGAGGGCCTCATCCACCATCCTTTGAATTTGTTCGGGCTCCATCGTTTTTGGTGAGCAAGTGATTGAGTCGTTGCTAGATGCTTCGTCTCCGGCGTAGGTCGGATTGTTGTAAGCTTTAGAACTATCGTAATCCAGGGCTGTGAGCCAGAGAGTGTAACACCCCGATACTCCATATAAGTACTATACATACACCTGGTATACATACAGTAAGTATATAAAGTATAAGGATGTCACTTTTTGTTACCTTTATAAAAACCTTTAACATAGTTCAAACCACAATACATTAATTTAAGGAACATTTACAAAATCATTATACTTTTAATGATCTTACATATATATCATAATCTTATCTTTATCAAAATTTCATTTATACATATAAATACATTCTTGCCAAAAATACATCATAATTAAAAGTTAAACATGTATGCATCACCCTCTAGTTGGTCTCGACAAACTCTTACTCTTCTCGTGGCATAACGAAAGACTTCATATCTTCCACCTAGTCACCTGCGCGATTACACATCCGCGCTAAGCCCGAGAGCTTAGTAGTACAAATATAACATATAAACATACATTATAGAATTTCTAACATATAATGAAATATCACTTCCATGTACCATTAGTTTCTTATCATGTTTTTCCTTTTGAATTGCACCTTTCATATCTCGACTAATTTCATATATTATACACATATCATTATCACTAACCACAATCCATCATTAATACTCACCCTCAATATATCAATATACACATTACACATCATGCTTCATAACATTGTTTTATTCACAATTCACCAATCATGAATCACATTTCCCACAAAGTCAACCGTAGATCTCATTACTCCTTTATTTCAACATTTGTATATCATATTGACAACAAAGACATACTCGGGCCCAAAAGACACTAATATGCCATTCAATTTTCAGAGTTAATGCTTTGGTTTTGTTATCACATTTATCATTATCATAGACCCAACTAGGCTTCAAGGATTTAGGTTCAACCAAGCTTCAAGGGGAACAAAGCATGCTAAGTATCAACCCAACTTGGCTTCAAGAACCAACCCAACCTAGCTTCAAGGGTTGTAACATCTCAATTAGGCTTCAAGGATCAAATCCAACCTAACTTCAAGAGAATGTTACCAATAGGCATGCCACCAACAATAAAACTCTGAAAATGAATAACACATTAGACACACAATTCATTTATCAATTTCATTCTCAATTCTCATCATCAATTAGGCAAACATGCCTTATGTCTTTCAATTGAATCATCATAGCCAATCACAATGGCTTCACATCACATTTGAGTTATCATAGCCAATCACAATGGCTTCATATCTCATTATATTTCAATTCACATATTAATACTTCATTATTCAAGTATACATAATCAATTACATTGAACATTATCATCTAAGCAAATATGCTTCAATTATCTCAATTCACATTTCATAAAGCTCATATTATGCCAAACATAATACTATTGATATGCAATAATGTGAATTAGGGTTTGTACTTACCTCAAGAACCACTCCCATCAAGCTATACATAATCATTTACCTCATCATATCCTTCACATTTTACATATAGCATCATTGATGTAACATTATGAAGTATATTCTTCATATAACACATTACCATTCACAAGATTCACAATGTATATAACATAACATTGTTCATATAGTATCATATGCATCATCAAATGTATGTTCATTCTCAACAATGCAAGAAGAGCAAAGAACAATCACAGTAGCCAACACACTCAAGGGACACGGCCAAGCTTGTGGCCGTGTCTCTCAACACCAAATCAACTGAGGCAGACACGGGCAAGGGACACAGCCGTGTCTCTCAATAAAAATCAGGCAGTGGCAAACATGGGCAAGGGACACAACCAAGCCAGTGGCCGTGTCTCTCCAAAAATCATCCAACACGGCCAAATTTCCTTAGACTTGGCCGTGTCTCCCAAAAATTCTTTGGTTTGGCCGTGTCTCTTCCTTAGTTTGGCCATGTCTCTCATAATTAAAAACCCTAAACATGGCCAAATCTCTTTTGATTGAATTTAAACACATTGTGCATAACATAACCTCATTCAAATGAATATAAACAATGTCATTAACACATATCTTGCATGCTCATCACAATATTCACATTAACAATACATCAACAATACATTTAATCACTCACCACTTTAAAACCCTAAAACCAACATCACTCTTATTCTTTCAATATCAACATCCACTTAACTTACCATCTTCAAACCAAAACCAACACCAATTTAACTTTGTAACTTACAATCAATTTCAACACTTATAAACACATCTCAAACACACCAAATCATTATAACAACAAATCATTACTTACCTCAAACACAACTTCAAAGATAACAAAGGAAAACAAGAGAGTACTTACCACAATTGAAGAAATTTCACAAATCTCCAACTTAATCACTTGATTCTTCCTTCAATTTGAGCTTAGAACTTCAAAATCCTCTCTTGCTCTCTTGCTCTCTTTTTTCCTTTGGATGAGCCAGCCACCATAAGGGAAAAGAAGAAAAGATGATAAAGAAAAGTCAAATTATCATCTCTTTAAATCTCCACCAAGCAATTCTAACAAGACAATTACCAACATACCCTCTTCTCACTTGTTCTAACTACCCTTCATCCACATGCCCTTTTTAGTAATTTCACTCATCCCAAATTAAAATGTCTTCTTCCCTTGACTCTCCATTTGACCAACATATATGTTATATATATTAACATATATACAACATATACATTCCATTAACACAATCATTTCCTTTGCAAAAACATGTCTACATTAAATTCAAATCAAACAACAATTGAATTAAAACTTCTAGGGCACACTTAGGGATATTACAGAGAGGATCAATGAGATGAGATGCAAATGTATGCATGTATGCATGTATGCACCAACAACAAATAAGGATAAATAAGACATTCCTTCCAACCTTATAACATCCACACACGAGTGGCGAGTCTCTTTTCCTAGGTATATGGTTAACAAAAATACCAACATGGGGTACCTTGCTTTCGAATAATTCCCTCGAACGTTTCAACCAATAGTTATATCCTTGAAAATGGAAATCAATCCATGATAATTCCCATTAATTAGGTTTTAATCCATTTATCCAACTAAAGTAGCTTTTATGCTATGCTGGATTAAAACGAAATTAAGAGGTTTATTATAAATAGATTTCTCACTTGAAAAGAGGTAACTTGTGTAATATCCCAAAGAGTACCCTAAAAGTTTTGGAATTATTGTTGTATTTGGGTTTAATGTATATGTTTAATGGAAAGAGAAAAGAAGATAATTAATTCATTAAAAGGAAATATATAAGAGATATACATATAGCAACATATACATCACATATACATGATGTATATTGGTGTAAGAAAAGTAAGTAAGTAAGTAGTAGTAGTAGTAGTAGTAGTAATAATAATAATAATAATAATAATAATAATAATAATAATAATAATAATAATAATAATAATAATAATAATAATAATGACAAGAGAAAAAGAAGAAAAGAAAGTCAAAGGGAAGAGTAAATCTTATGGTGGAGAATTTTTAGAGTTGTTTAATTATATTATTATTATATATATATATATAAGATAAGCTTAAAAGGGAAAAGAGAGGATTTTCTTTATTTCCTTCTTCTTCTTCTTGAACGAGAGAGAGAGAGAGAGAGAGAGAGAGAGAGAGAGAGAGATGTGATTTTGTTGGCATACACATCAAATTATCAAAGGCTTTAAGAGAATTGAAGGTGGATATTGAAGATTTGGCAAAGAATTCAAGTGTTCATTTCTTTGTGTTGATTTCTATTGATTGTGTTTATATTTGATATGGTTAGTGTGTGAAGATGATGATAATGAAAGATTGAAGTATATATATATGTTGCATTGGTATTTAGATGATGATAATATGGTTATTTGTGAGGATGATGATGGATTGTTGAAATTGTTTAGTAAGGTTTAATACAAATGAGTTGGAGAAATTGAGTAATTGATATATGGATGATGTATATAATGATTATTATTATGATATGTTGAAGATATATAAGTGTTAGATTAATAGGTGATTTATGTGTATATAAACCAAGATGTTGATTAAGGGTGTTGTAGTATGGATTTTGGAATGTTTGTGTTTTCATGGAAGAGAGTTCGGAATGTATAATTTTTGCCTGACACGGCCAGTGACACGGCCATGTCATTGGGCGTCACTGGCCGTGTCGTTGGGCGTGTCAACGGTACTGAGTTTGACATTTGTGACACGACCATTAACACGACCGTGTTACTGAGCGTGTCATAGCTACTGAGAGATAAAGTAATTGACACGGCCATGAACACTCCCGTGTTGTTGGGCGTGTCAATGTTTCTGTAAGGTAGAATGAGTGACACGTCCAGTGACACGCCCGTGTTACTGAGCGTGTCAAAGCTTCTGTGTTGTTGGTTTAAGGAACGATTAGGACATGCTCGTGTTGTTGAGCGTGTCATGTGTAAAGTTTGCCCTAGTTGGTTCGTATCTATATTATCTCATGTGTATCTCTGAGTGAGTGCGTATGATCACTTTTTGATTAGGTTTTGAAGAGATTGGGTTGCCCTAATCCAAGTGTTGGAGGATTCTTAGAAGAGGAGTTTAGATTGGTGTGAGTTTCTCTTGAGGTAAGTATAAACTTACATGGTTGCATTCATTTACATGATTTTGAGACTTAACACATTTGGCTATAAATGTGTTAAGTAATCTACTATATTGTTATTACTATTTGAATAATGTTATGATTTGTATAATGTGAAAGATATGATGATTATTCAAAAAGGTATGTGCAATGCAATTGGTTATGATGAATACTTTAATGATGAAATGTGAATTGTGATATGATGAGATGTGATGTCATTGTGTTGGCTATAATGATGCAAATGAGATGATTGAGGCATGAATGCGTAAATGATGATAAGAAAATGAGAATGAAATTGGTAATGAAATAATGAATGAATTGTGTGTCTAATATGTTATTCCATTTTCAGAGTTTTGTTGTTGGTGGCATGCCTAATAGTAACAATCTCTTAAAGCTAGGTTGGGCTTGATCCTTGGAGTCAAGTTGGGTTGAAGTTTAGCATGCTTAACTCCCCTTGAAGCTTGATTGGGTCTAGTCCTTGAAGCCTAGTTGAGATGTTACAACCCTTGAAGCTAGGTTGGGTTTGGTTCTTGAAGCCAAGTTGGGTTGATACTTAGCATGCTTTGTTCCCCTTGAAGCTTGGTTGAGCCTAATCCTTGAAGCCTAGTTGGGATAATGATAATGATAAATGTGATAATTGAACCAAAACATTAACTCTGAAAGTTGAATGGCATATTAGTGCCTTTTGGGCCCATGCTTGTCTTTGTTTCAATGTGATTTATGAATGGTGAACCAATTGAATAAAGTAATGAAATGTAATGTTATAAAGTATGTTATGATTACAATACATAAGTAAATTATTGAAAAGAAATATGGCCTGAGAAGCTATGTTGAAAGATGAGAATCTGAAAGTGTAATATGACATGTAATATGTATATGGATGTGGACATTGTGAGTATTATTTTATGAATGTTCTAATAAGTTATGGAATTGTGGTTTGTGTTAATGATATATGTGTATATTTATATAATTATGAGATTAGTAGAAATATATGAAAAGTGTAATTGAAATGGGAAAACATGATAAGAAAATAATGATACATAAATTTAATATATGAGTATGATTTTCTGTAATGTATGTTTATAATAATTATTTGTACTACTAAGCTTTCGAGCTTAGCGCGATTGTGTAAATCGTGCAGGTGAGTAGGTGGTTGATCTGAAGTCAAATTGTTATGCCACGAGAAGGGTAAGAGTATTTCAAGACTAACTAGAAGGTGGTGCATACTTGTACAATTTAATTATGTTGTATTTTGATAAAAATATATTCATATGTATAAATGAATTTTGGTAAAGACAAGCTCATTATATATATTTAATATCATCAAAAGTATAATGAGTTTATAAATGTTCTTTAAATAAAATTTATTATTGTTTGGAACTAAAGTAAATGTTTTAATCTGAACTGAAAAGTGACATTCTTATACTTTATATACGTACTGCATGTATGTGTTACAATTATTTTGGTATTAGAGCTTAGGTTTGAGATTCTCGGCCTAAGCTGATTTAAAATGAAAAGAGGAAAAAATTTAAAAGAAAAAAGTGAAATTGTGATACATGCATATGCATTAACACCTAGGTTGGTCTCGGATGTGGCATTATGTGATTTGTAGTATATCTGAATTATATGAGATGGATGATAGTGTGTGAATGGGGTTTTGCATAAAAATAAAATTAGAAAAACAAATGATATGGGGAAATTTGTATAAGTTTAATTGATAAACTAAAGAATGGGAGTTTACTTAAGTAAAGCAAATTTCAAATTTTTGGTTAGTAAAGTGTGCTTGTGAAATAGATTATAAAGAAATGAATAGGAGAATAATGTTGGAAATGAGTTAAAAAATATATATATTAAGATTTAATTAAGTACTCTTTTCTCTAAAATTTGGATCTCTTTATTATTTGGATTGCTAGAAAGAGAAAATATTGTTCGATTGTTAAAAAAGGATAGATATAATATTAAATTGAAGAAAGTACGGTGGACTATTAAGTGAGTTGATCGGTATAGACAAAGTGTGACAATTTAAGGTTTGGGTATGCAAAGTTAAGGTTTTTTAAAGCAAGGGATGATGTTGGTTAACGTAAGGAGATATAATGGTGTTGTTTGTATGGTTGTTTTAATGCAAACATTGTGATTTTAATGTTAGAAATGTGATATGCTTAAGTGTTGTTAAAGCTCATGTTAATGGTGGTAATATATGAAATTTGGATTTTTGAAATGAGCTTTAATAATTGTGAAAATGATATGTCTTGATGTTACATGATGGTATCTGTATAAAATGTTTTTAAAGTTAATATTAAGAAAATGAGATTAGTAAATTGAAATTTAGGTAAAGTAGTAAGTTGAGAGTTTAGAGTTTTAATGGAATTTTGATGAGGATTATTTAGATATTGATAGTTTAATATATATTAAGCATATGAGCTGAATGAATATTATTGCATAAGAAAGTACTATGAATTGGGTAATGTGATTGATAATACGAAAATTTATTTTGAAATAAAGAGAAAATGACTAAACAAGTGAAAATGAGTTACCTTAAGTAATTGGGCTGGAAATGATGAAAATGGATATGAAGGGTATACTAAATGCTTTTAAAAAACAAGTGTGAGAGAGATGTCACATTAGAAATGTGACTACGACTTATGTGAAGTGTTATTATGGTTAGAGTGTATATATTTGTTGAGTTGATGAATAACTTAAGTCATGTTAAAAGAATGAGAATGATAATGTTCAATGAAAAGTAATAAACATTAAATTTGTATAGATTATATGCAAAAGAGAAATTAAATAAAATTTCATGATTATGTGTATACATGTATAGGGTATGTGAGATGAGTTTTTCGATATGAATGTAATTGTATTATGTAAGAAATATGGCAAGTAAGTCACATTATGAATGTGACCTATGAATGTGTATGTGATAGGAAAAAAATGTTATTGTATGTTTATTATTTTATACAATTACATGTTTAGTGGTATTAAGAATGATATTGCATGTATTAGCGGACCTAAGAGAGATTAGGTCTTGACCTGCGCAGAGCTAGACTATGTGATGAAATTGAGAGTGAGAATGGGCTCGAGTAATACTGGACCGTGAAATTTTTATTGTAATCACTGAACTTGATGATCATATAATATTTTGAGTCCCAAAGTATTTACATGTGGAAAGGTTCTATGTATATGTGTATAATAAGAGATTGTAAGGAAAAAAGGGAAGTATAATGTATGAAAATTTTTAGAAGAGATAGATTATAAATGGAGTAACAAATGGAAATTGTGTAAAATTTGCATATGATCGAATATGTATACGTAAGAGATGTTAATGGTAATATTGTTGAAACATGAGTTAGGCTAATGATGATCATATAATCGAGTGCAAATTGTTTTGAAACGGAGTTGAAATGTGTTAACTCTTGGTGTAGCAAAAGTTTAGGGAATGAATATGTAATCCTTGCGATACAAACTTAGCATTGTAATTGGAAATGTTGGAAGCAGAATAATAGAGGGACAGTATTGATTTATAAGTCACAGGCGTGACCATTAATCTCGTATGGCCATATGATTTGTTTAGTATATTTGGCCGGTTAGTTTTGTTATCCACAGATTTGGGTCTGAGATGACATGACCGTAGTATAGTTTTGGTGAGATTGATAATTATGTTTCTAGAAACATGGTCAAGAGTTATGATTGGTAAAGTTGTACCTTATCATTTTATGTTAGAAATTTGTTTATAATTATAGAAAGTATGGAAGAAAAGAGAACTGTGAAAATGTTTTGAGTTATGGATAATGTGATAGAAAGGTAATTATTGTAAAAATAGTAATGGTATGAAATGTGAGGAGATGTTAAATGGGAGAAATTACAAAATGTGATTGAAAGTTATACTGAATATGTTTATGATATAAAGTGAATAAGTGGATGGACTTAAGGTTTAAGTGAGTGAACTATAGGTAATAAATATGGTATGAAATAATCATGAGAATTTTGTGGAAATTGTACTAAGATAATAGAAAATAAACTATGTGTATATTGAAAGACAAATTGAAGTGTTTTGTTATTAATAATCATAATTTCAAAAACGCTGAAAAATGGATCCGAAGAGATTAGAATTTGAATATAAGTTTGACCTAATGGAATTAGGTCATATATATTGTGAAATATAATGATAAGTTTAAATAAGTTAATTGTTGGTTTGAATCAAACAAGATTGAAACGTAGGTATATTGTGACAGATAGATCAATTGATTCAGATTTCGCTAAGATTGTGAATTATTATTGAGATTTAATATGTATAGTTGTATTAATAGTATAAGATATAAGTGATAATGTATATGATGTAATATTCTGATATATGAATGGACATGAATGAATTGAGCTATATCAGTTGTAAATGATGATAAAAGGGAAAAGGTTGATTACCTGTAAAGTAAGTTTAAAGGCATTGTATTAATATTTATGTTAAGTGAGAAGCATGTTAAAGAAGGAATTAAATGTATGAAAAATAAGAATATTGTTATAAATTAAGATTTGATAAATGTCTATTCTGAAAGTGATTGTAGTGACGGGATAATCAATATTAAGATATAAATCAATGATTTTTAAGGTTAAGTTAAGAGAGTATTTATAGAGAGATGAAGTGATAAAATATCTTGAATGTAATAGATGGACGAAGTATATGTATATTATAAGATGATCTGATTCTTGTATAAAGATAAATTAATTGGGAATGTAATGAGTTATTTTGAATGCTTGGTTAAGAAAGTAATAAGATATATAAATATATATAATGATGAGTTATGAAGTTTAGAGAAGATGATTGACTCTAAGGGGGAGAGTAGAAGTTATGTAATTTGATGACATAATAACTTAATAATATGATTAACTTCATATGAAGGTTAAGATGGTATTTTGTTAAGAATGGATTGTTACTGTACTGGATAATTTCGAGGACGAAATTATTTAAGGGGGAGAGAATTGTAATATCCCAAAGAGTACCCTAAAAGTTTTGGAATTATTGTTGTATTTGGATTTAATATATATGTTTAATGGAAAGAGAAAAGAAGATAATTAATTCATTAAAAGGAAATATATAAGAGATATACATATAGCAACATATACATCACATATACATGATGTATATATTGGTGTAAGAAAAGTAAGTAAGTAGTAGTAATAATAATAATAATAATAATAATAATAATAATAATAATAATAATAATGACAAGAGAAAAAGAAGAAAAGAAAGTCAAAGGGAAGAGTAAATCTTGTGGTGGAGAATTTTTAGAGTTCTTTAATTATATTATTATTATTATATATATATATAAGATAAGCTTAAAAGGGAAAAGAGAGGATTTTCTTTATTTCCTTCTTTTTCTTCTTGAACGAGAGAGAGAGAGAGAGAGAGAGAGAGAGAGAGAGAGAGAGAGAGATGTGATTTTGTTGGCATACACATCAAATTATCAAAGGCTTTAAGAGAATTGAAGGTGGATATTGAAGATTTGGCAAAGAATTCAAGTAAGTGTTCATTTCTTTTTGTTGATTTCTATTGATTGTGTTTATATTTGATATGGTTAGTGTGTGAAGATGATGATAATGAAAGATTGAAGTATATATATATGTTGAATTGGTATTTAGATGATGATAATATGGTTATTTGTGAGGATGATGATGGATTGTTGAAATTGTTTAGTAAGGGTTTAATACAAATGAGTTGGAGAAATTGAGTAATTGATATATGGATGATGTATATAATGATTATTATTATGATACGTTGAAGATATATAAGTGTTAAATTAATAGGTGATTTATGTGTATATAAACCAAGATGTTGATTAAGGGTGTTGTAGTATGGATTTTGGAATGTTTGTATTTTCATGGATGAGAGTTCGGAATGTATAATTTTTGCCTGACATGGCCAGTGACACGGCCATGTCGTTGGGCGTGTCAACGGTACTGAGTTTGACGTTTGTGACACGACCATTAACACGACCGTGTTACTGAGCGTGTCATAGCTACTGAGAGATAAAGTAATTGACACGGCCATGAACACTCCCATGTTGTTAGGCGTGTCAATGTTTCTGTAAGGCAGAATGAGTGACATGTCCAGTGACACGCCCGTGTTACTGAGCATGTCAAAGCTTCTGTGTTGTTGGTTTAAGGCATGATTGAGGACACGCTCGTGTTGTTGAGCGTGTCATGTGTAAAGTTTGCCCTAGTTGGTTCGTATCTATATTATCTCTGTATCTCTGAGTGAGTGCGTATGATCACTTTTTGATTAGGTTTTGAAGAGATTGGGTTGCCCTAATCCAAGTGTTGGAGGATTCTTAGAAGAGGAGTTTAGATTGGTGTGAGTTTCTCTTGAGGTAAGTATAAACTTACATGGTTGCATTCATTTACATGATTTTGAGACTTAACACATTTGGCTATAAATGTGTTAAGTAATCTACTATATTGTTATTACTATTTGACTAATGTTATGATTTGTATAATGTGAAAGATATGATGATCATTCAAAAAGATATGTACAATGCAATTGGTTATGATGAATACTTTAATGATGAAATGTGAATTGTGATATGATGAGATGTGATGTCATTGTGTTGGCTATAATGATGCAAATGAGATGATTGAGGCATGGATGCCTAAATGATGATAAGAAAATGAGAATGAAATTGATAATGAAATAATGAATGAATTGTGTGTCTAATATGTTATTCCATTTTCAGAGTTTTGTTGTTGGTGGCATGCCTAATAGTAACAATCTCTTGAAGCTAGGTTGGGCTTGATCCTTGAAGTCAAGTTGGGTTGAAGTTTAGCATGCTTAACTCCCCTTGAAGCTTGATTGGGTCTAGTCCTTGAAGCCTAGTTGAGATGTTACAACCCTTGAAGCTAGGTTGGGTTTGGTTCTTGAAGCCAAGTTGGGTTGATACTTAGCATGCTTTGTTCCCCTTGAAGCTTGGTTGAGCCTAATCCTTGAAGCTTAGTTGGGATAATGATAATGATAAATGTGATAATTGAACCAAAACATTAACTCTGAAAGTTGAATGGCATATTAGTGTCTTTTGGGCCCATGCTTGTCTTTGTTTCAATGTGATTTATGAATGGTGAACCAATTGAATAAAGTAATGAAATGTAATGTTATGAAGTATGTTATGATTACAATACGTAAGTAAATTATTGAAAAGAAATATGGCCTGAAAAGCTATGTTGAAAGATGAGAATTTGAAAGTGTAATATGAAATGTAATATGTATATGGATGTGGACATTGTGAGTATTATTTTATGAATGTTCTAATAAGTTATGGAATTGTGGTTTGTGTTAATGATATATATGTATATGTATATAATTACGAGATTAGTAGAAATATATGAAAAGTGTAATTGAAATGGGAAAACATGATAAGAAAATAATGATACATAAATTTAATATATGAGTATGATTTTCTGTAATGTATGTTTATAATAATTATTTGTACTACTAAGCTTTCGAGCTTAGCGTGGTTGTGTAAATCGCGCAGGTGAGTAGGTGGTTGATATGAAGTCAAATCGTTATGCCACGAGAAGGGTAAGAGTATTTTGAGACCAACTAGAAGGTGGTGCATACATGTATAATTTAATTATGTTGTATTTTGATAAAAATATATTCATATGTATAAATGAATTTTGGTAAAGACAAGCTCATTATGTATATGTAATATCATCAAAAGTATAATGACTTTATAAATGTTCTTTAAATTAAATGTATTATTATTTGGAACTAAAGTAAATGTTTTAATCTGAACTGAAAAGTGACATTCTTATACTTTATATACGTACTGCATATATACAAGGTGTATGTATAGTGCTTATATAGAGTATGGGGGTGTTACAACTAGTGGTTCATGCCAAAAACAAGCCCATGGTTAATTTATTCTTAGTGTAAACTAGGCCCACAATTGATTTTTGGTATTTCATAATTGACCTAAATATTTTTGCAAGCTCTTTGTAAAATAGTTTTGTTTCTAAGCCCATTGTAAAAGATTTTAGAAAAATGGATTTTGGGCTTAGTATTTGGGCCATGGGCCAAAGAATCTTTGATTTTTTTTAGAAAAGTCTTATGTCCAAAGACCAACTTGAAAAAAATTTTGAAAATAGCTTTGGTCTTTCAGACTTTAAAGAAAATTTTATTTTGAGCTTACAATATACTTAGGTCATATTAGAAAAAGAATAAACCAAATAAGCCATGATTTAGACTAAGATAAACTAACCATAGTCAAACAACATGCATTTAGGGTAAAACCTAAGGAAAGTAACTAGGCCAATTACATGAGCTTTAGTCTTTGGGTAGAAAGGCTTAGGTTCCCATAGCAAGTATATACCAAACGGTACGAGGCTATGAGTGGTTATGCCATGCTCGATCTCCATACCTTGAGTGAAAGTATGATATCCCTTACATAACATAACACGGGTGTGCTAACTCACACACACAATGCAATCTAATATGATGTAATGGATAATATTATTATAAGAAAGAATAGAATAATATCAAGACCAACGGAATCAACTTCTCTTATCCCCAGTGGAGTCACCACTGTGAGCAGGGATTTTTGCCCCCACGCTCGGGGCCTTAAAGAATACGGACCTAAGTCCGGAGAAAATGGAGTCACCACTCGGACGAGCCGGGAAAAAAGAAAGGGGTGGATGACTCGATTCCTAAGGAATCCCCAACCCCCTAATAGGTTCGGAAAGTTGGGTACGTGTGGGGAAGGTGAGAAATGGCCCAGCACCCCTACGACGCCCGGTTCATTGGAACCGGCCTCCTTTACAGGTCTTAATATTATAAAATTCTTAAATATAATAACATTATCCATATTACACACAATAATTAAAAGAAAGCATCAATATATTAAAATCAAAGCAATGTCCAAACAAAACAAATAAATGGACATCCATCCAAGGATGGAAACATGTCCTTACATCACATGCCTAAATAGGATACCCACCAAAAAGGTAGAAACATGCCCTTTACATAGGTTCTAAAATAGAAAAGAAAATTAAATTACATGATATTTAACTAATGAGGTACCCACCAAGTGGAAACATACCTCTTACAACTTTTGGAAGTCTAAATTGATTGATAAAAGTAAATAATCATCCATAATAAATAAATCATTCATTAAAAGTATTTAAATATCAATAAAATAAACATCCATCCATGATAAATTAAATAAATCAAGTATTGAAATTAAATAGATTAAAGCATAAAAGATAAATCAAGGTATAAATAAATATGGAATTGAATAAAGCAAATAAAAGTTCAATTATAGCTACTGTGACTTTTTATGGAATTAAAATAGATTAGGGTTTTATGTTTTAAAAGGTTGGTAAGACTCTTTGATTAACCAAATTAAGGTTTGCATGGTGAAATCATGAAACTAGGGTTTTGAATACCTTAAAATACTTAAATTTGTGATTTTTGATTATTGAATTTTAAGCTACTGTGCAATTTTTGTGTTTTCATATTTTTATGTTTTTTTTATGTTTTAAAGGGATTAGGGTTCATAAAAATTAGGGTATAAGATTTTAAAAGGATTAGGGTTTATTATTTTAGGTTTAAAAGTTGAATTTTGGAGGTAAAAGATAATTTTTAGGGTTTTAGAAATCAATTTGATATTCTTTGAAGTTTTGAAGTTTTGTGAATTTAAACAAATGAGTTGAAGTTTTTATAAGTAGAAAAGATGTTTTTTTAAGGTTTTTTGAATGAAATAGAACCTACTTTAAAAATTTGAAAGAAACAGAATTTGATTTTGGTTTTGTAGAAAAATATGTTCAATTAAAGTTTTAAGGTTTTTAAGAAGAAAAAATAACAAATTTAAGTCTTTTTAGAAAAGAAGGTCACGTTTTAGTGTTTTAACTTTGGAAGAATTAAACTAAAGTTCTAAAGTTTTTGATTAAAAGAAACCCTAATTCCATAATTTAGCTACTGTGTAACATATATCAATTAAGGAAAATCACTTACCTTCATTTGTTGATTCTTCCAAAAATAATTCTTCTTGTATGAACTAGCTCCAAAGATAAGACTTTGTTGCCTTTTAATTCATTAATTCGTGCTGCTACTCCTTAAAAATCAGTTGAATTGAATTATTGCTTTTCCTTCCTTGATTTGGTTTCCAATCCCAAGCTCACTGTGAAATTTTTTTACCTCTCCTCAATTTGGTTCTATTGGTCCTTATTTATAATGGTTTTTAGGTTGTTTATTCCTAATTACACATGGCAATTAATATTAATAAAAAAAGAAATTAAAACCTAATTGGATTAGGTTTCTAAAAATTTGCGTCAAAAAATTTTGCGCTGGCAAAAACTGCGGCAGCCGGGCCCGTGGGGGGGCGTGTGGGCGTGCCAGCCTGCAGAAAATTCCTGTGGGTGGCTATTTCACCCGCAGGAAATTCCTGTGGGTGAAATAGAATTTCTATTTTGCCCACAGGAATTTTCTACGGGCGAAATAGTTCACCCGCAGGAAATTCCTGTGGGCAAACAGCTGGGCCTACGGGTGCGTCGCCCGCAGGAAATTCCTGTGGGCTAAGGTTTTGCCCGCAGGATTTTCCTGCGGGGTAAAACTTCCTCGGGCCCGCGCGACTGTTTTCCGACTCCGATTTTTTCCGACTCCGACTCCGACTCCAATTTTTATTTTTATTTTTATTTTTTGATTTTTATTTGTTTATTTTTATTTTTTATTAATAAAAATTAGATTATAAAGCAAAAACTATTTAATTAAAATTATTTTGGACCAATTAGAAAACAAAAATCATTTTGGACTAAATATAGCATATTGGATCGGATTGGGTCAAAAATTAAGGGTCTACAGCAATTATAGGCATGCCGCCAAACCCAGAACTCTGAAAATTAAATAGCATACTAGGCACGCAATTTATTCATATTTCTCATTACTAATCTCTTTCTCATTTTTACATATTCAATCTATGTAACACCCCTATACCCCGTATACGTACACTAAATACTACACCTGTAATATGCGTATACCAAATACAGGAGTGCTACGGTTTATAATAAGCAAATCAATCTTTCAATTTAACAATATTATAAGAAAACTTAAAATATTCAAATCATATTATAACGTTCAATAGATAAAACATTTATTTGATACGCAGCGGAAAATATAGCGGTATTAAAAAATACATATACATCAAAATCCATGTTTTACAAAACATAAAATTTATACATGTTTGGCAGTTTGTCTTTGATCTTTAAGCCCTCTATCAACGCTTCAGAATCTAGACTCAACTCGGCCTAGCTGAGCTCTCTGGTTCTATCCTGTCACCTGTGCAATGAACCACAATCGCGCTAAGCCAACGGCTTAGTGGTACAAACCACAATAACAATATGTTTCAATGCAATGTCAATGTCACACATTTCAACTATAAAGTCAATATTCATAAATGATATATTAATATTTCTCATAACACTACATTTCATTATCTTATTCCATTCTTTCACCATTCGTGAATCACATTGAAACAAAGACAAGCATGGGCCCAAAAGACACTAATATGTTATTCAAAGTTCAGAGTTACTGCTTTGGTCCATAATCACAATCATCAAGGCCGTAGGCGATACATATATATCTCTATCCATGGATAGTGTAACAGACCCAGTCTCTTAGACCTCAACCCGGCTAGACCCTAGGGCCCCAGTATCTTGGTCCTCAACCCGGCTAGACTGTTACTGTTTTTGAGGCTTACGACCCTGTCTTTTCACCCCAAAAACATCATATTTCACATTTTTCAGCTGGATTCGGCTTACGACCCGGTCTTTTCACCTATCCAGCGATTCATAGGCATGCTGCCAAACCCAAAACTATGAAAATTGAATAACATATTAAGCACACAATTTTTTTCATTTATCTCTTTATCAATCTTTTTCTCAATTCATTTCTCATTTCATTTCTCATTGCATATTCCATAATCAAATAGGCAACCATGCCCCAATTATTTCATTTGCACTATCATAGCCAACAACAATGGCTTCACATCTTAATTCACATTAAAGCAATTCATTATTTAAGTATTCATAACCAAACGCATTGGACATACATTTTGAATGATCATCATATCTTTCACATTATGCAAATCATAGCATTAATCAAATGTATCAACAATGTAATAGATTACTTAACACATTTACAACCAAATGTGTTAATTCCCAATGTCATTTAATGTATGCAATAATGTAGGGTTTGTACTTACCTCAAGAACAACTCACACCAATCTATACACTTCCTCTTCCAAGAATTCTCAACACTTAGGTTAGGGCAACTCAACCTCTTCACAACCTAATGCAAAAAGAATAATACACACTTATTTAAAGATACACATGAATTCCAATACAATTATCCACCTATTAGCCTCATACTAGACCCATAGATATCAAATTATAAGCCAACACAACTATCTAGGACCCACGGTCATGGCCTCACACCCCCACGGTCGTGGCCTCACAAACCCCCACGGGTGTGGCTTAGAAAACGAATCTGTCCAATTGCTTAACACCCCCACGGTCGTGGCATCCAAGGGCCACGGGCGTGGCATCCAAAATGCTTCTGTTTCAGACCAAACTCATGTATTCTATGCTTTTAACTCCATTAAACACAAACACAATGAAAATCTAAGATAATAATTGCTCAAACTCACAACATACATCAATTACCAAGTCACAACTCTTACTCTTTCAACACCAACCTAAATCCTTTTCTTCAATTTAACCCCAAAATCAAGATCAATTATACCCAACACTCTCAAACACACCACAATCAAACATATTCATACTATCCACAATCAATCATCAAACTCAATAACAACTTAAAATAAAACAAGAGAATCAAGAAGAAACTTACCAAAGTTAATGAAATTTCTCAAATCTCCAACTTGATCACTTGAATTCTCCTTCAATTTTGATCTTAAGAAAACAAAACTCTCTTTCTCTCTATTGCTTTGGAGTGTGCTGGCCAAACCACAAAGAAAAGAAGAAGAAAAAGAGTAAATGGCAAAGTCAAACACTTCTCCTACACTAAAACCTCCACCAAGCAATAAATCATTAAAATATTCTCATATATTCTCTTCCACTCATTTATTTTCCTTTTTATTTATTTCACTAATTTAAAATCAATAAATATCTTCTTTTGACTTTCATCACCTTGACTTGTATATGTTGTATATATTTCTATATACAACATATACACTCTCTCTCTTAACTTCTTTTCTCTTTCCATTAAATATATACACTTAATCCAAATACAACAATAAATATTCCAAAACTTTTAGGGTATACTTTGGATATTAAAATTCTCCCCCTCTAAAAAGAAATTTCGTCCTCGAAATTTCCTGATATCAAGTCTGAAACAACTGAGGATACTGATCTCGCATCACTTGTTCACTCTCCCAAGTTGCCTCTTCCTTTGGATGATTCTTCCAAAGAACTTTCACAAGTGGCACTTTCTTATTTCTCAACTCTTTCACTTCATGTGCCAAAATAGCAACTGGCACTTCTTCAAAAGTCAGATCCGAACTCACCTCAATAGATTCAACTGGCAGAACATAAGATGGATTTGATCTGTACCTCCGCAGCATAGAAACATGGAAGACATTATGGATTCTATCCAATTCAGGTGGCAAAGCGAGTCGATAAGCAACTGGTCCAACTCTCTCCAATACCTCATAAGGTCGAATAAAACGAGGATTTAGCTTTCCTCTTTGACCAAATCTCAAAATCTTTTTCCAAGGAGATACTTTCAAAAATACTTTATCTGCAACATCAAACTCTATATCTCTTCTCTTCAAATCTGAATAAGATTTCTGTCGATCTGAAGCTGCTTTCAACCGATCCCGAATTATTTTCACTTTCTCTTCTGTTTCTTTAATCAAATCAGGACCAACCAACTTGCCTTCTCCAACTTCATTCCAACACAGAGGCGTTCTGCATCTTCTACCATACAATGAATCATATGGTGCCATTCCAATACTAGTTTGATGACTGTTGTTGTAAGCAAATTCCACAAGTGGCAAAAATCTGTCCCAACTTCCAGAAAAATCAATGACAGCTTCTCAACATATCCTCTATAATCTGTATCACTCTCTCTGACTGCCCATCTGTCTGCGGATGAAAAGCAGTGCTAAAGTGTAATCGAGAACCCAAAGCACCATGTAAACTCTTCCAAAACCTTGAAGTAAACCGAGGATCTCGATCAGACACTAAAGAAATTGGGACTCCATGTAACTTCACTATCTCACTGATATACAACTCAGCTAACTTCTCAAGAGAATAGTCTATCCGAACTGGAAGAAAATGAGCTGTCTTTGTCAACCGATCAATAATCACCCAAACAGCATCATGCTTCTTCTGAGTCAATGGCAAACCAGACACAAAATCCATTGTCACACGTTCCCATTTCCATTTAGGCACTGTTAAAGGTTGAAGCAACCATGTAGGAACTTGATGCTCAAATTTAACCCTCTGACAAGTGAGACACTTGGATACAAATTCCGCTATATCTCTCTTCATGCCTGTCCACTAATAATGTTGCTTCAAATCCTGATACATCTTTGTACTCCTAGGGTGCATAGCAAAAACTGACTGGTGTGCTTCTTCTAAAATAATCTTTCTCAATCTTGCATCATCAGGAACACACAATCTATCCTTAAACCAAAGGCTACCATCGTCTCTCACATAAAAATCTCTACTCTCTCCTTTTTGGCAATCTAATACAACTTTCTGAATTTTCTCATCAGCCAATTGAGCCTCTTTAATCTGATCCAACAACACCGGTCTCAAAACCAACTGAGCCAACAATGCACCATCATTACATGATTCAAAACTAGCATGCAACGCTCTCAACTCAACAAGCAACGAGAGCGAATAAACAGTCAAACCTGCCAAAGACTTCCGACTCAAGGCATCAGCCACAACATTCGCCTTACAATGATGATAATCAATCAAACAATCATAGTCTTTAATCAATTCCAACCACAGTCTCTGCCGAAGATTAAGCTCTCTTTGAACCCCCAAATATTTCAAACTCTTATGATCCATCTAAATGAAACACTTCTCTCCATACAAGTAGTGCCACCAAATCTTCAAAGCAAACATTATGGCTGCTAACTCCAAATCATGCGTCGGGTAATTAAGCTCATGTGGCTTCAACTGCCGAGAAGCATAAGCTATAACTTACCCTCTTGCATCAAGACACATCCTAAACCATTATGTGAAGCATCACTATAAATCACATATGGTTTATCTTCCACAGGCAAAGTAATAACAGGCGCTTGAGTCAACATCTCCTTCAACTGCTCAAAGCTAGCTTGACACTGATCTATCCATACAAATCTAACTCCCTTTCTAAGTAATCTGGTGAGTAGAGTAGCTATCAAAGAAAAACCTTTCACAAAGTGTCAATAATAGCCTGCCAAACCCAGAAAACTTCTAACTTCAGTCACAGACTTTGGTGGACTCCAATTCAAAATAGCCTCAACTTTACTCGGATCAACTCTTATACCATCTGCTGAAACTATATGACCCAGAAAAGTCACTTGATCAAGCCAAAACTCACACTTCGATAGCTTAGCATACAATTGCTTCTCTCTCAAAGTCTGCAATACAATCCACAAATGCTTGTTATGATCTTCTTCATTACGCGAATACACCAAAATATCATCAATGAAAACCACCACAAATTGATCTAGATAGGGCCTAAACACCCTATTCATCAAATCCATGAAAGCTGCAGGTGCATTCGTCAATCCAAAAGGCATCACTAAGAACTCATAATGCCCATATCTTGTGCGGAAAGCTGTCTTAGGAACATCTTCAGCTCTGACTCTCAACTGATGGTACCCTGATCTCAAATCAATCTTGGAAAATACTGCTGCTCCCTTCAACTGATCAAAGAGATCATCAATCCGAGGCAAAGGATACTTATTCTTGATAGTCACTGTAATATCCTAACGTATGCCTTAGAAGTTTTGCATATTGTTGTTGTTTGCTTAAATGGAATATATATTTTATGTGATAAGAAAAGAAATTGGATTGAATGTGTATGTATATGTGTTTTGGGAAAGAAAAGAGGGTTTAGAGAGAAGTGTATATGTTGTTTATATGATAATATATATAACATATAAGTTGGTCAAAAGAGTGGTCAAGGGAAGAAGATATTTTCTTATGGGATTTGTAAAATTACTTAAATGGGCTTTTAAGGGAAAAGAAAGTTAGAACAATTGGTTAAAGGGTGTTTTGGTAATTGCCTTTGATGAAACACTTGGTGGAGATAAAAAGGGAAATTTGACTTTGCTTCTTTATGTTTTCTTCTTCTTTTTCCTTGGTGTTGGCCGGCTCTTTGATAGACAAAGGAAAGCAAGAGACAAAGAGAAGATCTTGATGTGTTAAGCTCAAATTGAAGGAAGATTAAGTGATCAAGTTGATGATTCAAGAAGTGTTATAACTTTGGTAAGTTCTCTTTTGATATTTTTGTTTGTTTGGAATGGTATTTGAGGTTGATAGACTTTTAAGAGTGTGTTGGTTGATGTTGATATGCTTATGAGTGTTTGAATGTTTTGATTATGGATTTTAAGGATAAGTTGAAGGAAAGAGTAAGTTGGTTGGATGAGGTGATGTTGTGTTGTGTTTAGGGTTTTGAGAAGATTTGGTGTTTTGTGTTTGATGTGTGTTTTGGCTTGTTTTGGTGTTGTTGTAAGTTTGAGATGGGTTTTTGGACATGTTTTGTGAAGATTGTTTGAAGAGGATGTTAAGGAATAGAGGTGTGTTGTTGAGTGTTTGGTTGTTTTGGCCGGAATCTTGATTTGTGGCCGGGCACGCCCATGAGCACGTCCAGGGTTTTTAGGCGCGTCAATTGTGTTGGAGGCAGTAGGTTTGACACGACCAGTAACACGACCGTGTTATTGAACGTGTCATAGCTACTGTGAGATTTTAGAATTTACATGGCCAGGAGCACGTTCATGATGTTGGACGTGTTGTTATGTTTGAGAGGCAGAAGGTATTACACGCCCATGAACACGCCCGTGTTGTTGAGCGTGTAAAGGCTTCTATGTTGTGGAGTTAGGACACGGTCAGGAACACGCCCGTGTGGGTGAGCGTGTCAAGATTAGGGTTTGCCCTAGTTAACTCTTAATTGGATTATCTCTTGTGTATCTCTAAGCAAGTGTATGTTATTACTTTTGGATTAGGTTTTGAAGCAAGTGATTGATCATTGATTTGAGAAGTGAAGAATCTTGGTAAAGGAAAGTGTTTAGGGTTGTGTGATTTGTGATTGAGGTAAGTACAAATTACATAATTGCATACATTCATAAAATATTGAGATTTAACCTACATTTGCTCATGTTGATGATGCATATGAATAATGATATGTTGTGTTACAATGTGGAGTGAAATGTTGATATTTATGAATGATGCTATGTGGGATATAATGTGATCATTGTTGATGAATTACTTTAATGTTATGATTGAGGCTTGTTTGCCTAATTGATGATATAAATGTACAGTTGAATAATGAAGAGTATATTGTGAATTAAGATGTAAAGCTATTGTGACTGGCTATGATGATTCTATTGAAAGAAATAAGGCATGTTTGCCTAAATGATGATGAGAATTGAGAATTGAAAATGATAATTGAATAATAAATGAATTGTGTGGCTAATGTGTTATTCCATTTTCAGAGTTTGTTGTTGGTGGCATGCCTAATAATGGTAACAATCTCTTGAAGTTAGGTTGGATATGATCCTTGAAGCCTAATTGAGATGTTACAACCCTTGAAGCTAGGTTGGGTTGGTTCTTGAAGCCAAGTTGGGTTGATGCTTACCATGCTTTGCTCCCCTTGAAGCTTGGTTGAACCTAATCCTTGAAGCCTAGTTGGGTCTATGATATTGATAAATGTGGTAACAAAACCAAAGCATTAACTCTGAAAATTGAATGGCATATTAGTGTGTTTTGGGCCCATGCTTGTCTTTGTTTAATGTGATTCATGAATGGTAACATAATTGATAAATGAGGTATATGGAAAGGTGTTGAAATGTGATATGTTCATATATTGTGGTTTATGGAATGTAAAGGTATGTTGTTAGCTTTATATCTATGATGTTGTTCTTATTAATAAGGTGTGTGGCATTGCATTGCACTAAAGCATAACATTAGCATGATGTGTCTTACTAAGCCCTTGGCTTAGCGCGATAGTGTTGATCGCGCAGGTGATAGAGTTGAACCCGAGAGCTCTTCGAGACCGTGTGAGAGTAGACATTGAAGAATCTATTTTGGAACTTAAAGATCAGAGCAGAATTGCCAATCATGTATACTTCTTTATATTTTGTAAAGTATTGTTTATAATGTAAATATATATATATATAGTTGTAAACATGGATTTAAATGTTTTCATATATGTAAATATTTTATAACTTCCGCTGTGTATTAATTAAATGTATGTATATATCTAATTTGTTTTATACTACAAGTTAATGTCTTACTTTCTATAATGTATAATGATAAAGATTATGGTATCTTTTTAAATGTTTTGAGTGTTAAGGAACTTCGTAGCATCCTTATGTTCAGTGCATACATACTACATTGTGGTGGTTGTAGTGTGCGTGTACCGGATGTGGGGGTGTTACAATTGTTTTGGTATCAGAGCCTAGGTTTGAGATTCTCAACCTAGGTAAAATGTAAGAAAAAGAATATTTTTATTTAAAAAGTCAGTTTTTGAATCACATACATGTGTGATATTGGCAGTCTCTGATCTTTAATAAGATGTAATCTGTTGTGTTTGCAGACATAGGTTGTGATGGATTCTCACTCACATCAGTCGGTCGAGGGTAGTGCCGAAAGTATAGCTCCGGAGGATAGAGCTAGAGTTGATAGTGCTGGGGAGGCACCTGCTTTGGTGTCGGGGAGACCAGTTGGTGAGGAGGTTCCGCCAGCTTGGCTTAGGCATGTGGTAGAGCTTTGAGGCAAGCACCAGTGAAACCACAGCCACCACCCCCTCAGCCTTTGGTATCAGTGAGGCACTATGATAAACTAAGAAAGTATGGAGCGGAGGATTTCCTTGGTACTGTTGATCCAGCTGTAGCGGAGCAGTGGCTTGATAAAGTACAGAGAATCTTTATTCAGTTGCAGGCCACCCCAGAGGAAAAGTTTGATTATGCAAGATCATTGCTGCAGAAGGACGCATACGACTGGTGGAAAACAGTGCCACATGCTATGGATGATCCACCAACATTGTCCTATGCTGACTTTTTGAGAGAATTTGAATTGAAGTATACTCCGAGGGAGTATAAGGACATGAAGAAGATGGAGTTTTTGAGTTTAAAGCAAGACAGCCGAACCGTAACAGAATATGAAGTTGAGTTTATCCGGTTGAGCCAGTATGCTGGGGGTATTATATCTGATGAGATAGATAGATGCAAAAGATTTGATGAGGGATTGAGGCCCTCTATCATGTGCTTAGTGGCTGGATCTAGATATCATGATTTTTCCCAGCTTGTGGCAGCAGCTCGGAGTGTGGAGCGAGCTCAAGTTATTGCAGCTACTTCAGAGGAAGAGGTTAGGGTTAGAAGACCCCAATTTGAGGCAGGGTCTTCATCTGCTAAAAGAGGTAAAGGTAGCTTTGTTCCTCGGGTTAGTAGGAGTCAGAGGCCAGCTGGTAGGTCAGTGCAGTTCCAGAGGCAGAGATTTAAACCTGCAGTTTCAGTGGCGAGTACTCCGACCCCAATGATCCAGAGATCCACCCTACCTACCTGCATTCATTGTGGTAGGCCACATGGTGGTCCTTGTTAGAAGACTGGTGTAGCAGGGGTATGCTTCAGATGTGGATCACCTGATCACTTTGTGAGAGACTATCCTGAGAGGCAAGAGTAGATGTCAGTTGATTCTGTAGCTTCTCGACCTAGTGTGAGAGGAGGTCGAGGAGGTAGAGGTGTCAGCAGAGGAGGTAGATCTGGGTTCAGTTCTAGAGGAGGTTCTACATCCAAGGAGAGTAGACCAGAGGAGGTTGGATCTTCCCAGAGGATATATGTTATGCAGAGGCAGCCAGATGCTTCGGCAGTCATAGCTGGTACTTTTTCTTTATTTGATACTTCAGCACTTGCTTTGATTGATCCCGGATCCACACATTCATATATTAGTGCATCTATTTTGCCTGTGTCTGATATGCATGCTGAATCCCTAGGATTTGATGTATTGGTGACAAATCCTTTAGGGCATAGTGTGATTGTTAGTAGGGTGCACCGGAATAGTGCAGTAGTGGTGCAAGGTGAAGAGTTCCTTGGGGATTTGATTGAAATGCCTTTTAAGGAATATGATGTGATCCTAGGCATGGACTGGCTATCTCGACATGGAGCTGTGGTAGATTGTAAAAAGAAAATTGTTTCTTTGAGAACTGGTGATGGTAGAGAGGTGATAGTATCTAATGAGCAAGGACAGCTAGCATCTTTGTTTGTTTCAGCTGTTGCAGCCAGGAGGTTGATTAGAAAAGGGTGTGATTCTTATCTTACTCATGTAGTAGATACTAGAGTAAAGGGTTCTCAAATTGATGATATACCCACAGTTGAAGAGTTTCCAGACGTGTTTCCAGAGGAGTTGCCAGGGTTGCCTCCTGAGAGAGAGGTAGAGTTTGGTATTGAATTATTGCCTGGTACCACTCCTATCTCTATTACTCCTTACAGAATGGCACCAGCAGAATTGAGGGAGTTAAAAGTGCAATTACAGGAGTTGTTGGATAAAGGATTTATTCGCCCTAGTGTTTCTCCTTGGGGAGCTCCTGTTTTATTTGTGAGGAAGAAAGATGGTACTATGAGATTGTGTATCGATTATAGGCAATTGAACAAGGTGACCATTAAAAATAAATATCCTTTGCCTAGAATCGATGATCTCTTTGATCAGTTGAAAGGAGCGTCAGTGTTTTCTAAAATTGATTTGAGATCAGGGTACCATCAGCTGAGGGTCAAAGCTGAAGATGTTCCGAAGACAGCCTTTCAGACCAGGTATGGGCATTATGAGTTTTTAGTAATGCCTTTTGGATTGACGAATGCACCTGCAGCTTTTATGGATTTGATGAATAGGGTGTTTAGGCCCTATTTGGATCAGTTTGTGATAGTGTTTATAGATGATATTTTGGTGTATTCGCGTAATGAGGAGGAACATGACCAACATTTGAGGATTGTGCTGCAGATTTTGAGAGAGAAGCAATTGTTTGCTAAATTGTCGAAGTGTGAGTTCTGGCTTAACCAAGTAACTTTTCTCGGTCATATAGTTTCAACAGAGGGTATTAGAGTTGATCCGAGTAAAGTTGAAGCTATTCTGAATTGGAGTCCACCAAAATCTGTGACTGAAGTTAGAAGTTTTCTGGGTTTGGCAGGCTATTACCGACGATTTGTGAAAGGATTTTCTTTGATAGCTACTCCACTTACCAGATTGCTTTGAAAGGGAGTTAAATTTGTGTGGACGGATCAGTGTCAGGCTAGCTTTGAGCAGTTGAGAGAAATGTTAACTCAAGCGCCTATTCTTACTTTACCTGTGGAAGATAAACCATATGTGATTTACAGTGATGCTTCACATAGTGGTTTGAGGTGTGTGCTGATGCAAGAAGGTAAAGTTATAGCTTATGCTTCTCGACAGTTGAAACCGCATGAGCTTAACTATCCGACTCATGATTTGGAACTAGCAGCTATTGTGTTTGCATTGAAGATTTGGCGACACTACTTGTTTGGGGAGAAATGTTTCATCTACACTGATCACAAAAGCTTGAAATATTTGGGTGTCCAAAAAGAGCTTAATCTTCGGCAGAGGAGATGGTTGGAGTTAATCAAAGACTATGACTGTTTGATTGATTATCATCCAGGTAAAGCAAATGTTGTTGCTGATGCCTTGAGTCGGAAGTCTTTAGCAGGTTTAACTGTGTATTCGCTCTCGTTGCTTATTGAGTTGAGAGCTTTGCATGCCAGTTTTGTATCTTGTGATGATGGTGCATTGTTGGCACAGTTGCAATTGAAACCGGTATTGTTGGATCAGATTAAAGAGGCCCAGTTGGCTGATGAGAAGATTCAAAAGATTGTTTCAGATTGTCAGAATGGAAAGAGTAGGGATTTTGTTGTGAGAAGTGATGGGAGTCTCTGGTTTAAGAACAGATTGTGTGTACCCGATGATGCTAATTTGAAAAGGATTATTTTAGAAGAGGCACATCAGTCAGTATTTGCTATGCATCCGGGCAATACCAAGATGTATCATGATTTGAGACAGCATTACTGGTGGTTTGGTTTGAAGAGAGACATTGCTGAGTTTGTATCAAAATGTCTCACATGTCAGAAGGTAAAAGCAGAGCATCAAGTTCCAACCGGGTTGCTTCAACCTTTGTTAGTGCCTGAATGGAAGTGGGAAAGAGTGACAATGGATTTTGTGTCTGGATTGCCATTGACACAAAAGAAATATGATGCTATTTGGGTGATTGTGGATAGATTGACTAAAACAGCTCATTTCCTTCCGGTTCGGATGGATTACTCTTTGGAGAGATTGGCTGAGCTGTATATCCATGAGATTGTGAAATTGCATGGTGTCCCAATTTCTTTAGTGTCTGATCGAGATCCCCGGTTTACTTCAAGGTTTTGGAAGAGTTTGCATAGTGCTATGGGTTCTCGACTGCACTTCAGCACTGCTTTTCATCCACAGACGGATGGACAGTCTGAGAGGGTGATACAGATTATCGAGGACATGTTGAGAAGCTGTGTTATTGATTTCTTTGGAAGTTGGGATAGATTTCTACCACTTGTGGAGTTTGCCTACAACAACAGTCACCAATCCAGCATTGGTATGGCACCATTTGAAGCATTATATGGTAGATGGTGTAGGACACCTCTGTGTTGGAGTGAACTTGGAGATGGTAAGTTAATTGGGCCTGATTTGATTAAAGAAACTGAGGAGAAAGTGAGGATGATTCGAGATAGGTTAAAAGCAGCTTCAGACCGACAGAAGTCTTATGCAGATCTGAAAAGGAGGGATATAGAGTTTGATGTTGGAGATAAGGTATTTTTGAAAGTGTCTCCTTGGAAGAAGATATTGAGGTTTGGTCGGAAAGGAAAATTGAGTCCTCATTTCATTGGACCGTATGAAGTTTTGGAAAGAGTTGGGCCAGTTGCTTATCGACTTGCTTTGCCACCTGAGTTGGATCATATTCATAATGTATTCCATGTTTCTATGTTGAGGAGGTACAGATCAGATTCATCTCATGTGTTGCCGATTGAATCTATCGAAGTAAGTCAAGATTTGACGATTGAAGAGGAACCAGTTGCTATTTTGGCATGTGAAGTGAAAGAATTGAGAAATAAGAAAGTGCCACTTGTGAAGATTTTGTGGAAGAATCATGCAAAAGAAGAAGCAACTTGGGAAAGTGAACAAACCATGCGAGATCAGTATCCTCAGTTGTTTCAGAATTGATATTAGGTAATTTCGAGGATGAAATTTCTTTTTAGAGGGGGAGAATTGTAATATCCTAACGTATGCCTTAGAAGTTTTGCATATTGTTGTTGTTTGCTTAAATGGAATATATATGTTATGTGATAAGAAAAGAAATTGGATTGAATGTGTATGTATATGTGTTTTGGGAAAGAAAAGAGGGTTTAGAGAGAAGTGTATATGTTGTTTATATGATAATATATATAACATATAAGTTGGTCAAAAGAGTGGTCAAGGGAAGAAGATATTTTCTTATGGGATTTGTAAAATTACTTAAATGGGCTTTTAAGGGAAAAGAAAGTTAGAACAATTGGTTAAAGGGTGTTTTGGTAATTGCCTTTGATGAAACACTTGGTGGAGATAAAAAGGGAAATTTGACTTTGCTTCTTTATGTTTTCTTCTTCTTTTTCCTTGGTGTTGGTCGGCTCTTTCATAGACAAAGGAAAGCAAGAGACAAAGAGAAGATCTTGATGTGTTAAGCTCAAATTGAAGGAAGATTAAGTGATCAAGTTGATGATTCAAGAAGTGTTATAACTTTGGTAAGTTCTCTTTTGATCTTTTTGTTTGTTTGGAATGGTATTTGAGGTTGATAGACTTTTAAGAGTGTGTTGGTTGATGTTGATATGTTTATGAGTGTTTGAATGTTTTGATTATGGATTTTAAGGATAAGTTGAAGGAACGAGTAAGTTGGTTGGATGAGGTGATGTTGTGTTGTGTTTAGGGTTTTGAGATGATTTGGTGTTTTGTGTTTGATGTGTGTTTTGGCTTGTTTTGGTGTTGTTGTAAGTTTGAGATGGGTTTTTGGATATGTTTTGTGAAGATTGTTTGAAGAGGATGTTAAGGAATAGAGGTGTGTTGTTGAGTGTTTGGTTGTTTTGGCCGAAATCTTGATTTGTGGCCGGGCACGCCCATGAGCATGTCCAGGGTTTTTAGGCGTGTCAATTGTGTTGGAGGCAGTAGGTTTGACATGACCAGTAACACGATCGTGTTATTGAACGTGTCATAGCTACTGTGAGATTTGAGAATTTACACGGCCAGGAGCACGTTCATGATGTTGGACGTGTTGTTATGTTTGAGAGGCAGAAGGTATTACACGCCCATGAACACGCCCGTGTTGTTGAGCGTGTAAAGGCTTCTGTGTTGTGGAGTTAGGACACGGTCAGGAACACGCCCGTGTGGGTGAGCTTGTCAAGATTAGGGTTTTCCCTAGTTAACTCTTAATTGGATTATCTCTTGTGTATCTCTAAGCAAGTGTATGTTATTACTTTTGGATTAGGTTTTGAAGCAAGTGATTGATCATTGATTTGAGAAGTGAAGAATCTTGGTTAAGGAAAGTGTTTAGGGTTGTGTGATTTGTGATTGAGGTAAGTACAAATTACATAATTGCATACATTCATAAAATATTGAGATTTAACCTACATTTGCTCATGTTGATGATGCATATGAATAATGATATGTTGTGTTACAATGTGGAGTGAAATGTTGATATTTATGAATGATGCTATGTGGGATATAATGTGATCATTGTTGATGAATTACTTTAATGTTATGATTGAGTCTTGTTTGCCTAATTGATGATATAAATGTACACTTGAATAATGAAGAGTATATTGTGAATTAAGATGTAAAGCTATTGTGACTGGCTATGATGATTCTATTGAAAGAAATAAGGCATGTTTGCCTAAATGATGATGAGAATTGAGAATTGAAAATGATAATTGAATAATAAATGAATTGTGTGGCTAATGTGTTATTCCATTTTCAGAGTTTGTTGTTGGTGGCATGCCTAATAATGGTAACAATCTCTTGAAGTTAGGTTGGATATGATCCTTGAAGCCTAATTGAGATGTTACAACCCTTGAAGCTAGGTTGGGTTGGTTCTTGAAGCCAAGTTGGGTTGATGCTTACCATGCTTTGCTCCCCTTGAAGCTTGGTTGAACCTAATCCTTGAAGCCTAGTTGGGTCTATGATATTGATAAATGTGGTAACAAAACCAAAGCATTAACTCTGAAAATTGAATGGCATATTAGTGTGTTTTGGGCCCATGCTTGTCTTTGTTTAATGTGATTCATGAATGGTAACATAATTGATAAATGAGGTATATGGAAAGGTGTTGAAATGTGATATGTTCATATATTGTGGTTTATGGAATGTAAAGGTATGTTGTTAGCTTTATATCTATGATGTTGTTCTTATTAATAAGGTGTGTGGCATTGCATTGCACTAAAGCATAACATTAGCATGATGTGTCTTACTAAGCCATTGGCTTAGCGCGATAGTGTTGATCGCGCAGGTGATAGAGTTGAACCCGAGAGCTCTTCGAGACCGTGTGAGAGTAGACATTAAAGAATCTATTTTGGAACTTAAAGATCAGAGCAGAATTGCCAATCATGTATACTTCTTTATATTTTGTAAAGTATTGTTTATAATGTAAATATATATATATATATAGTTGTAAACATGGATTTAAATGTTTTCATATATGTAAATATTTTATAACTTCCGCTGTGTATTAATTAAATGTATGTATATATCTAATTTGTTTTATACTACAAGTTAATGTCTTACTTTCTATAATGTATAATGATAAAGATTATGGTATCTTTTTAAATGTTTTGAGTGTTAAGGAACTTCGTAGCATCCTTATGTTCAGTGCATACATACTACATTGTGGTGGTTGTAGTGTGCGTGTACCGGATGTGAGGGTGTTACAGTCACTTTATTCAATTGCCTATAATCGATGCACAACCTCAAAGTACCATCCTTCTTCTTCATAAATAAAATAGGAGCTCCCCATGGAGAAACACTAGGGCGAATAAACCCTTTATCCAACAACTCCTGCAACTGCACCTTCAACTCTCTCAACTCAGCAGGTGCCATTCGATAAGGAGTAATAGAGATGGGAGTGGTACCAGGCAACAAATCGATACCAAACTCAACCTCTCTCTCAGGGGGTAACCCTGGAAACTCCTTAGGAAACACATATGGAAATTTCGCAACTGTGGGTATACTATCTAGTTGAGAACCCACTACTCTGGTATCCACAACATGAGCAAGATAAGCATCACACCCTTTTCTAATCAACTTCCTAGCTGCTACAGCTGATACAAACAAGGATGCAAGTTGTCTCTGCTCACTAGACACCATCACATTTCTACCATCACCGGTTCTCAAAGTAACACACTTCTTTTGACAATCTACCACAGCTCCATGCTTAGACAACCAATCCATGCCTAAGATCAAATCATACTCCTTAAAAGGCATTTCAATCAAATCCCCCAAAAATTCCTCACCTTGCACCACAACTGAACCATCTCGGTGCACCTTGCTAACAACCACACTATGCCCTAAAGGATTTGTCAACAAGACATCAAATCCTAAGGACTCAGTATGCAATTCAGACACAGGCAAGATAGATGCACTTATGTATAAATGAGTAGATCCCGAATCAATCAAAGCAAGAATTGAAATGCCAAATAAAGAAAATGTACCCGTAATGACTGCTGAAGCATCAGGCTGCCTCTGCATCACATACACTCTCTGAGAAGACCCAGCCTCATCTGGCCTACTGCCTTCGGATGTAGAGCCTCCTCTCTGACTGATCCCATGTTGTCCACCTCTACTAACACCTCTGCCACTTCGACCTCATCTCACACTAGGTCGAGAAACTGCAGAATCCGCCTGCCTATGCTCCTGCATCTCAGGACATTCTCTAATGAAATGGTCAGGCGATCCACATCTAAAACACCCAGCTGATCCACCAATCTTCCAAAAAACACCCCCATGTATCCTGCCACAATGGACACATGTAGGTGGAGTAGACCTCTGAACCACTAGAGTCGGAGCACTAGCTACAGAAACTGTAGATCTCAGTCTCTGCCTCTGATACTGAACTGACCTGCCCGATTGCCTCTGGCTCCTACTGATCCTCGGAATAAAACTTCCTCTGCCTCTCTTCATAGACGAAGACCCTGACTCAAATTGGAATCTCCTAACTCTGGTCTCCTCTTCAGTAGCAGATGCTGCAATACCCTATGCTCTCTCAACATTTCTAGCTGCAGCAACCAATTGAGAAAAATCCTAGTACCGAGAACCAGCCACAATACACATAATAGAGGGTCTCAACCCCTCCTCAAATCTCCTACATCGATCAATCTCATCTGCAATAATCCCCCCGGCATAATGACTCAACCGGATGAACTCTACCTCATACTCTGTAACAGTCTGGTTATCTTGCCTCAAATTCAGAAATTCCATCTTTTTAGCATCCTTATACTCCCTCAGAGTATATTTCTGCTCAAACTCCCGCAGAAAATCACTATAAAACAATGTTGGTGGATCATCCATGGCATGAGGAACTGTCTTCCACCAATCATAAGCATCTTTTTGCAATAAGGATCTAGCATAATCAAATTTCTCTTCAGGAGTAGCTTGCATATGAATAAATACCCTCTGCACTCTATCCAACCACTGCTCAGCTACTGCAGGATCTGTAGTACCCAAGAAATCCTCAGTCCGATATTTCCTCAATTTATCATAATGCCTCACTGGTACTTGCGGCTGCGGTGGCGGTGGCGGCTGCTGCACTGGAGCTTGCCTCAATAATTCTACCACATGCCGTAACCAAACCGGCGTAACCTCATCAGTAGCTGATCTCTCTGGCACAGGAACAGGTGCCTCTCCAGCTCTATCAACCCTAGCTCCATCTCTACCCTCTTCAAGAGCTACGTTCTCAGCACTACCTTCTACAGACTGACGTGACTGAGATGCCATCACTACCTATGTCTGCAAACACAGTAGAATATACCTCATTAAAGATCAAAGACTGCAAATGCCAAAACATGTATCTTATTTAAAAACCAACTTTTAAAATCAAAATATTCTTTTTCTTACAATTTACCTAGGTTGAGAATCTCAAACCTAGGCTCTGATACCAAAACAATTGTAACACCCCTATACCCTGTATATGTACACTACATACTACACCTGTAATATGCGTATACCGAATACAGGAGTGCTATAGTTTATAATAAGCAAACCAATCTTTCAATTTAATAATATTATAAGAAAAAATAAAGTATTCAAATCATATTATAACGTTCAATAGATAAAACATTTATTTGATACGCAGTGGAAAATATAGCGGTATTTACAAATACATATACATCAAAATCCATGTTTTACAAAACATAAAATTTATACATGTTTGGCAGTTTGTCTTTGATCTTTAAGCCCTCTATCAATGCTTCAGAATCTAGATTCAACTCGGCCTAGCTGAGCTCTCTGGTTCTATCCTGTCATCTGCGCAATGAACCACAATCGCGCTAAGCCAACGGCTTAGTGGTACAAACCACAATAACAATATGTTTCAATGCAATGTCAATGTCACACATTTCAACTATAAAGACAATATTCGTAAATGATATATTAATATTTCTCATAACACTACATTTCATTATCTTATTCCATTCTTTCACCATTCGTGAATCACATTGAAACAAAGACAAGCATGGGCCCAAAAGACACTAATATGTTATTCAAAGTTCAGAGTTACTGCTTTGGTCCATAATCACAATCATCAAGCCCGTAGGCGATACATATATATCTCTATCCATGGATAGTGTAATAGACCCAGTCTCTTGGACCTCAACCCGGCTAGACCCTAGGGCCCCAGTATCTTGGTCCTCAACCTGGCTAGACTGTTACTGTTTTTGAGGCTTACGACCCTGTCTTTTCACCCCAAAAACATCATATTTCACATTTTTCAGCTGGATTCGGCTTACGACCCGGTCTTTTCACCTATCCAGCGATTCATAGGCATGCCGCCAAACCCAAAACTATGAAAATTGAATAACATATTAAGCACACAATTTTTTTCATTTATCTCTTTATCAATCTCTTTCTCAATTCATTTCTCATTTCATTTCTCATTTCATATTCCATAATCAAATAGGCAACCATGCCCCAATTATTTCATTTGCACTATCATAGCCAACAACAATGGCTTCACATCTTAATTCACATTAAAGCAATTCATTATTTAAGTATTCATAACCAAATGCATTGAACATACATTTTGAATGATCATCATATCTTTCACATTATGCAAATCATAGCATTAATCAAATGTATCAACAATGTAATAGATTACTTAACACATTTACAACCAAATGTGTTAATTCCCAATGTCATTTAATGTATGCAATAATGTAGGGTTTGTACTTACCTCAAGAACAACTCACACCAATCTATACACTTCCTCTTCCAAGAATTCTCAACACTTAGGTTAGGGCAACTCAACCTCTTCACAACCAAATGCAAAAAGAATAATACACACTTATTTAAAGATACACATGAATTCCAATACAATTATCCACCTATTAGCCTCATACTAGACCCACAGATATCAAATTATAAGCCAACACAACTATCTAGGACCCACGGTCATGGCCTCACACCCCCACGGTCGTGGCCTCACAAACCCCCACGGGTGTGGCTTAGAAAATGAATCTGTCCAATTGCTTAACACCCCCATGGTCGTGGCATCCAAGGGCCACGGGCGTGGCATCCAAGGGCCATGGGCGTGGCATCCAAAATGCTTCTGTGTCACGACCCAACTGGGAAGCCGTGACCGGCGTATAGCTGTACCTATGTACAACAATACAAGCCTGGATACTCAAAAATTAAAACAATACATAATCCTTTTACAAGTTCAATACACTCAATTTCATGTTCCAAAAGTTCTAGTGATAATGTAAGATATCTAAATGTTCCACTCTTAAATGCAATCACAAACGAGAAAAAAAATATTTCACTCTTATTACAAGCAAAGGGTTCGGACTCGGTCCGCCCATATTTATTCCAGAAATCTCTATTTAGAAATGAAAAAATGTCAACCAAGATTGATGACAAGAAACTCAAAAGAACGACTGCGGAGAAATACCGACATATGCTAACAATCGCTCTGAACCTGCAAAATCAATCTATAGGGGTGTGAGCGTTATATAGACGCCCAGTAAGCTTAGAGAGGCAGAGAAACTTTTCTATAACAATAAACAATATATATATAACAAGAACTTCAATCACAATCAATTCATACAAGATGGTGTGTCGGGGTCTACCAATATCATAATACCTCCTCCTTCAATCAATATCAATATACAATCGGGCTTATAGCCCCAATGAGCAATCAGGCTTATAGCCTCAATGAACAATCAATAGCAATAGTCAATGAACAATCTCAATCAATAACCTCCGTCCCCATATGACACACCATCACACAACACAAAGAATTTCAAGTTCATTTAATACAATTAATAAATCAAACACATACGTTTCTCTGTCTTTTATTCACATGCAAAGCTTGGGTAGAAAGAATAGTCTAGCAAAATAGAAAAGAATAATTATATATTGAGATGGGCTGTAATATATATATAGTATTTGGTTAGCAAGTAGCACATCACAAGTAATCACATACACCATTAAACTTACGTGGTATCCAAAGAAAGCTTAGTCCAATCCTCACAACCTACTGACCTCGAGCTTCAGCCGGATTATTGCCTAAGGAAAGATAATTACATAGTCCAACAATCAATCCCACTATCTCATCTATCATGAGGGATGCAATGCATGCTATGAATGCAAAAAGACCAATACTTAACCAACAATTAACCAAGGTAATCCAAAATTAAAAACCAACCCGACTCAACTCAAAATTATGGTTCAATCCAATGGTTAAACCGATCGCACCTCAGAAATACAAAATTAATTAATTAATTAAAATTTATTAGAACCAGAACCTCAACTCAATTTTCATAACTCATTTATCAAATAATATCACATCAGTCCCTATGCAAAAATCATAATTCATATTAACACCCAAAACCGATAAAAATTCTTAAGTAGTCCCTATAATTCAAAAATTTCCAGAAAATAATTCAATCATTTTAAAATTCTGAAAATATTTCAGTAGCTTCTCCAACATCAAAATAATGTGTGTACAAAATTTCAGATCAATCCAAATTTATTTGATCCCCCAAAAATATTTTACAACATTCTGGTTTTGTTTGAACCACTAAAAATCAGTACAGCAAAAATCATCATAAATCCTTCACATTTCGTTACCACAAAATTATCCAAATAATTTTCTCATATTATAGACATCTTTATGAACAACATATAAAAATTTCATAATTTTTCAAGACATCAAAGACCTTCAAATTAATTTACAAATCAGACATCATCAGAAAACCCTTAACCAACAGCAGTATCAATTCTTAATTTATTTCGGAACCTAAACATTAGAACCAGACTTCAAATTATTTTTCACAGATTCACAACATCCTAATAAACAACATATCAAAAAATCAGATTAATATCGAACACCAATTATTTTTAAAAAATTCAACAAAGGTGCTGGATTTACAGTGACTATGCACAGACAGCCTTTTCAAATCAATAATTCAATTAAAAATATAAATCTTAACCTAAAATTCCCAAATAAAATCCTAAAGCTAACCTAACATTATATACTAAAACATATCAAAAATTCAGACCTAGATCATTTACCAATAAATTTTAAAAATTCGACAAAGTTACTGAAATATCAGTAATCACAAGCAGTAATAAATTTTCAATTTATTAATGAATTAAAAATATAAATCAAACATGAAAATTCAAAAATAAATTTCTAGATCAAGTTTAACATCCCTAGAACAGATCCAAATCAAATTTGGTTACAAATCATCAGCCTATTTTCATAAATCTTAAATCCAAACTCAATAACACCAATAACACCCTTAAAACAATTTAATTATTTTTAATTAATTAAAAATCGAAATAAATCAAAAATATTATTTTCTAACACCCTAAACATCATACAAACACCCAACAACACAAAACATGCCATGAAGTTGGAAGAAATTGAAAGAAATTGAAGAAAACCTCAAAATCTCGAAACTGCCAAAAATTGGAAGCTCGAAACGACACAGGCGACGCAGCCCGCAGCACGCCGAATGACAAGCCTCCACACGCCAGACGACAGAGTGTGCCTCGCCGAACGACGCCCGTGGCTCGCCAAATGACACCAGCTAAAATCACGCCCACTGCTAAACGACGGCCCTCAGTTTTTAACCCAAAAATTTAATTTTCCTCCCTATTTTCTCTCTCCGACGGCACAAGTATTTAGGTCTCTAATTGGGTGCCCTAACACTCATATTTATAGTGTTTTTGGGTGGTAAATTACTAATATACCCCTAGATTAATTTATTTAATTTGAAAATACCCTAAAACTCTTTAAAATTTAAAAAAAAAACACCCAACTAACTTATAAAAATTCACAATTAACCCCTAGCAAAATTATACTTAAAATAACCGTAATGACATCACGATAACCAAAATGACATCAAAAACGGCAAAATAAAACCCGAAAATTTCCCGACCACCAAAATGACCAAAATACCTCCGAAGCCAAAAACACAATATTATACTTAAAACAAACATCTCTACACCCGCATTAAGAAAATAAGCACCAAACGTTATAAAATTCACCCGAATGTGAATTGAAGGTAAAATTACCATTTTACCCCTAGACTCCAATTTCCCCAAAAATCAAGGGTTTTACAATCTAACCCCCTTAAACAAATTTCGTCCTCGAAATTTTACCCAATAACATATTCATCATCAAAACACTTTTATATTTTAAGTTATACACAAATCCGGAAAGCATAGCTCACTTAGCACATGTTGTTATGGTTGATCAGGCCATAACCCCATAATACTAAGCGCTACTGACTGTTCCAGTTTTGCTCCAGGTTATGTTTATTATAAAATCAAACATAAACATTTTTTTTTAACTTCCACTCATCAACAATCATCACGAAAAGCCAAACTCAAGTGTTCAAGTCAAACCCAAATCAACCAAAACCATTACTAATATAACACTTATCCATATGATACTCATCATTCTACCAACAAACCAGACTTATTCAAGAATGACATCCAATATCAACAAATCAAGATTTTCAAAAATGTCTTCCAATAACCAATATAATAGCAAACTATCATAAATAATACCAGACAAAACACATATACATTTATGATGTACAAAAGATATAATGATGTAATGATATGCATGCATATGGTGCTATATCAAGACTATTAATAAACCACACTTTAACCCCCTTAAAATGATTTCGCCCACGAAATCAATAACGCACCTGAAGACTCAAACAAATGAGGGTATTTTGCTAGCATGAGTTCCTCTGCGTCCCAGGTGCATTCCTCCACAGAGTGATTACGCCAAAGAACTTTCACTGAAGCAACATCCTTTGTACGTAATCTCTTTACCTGACGATCCAGAATGGCAATTGGCTGTTCCTCATATGAACAGTCATCACTGATTTCCACGGTTTCTGGTGCTAACACATGATCTAGATTCGCAACATACCGCCGAAGCATAGATACATGAAATGTTGGATGACCAGCTGCCAATTCAGGTGGGAGATTTAACTTATAAGCCACATCACCAATCCTTTCAATGATCTCATACGGACCAATGTACCTCGGAGCTAGTTTACCTTTCTTGCCAAACCTCATAATTCCTTTAAAAGGTGACACTTTTAAGAATACTCTATCACCAACAACAAACTCTAAATGCCTCCTTTTAAGATCAGCATAACTCTTCTGTCTACTAAAAGCAGTCCGAATTCGATCCTGAATGACTGGCACAACCTAAGCATTATATTGTAAAAGTTCAAGACCCTCAATTCGGCGCTCACTGACCTCCTCCCAGTACAATGGAGTTCTACACCTTCTACCATACAATGCTTCAAAAGGAGCCATGCCAATGCTAGCTTGATAATTGTTATTGTAAGCGAACTCCACTAATGGAAGATGATCTGCCCAACTGCCTTTGAAATCCAAAACACACAACCACAGCATGTCTTCTAGAGTCTGAATGGTTCTTTCTGACTGACCATCCGTCTGTGGATGAAAAGCTGTGCTGTAATTAAGATCAATGCCTAATCCTTTCTGAAGTTTCTGCCAAAATATCGAAGTGAATTGGGCACCCCTGTCAGACATAATAGAGACTGGTACTCCATGTAAGCTCACAATCCGATTAATATATAGCTTTGCATACTGAGAGAATGTATTCTTAGTATTAACTGGGAGAAAGTGTGCTGACTTGGTCAATCTATCAACTATCACCCAAATTGAATCATAGCCACCAGGAGTTTTAGGCAACCCAACAACAAAATCCATGGTGAGTCTTTCCCATTTCCATTCAGGTAGTGGCAATTCCCTGAGCAAACCTGCTGGTTTGTGGTGTTCATATTTAACTTGTTGACAAGGTAAGCATTGAGACACAAACTCTGCAACATCATTCTTCATCCCTTTCCACCAGTACATCAGCTTTAAATCTCGATACATCTTAGTAGAACCAGGATGTATAGTGTATTTGGAAGAGTGAGCTTCTTTCAAAATCTTCTTCTTTAAATCATCCACTGAAGGCACACACAATCTTGAACCGAACCGCAAAACTCCTTTTTCATCAATCGAGAATTCTGTGGATTCACCTGACAAGACTTTCTGGCGGATCGTTGACAACTCCTCATCCGTATTTTGCGCTAAAACTATCTCATCAAGAAAATCAGGTTTGACTGTTATATTAGCCAACAACACACCTCTATCACCTTCAATTTCTTTACTAGACATATGAAAAGTTAAACCATCACCTAGCAGTTGATGTATCTCCCGTATCAACGGTCTTCTGGAAACTGAAATGTGGGACAGACTACCCACAGACTTACGACTTAAAGCATCTGCCACAACATTTGCCTTACCAGGATCATATTGAATGCTATAATCATAGTCTTCAAGAAACTCCACCCATCTCCTCTGTCTCAAGTTCAGATCCTTCTGAGCATACACATACTTGAGATTTTTATGGTCGGTAAAAATCTGGCAAGTGACACCATAAAGATAGTGTCTCCAAATCTTGAGTGCAAACACAACTGCAGCCATCTCTAAATCATGCGTAGGGTAGTTAACCTCATGCTTTTTTAGTTGTCTAGAGGCATAGGCAACCACCTTACCATGTTGCATTAGAACACAACCCAAACCAACACCGGATGCATCACAATAAACATAATACCCTTCAGTGCCCTCTGGCAAAATAAGTACTGGTGCAGTGGTCAATCTCTCTTTGAGAGCAGCAAAACTCTCCTCACAAGCATCATCCCAAACAAACTTAATACCCTTACGAGTAAGCTTTGTCAATGGAGCAGCCAATCTGGAAAAATCTTTAACAAATCTTCTATAATATCCTGCTAAACCCAGGAAACTCCGTATTTCAGTTACAGTCTTCGGTCTTGGCCAATCCATGACTGCTTCAATCTTCCTTGGATCAACCTGAACACCTTCTGCTGATATAACATGACCCAGAAATACAACTCGATCCAGCCAAAATTCACATTTGGAGAACTTAGCATACAACTAATGTTCCCTTAAGGTCTGCAAAACCATCTTCAAATGTTGCTCATGCTCCTCTCTGGATTTTGAATAGACTAGAATGTCATCGATAAACACGACAACAAACCGATCAAGATAAGGACTAAACACCCTATTCATCATGTCCATAAAAGTAGCAGGAGCATTAGTAAGTCCAAAGGACATTACAAGAAATTCATAATGACCATACCTCGTGCGGAAAGCAGTCTTAGGTATGTCACTTTTCTTCACCCTTAATTGATGATAACCCGATCGTAGATCAATTTTAGAGAAGTACTTTGCCTCCTGCAATTGATCAAACAAATCATCAATCCTGGGTAGTGGATATCTATTCTTCACTGTCACCTTGTTCAGCTGTCGATAGTCAATACACAGTCTCATTTATCCATCCTTCTTTTTCACAAAGAGAACTGGAGCACCCCATGGTGAACTACTCGGTCTGATATACCCCTTCTGTAATAGGTCATTCAACTGCTCTATTAATTCCTTAAGCTCTGCTGGCGCCATTCTGTACGGTGGCATAGAAATAGGATTGGTTCCAGGTACAAGATCAATGGAAAATTCAATCTCCCTTTCAGGAGGCAATCTGGGTAGATCATCTGGAAACACATCCACATAATCTCGCACCACAGGAACATCTTCAAGTTTTGCTTCTTCCTTGGTCACATCTTGTATGGAAATAAGGTAAGCATTACAGCCCTTTCTTAGCAATCTTCTAGCTCCCAAGGCAGAGATTAAATGACAGGTGCCGTTGATTTTGGAACCATAAAATGTCACTGTCTTGTCACTCTCATATGCGAACACAACTGTCTTATTTTTACAATCCACATTAGCTCCATGTTGAGCTAACCAATCCATACCCAAAATGACATCAAACTCTATCACATCTAACACAACTAAATTTACAGGCAATACAACATTCTCGAGTTTGACTATACATTCTTTATACACCTTTACAGACTCTACCATTTCTCCTAAAGGCGTGTGTACAATTAATGGCATACCCATAATTTCACATGTTTTATTCAATCTAGATGCAAAACTAGGTGATATGAATGAATGAGTGGCTCCAGGGTCCATTAAAATATGTGCATCTAGTGAACAAACAGAAAGAGTACCTTGCACCACATTGTTGTCAGCCTGCGCCTGCTGGTTATTCAGGTTGAACACTCAGGCATAATTCTGATTCTGGCCTTGATTATGATTTTGATTTTGATTTTGACCAATACGTTGTCCAATTGGCTGAGCAGCTCTATCATTCTGCCCTTGATTTCCATGCTGGTTTGCCTCACGACCCTGTTGATATTGTTGGCCCTGATAACCTTGGTAACCTCTTCCTCCATTGTAACCTCGTCCACCCTGGTAGCCTCTACCTCGGTATCCATGACTGCCATTCTGAGCACGGCCTCCATTACCTCTGCCATAACCATTACCGTTTTGATAGTTATTAGGATGCCCTTGGTTACCGGCTGATCTGAACTGAGTTTGTTGTCCTATTCGAGTTCGATTACGCCTTGGAACCTGACAGTCCTTAACTTGGTGACCCATCTGGCCACAATTATAACAAGCACCTGTCATTTTTCGGCAATCTCCTGCATGTCGATTACCACAAAAATCACAAATAGGATTTGTGGGACCCTGTTGTTGTGGATGACGTCCGCTGCCATTGTTATTTCTCTGTCCACCATACTGTCCCTAGTAATTGTGCTGATTTTCTTGCCTATTCCTTTTTCTGCTTGACTCCCCAGTGTCTTCTTTCCTTTTTCTATTCTCAATACCCATAGCAGCATTAACCGCCAAGTGCATCTCTTTATAGTTATGACTGGATATCAACTCAAAATATCTATCATTCAGGCCATCCACAAACCTATCTGTCATAGATTCTTTATCTTGGGATACTCGTGTGGCAAATTTCCTCAACTCTTGAAATTTCTCCCAATACTCGGCTACAGTCTTGTTGCCCTGTGTCAACATTTCAAACTCCCTTGCCTTAGCCTTCATCAAATTCTGAGGCATGAAGTTTTGCATGAACATTCTGCTGAAATCCTCCCAAATTTCAACTTTTCCCTGAATAGAGACTTTGTACCATTCTTCCGCCGACTTCTGGAGTTGGTGCCCAGCCAGCTCTATGGCTCTCTTCTCTGTACACTTTAAAGCATCACAGATCTTCTTAATCCTGTTAAGAAAAGCTAGCGGGTCCTCAGTAGCATAGTTAGAGAACGTAGGTGGATCAACTCTAATAAATTTATGCAAATCAACCTCATCAATTGACCCTGCACCTCTAACTGGAAGTTGAACAGTTGTATTGGCATTATTTCCCATACCTTGAACCACCCGAATAACACCATCAGCAAGGGCTTCCATAGATCTTTGTAGTGTTAGAAGTGTATTTAGATATGCATCTTGATCCCTTTGAGATGGTGCCTCACCTGACACATGCACATTATCAGGAGTTGGAGGTAATGGCTCCTGATCTTCACTAAGTGGTACTTCAACTAGCTCTTCATTCTCCGGTACAAAATTCTGATCTTCCATCCCTTCCACATTTTCATTTACCACTCTCCGAGGTCTTCCACATTTACGTGGCTGAGGTGGCTCCTCAACATGAGTGGCTGGCTGATGCTTAGCTTCAAATGATACCCCAGCGTTGCTGGTTCCACCAATTAAAGGAAAACGAGTGTTTTGTTGAGACATTGCACCTGCTAGCAGAGAAACATGTTGGTTAACACAGAAAGGAAGTAAAGGATTTGAAATGAAGTATCCTAATGATTTCTGGATAATGTTTAAAATAAAATTGAAACCTAGGGCTCTGATACCACTTTTGTCACGACCCAACTGGGAAGCCGTGACCGGCGTATAGTTGTACCTAAGTACAACAATACAAGCCTGGATACTCAAAAATTAAAACAATACATAATCCTTTTACAAGTTCAATACACTCAATTTCATGTTCCAAAAGTTCTAGTGATAATGTAAGATATCTAAATGTTCCACTCTTAAATGCAATCACAAACGAGAAAAAAATATTTCACTCTTATTACAAGCAAAGGGTTCGGACTCGGTCCGCCCATATTTATTCCAGAAATCTCTATTTAGAAACGAAAAAATGTCAACCAAGATTGATGACAAGAAACTCAAAAGAACGACTGCGGAGAAATACCGACATATGCTAACAATCGCTCTGAACCTGCAAAATCAATCTATAGGGGTGTGAGCGTTATATAGACGCCTAGTAAGCTTAGAGAGGCAGAGAAACTTTTCTATAACAATAAACAATATATATATAACAAGAACTTCAATCACAATCAATTCATACAAGATGGTGTGTCGGGGTCTACCAATATCATAATACCTCCTCCTTCAATCAATATCAATATACAATCGGGCTTATAGCCCCAATGAGCAATCGGGCTTATAGCCTCAATGAACAATCAATAGCAATAGTCAATGAACAATCTCAATCAATAACCTCCGTCCCCATATGACACACCATCACACAACACAAAGAATTTCAAGTTCATTTAATACAATTAATAAATCAAACACATACGTTTCTCTGTCTTTTATTCACATGCAAAGCTTGGGTAGAAAGAATAGTCTAGCAAAATAGAAAAGAATAATTATATATTGAGATGGGCTGTAATATATATATAGTATTTGGTTAGCAAGTAGCACATCACAAGTAATCACATACACCCATTAAACTTACTTGGTATCCAAAGAAAGCTTAGTCCAATCCTCACAACCTACTGACCTCGAGCTTCAGCCGGATTATTGCCTAAGGAAAGATAATTACATAGTCCAACAATCAATCCCACTATCTCATCTATCATGAGGGATGCAATGCATGCTATGAATGCAAAAAGACCAATACTTAACCAACAATTAACCAAGGTAATCCAAAATTAAAAACCAACCCGACTCAACTCAAAATTATGGTTCAATCCAATTGTTAAACCGATCGCACCTCAGAAATACAAAATTAATTAATTAATTAAAATTTATTAGAACCAGAACCTCAACTCAATTTTCATAACTCATTTATAAAATAATATCACATCAGTCCCTATGCAAAAATCATAATTCATATTAACACCCAAAACCGATAAAAATTCTTAAGTAGTCCCTATAATTCAAAAATTTCCAGAAAATAATTCAATCATTTTAAAATTCTGAAAATATTCCAGTAGCTTCTCCAACATCAAAATAATGTGTGTGAAAAATTTCAGATCAATCCAAATTTATTTGATCCCCCAAAAATATTTTACAACATTCTAGTTTTGTTTGAACCACTAAAAATCAGTACAGCAAAAATCATCATAAATCCTTCACATTTCGTTACCACAAAATTATCCAAATAATTTTCTCATATTATAGACATCTGTATGAACAACATATAAAAATTTCATAATTTTTCAAGACATCAAAGACCTTCAAATTAATTTACAAATCAGACATCATCAGAAAACCCTTAACCAACAGCAGTATCAATTCTTAATTTATTTCGGAACCTAAACATTAGAACCAGACTTCAAATTATTTTTCACAGATTCACAACATCCTAATAAACAACATATCAAAAAATCAGATTAATATCGAACACCAATTATTTTTAAAAAAATTCAACAAAGGTGCTGGATTTACAGTGACTATGCACAGACAGCCTTTTCAAATCAATAATTCAATTAAAAATATAAATCTTAACCTAAAATTCCCAAATAAAATCCTAAAGCTAACCTAACATTATATACTAAAACATATCAAAAATTCAGACCTAGATCATTTACCAATAAATTTTAAAAATTCGACAAAGTTACTGAAATATCAGTAATCACAAGCAGTAATAAATTTTCAATTTATTAATGAATTAAAAATATAAATCAAACATGAAAATTAAAAAATAAATTTATAGATCAAGTTTAACATCCCTAGAACATATCCAAATCAAATTTGGTTACAAATCATCAGCCTATTTTCATAAATCTTAAATCCAAACTCAATAACACCAATAACACCCTTAAAACAATTTAATTATTTTTAATTAATTAAAAATCGAAATAAATCAAAAATATTATTTTCTAACACCCTAAACATCATACAAACACCCAACAACACAAACATGCCATGAAGTTGGAAGAAATTGAAAGAAATTGAAGAAAACCACAAAATCTCGAAACTGCCAAAAATTGGAAGCTCGAAACGACACAGGCGACGCAGCCCGCAGCACGCCGAATGACAAGCCTCCACACGCCAGACGACAGAGCGCGCCTCGCCGAACAATGCCCGTGGCTCGCCAAACGACACCAGCTAAAATCACGCCCACTGCTAAACGACAGCCCTCAGTTTTTGACCCAAAAATTTAATTTTCCTCCCCATTTTCTCTCTCCGACGGCACAAAAGTCTCTAATTGGGTGCCCTAACACTCATATTTATAGTGTTTTTAGGTGGTAAATTACTAATATACCCCTAGATTAATTTATTTAATTTAAAAATACCCTAAAACTCTTTAAAAATTAAAAAAAACACCCAACTAACTTATAAAAATTCACAATTAACCCCTAGCAAAATTATACTTAAAATAACCGTAATGACATCACGGTCACCAAAATGACATCAAAAACGGCAAAATGAAACCCGAAAATTTTCCGACCGCCAAAATGACCAAAATACCCCCGAAGCCAAAAACACAATATTATACTTAAAACAAACATCTCTACACCCGCATTAAGAAAATAAGCACCAAACGTTATAAAATTCACCCGAATGTGAATTGAAGGTAAAATTACCATTTTACCCCTAGACTCCAATTTCCCCAAAAATCAAGGGTTTTACATTCTGTTTCGGACCAAACTCATGTATTCTATGCTTTTAACTCCATTAAACACAAACACAATGAAAATCTAAGATAATAATTGCTCAAACTCACAACATACATCAATTACCAAGTCACAACTCTTACTCTTTTAACACCAACCTAAATCCTTTTCTTCAATTTAACCCCAAAATCAAGATCAATTATACCCAACACTCTCAAACACACCACAATCAAACATATTCATACTATCCACAATCAATCATCAAACTCAATAACAACTTAAAATAAAATAAGAGAATCAAGAAGAAACTTACCAAAGTTAATGAAATTTCTCAAATCTCCAACTTGATCACTTGAATTCTCCTTCAATTTTGATCTTAAGAAAACAAAACTCTCTTTCTCTCTATTGCTTTGGAGTGTGCTGGCCAAACCACAAAGAAAAGAAGAAGAAAAAGAGTAAATGGCAAAGTCAAACACTTCTCCTCCACTAAAACCTCCACCAAGCAATAAATCATTAAAATATTCTCATATATTCTCTTCCACTCATTTATTTTCCTTTTTATTTATTTCACTAATTTAAAATCAATAAATATCTTCTTTTGACTTTCATCACCTTGACTTGTATATGTTGTATATATTTCTATATATACAACATATACACTCTCTCTCTTAACTTCTTTTCTCTTTCCATTAAATATATACACTTAATCCAAATACAACAATAAATATTCCAAAACTTTTAGGGTATACTTTGGGATATTAAAATTCTCCCCCTCTAAAAAGAAATTTCGTCCTCGAAATTTCCTGATATCAAGTCTGAAACAACTGAGGATACTGATCTCGCATCACTTGTTCACTCTCCCAAGTTGCCTCTTCCTTTGGATGATTCTTCCAAAGAACTTTCACAAGTGGCACTTTCTTATTTCTCAACTCTTTCACTTCATGTGCCAAAATAGCAACTGGCACTTCTTCAAAAGTCAGATTCGAACTCACCTCAATAGATTCAACTTGCAGAACATAAGATGGATCTGATCTGTACCTCCACAGCATAGAAACATGGAAGACATTATGGATTCTATCCAATTCAGGTGGCAAAGCGAGTCGATAAGCAACTGGTCCAACTCTCTCCAATACCTCATAAGGTCGAATAAAACGAGGATTTAGCTTTCCTCTTTGACCAAATCTCAAAATCTTTTTCCAAGGAGATACTTTCAAAAATACTTTATCTGCAACATCAAACTCTATATCTCTCCTCTTCAAATCTGAATAAGAATTCTGTCGATCTGAAGCTGCTTTCAACCGATCCCGAATTATTTTCACTTTCTCTTCTGTTTCTTTAATCAAATCAGGACCAACCAACTGGCCTTCTCCAACTTCATTCCAACATAGAGGCGTTCTGCATCTTCTACCATACAATGCCTCATATGGTGCCATTCCAATACTAGTTTGATGACTGTTGTTGTAAGCAAATTCCACAAGTGGCAAAAATCTGTCCCAACTTCCAGAAAAATCAATGACACAGCTTCTCAACATATCCTCTATAATCTGTATCACTCTCTCTGACTGCCCATCTGTCTGCGGATGAAAAGCAGTGCTAAAGTGTAATCGAGAACCCAAAGCACCATGTAAACTCTTCCAAAACCTTGAAGTAAACCGAGGATCTCAATCAGACACTAAAGAAATTGGGACTCCATGTAACTTCACTATCTCACTGATATACAACTCAACTAACTTCTCAAGAGAATAGTCTATCCGAACTGGAAGAAAATGAGTTGTCTTTGTCAACCGATCAATAATCACCCAAACAGCATCATGCTTCTTCTGAGTCAATGGCAAACCAGACACCAAATCCATTGTCACACGTTCCCATTTCCATTCAGGCACTGTTACAGGTTGAAGCAACCATGTAGGAACTTGATGCTCAACTTTCACCCTCTGACAAGTGAGACACTTGGATACAAATTCCGCTATATCTCTCTTCATGCATGTCCACTAATAATGTTGCTTCAAATCCTGATACATCTTTGTACTCCCAGGGTACATAGAAAAAACTGACTGGTGTGCTTCTTCTAAAATAATCTTTCTCAATCTTGCATCATCAGGAACACACAATCTATCCTTAAACCAAAGGCTACCATCGTCTCTCACATAAAAATCTCTACTCTCTCCTTTTTGGCAATCTAATACAACTTTCTGAATTTTCTCATCAGCCAATCGAGCCTCTTTAATCTGATCCAACAACACCGGTCTCAAAAGCAACTAAGACAACAATGCACCATCATTACATGATTCAAAACTAGCATGCAACGCTCTCAACTCAACAAGCAACGAGAGCGAATAAATAGTCAAACCTGCCAAAGACTTTCGACTCAAGGCATCAGGCACAACATTCTCCTTACCAGGATGATAATCAATCAAACAATCATAGTCTTTAATCAATTCCAACCACCGTCTCTACCAAAGATTAAGCTCTCTTTGAACCCTCCAAATATTTCAAACTCTTATGATCCGTGTAAATGAAACACTTCTCTCCATACAAGTAGTGTCACCAAATCTTCAAAGCAAACACTATGGCTGCTAACTCCAAATCATGCGTCGGGTAATTAAGCTCATGTGGCTTCAACTGCCGAGAAGCATAAGCTATAACTTACCCTCTTGCATCAAGAAACATCCTAAACCATTATGTGAAGCATCACTATAAATCACATATGGTTTATCTTCCACAGGCAAAGTAAGAACAAGCGCTTGAGTCAACATCTCCTTCAACTGCTCAAAGCTAGCTTGACATTGATCTGTCCACACAAATCTAACTCCCTTTCTAAGTAATTTGGTGAGTGGAGTAGCTATCAAAGAAAAACCTTTCACAAAGCGTCGATAATAGCCTGCCAAACCCAGAAAACTTCTAACTTCAGTCACAGACTTTGGTGGACTCCAATTCAAAATAGCCTCAACTTTACTCAGATCAACTCTTATACCATCTGCTGAAACTATATGACCCAGAAAAGTCACTTGATCAAGCCAAAACTCACACTTCGACAGCTTAGCATACAATTGTTTCTCTCTCAAAGTCTGCAATACAATCCACAAATGCTTGTTATGATCTTCTTCATTACGCAAATATACCAAAATATCATCAATGAAAACCACCACAAATTGATCTAGATAGGGCCTAAACACCCTATTCATCAAATCCATGAAAGCTGCAGGTGCATTCGTTAATCCAAAAGGCATCACTAAGAACTCATAATGCCCATATCTTGTGCGGAAAGCTGTCTTAGGAACATCTTCAGCTCTGACTCTCAACTGATGGTACCCTGATCTCAAATCAATCTTGGAAAACACTGCTGCTACCTTCAACTGATCAAAGAGATCATCAATCCGAGGCAATGGATACTTATTCTTGATAGACACTTTATTCAATTGCCTATAATCGATGCACAACCTCAAAGTACCATCCTTCTTCTTCACAAATAAAACAGGAGATCCCCATGGAGAAACACTAGGGCGAATAAACCCTTTATCCAACAACTCTTGCAACTGCACCTTCAACTCTCTCAACTCAGCAGGTGCCATTCGATAAGGAGTAATAGAGATGGGAGTGGTACCAGGCAACAAATCGATACCAAACTCAACCTCTATCTCAAGGGGTAACCCTGGCAACTCCTTAAGAAACACATCTGGAAATTCTGCAACTGTGGGTATACTATCTAGTTGAGAACCCACTACTCTGGTATCCACAACATGAGCAAGATAAGCATCACACCCTTTTCTAATCAACTTCCTAGCTGCTACAGTTGATACAAACAAGGATGCAAGTTGTCTCTGCTCACTAGACACCATTACATTTCTACCATCACCGGTTCTCAAAGTAACACACTTCTTTTGACAATCTACCATAGCTCCATGCTTAGACAACCAATCCATGCCTAAGATCAAAGCATACTCCTTAAAAGGCATTTCAATCAAATCCCCCAAAAATTCCTCACCTTGCACCACAACTGAACTATCTCGGTGCACCTTGCTAACAACCACACTATGCCCTAAAGGATTTGTCACCAAGACATCAAATCCTAGGGACTCAGTATGCAATTCAGACACAGGCAAGATAGATGCACTTATGTATGAATGAGTAGATCCTGGATCAATCAAAGCAAGAACTGAAATGCCAAATAAAGAAAATGTACCCGCAATGACTGCTGAAGCATCAGGCTGCCTCTGCATCACATACACTCTCTGAGAAGACCCAGCCTCATCTGGCCTACTGCCTCCGGATGTAGAGCCTCCTCTCTGACTGATCCCATGTCGTCCACCTCTACTAACACCTCTGCCACTTCGACCTCCTCTCACACTAGGTCGAGAAACTGCAGAATCTGCGTGCCTATGCTTCTGCATCTCAGGACATTCTCTAATGAAATGGTTAGGCGATCCACATCTGAAACACCCAGCTGATCCACCAATCTTCCAACAAACACCCCCATGTATCCTACCACAATGGACACATGTAGGTGGAGTAGACCTCTGAACCACTGGAGTCAGAGCACTAGCTACAGAAACTGTAGATCTCGGTCTCTGCCTCTGATACTGAACTGACCTGCCCGACTGCCTCTGGCTCCTACTGATCCTCGGAATAAAACTTCCTCTGCCTCTCTTCATAGACAAAGACCATGCCTCAAATTGGGATCTCCTAACTCTGGTATCCTCTTCAGTAGCAGATGCTGCAATACCCTGTGCTCTCTCAACACTTCTAGCTGCAGCAACCAATTGAGAAAAATCCTAGTACCGAGAACCAGCCACAATACACATAATAGAGGGCCTCAACCCCTCCTCAAATCTCCTACACCTATCAATCTCATCTGCAGTAATCCCCCCGGCACAATGACTCAACCGGATAAAATCTACCTCATTCTCTGTAACAGTCCGGTTATCTTGCCTCAAATTTAGAAATTTCATCTTTTTAGCATCCTTATACTCCCTCAGAGTATATTTCTACTCAAACTCCCGCAGAAAATCACTATAAAACAATGTTGGTGGATCATCCATGGCATGAGGAACTGTCTTCCACCAATCATAAGCATCTTTCTGCAATAAGGATCTAGTATAATCAAATTTCTCTTCAGGAGCAGCTTGCAACTGAATAAATACCCTCTGCACTCTATCCAACCACAGCTCAACTACTGCAGGATCTGTAGTACCCAAGAAATCCTCAGCCCGATATTTCCTCAATTTATCATAATGCCTCACCGGTACTTGCGGCTGTGGTGGCGGTGGCGGCTGCGGCACTGGAGCTTGCCTCAATAATTCTACCACATGCCGTAACCAAACTGGCAGAACCTCATCAGTAGCTGATCTCTCTGGCATAGGAACAAGTGCCTCTCCATCTCTATCAACCCTAGCTCCATCTCTACCCTCTTCAGGAGCTACGCTCTCAGCACTACCTTCTACAGACTGACGTGACTGAGATGCCATCACTACCTATGTCTGTAAACACAGCAGAATATACCTCATTAAAGATCAAAGACTGCCAATGCCAAAACATGTATCTTATTTAAAAACCAACTTTTAAAATAAAAATATTCTTTTTCTTACAATTTACCTAGGTTGAGAATCTCAAACCTAGGCTCTGATACCAAAACAATTGTAACACCCCTATACCTCGTATACGTACACTACATACTACACCTGTAATATGCGTATACCGAATGCAGGAGTGCTATGGTTTATAATAAGCAAACAAATCTTTCAATTTAATAATATTATAAGAAAACTTAAAATATTCAAATCATATTATAACGTTCAATAGATAAAACATTTATTTGATACGCAGCGGAAAATATAGCGGTATTTACAAATACATATACATCAAAATCCATGTTTTACAAAACATAAAATTTATACATGTTTGGCAGTTTGTCTTTGATCTTTAAGCCCTCTATCAACGCTTCAGAATCTAGACTCAACTCGGTCTAGCTGAGCTCTCTGGTTCTATCCTCTCACCTGCGCGATGAACCACAATCGCGCTAAGCCAACGGCTTAGTGGTACAAACCACAATAACAATATGTTTCAATGCAATGTCAATGTCACACATTTCAACAATAAAGACAATATTCATAAATGATACATTAATATTTCTCATAACACTACATTTCATTATCTTATTCCATTCTTTCACCATTCATGAATCACATTGAAACAAAGACAAGCTTGGGCCCAAAAGACACTAATATGTTATTCAAAGTTCAGAGTTACTGCTTTGGTACATAATCACAATCATCAAGCCCGTAGGCGATACATATATATCTCTATCCATGGATAGTGTAACAGACCTAGTCTCTTGGACCTCAACCCGGCTAGACCCTAGGGCCCTAGTATCTTGGTCCTCAACCCGGCTAGACTGTTACTGTTTTTGAGGCTTACGACCCAGTCTTTTCACCCCAAAAACATCATATTTCACATTTTTCAGTTGGATTCGGCTTACGACCCGGTCTTTTCACCTATCCAGCGATTCATAGGCATGCCGCCAAACCCAAAACTCTAAAAATTGAATAACATATTAAGCACACTATTTTTTTCATTTATCTCTTTATCAATCTCTTTCTCAATTCATTTCTCAATTCATTTCTCATTTCATATTCCATAATCAAATAGGCAACCATGCCCCAATTATTTCATTTGCACTATCATAGGCAACAACAATGGCTTCACATCTCAATTCACATTAAAGCAATTCATCATTTAAGTATTCATAACTAAATGCATTCACTACAAGAAAACTGTGAAATAGCTACGGAAAATTGCTACGGACAGATTCCGTAGCAACATAGCGACGGAATTGCTATGGCATAGCTACGGAATTGCCTTTTTTATTAAATTATATATTGCCGTAGCAAGTCCATAGCTATTCCGTAGCGACGTTAGCTACGGAACGGATTTCTGTAGCAATTATTTTCGTGCCACAGTGGCACGTCTTTTAGCTACGCAGGATTCCGTAGCCATTCTGTAGCAAACATATTACTCATTCCCTCAGCTGCGGTTTAACTACGGATTTATCCTTTGCTACGGAATTTCCGTAGCGAAAAATATTTGCTACAGAAAATTTTTGCTACGGAAATAGTGCTACGAAAAATATTTTTGCTACGGATTTATCCTTTGCTACAGAAATTTCGTAGCTAAAAATTTTCTACTTCCCTCCTTTGCAATTTTCAGAATCCCGCTTTCCTCTAAAAAAAGGGGAAAAAAATTCAGAATCGTGCTTTGATCTGCCTTTGCTTTGTTCCTTCTCAGTTTGCTTTCCATCTTCCCCTTCACGTTGCAGCCTGCTCTCCTCAATCAATCTCTCTCTCTCGTGACTTGCGAACCCAAGCCATAACCAACCACAACCTCCATTCGCCGCTTCCATCGCTGGTGTCTCAATCTTCAACCACTTTCAATTTGGCAGAAGAAGACAACATAGATGAGACAAGAGAAAGCTCAAAGGTAAAAAGGAAAAGAGGCATTTCACTTCCTCTTTCCTCATTCTGCTAGGGATTTCGAATCACCGCCGGCCAAAGCCCATCCACCATCCACCTTCAATCACCGGTCTGAACCTCCATCATCAACCATCACCTTCCGCTGGCCATAACTTACCACCGTTCCTCATCACCTCAAACCATAAACTCTCACCCGATTTGATTCTAATCGCAAAGCCCAACCACCAACAACCTCCACAGATCAGAAACCCCAATCGCTCCGATCTACCCCCGATTCACATGCCGCCGACTACGACCCAAACAGCAATCGCCTCCACACTTTCAATTTTTCGTTTGAACCTCTGTTTAACTTTACCCGCTTCTGAAATCGAATAGACCACCTTCAGATTCGCAGACCAATCGCTCCAGCAAAGTCGATGTTACAATTCTTTCAACCGAAGTCTTTCACCTTGTTCAAAAACCGCAACAGCGATTTAGAAATCACTGCGATTGAAGATCCTCCACCTTCAGACGAGAAACGCTTCGTCATTACCAGCTTCTGTTGTCTTCGAATTCTGATGAAGCAAAGCTCAAATAATCGCCTAGCTCTAAAATCGAACAATGGAGAATCGGAATGATGCAGCAGTCCATAACTTTGCATTTCATCAAGAGCAGAGGACTCGCCTCTTATAATAAATTCAAGCTTCACAAACAGAAGGTCAGTTTTCTATTCGCAAGGGATCAAATCCTTCCAGGTAAGTCAATACTCTAATCTTTATGTTCCCTGTTAGATAGCTGATTTACATTCTGATCAATAGAGAATTGCTGCATCTGATTCTATTAATTGCTGGCGATTTTGAGCAATGAATGTGGATTAGAAATATGTCCTATGATTAATTTGAAAATGCAGGTATTTGTGGCCTGTTTTCTACTGCTGGAATATGATTAGAATGATTCCAGTAATTAATTGGAGAGAAGAGTTGTTTATTTGTTCTGTAATTTTTATGAAATATGTTTGATTTGAGCATTTTCGTTAAAAGTTCATAAGAGGATTTGTGTGCTTGATCAGTTAACAATTTTGTTGTTGATATGATGAATTGCCGATATTGGGAATTGGATATTACAATTTATAAGTGCTGAATGTGAGTGGATATTGGTAATAATCTTATGAATAATTGTCTAGTCAGTTGCTTGTTGCTTGTTTTGTTGGGTTTGTGCCCTGCATTTGCTCTTCTTGCAGGTTATTTTTACTTTTGATTAATGACTCGACTCACCAACACTCGAGCAGAATTGCGACATCCGCCGTTGCTGCCGGCTATTTCGCATCACAGTTCTGATCATATCAGAACCTTTATGCTTTTCAGCGTAAAATCGGCAGCGCCCCACAATCCCTAGGCTTCGCCGTATTCTCTTTTTACATTCAGAACTACGCAACAACTCAACTACGGACCTGCAGTTTCTCTTTTTACATGGTAAGCCTGTTATGTTGCTGCCATTTAAAATGGTAATTGTTGGCTAGTGTGTGACTATTTCCCTTTTATTTTGTTTTGTTTTATCCTTATTTTTGGATCGCCGTGTGGCATGATTCCATGTTGATATGCTGCTGACATACAAACACACCACATTGAGCTGTGAATTAATTTAGATATATTCTTGTGTTTACTTTGAAATATATGTTGTGTGTAGTTCTTATGATACCAAGCTGAATAGCATGTTAATTGAGTATGAAATACTGTTTCGGTTCAGTTTATATTGTTGTTCATAACGTTTGGCATCAAAACTCTGCTTGATGATTCTGTTTCCAAACTGAATTGAACATTTGATATACCTAGCTCCATATCTATGTGCACTTTGAACTTTGAAGATTTGTTATGATTTAGGCATACAACCAATCCGGCCACTATGGGAAAAAAAGGAAATGCAGTTTATTTTAGTTATTTCTTGCTACTATGAAAGATAATTTGACTTGTAATAACCTTATCAAATGATGCCTTAAATGAGCTTTAATTTGATAATATAATTGTGATCAATTTACAATTATTTTATTTTGTATTGAATATAAAAAAGGGTACAAGAATCAACAGTAGCAGAAGTGATAAATAATAAGATAAGAATAGTATGTATCTGTTGGGTTAGATATGAAATTGCATAGTTGGGTATAGAAAGAAGAAAAAAGAAATGTTGTGTTGTGACTTCTCAATTTTCTATGGTTGAAAACTTAGAACTATCCAAAACAGTGTAAAACACAGAATGATAGAAGTGGGGTCTTCTCTTTTCTTATTTCACTGGATCCAAAAGAAAGAGTGCTGCTCTGTTTCTGTTCTTCCATATTGTAAGAGTTTTCAGCTTTTCCACAAACATTTTGCTACACAAACACGTAATACTATAACTCATATAATTCATAACTCCTACACTTCCTGCCTTCTCCCTCTCTCTCTCTCTTACTTTTGTACTTTAACTTTAGGTATATAACTCTCTTTTCTTTCTATTTTTTCTGTAAATTACAGGCTATATTTGCTGCTGATTGTGATTTCATAAATTCATACATTTCATAAACCTACTGATATATATATAATCCTAGTTGTTGGCTGCTGTGTGACTATTTAGTTGTTTATTTTGTTTTGTTTTATCCTTATATTTGGATCGCCGTGTGGCGTGATTCCATGTTCATATGCTGCCCGTTTGTGCATGCAATACGTTGTAATTAATTTATGTTTCAATGGTCATTTCAATTTGGCAGAAGGAAAAAGATGTCGAAAAAAGAGAACCTTCAAAAAGTGTTATCTTTCTTAATATGCATACTAAGAAAGATAAAAGAGGGGATCCAGCTGAGTTCACCGATAAGCCTGCTGAAACTGTCTATGTAAGTTTGATTTCTTTTGATTCATTATAATTTTAAATTTTTGAAACAATTTACTTTAATTGTACATTTATATATGTTGTAGGAGAATTTTAAGCGACTTAAAGATACCGTTGTACAAAACTCGGAGATGGATTCTGAAGAAGATAATAGCATTCATCTTGATGAGGACTTGTTATTCATCGAGGCAGCTGGAGGAAAAAAAAAAGAATCGCATTTATGGCCTTGGATCAGCAAAGGGAGGGTCATATGCTTCAAGTTCCTCATCAAATGCACCAACTACAACTGCTCAACAAGAAACGCTTAATAACTTGAATGAACGACAGTCAAAGCTTGAAGAAATGATGGTTAATCTTATCAAAGAAATAAAAGAAGACCGAGAGGAATCAAGGCGATGGCGGGCATCATTTGCACCACCTCTTACAGATGACTCTGCTGATATAGGTTCACTAAATGACAATTATTTTGATGATTAAATATTAAGTTACGTTGTTATTTCTATATCTTTAGGTATAATATTATATGAATTTTTAGGATTTACATTTGAGATTAAACACTTATCCCCTGTAGTACTTTGCATTAATGTGGATTATATGAACTTTTATGTTATAAAATGACTTTGGATTTTTTTTTAATTATAACTGTTCTTTGGAGTTTAATTTTAGCAGGTTTAATAAAAATATTATTTTGCAAATGCTATGGAATTTGCTACAGAATGTGGTATTATTGGCTACGAATTTGCTTTGGAAATTAGCTACATAATTGCTACAGGCATTTAGCTACGGAATGGTAACTACGGAACTGTTTCGTAGCAAACGACCTTAGCTACGGAAGTGCAACTACGGAACTGCTACGGATTATATTTCCATAGCTAACAACCTTAGCTATGGAATTACTACGGACGTTCACCTACGGAACTGCTACGGATTATGTTTCCGTAGCTAACAAACTTAGCTACGGAATTACTACGGAAGTGCAACTACGGAATTGCTACGGCTTTTGTTTCCGTAGCTAACAATTTTAGCTATGGAATTACTACGGAAACTTAGCTACGGACTTGTTTAGCTACGGAATTTTTGAAGAAAAGTTTGAAGGGTTATTTCTACGGAATGTCAGTAGCTAATCCGTAGCTATAGTTGCTACGGAAACAGTTTTCGTAGCTAAAAAAGCTTTGCTACGGGTTTTTAGCTACGGAAAATTTTCCGTAACAATTCCGTAGCTAAGCCGGTAATAGCTACGGACTTGCTACGGAATTGGCCGTAGCTAATCTGCATTTTTCTTGTAGTGATTGAACATACATTTTGAATGATCATCATATCTTTCACATTATGCACATCATAGCATTAATCAAATGTATCAACAATGTAATAGATTACTTAACACATTTACAATCAAATGTGTTAAGTCCCAATGACATTTAATGTATGTAATAATGTAGGGTTTGTACTTACCTCAAGAACAACTCACAACAATTTATACACTTCCTCTTCCAAGAATTCTCAACACTTAGGTTAGGGCAACTCAACCTCTTCACAACCTAATGCAAAAAGAATAATACACACTTATTTAAAGATACACATGAATTCCAATACAATTATCCACCCATTAGCCTCATACTAGACCCATAAATCACAAATTATAAGCCAACACAACTATCTAGGACCCACGGTCGTGGCCTCACACCCACACGGTCGTGGCCTCACAACCCCACGGTCATGGTCTCACAAACCCCCACGGGCATGACTTAGAAAATGAATCTGTCCAATTGCTTACCATCCCCACGGTCGTGGCATCCAAGGGCCACGGGCGTGGCATCCAAAATGCTTCTGTTTCGGACCAAACTCATGTATTCTATGCTTTCAACTCCATTAAACACAAACACAATGAAAATCTAAGATAATAATTGCTCAAACTCACAACATACATCAATTATCAAGTCACAACTCTTACTCTTTCAACACCAACCTAAATCCTTTTCTTCAATTCAACCCCAAAATAAAGATAAATTATACCCAACACTCTCAAACACACCATAATCAAACATATTCATACTATCCACAATCAATCATCAAACTCAATAACAACTTAAAATAAAACAAGAGAATCAAGAAGAAACTTACCAAAGTTAATGAAATTTCTCAAATCTCCAACTTGATCACTTGAATTCTCCTTCAATTTTGATCTTATGAAAACAAAACTCTCTTTCTCTCTATTGCTTTGGAGTGTGCCGGCCAAACCACAAAGAAAAGAAGAAGAAAAAGAGTAAATGGCAAAGTCAAACACTTCTCCTCCACTAAAACCTCCACCAAGCAATAAATCATTAAAATATTCTCATATATTCTCTTCCACTCATTTATTTTCCTTTTTATTTATTTCACTAATTTAAAATCAATAAATATCTTCTTTTGACTTTCATCACCTTGACTTGTATATGTTGTATATATTTCTATATATACAACATATACACTCTCTCTCTTAACTTCTTTTCTCTTTCCATTAAATATATACACTTAATCCAAATACAACAATAAATATTCCAAAACTTTTAGGGTATACTTTGGGATATTACAATCTAGGCACATTGCCTTATTTTCACATTTTTTTTCTCACTTTTCATATTTTTCACATCTTTCACATCTTTCACATTTTTCTCATTTTTATCAATATCAATTCATTTCATTATTACACATATCTCATTTTTTCATTCACAACACATTACCCAATTACTTTGGGTATTTTCACATAATATGCATATTTCACATGTTACACAAATTAGCCATTATCGATGGCTTTTCACAATGCATTTAACACATAAATGACTTTACAAATGTCATAGCATATTATTCATACACAATCAATGAACCAAGTAGCTTAACACATTTTTCAACCAAAATGTGTTAAGTCCAAATATTATGCAAATATAGACATTATATTCAAAGTTTGTACATACCTCCACTAGCAACCCAAAACAAGCTAAAAACAACCTTCAATCCAATCTTTCTAACTTGCCCTTCACCACTTGGATGAAGCAAATCAATCTCCCTCAATGCCTAAATCAAATGTGATAGCAAATAATCATTTAGTATCACATTTAATGGCATTTCCAACATTAAATCATAATTACACATCACTCCTACAAATTTTCAAAAATTTAGTCTTTCCTTACTTCAACATTAGAATTCCATTCTACTACAATTAAATTAGTGTTTTAAGTTTATTTATATTATTAAAAATATATTTTAATACATTTAAATCATTTACATTATAAAAATACACTCTTATACACAAAAATCTCAAAAATGGCCTAACCTTCCCCCATTAACATAATCCATTACTCATTCCAAGCTTATATTCATCACTTTTAACACTAAACAACATGCTTAAACAAATAAAATCACACAATTCATCCACTTTGGAAAATCACTTTTCCAAAACCCTAAATCTCCACTTCCATTCTCAAACTCCAACCCAGCACCACCAAATCCATTATTTGACTTTAAAATACTTGTTTATGAATAAAAAAAACTCATTTGGAAACAATTTTCACAATTAAAGTTCATGTTTTAAAAACCCCAAAAATCCATAACCCTAAATTCTCTCTCTTCACCATTCATTAACCAAACTCCATCATCACTTAAATCTAACCTTAGAATCATTGTTAACTACCCAAAATAACATCATACACACCAATTCCAACAATTATAACATCCTACATAAAAATCCAAATTCTCACATAATCTAAATTTCCAAGGAATTCAAAGAAAAGAGATGTAAACTTACTAATTTTGGTGGAAATCACCAAAAATCCACTTGAAACTTGTTAATTCCTTCAATTTATGGAGTATGGAAGAAGCAAAATCCTTAGTCTTCAAACTTCCATGGAAGCCACGTTCTTGAGAAGAAGAAGAAGAAGAAGAAGAAGAAGAAGAAGAAGAAGACTTTTAATATTCTTTCATTTTCATCTTTTTTTTAACCACATATATATATATTAAAATAATTTAATATTTAATATTTAATTATTTTTTTAATAAATTAAAAGTCCTAATTTCCCTCTTCCATTCAAAATTAATTTGTTTTTGAATTATTTTATTAATTTTGAATTTATAAGATTTAATTACCAAAATACCCTTTTCTTTTAAAAAGTGTTGACCTTTTATATGTTATGTATATTTTGCATATATATCATATATATATATATATTCCACTTTTTCATTTAAAATCCCTTCAATTTTCATTTAAAACCATTAATTTAATTTATCCTTTTAAATTATAACTTATTTTATCAAAATTTCCAAAAATTAGAAATTTTCAAAAAAATTTTGATGTTACAATTCTCTACCTCTAAAACAAATTTCGTCCTCGAAATTACCTGTCCTCAAGTCTGGAACAAATGGGGAAACTGACTCCACATCGCCTACTCACTTTCCCATGTCGCCTCCTCAGTGGCATGATTCCTCCAAAGGACATTCACAAGTGGCACACTCTTATTCCTCAATTCTTTAACTTCTCGTGCCAAAATCGTCACTGGTTCTTCCTCGTAAGTCAGATCTGGACTCACCTCAATGGACTCCACTGACAAGATATGAGATGGGTCAGACCTATATCTCCGAACCATCGAGATATGGAAAACATTATGTATTCAATCCAACTAAGGCGGCAAAGCTAGTCTATAAGCCACTGGACCAACTCTCTCTAACACCTCATATGGTCCTATGAAACGAGGACTCAACTTCCCTTTGCGGCCAAATCTCAAAATCTTCTTCCATGGAGACACCTTTAGAAACACTTTATCTCTCACACTGAAATCTATGTCTCTTCTCTTTAAATCTGAATAAGATTTCTGTCGGTCTGAAGCTGCTTTCAAACAACCCCGAATCACCTTCACTTTCTCCTCTGTTTCCTTAATCAAATCGGGACCAACCAGTTTACCTTCTCCAACTTCATCCCAACACAAAGGTATCTTGCATCTCCTGCCATATAAAGCCTCATAAGGAGTCATCCCAATACTCGAATGATGACTATTGTTATAAGCAAATTAAATTAATGGCAAAAATCTGTCCCAATTCCCAGCAAAATCAATGATACAGCTTCTCAACATATCCTCCAGAATTTGTATCACTCTCTCTGACTTTCCATCTGTCTGAGGATGAAAAGCAGTACTAAAATGCAATCAAGAACCCAGAGCATCATGCAAACTCTTACAAATTCTAGAAGTAAACTGGAGATCTCAATCCGACACCAAAGAAACTGGGACTCCATGCAACCTGACTATCTCATTGATATACAACTCAGCCAACCTCTCAAGAGAAAAATCCATCCGAACTGGAAGAAAATAAGTTGTCTTCGTCATCTAATCAATTGTCACCCAAATTGTAACACCCCTTAACCCGACTATTTCCAGCCGAGTCAAGTGTGCTACAGTATATGCAACATGGTATACAGAACATGTACTAAATAAAATTTTTTTTCCTTATTACTAATAATAATAATTTACACATTTCTTTAATTGTTATAATTACATTTTGAAAGTCCTTAACAGTACATGCCAAGCTAAACTTTGCTTTGCTCCTCACTTCGCCTCCTATTGCGCACTCTGGTGCTCCTTTGTAGCTTCCCATTAGTCAGCTTGGACTCCATAGCCTACGAGTTTAGAAAACTAAACTCGCTAAGCATATAGCTTAGTGGGTACTTTAACCGTTAAGTAGAATTTTGATGCAAACCACACAATGTTACAGATATGGCACCAGTGATTAAGAATATGACTATTTTTATCCTAAATCAGCTCAATAGAACTAATTTGTAGTTCAAAGTTTTCATTCCGGGCCTTTGGGCCAGACTGCACTTTTTAGGCCACACCGGGTTTTACAACACTGCAAAAATCCCTCGTTGGGCTTTAAAATCTAAATAAAACACAATTGGGATGTGATTTTCAAAAAACGAAGAATGCTATCTTGTTCTTAATTGGTCAAGCTTTCAAGAACATATTTTTGATAATTTATTTCATTCCAAACGAATATTTTATCTCAATTATACCTCATTTATTTCTTACCAAATGAACAGTGAATTCTAGCATTTAGTTTCTTATGTACCTTCTTATCTTATTTCCCCAATAACTTTTGTTCTTCTAATCCGAATGTAAAAATTCTTGTTTTCACTCGAACTAGACTCATATGAGTCCTTATGGTTAAATTTCTAGATTTAAATTTGTTACACATAATTCTTGATGACTCCTTGAACTCTTTCCTGGCCAATTGGTTACTCAAGTCTGCGCAATGCGTACTATTTCATTTATAACTTTACCTACGCAACTCAGATTGAGATGATAAACTAGACCCATAAGGCTATATTCAGTAAAAATTTCAGCTTAAAACAGGCAACACGTGATTTTTGGCACAATTTCTAATTCAGCCTTGTAGTCTGCTAGGGTCTGCCTGCTCATGGTTCGCTCATTCGTGTGTAACTTCTACATTTTAAGTCCAATCGAGATGAATCCAACTCCTATGATTCAACAATCTACAAGGGTTCATTTATATCTTCTATTACAACATCTAATTCCTGAGGTAAATAGACCAAAAACCGGACTCAAGGCACAAATCTCAGTCTGTCTGGTTTCACAATTCCAGTGTGCATGAGTTATACTCTTTTGATCATATCTTTTCATCTACAAGTGGGATTTAGGAAATTTCAAATTCTATGGTTTCCTAACACATAAGGGTACATTTAAGTCTTCTTTCACAGCTTCTAAATGTGTCATTAAGGTCACCTGGGCTCAAGGCACAAATCTCAGTCAGTCCGGTTTCACAATTCCAGTGTGCATGAGTTATACTCTTTTGATCATATCTTTTTATCTACAAGTGGGATTTAGGAAATTCCAAATTCTATGGTTTTATAAAAAATAACGGTACATTTAAGTCTTCTTTCACAGCTTCTAAATGTGTCATTAAGGTCACCTAAACGTAGTCCCAAATCACAGGTTACTGACTGAGGAATCTCAATTTTTCAGTTTGTACGCCTGGTATCATTTTGATCATAACATTCATTCCACAAATGAATATGAGTTGGTTCCAAAGCTTATGGTTTACTGACTTAATGGAGAACAATTAAGTCTCTTTTGTCAAGTTCTAGTTCTATCATTTTGCTAGTCTAAATTTCGGTTGAAGTTCCAAAAAAATGCAGGACACATGGCTGGCTGCAACAAAACAACACAACATAGCACTCCCATATTTACCTCCCTTATAACCTCAACCCCAAAATCAATCAATACACAACAAACACTTCTATATCATCATCAATCTCAACCACATAACCACCACAAATCAAGCACATGAATAATTATAGCAATTACACATCCAAATGCAAAGGCAATAGAGATCACTAATTCAAGAAGGTTACCAAACCTTTTTCCCCTTTGCTTTCCTTAGCTCATCTTTGATCTTTTTCTTCTTTTTCCTTTAGCTTTTCTTGATTTCCTACAAGAATTCAAGCATACACACTTTAAACATACATCCTATGGTTTGAAACATAAGCTACCAATTCATTTCTTGCCAATTTTTCCTCAATCTAATCTCCTCTAACCTTAAAACCATTATTTCTTTCATCAAATCCTTCAAATAATTATTTCTTGAATTTTCTCCAAATCTAGCTACATGAACCCTAATTTCAATCTCTTAAATTAAACATTATTCCATGAAATTAAAACTAGAGATAGGTTTCTCTTACCTTATAATCTTGTTTGTCACCAAAATCTTCAATCAAAAGCCTTAAACTTTGGAAAAATCACCTCCTACTTCCTTCTCTTATGGTTTGGACGAGTTCACCATGTAAGAGAGGGCTTTTATTTTCCTTCCTTAGCTTATTTTGATCCAAATGGAAGCCATAAGTGGTGAAAATATGTTGGTGTAGATGTTGACTTCCAATTGGTACACCTTATAGCAAAAATGGCCACTTTTAATTGGTCCACTTGCCTTCTTCTTTTATCTATTTATTTGGCAAGCCATTAGGCTTCCTTTTATTCATATTTTGACCCTCTCAACTTTCTTGTGCTGTAATTTTATAGTCTAAGGTGTGAAAATATCAAAATGCCCTCCAGCGATTAATCGATTGTAACTTTTAAACCGTGCGTTTTCAGGAAAAATTGAAACCCACAATTATGACCCGATTAATCTCGAGAATATTCTTTCAGGGTTGGATATGGGCACTATTAAGAACTTTCGACTCTTAATTTTTAAGTTTACATAGTTTCCCCTAACTTTTGAGAAATTTTCACTTAGGTCCTTTTGATATCCCTTCCTGACCTTGCTGTCTTTCTTTATTAATATCTTTTTACTCAAAGCTCCAAATTAAGTAATTCTTATGCCCACTGAATCTAGACATCCGAGGTTACATTGTGTCAAAATATCAAGTTGATCCGAGCTATATCTAATTTTTGAAGGTCCTTCGAATTCAAGCCTACTATGTTGTCCCGAGTCGGCTTGCACATTGTCTACTAAATCCATTATATCTTACTTTGTACAACTCTAAATTGAGTAATTTCAAGTTATACATCTAGCTAAGACACAAATAAACAATTAAGTCTTCTTTGAGACTCTCTAATTCTATCATTAACTTGGATGAAATTCAAGCTCAAGTTATAGGTCATGTTCTAAACTCCTTTGTTCTAAGCCTAAATCATATCCTCTATGTCTGTTTCTTACCAATCTGGGATTCGGGATGTTACAATTCTATCCCCCTTAATTTAAGCTTCACCCCGAAGCTTACTTATTCTATATAATTGATGTTTTAACTATTGTCTATTGCTTTTGCCACTCTTTCACCTTATTCGCTTGATTGCTCTCTGTCATCTCTCTATATTGTTTACGCATTGCCTTATTTTGACACTTATTCATTTACTGGGATTAACTATTTTAAGATTCAACATGTTTTACCTTTTATATTTTGTTTTCTTCCCATCTCTGCTCACTTGCTATTTATTATTCTACAAGATTGTCCAATAGAATATTATGTGGTTCAACATGCTTTGACTTTTGTCACGATTTCTCATTTGAAGCATGACTATTACTCTCTTGTATTTCCTTCAACTTTAATTCATGTTTTTTCTTTCTTATTCCTTCTTGTACATTTTTCACTTTCTAATGTATTCATTTCTAAGCTTCCTTCTCTTTGCATTGTGGTTATTCTTTATTTACTTCTTACTAAATTTGTATGTCCTATGTATATTCGTGCAGTGTGGTGGCATTCCTTAAGTATCGGCTCGTCTGACTTTCCTTGTGTTGTCATATATACATCTCAAATAATAGCTCATGGGTGATCAGTCCATGATACCATTATTCTCGAAGTACTATTTATTTCATTACGTGTCTCGCTCTATGTTGGTTACGGCCGATCCCAACATAAGGTGAGAACATCTTTCCTTTTTTATTACATTTCAAACTCTTTCTTTCCTTTCTTTTTTGAATATGTTTCAATTCAATTTCTGTTTATTTTCATATATACTTTTTTTTTCATCTGTTTATTATCACATATTTTTCTTACTTAGCTCCTCAAGGTAATAACAGTAGAATCAAAGTGGGATGAGGCAATACCATATGGAACCAGCATGGCACGGGTGGCCCTCACCACCGTTTCATTTCCATGGCACAGGTGGCCCTCACCACCATTTTCATATCATAGGAGTGGCCCTCACCACTCTATAATCAACCAATGGCCCTCACCATTGGCCCCAGTGGCCCTCACCACTGAGTTCATATCAATGCCATCATATCACAGGAGTGGCCCTCACCACTTTTTTCATCAAACCAATGGCCCTCACCATTGGCCCCAGTGGCCCTCACCACTGAGTATATATATCGGTGCCAGATAAATATCAAACCAGTGGCCCCAATGGCCCTCACCATTGAGTATATATATTGGTGCCAGATAAATATCAAACCAGTGGCCCTCACCACTGGCCCAAATGGCCCTCACCATTGAGTATAATTGTTAATGCCATATAAATACACTCATCCCAATTCTGATTTAATCTGAATTACCAAGGTAAGCATATCTTTCTAATATTTTATTCTCTTTCCTTCATTCTTTCCTGCTTTCTATATGCACGGATTGCCATATGTTTCATATGTATTCACATCTGCATGGATGTCACCATATCATATCTCGAGCCATTTCTTGGCTCATTCACAATGCTCAGTGGCATATACGGGCTCATTGGCTTTTTTATTCATTCATACTGTCATATTATTTATTTCCCCAGTGCTATATTTTATGAGCCTTATATTTTTCAAGTATCAAGCTTTCCACCGTTTCATCTCTTTATTCTCTTTCCGCATATGTATTATTTAGCACGTCTTTATTTATGTATGGTATGTCTTTCTGTTTGTACAGTATATGTTACATTTTATGTGAAGACATTTAAATATTGTATGTATAGTACTCAGTATGTCTCACATAAGTATAGATATCATATGCACCGTGTTCGGTATGTCTCACATGGATATGCTTTTGTACAATTTATGATATATCACATGTACATTGATTTGCGGGTCCAATCATTCATAGCTTTATTTTCAATTCAGCAACCATAACATTCCCATAATAAGTCAATCACATAATATTGGCATAGTAATCAAACTCATTTAACATGATTGAATCACATTCATATCAATGAACACATAGGCACAAAAAAAAATTCTCAAGTTGTCAGAACACATTACCAAACATTTCCAACACAAGTTTAAATAGTTCATTATATAAGGAACACGTGATTTCAACCAGGTAAAACATTAATCCTGGAGAATCTAACTAGTTTTGCTTCCTTTTCTTAGTTCTCAATTTTATTTTCTATGATATTTTTTCTTGCCGTACTATTATTCTTCACTCTTTCAATTTTAGACTCTTGTATTATGGTCGGTATTCTATTCGTTATTATTCTTTCGGTGCTTTTACTACTTACCTCTCATAATTGCCTTAATCTTTATTGCATATATTTCGGTCTTTAACATACTTGTTTTTGCCCTTATGTGTATTTATCTTACTCATACAAATTTTTGGTTTCTATTCTTAACTTACTGTTCATTCTTTTTAACCTTCTGAATGTCTGCCACTATCTAATTTCTTTCTATCATACTATGTATCTGTAACACCCCATCTTAGCCTCCGTTTATAGACCAAGATGGACTGTTATCTCATGGTGGTTGTGTCTTAATATTTTACTTAGTCAATTTTAAGTACAGATTTTAAAAAATTTTGCCATAACCTCCCCTAAAAATGGAGGTCCCAAGTGTCGACAAAACTGATTTTTCTTATTTTTGAAAAATATTTTATTTCACAATTCAATACAAGCACACTCCCAATAATCCACCCTTATAACCTCAAATACAAATCCTGCAAGAAGAATTCACACTTCTATATTCACAACCCAACTCAATTCAAAACCTTACAGTTATTATACATTACTAGATTTACATGCTACATCAAGTTATCTCTTTGTATTGTTAAAATAAGTACATGCCAGTTTCTAATGCCAAAATACAAAATGAAGAGCACCACTTAAGTTTGTTGATGACCGGCAGATCGCAGGACTCTTCTGCTCACTACTGGTTCCTTGCTAATAACCTACGAGTTTAGAAGAAACTAAACTCGCTAAGCATTGCTTAGTGGGTACTTTAACTAATTACGTAAAATAAATAATAAAAGCATAATGCACTTTTAAAAGCAATGAGTCGTATTGAAAAATAATATCACAGTAAAAGCAATCCATACATGTCATATATTCAGTTATTATCATTTTATCATTTCGCTCCACAAGGTAATTACGAATACACCGATCTCGGAATGAGGCCTCGTATAGAGTTACGCGTGGTCTTGACCTCACACGACTAATTGCCATGGTCTTGGTCTCACACGATATGGAATATACAAGATAACTGCGTGGTCTTGGTCTCACACGACTAGTTGCCATGATCTTGACCTCACACGATATAACTGCGTGGTCTTGGTCTCACACGACTAGTTGCCATGATCTTGACCTCACACGATATAACCCTCATTCCAGACCGGTTTTACTCATTTACCGAGTAGAGCATATATAACATTTCATATATACCTATTCACTTCGTATATATATACCACATATTCTCCATGTATATACAATATATACTGACACAAATACCACATATACTCACATATGTATCATATGTATTCACATATATACCATATACACGCATATATATACCATATGAACAAATTTTATGTTAAAGTACCAAACCTTGCTTTTCCTTGCTCTTCTTATCTATTTCACTTCCTTTCCTTTCTAATCTCCTTGATTTCCTATGAATTTAACATCACATATACAAAGGTAAGAACCCTAGGTATAGACATAGTCTTATCTTATGATATTTCTAATGGTTGCCAGCTTATTTTCACCATTAAACACCATTATTTCCTTCATCAAATCCTTCAATTAATTATTTCTTGAATTTTCTCCAAATCTAACTACATGAACCCTAATTCCAATCTCTTAAATTAACCATTAATCCATGAAATTAAAACTAGAGATAGGTTTCTCTTACCTTATAATCTTGTTTGTCACCAAACTCTTTAAACCAAAAGCCTTAAACTTTGGAAAAATCACCTCCTTCTTCCTTCTCTTATGGTTTGGACGAATTCACCATGCAAGAGAGGGCTTTTATACTTTCTTTTCTTAGCTTTTTTTTATCCAAATGGAAGCCATAAGTGGTGAATAGATGTTGACTTCCAATTGGTACACCTTATAGCAAAAATGGCCACTTTTAATTGGTCCATTTTGCCTTCTTCCAACTGGTACACCTTATAGCAAAAATGGCCACTTTTAATTGGTCCATTTGCCTTCTTCCAATTGGTACACCTTATAGCAAAGATGGTCACTTTTAATTGGTCCATTTGCCTTCTTCCAATTAGTGCACCTTATAGCAAAAATGGCCACTTTTAATTGGTCCATTTGCCTTCTTCCAATTGGTACACCTTATAGCAAAATGGCCACTTTTAATTGGTCCACTTGCCTTCTTCTTTTATCTATTTATTTAGCAAGCCATTAGGCTTCCTTTTATTCATATTTTGTCCCCCTCAACTTTCTTGTGCTGTAAATTTATAGTCTAAGGTGTGAAAATATCAAAATACCCTCCAGTGATTAATCGATTGTAACTTTTAAACTGTGCATTTTCGGGAAAAATTGAAACCCATGGTTATGACCCGATTAATCTCGAGAATATTCTTCAGGGGTCAGATATGGGCACTATTAATAACTTCTGACTCTTAATTTTTAAGTTTACATAGTTGCCCCTAACTTTTGAGAAATTCTCACTTAGGTCCTTTTGATATCCCTTCCTAACCTTGCTGTCTTTCTTTATTAATATCTTTTTACTCACAACTCCGCATTAAGTAATTCTTATTCCCACTGAAACTAGACATCTAGGGCTATATTGTGTCAAAATTTCAGGTCGATCCAAGCTATATCTGATTTTTGACTGTCCTTTGAAGTCAAGCCTACTATGCTGTCCTGAGGCAACTTGCACATTGTCTACCAAATCCATTATAGCTTATTCTGTACAACTCCAAATTGAGTAATTTCAAGTTATACATCTAGCTAAGACACAAATAAACAATTAAGTCTTCTTTGAGACTCTCTAATTCTATCATTAATTTGGATGAAATTCGAGCTCAAGTTATAGATCATGTTCTAAACTCCTTTGTTCTAAGCCTAAATCATATCCTTTATGTCTGTTTCTTACCAATCAGGAATTCGGGATGTTACAATATTTGTATATATATGCACCTTTTGGTCTACTTTCTATCATTTCTTACTGACCGTCTATTTCAATTGTCATATATTTCTCAATTTCTAACTAGTACAGGGATTATTGTTTCATGCTAATCATATTCACTCATTGCATTAACCTCTTTCTACCTGATATCTTTCTATCTCACTCCATTTTCCTTTCCTCCGTATCCTAATTGGCACATACTTTCCTATTGTTAACCGCCCAGGAATGGCTAAACCAATGCTCTGATACCAAAAATTGTAACACCCCTTAACCCGACTATTTCCAGCCGAGTCAAGTGTGCTACAGTGTATGCAACATGGTATACAGAACATGTACTAAATAAATTTTTTTTTCCTTATTACAAATAATAATAATTTACACATTTCTTTAATTGTTATAATTACATTTTGAAAGTCCTTAACAGTACATGCCAAGCTAAACTTTGCTTTGCTCCTCACTTCGCCTCCTGTTGCACACTCTGGTGCTCCTTTGTAGCTTCCCATTTGTCAGCTTGGACTCCATAACCTACGAGTTTAGAAAACTAAACTCGCTAAGCATATAGCTTAGTGGGTACTTTAACCATTAAGTAGAATTTTGATGCAAACCACACAATGTTACAGATATGGCACCAGTGATTAAGAATATGACTATTTTTATCCTAAATCAGCTCAATAGAACTAATTTGTAGTTCAAAGTTTTCATTCCGGGCTTTTGGGCCAGACTGCACTTTCTATGCCACACCGGGTTTTACAACACTGCAAAAATCCCTCGTTGGGCTTTAAAATCTAAATAAAATACAATTGGGATGTGATTTTCAAAAAACGAAGAATGCTATCTTGTTCTTAATTGGTCAAGCTTTCAAGAGCATATTTTTGATAATTTATTTCATTCCAAACGAATATTTTATCTCAATTATACCTCATTTATTTAAAATGAACAGTGAATTCTAGCATTTAGTTTCTTATGTACCTTGTTATCTTATTTCCCCAATAACTTTTGTTCTTCTAATCTGATTGTAAAAATTCTTGTTTTCACTCTAAATAGACTCATATGAGTCCTTATGGTTAAATTTCTAGATTTAAATTTGTTACACATAATTCTTGATGACTCCTTGAATTCTTTCCTGGCCAATTGGTTACTCAAGTCTGCGCAATGCGTACTATTTCATTTATAACTTTACCTATGCAACTCGGATTGAGATGATAAACTAGACCCATAAGGCTATATTCAGTAAAAATTTCAGCTTAAAACAGGCAACACGTGATTTTTGGCACAATTTCTAATTCAGCCCTGCAGTTCTATCCGGTTTCACAACTCCTATGATTCACCAACATACAAGGGTTCATTTATATCTTCTATCACAACATCTAATTCCTGAGATAAATAGACCAAAACCTGGACTCAAGTCACAAATCTCAGTCTGTCCGGTTTCACAATTCCAGTGTGCATGAGTTATACTCTTTTGATCATATCTTTTCATCTACAAGTGGGCTTTAGGAAATTCCAAATTCTATGGTTTCCTAACACATAAGGGTACATTTAAGTCTTCTTTCACAGCTTCTAAATGTGTCATTAAGGTCACCTGGGCTCAAGGTACAAATCTCAGTCAGTCCGGTTTCACAATTCCAGTGTGCATGAGTTATACTCTTTTGATCATATCTTTTTATCTACAAGTGGGATTTAGGAAATTCCAAATTCGATGGTTTTCTAACAAATAACGGTACATTTAAGTCTTCTTTCACAGCTTATAAATGTGTCATTAAGGTCACCTAAACGTAGTCCCAAATCACAGGTTACTGACTGAGGAATCTCAGTTTTTCAGTTTGTACGCCTGGTATCATTTAACTTTCATTCCACACATGAAAATGAGTTGGTTCCAAAGCCTATGGTTTACTGACTTAATGGAGAACAATTAAGTCTTGTTTTTGAAGTTCTAGTTCTATCATTTTGCTAGTCTAAAGTTCAGTTGAAGTTCCAAAAAAATGCAGGACACATGGCTGGCTGCAACAAAACAACACAACATAACACTCCCATATTTACCTCCCTTATAACCTCAACCCCAAAATCAATCAATACACAACAAACACTTCTATATCATCATCAATCTCAACCATATAACCACCACAACTCAAGAACATGAACAATTATAGCAATTACACATCCAAATCCAAAGGCAATAGAGATCACTAATTCAAAAAGGTTAAAGTACCAAACCTTTTTCCCCTTTGCTTTCCTTAGCTCATCTTTGATCTTTTTCTTCTTTTTCCTTTAGCTTTTCTTGATTTCCTACAAGAATTCCAGCATACACACTTTAAACATACATCCTATGGTTTGAAAACATAAGCTACAAATTCATTTCTTGCCAATTTTTCCTCAATCTAATCTCCTTTAACCTTAAAACCATTATTTCTTTCATCAAATCCTTCAAATAATTATTTCTTGAATTTTCTCCAAATCTAGCTACATGAACCCTAATTTCAATCTCTTAAATTAACCATTATTCCATGAAATTAAAACTAGAGATAGGTTTCTCTTACCTTATAATCTTATTTATCTACAAAATCTTCAACCAAAAGCCTTAAACTTTGGAAAAATCACCTCCTTCATCCTTCTCTTATGGTTTGGACGAGTTCACCATGTAAGAGAGGGCTTTTATTTTCCTTCCTTAGCTTATTTTGATCCAAATGGCAGCCATAAGTGGTGAAAATATGTTGGTATAGATGTTGACTTCCAATTGGTACACCTTATAGCAAAAATGGCCACTTTTAATTGGTCCACTTGCCTTCTTCTTTTATCTATTTATTTGGCAAGCCATTAGGCTTCCTTTTATTCATATTTTGACTCCCTCAACTTTCTTGTGCTGTAAATTTATAGTCTAAGGTGTGAAAATATCAAAATACCCTCCAGCGATTAATCGATTGTAACTTTTAAACTGTGCGTTTTTGGAAAAAAATTGAAACCCACGGTTATGACCCGATTAATCTTGAGAATATTCTTTCGGGGTCGGATATGGCACTATTAAGAACTTTCGACTCTTAATTTTTAAGTTTACATAGTTGCCCCTAACTTTTGAGAAATTTTCACTTAGGTCCTTTTGATATCCCTTCCTGACCTTGTTGTCTTTCGTTATTAATATCTTTTTACTCAAAACTCCATATTAAGTAATTCTTATGCCCAATGAAACTAGACATCTGAGGCTATATTGTGTCAAAATTTTAGGTCGATCCGAGCTATATCTAATTTTTAACGGTCCTTCGAATTCAAGCCTACTATGTTGTCCTGAGGCAGCTTGCACATTGTCTACTAAATCCATCATATCTTATTCTGTACAACTTCAAATTGAGTAATTTCAAGTTATACATCTAGCTGAGACATAAATAAACAATTAAGTCTTCTTTGAGACTCTCTAATTCTATCATTAACTTGGATGAAATTCGAGCTCAAGTTATAGGTAATGTTCTAAACTCCTTTGTTCTAAGCCTAAATCATATCCTCTATGTCTGTTTCTTACCAATCTGGGATTCGGGATGTTACACAGATTGCATCATGCTTCTTTTGGGTCAAAGGCAGTCTAGTCACAAAATCCATTGTCACTCGCTCCCATTTCCACTCTGGCGCTGACAAAGGTTGGAGCAACCCTGAAAGAACTTGGTGCTTTGCCTTCACTTTCTGGCAAGTGAGACACCTAGATACAAACTCTGCTATGTCCCTCTTCATACCTGACCACCAATAAGGTCACTTTAAGTCCTAATACATCTTGGTACTCCCAAGGTTCATAGCAAAAAGTGACTAATGTGCTTCCTCTAATATCATTCTTTTCAATTCTGCATCATCAGGAATACACAATCTATCTCTATACCATAGACTGCCATCACCCCTCACATAAAAGTCTCGACTTTCCCCTTTTTGACAAACCAACACAATTTTCTGAATTCTCTCATCTGCTAATTGAGCCTTCCTAATATGATCCAACAAGACTGGCCTCAACTGCAACTGAGTGATCAAAGCACCATCATTAGAAGACTCAAATCTGGCATGCAATGCTCTCAACTCAACAAGCAACAAGAGCGAATAAGCAGTCAAACCTGTCAAAGATTTTTTACTCAAGGCATCAGCAACAACATTTGCCTTACCATGATGATAATCAATCAAACAATCTTAGTCTTTAATCAACTCTAACCACCATCTCTGCCGAAGATTCAGCTCTCTCTGAACACCCAAGTATTTCAAACTCTTGTGATCTGTATAAATGAAACACTTTTCCCCATACAAATAATGCCGCCAAATCTTCAAGGCAAAGATTATTGCTGCTAATTCCAAATCATGCGTTGGATAATTCAGCTCATGCAGTTTCAACTATCGAGAGGCATAAGCAATGACTCTACCCTCCTGCATCAAAACACAACCTAAACCATTGTGTGAAGCATCACTATATATCACATATTGTTTACCTTCCACAGGCAGGGTAAGGATAGGAGCTTGAGTCAACATCTCCCTCAGCTGCTCAAAACTCGCCTGACACCGATCTGTCCACACAAATTTAACTCCTTTTCGAAGTAATCTGGTGAGTGGTGTAGCTATTATAGAAAAACCCTTCACAAATCGACGAGAATAGCCTGCGAATCCTAGAAAACTTCTAACCTCTGTCACAGTCTTCGGTGGACTCCAATTCAGGATAGCCTCAATTTTACTTGGATAAACTCTAATACCCTCTGCTGAAATCACATGACCAAGAAAAGCTACCTGATCAAGCCAAAACTCACACTTAGACAGCTTGGCATACAACTGCTTTTCTCTCAGAGTCTGCAATACGATCCGCAAATGCCTATCATGATCCTTCTCATTACGTGAATACACCAAGATGTCATCAATGAAGACCACTACAAACTAATCTAAATATGGTCTGAATACCGTGTTCATCAAATCCATAAAAGCTGCTGGTGCATTCGTCAATCCAAAAGCCATCACCAGAAACTCATAATGCCCATACCTCGTACGAAAAGCTATCTTGGGTGCATCCACATCTCTGAATCTCAACTGATAGTACCCTGATCTCAGATCAATCTTAGAGAATACCACTACTCCCTTCAACTAATCAAAGAGATCATCTATCCAAGGCAAAGGATACTTGTTCTTGATGGTCACCATATTCAACTGCCTATAATCAATGCACAATCTCATGGTGCCATCCTTCTTCTTGACAAACAATACAGGTGCTCCCCGGATACACTAGGGTGGACAAACCCTTTATCCAATAACTTCTGCAACTGTACCTTCAACTCTCTCAACTCAGCAGGTGCCATCCTATAAGGGGTAATAGAGATAGGAGTGGTACCAAGCAATAAATTGATACCAAACTCCACTTCTCTCTCAGGAGGTACCCTTGACAACTCATCAGGGAAAACATCTGGAAATTTGGCAACTGTGGGTAAACTTTCAAGCAGGGATCCCACTACTCTAGTATCTACAACATGAGCAAGATAAGCCTCACATCCCTTCTAAATCATCCTCCCAGCTAAAACAAACATGGATGCAAGATACCTCTTCTCACTAGATACTATAACATCCCTACCATCCCGTGTTCTCAAAGTAACACATTTCTTCAGACAGTCTACCACAGGCCCATGCTTGGATAACCAATCTATGCCTAAAATCATATCATATTCCTTAAAAGGCATCTCAATAAGGTCAACGAGAAACTCCTCATCTTGAACAACAACTGGACTATCTCGGTGCACCCTGCTCACCACAACACTATGCCCTAAAGGATTTGTCACCAAGACATCAAATCCTAGGGACTCAGAATGCAATTCAGTCACGGGCAAGATGGATTCACTTATGTATGAATGTGTAGATCCAGAATCTAATAGAGCAAGGACTGAAATACCAAATAAAGAAAATGTATCCGCAATGACGGCTGAAGCATCCGGCTGCCTCTGCATCACATAAACCCGCTGAGATGGCCCAGCCTCATATGGCCTACTGCCTCTGGATGTAGAGCCTCCTCTCTGACTAAACCCAGGGCAACCACCTCAACTAAAACCTCTGCCACCACGACCCCCTCTGACACTAGGTCGAGAAGATGCAGTATCTGCCTGCCTAACCTCTGATGGCTCGGGACAATCTTTGATAAAATGGTCTAATGACCCACATCTAAAACACACTCCTGAAGCACCTCTCCACCAGCAGACACCTTCGTGTACACTACCACAATGAACGCAAGTAGGTGGAGTAGGTCTCTGAGCCACTGGGGTCGGAGCACTAGCCACTAAAATTGCAGGTCTCTGTCTCTGTCTCTGCTGCTGTACTGACCTGCCAAACTGCCCCTGGCTCCTACTAAACCTCTGAAAATGTCCCTCTCGGCCTCTCTTCACTGATGAAGGCCCTGCCTCACTCTGGGGTCTCCTAACTCTGGTCTCCTCAACCTTGGCAGCTGCTGCAAGACTCTGCGCCCTCTCAACAATCCTGGCAGCTACAACTGGGAGAAATCCTGATACCGAGAGCCTGCGATGATGCACATGATAGAGGGTCTCAGTCCCTCCTCAAACCTCCTACACCTGTCAAAATCGTCAAAAATGATCCCACCAGTATAGTGACTCAACCGAATAAACTCGATCTCATACTCGGTTACTGTCCTGGTATTCTGTCTCAGACTCAGGAATTCCATCTTCTTTGCATCTTTATACTATCTCGGAGTATACTTCTGCTCAAATTCCTGCAGGAAATCATCATAGGTCAGGACTGGTGGATCATCCAGAGCATGTGGAACCGTTTTCCACCAATCATATGCATATTGCAGAAGAGATATGGCATAATCAAACTTCTCTTCTAGACTAGCCTGTAACTGAATAAATATCCTTTGAACCCGGTCTAGCCACTGCTCTGCAACAGTAGGATCTGTAGTACCAACAAAGTCCTCAGCCCCATACTTTCTCAATTTATCATACAGCCTCACCAGCAACTGCGGGTGTGGCTGTGGCGGCTGCGGAACTGGAGCCTGTCTCAACAACTCTACCATATGCCATACCCAGCTAGGTGGAACCTCATCAGCTGCTGGTCTCACAGGCACAGAAGTAGATACCTCACTAGCAGATACAACTCTAGCTCCATCTCGACCCTCATCTGGGGCCACACTCTCTGCACTACCCTTAGCAGCCTGATGTGATCGAGACGCCATAACTACTTATATCTGCAAACAAAGCAGAAAATACTATATCAGAGATCAGAAACTGCCAGTGCCAATGCATGTATTACAATTAAAAACTATTTTTCAAAATTTCCATTTTCTCTATCTATCATCCCACCTAGGTCGAGAAAATCAAACCTAAGCTCTGATACCAAAATAAAAGTAACACCCTTATACCCTATATACGTACAATATATATTTTTCGCATATGTAAAATACGCATATACGGTACAAAAATGTCACAGACCGATTTACTAATTTTTTTTTTCACATTTCCAATTTAAAATTTCAAATTCTAAATATATAAAAATTAAATAGAATATAAATATTATTTACTTGTTATAAGAACCCAAAATAAATAATATATATATAATTCTTTGGGAAAAATTCACTAGAGTTTTGTCTGAATTTTGGATATCCCAAAATTTAGCAATTACTCAACCTGCAAAAAGAAAACACTCCCAAATAATTTTCAACCACCATCTCAACCATACTTCTCAATTTCACCAAGTTTCTCAAACCTTTATACATATAGATATATATAATTTAAAACACACTTACTCTCCCATTTCAAATACATTGACCCAAACATTCTTTATAATATACAATATGTAAAATTCAAAACATAATATATTATGCATAAAATTTAAAATGTACAATAACATAAAAATATATACATGTTGCTGGCAGATGTGAGCAGGGATTTTCGCCCCCACTTCCTGTGGAATGGTTCTTGCGACTTGGCACTGTTTAGGCTCGGGGCCTTAGAGAACACGGACCTAAGTCCGGAGAAAATGGAGTCGCCACCCGGACGGGCTGGGAAAAAGAAAGGGGTGGATGACTCGATTCCTAAGGAATCCCCAACCCCTTAATGGGTTCAGAAAGTTGGGTACGTGTGGGGAAGGTGAGAAATGGCTCAGCACCCCCACAACATCTGGTTCATTGGAACCGGCCTCCTTTACAGGTCTTAATATTATAAAATTCTTAAATATAACAATATTATCCATATTAAACACAATAATTAAAAGAAAGCATCAATATATTAAAATCAAAGCAATGTCCGAACAAAACAAATAAATGGACACCCATCCAAGGATGGAAACATGTCCTTACATCACATGCCTAGATAGGACACCCACCAAAAAGTAGAAACATGACATTTACATAGGTTCTAAAATAGAAAAGCAAATTAAATTACATGATGTTTAACTAATGAGGTACCCACCAAGTGGAAACATACCTCTTACAACTTTTGGAAATCTAAATTAATTGATAAAAGTAAATAATCATTCATCATAAATAAATCATTCATCAAAGCTATTAATAAAAATATAAAATAAACATCCATCCATGATAAATTAAATAAATCAAGTTGTAATATCCTCATGTATGCCCTAGAAGTCTTGGTGATATTGTTGTTGTTGTTGTTATAAATTGGATTGAATGTATATTATGTGATAAGAAAAGAAATTGAGAAGAGAATGCTTGTGTATAAGTGTTTTGGGAAAGGAAATAGGGTTTAGAGAGAATGGTATATGTTGTGTATATGATGATATATATAACATATAAATGGGTCAAAGGAAGAGTCAAAGAAAGAGAGATATTTTTGTGTTGAGTGTGTAATTACTTAATTGGGTTTATAAGAGACAAAAGCTAAGTTAAGTAATGAGGGGTATATGAGTAATTGCTTGAAATGAAATGCATGGTGGAGATTAAAAGAAGAAAAGGTGTTTGACTTGTGCATTTTCTTCTTTCTTTCTTGAAGTGGCCGGCTCTCCAAATAGCAAAGAGAAAGGGAGGTGTTCTTGAGGCAAGAAGTAAATTGAAGAAGGAATCAAAGAGTTTGGTTAGAGATTTGTGAAATTTCTTCATCTAAGGTAAGAAATCTCTTGTTTCCTTTGTTAATTTTGAAGTTATGTTTAAAGTGAAGTGTGATTTGTTGATGTAATGATTTGGTGTATTTGATATGTGTTTGCAAGTGTTAGAATTGATTTAAAGTTAAAAATTGGAATTAGTGTTGGTTTGGTTGTGATTATGGAAAAATAAGTGAAGATTGATAGTGGAAAATCAAGAGTAAAGTTTGAATTAGGGTTTTGAAATGGTTTGTGTTCAAATGTGTTGTTTAAGTGGTTATTGTGATGAATATGTGTTATGACATGAATTATATCCATTTGAGTGAGTTTGTGTTGGGAATTATATGTTAAAATGCATTTGGAAGAGGGTTGGTTACATTTAGGGTTTTGGTGAAGAGAGACACGGCCAAGCCAAGAGATTTTGGGCGTGTTGGATTAGTTTTTGGGTGACACGGCCGTGTCCCTTAGCCGTGTTCACTACTGGATTTTTGTTTTGGGAGACACGGTCACAAGCTTGGCCGTGTCCCTTGCCCGTGTTGCTTACTATCCAATTGGTTTGAGTGACACGGCCACAAGCTCGGCCGTGTCCCTCAAGTGGCTGCCCGTGTCCCTCAATTGTGTGGGTTAGGGTTTTAATTCTTTGTTCTTTTTGCATTGCTTTGGTTCTCCAAAGGTAGGTTGGTCCCTAAACCTAACCCTAAACACTTTAAACACACTTGAATCAATGAATGATACAATCAAATGCATGTGTAAGGTCCTAAAGCTATGAATCATATCAATTGTTCTTTGCCCTAATTGCATTGTTGAGATTGAACAATGTTATGTTATGCATTGTGAATGGTAATGTGTTTCATAAGTAATATACATTGAAATGTATATCCAAGATGCAATGATAATTCAAATAAGACATGATATGAGACAATGCCATTGTGTTTGGCTATGATGATGCAATTGAAAGAAATAAGGCATGTTTGCCTAAATGTTGTTGAGAATTGAGAATGAAAATGATAATTGAATAATAAATGAATTGTGTGGCTAATGTGTTATTCCATTTTCAGAGTTGGTTGTTGGTGGCATGCCTAATAAGTGTAACAATCTCTTGAAGTTAGGTTGGATTGAATCCTTGAAGCCTAATTGAGATGTTACCACCCTTGAAGCTAGGTTGGGTTAGTTCTTGAAGCCAAGTTGGGTAGAAGCTTAGCATGCTTTGCTCCCCTTGAAGCTTGGTTGAACTTAATCCTTGAAGCCTAGTTGGGTATATGATATTGATAAATGTGATAACAAAACCAAAGCATTAACTCTGAAAATTGAATGGCATATTAGTGTGTCTTGGGCCCATGCTTGTCTTTGTTTAGTGTTGATTATGAATGGTTAAATGAATACTAATGAGGTATATGAAAAGATATTGAAATGTGATATGTAATGTGAAAGTATGTTGTTAGTTTTGCATATATGATGTTACATGTATAATATGGATTGAGAAATGACATTGCATTGCACTAAGTCATATCATTTGCATGATTATCTTACTAAGCCGTTGGCTTAGCGCGATAGTGTTTAATCGCGCAGGTAATAGAGTTGATAGAATTGAACCCGAGAGTTCATCAAGACCAAGTGAGAGTATACCTTGAAGAATCCATTTTGGGAGCTTAAAGATCAGAGCAAACTTGCCAATCATGTATACTTCTTTATATTTTGTAAAGCAATGTTTATAATGTAAATATGTACATATTTTATAACTCACGCTGTGTAATATTTAAATGTATATATATATATAACTAATATGTTTTGTTTTATAAGTAAATGATCTATTTTTCTTTAATGTATAATGATAAGGGTATTGTATCAAGTTTAAAGTGTTTTGAATGTTAAGAAAACCGTAGCATCCCTATGTTTGGTGCACTTATGCTACATTGTTATGGTTGTAGTGTGTGTGCATTGGATATGGGGGTGTTATACAAGTATTGAAATTAAATAGATTAAAGCATAAGAGATAAATCAAGGTATAAGTAAATATGGAATTGAATAAAGCAAATAAAAGTTCAATTATAGCTACTGTGACTTTTTATGGAATTAAAATAGATTAGGGTTTTATGTTTTAAAAGGTTGGTAAGACTCTTTGATTAAACAAATTAAGGTTTGAATGATGAAATCATGAAACTAGGGTTTTGAATACCTTAAAATACTTTAATTTGTGATTTTTGATTATTGAATTTTAAGCTACTATGCAATTTTTGGGTTTTCATGTTTTTATGTTTTTTAATGTTTTAAAAGGATTAGGATTCATAAATATTAGGGTTTAAGGTTTTAAAAGGATTAGGGTTCATTATTTTAGGTTTAAAAGTTAAATTTTGGATTTTTAGGGTTTTGAAATTTGGGTCTCGGGTAATGAAGAATTTTTAGGGTTTTAGAAATCAATTTGATATTTTGTGAAGTTTTATGAATTTAAACAAATGGATTGAAGTTTTTATAAGTAGAAAAGATGTTTTTTAAGGTTTTTGAATGAAATAGAACCTACTTTAAAATATTAAAAGAAACAAAATTTGATTTCTGTTTTATTGAAAAATATGTTCAATTAGTGTTTTAAGGTCTTTAAGAAGAAAAAATAACAATTTTAAGTCTTTTTAGAAAATAAGGTCACGTTTTAGTGTTTTAACTTTGGAAAACTAAATTAAAGTTCTAAGATTTTAACTTTTGAAAAACACAAAAAAATCCTAGTTTTAGCTACTGTGTAAAAAAAATTAGAATTTAGAATTTCATACCTTCTTTTGTAAGTTGCTCCAAAATTGCTTCTTCTTGGATGAACTAGCTCCAAAGACAAGCCTTTTTTGCCTTTGGAATCCCTTTTCTTCATGATGCTGCTGTTCCAGAAAAATTTAAATTGAATTTCTTCTTTTCCTTCTTTGATTTGGTTTCAAATTTTCCAAACTCCCTTTGGATTTACTCTCTCTCTCGGCCACCCTTTTTTTCTATGCCTTTGGTCCTTATTTATAATGGTTTAAGGTTATTTATTCCTAATTAATTAAGGTAAGTAATATTAATAAAAAAAAGAAATTAAAACCTAATTGGATTAGGTTTCAAAAATTTGGGTTGAAAAATTTTGCGCTGGCGAAAACTGTGGCAGCAGGGTAAAAAAGTTATTTCGCCCGCAGGAAATCCCTGCGGGCGAAATGCCCACAGACCTGCGGGTGAGTTGCTGGGCCGACGGGCCCGCGCGACCACTTTTTGCTGCCGATTTTTTTTCTGACTTCGATTTTATATTTATATTTATATTTATATTTATATTTGTTTATTTTCATTTTTTATTAATAAAAATTAGATACTAAGGTAAAAATTATTTAATTAAAATTATTTTGGACCAATAAAACAACAAAAATCATTTTGGGCTAAATAAAACATATTAGATCGGATTGGGTCAAAAATTAAGGGTCTACAATTTGCCCCCTACTTGAATGATCTGAAACCTTAGTGAAAAAGAGTAAAAAGCAAAAAGACTTAATTTTTGAGGTTTTGGGTTCTGGACCCGAGAGATTTGGACACTTGATCCTAAACTAGACTTGGATACTCGATCTTAAATCGGATTTGGATACTTGATCCTAAACTGGATTTGGATACTCGATCCTAAATTGGATTTGGATACTTGATCCTAACTGGATTTGGATACTCGATCCTAAACTAGATTTAGATACTCGATCCTAAACTGGATTTGGATACTCGATCCTGAATCGAATTTGGATACTCGATCCTAAATTGGCTTTGGATACTCGATCCTAAACTGGCTTTGGATACTCGATCCTAACGAGATTCGGACACTCGATCCTAACTGGATTGGCTTTGGATATTCGATCCTAAACTGGATTGAGATACTCGATCCTAAACTGGATTTGGATACTCGATCCTAAATTGGATTGGGATACTAGATCCTAACTGGATTTGGATACTCAATCCTAAACTGGATTGGGATACTCGATCCTAAGCTGGATTTGGATACTCGATCCTAACTTGGATTGGGATACTTAATCCTAACTTGACTTGGATACTCGATCCTAACTTGGATTTGGATACTCGATCCTAAACTGGATTTGGATACTCGATCCTAAACTGGATTGGGATACTCGATCCTAACTTGGATTCAGATACTCGATCCTAAACTTGATTGGGATACTCGATCCTAACTGGATTTAGATACTCGATCCTAAATTGGATTTGGATACTCAATCCTAAATTGGATTGGGATACTCGATCCTAACTTGATTTGGATGCTCGATCCTAAACTTGATTGGGATACTCGATCCTAACCCGGGTACTTTGACTTGAGATTTGAATTGATTTTGATTTAATTTGGGCACTTGGACCCGAGATTAGATTTGATTTGGGTACTTGGACTAGAGAATGGGTACTTGGACCAGAGAATGAATTTGACTAACCTTTAATCAGTTGAGAAGTCTGACTGCTCTGGCTGTTCTATGCATTGTGATTCATCACCCTCGGAATGGATCTTCATCCTTGGAGATTGGGTCTTCACCCTTGCAAATGGATCTTCATCCTTTGAGATTGGGTCTTTACCCTTGAGACATGGGTCTTTATCCATTGGAGGTCGGGTCTTTACCCTGGCTTTAGTTCTTTTAGTTGGATTGGTCTTTTGTCTTTTGCATCTTCATTCTTTTGAGAGTTCTAATGTTCTATTCTTTTGTTCTTCCTTTTTGAAAAAATTCAGCTATTTTTAATTGGACCTTATACTCCCTCCTTGCCCCCCTGCTTGGCAAAATGTTTGTAAGTGAGTTTAAAAATATTTGGTATATAAACTTAAGAAATTGAAAAGGAGAAACTTTTCCCCCTATGTAGGCTCAAACCAAAGATTTTATCCATGCAAGCTTTGATTGATGTTTTTGCCGTCTTGTTCTTTGCATAAGCACGCATTTCTTCTCTTTACTGGAGCTTTCTCAAGCAATGGGCTTTCTATTCCCCCCTAATTTGATATCTTCTTTTGATTGCTTGCTGTTCACTTTGATAAAGAATAGACAATACAAGACAAGAAAGTATGATGTGATATGCTCATGTATGCATGATATGCATGAATAATACTTACAGTTGTTCCATCGACTCACAGACCAAGGTGATCAGCAGAAGTGTTCTCATTGGTTTCATTTTGACGCTCGTTCAAGTCTTGCATTGGAATGATCGAAAGCTTTGTATTTGTGGCTTTTATCTTCAATATGTTGAGTACATGAGTGGTAGAGACCCCTAATGGTAGAGTCAGGGTTGCATCCATTTCGAATTATGTTTCAGCATGTCAATTGGCAGCTTGCCAATAATCATTTCCTTTGCCCAATATGTCCTTTGGAGGTTCAACATACTTCCCTTAACTTGAAGGCTTTGTATGACAAAACTTTTTTTTTTGAATTTTTTTTAATTTTAATTTTGAAATCAAATGTTGGCTTTGCCAAATTAATGTCAATGTACCTCAGGACTTGACTTTCCAAATTAACATATCTATAACATGACAAGCCTAGTTACCGTACTAAACTCGGGGATCATTTCTATTTAAGCAAGAATTGTTGCACTTCAGATAGGCACATACACATTACTTGGCCAAAGGTCTCATTTGAGTTTAAATATTGTCTATCTCATATGCATGCTTATCCAAACTATCTCCACTAATAGACTCTACCTACCAAGAGAGATCAACAGGTCTTTGATAGGCTTGAAACGGGGTCTATAAGGGACATGGGTTAAAGTGGAGACCATTTTGAGATTGGAGCTGGTGTGACACAATGGACAAACCCTCACACTACAAATTTCTTGTTGGAACTTTAGACATTTAGGAGCAATCTTTCTAGACTCCAAATTTCTTCTATCTTCTTGGCATTAATCTGGATCTTGATTAGGACAGTTTTTGCCCTTGCAAAAAGTTTAAGACCCAAATTTGTTTCTTTTCTTCTTTTCCCTTTTTTCCTCTTTATATTTCTTACTCTTCCCTTTTCTTTCTCTTTCCTTACTCTTCCCTTTCTTTTATCATTTTGTCCTTCTTTCTCGTAGGACTATCAAGTACAGAACTTTCAAGAACTGGATGGTCTTCCTCCTTTTTCTTTGATTTTGATTGAATCTTTGGTTGTGTTGGGACCAATTCAAGTCAATCCATAAATGGAAGCCTTTTGTTGTCTTAGGTAAAAGAGAACTCAGTTGGCTTTTTGAACTATTTTTAGGTTTATCTTTTTCTTTATTTCACTTTTTTTTTAAGTTCTAGCTCTAAAAGAGTTGTCTTGTTTGTACTAACTTGGGCTTCCAATAATGGATGAGTGGAGTAACATAAATCTTCCTTAATAGGGATAAATCATTTGTTACTCTAATGTTGATGTTGTCTTGATATATTGGAGATATTAAGGGAACTTCAACTACCCTTATGGTTTTGAGAACATCAACTATCCTTATGGTCTTGAAAACATCAACTACCCTTATGGTCTTGAGAACTTCAACTATCTTCATAGTCTTGACTATTCATTTCTTTCTTCGATCTTCTTGCCTTTTCACCTTTGTGATCATAAGACTTGTCAAAAGTATCACAACAACTCAAGGTAGGTTGTTGAGGTTATATGCCAATGAAAAGAAAGCTAAAATTTTATGAAGGCTCAAAGGGACAACTAGGGATTGATATTTAATTGGGTGGATACTAGTTGTTGGCTAACCAAACAATGCCTAGATCATTTCTCTCTTAAATAAACAGAGTTCAATTTCGCCTCAAAAATTTTTCAAAGCATGTTCTAAGACTGACTAGGACCCAGACAAAGGTAGTTTTGCAGGAGCCCTCTCTAAGTAAGCATACATAACTCAATGCTATAGAGCAATTCCCTCACCTAGTAAAGTTGTTCAAGTCATGATGCCTAAATATATTAATTCATGAATTATCAAGCTAGATTCCTCATTGGTTGAGCACCAAAATGAACAAAGACCAACAAAAATTTTGATTAAAGTAATTTATTCAAACAACTTTAAATTTGAAAAACACAATAGTTCCAAAATATTAAAGAAAGTAAGATTGAAAAGCAATATTCAAGCTAAGGAAAGTTCATTGAGTTAGGCTTCTTTTCCTTTTACATCTTCAATATCCCCATCTTGAAAGGATGATAAAACAAAATCTTCTTCTAATCCTTTTCCCACCATGAAGGTTGCCGGTGGAGGTACTCTATTGAACCTTGGTAATGGATTGTCTTTGGTGTTGGGCTTATCCGGCTCGGGTAGTTTGCCACTATCGATTAGGTCTTGAATCTCATGCCTTAGACGAGCACATTTATTTGTTTCATGCCCTCACATTTGATGAAATTGACAAAAGGCCTCAGCATTGAAGTTTGGTGGCAGTGGATTATGTAGAGGTCGAGGAGCTAACGATTGTAACAACCCTTTCTTTTGCAGCTTCCTAAAAACCCAAGATAGAGGTTTCCCCAATTCTGAGAATTGTCTTTTATTCCCTTGACCGGTTACATTAACATCAACTTTTTTTTGTGTGCTTTGATTGTTAGGCTGGTTGTTCCCTTTCTCATTCCTTCTTATTGAAAAGCGATTCTTCTCCCTTTCCCATTCTTCAATTTGTAGACCAGCTTGGAGAAGATCTTTGAAGTCCCTTATAAGGGTGTGAGACATCCTTTCGCGGAGATTGGGCAGGACACCTCTCACGATCATCCTTATTTGATCAGATTCATCGGGCCTTGAGCAAAGCAGCCTTGTTTCTCCATCTCTTGACATAATCTACAAAATTCTCATTCGGTCTTTGCCTAATGGACTCCACTTCCATCAAGGTAACTTCCAACTCAACATTATATCCATATTGTTGGATGAAGGTTTTGTAAAGTAGATCCCAACTCTTTTGTGTTCCATCATCTAAGGTATTGAACCAATTTTGGACAGCAGGATCCAATGAGAGCATGAAGTACCTTAGAGTTTGAGCCTTAGTAGCTCGGGCAGACTGTATGGCAGTGATATATTGCTTCACATGGAGATGAGGATTTCCAGTGCCATTGTACTTAGCAAATGATGGCATCTTGAATTTATAAGGGACCTCATTATCTTGTTCAAATAGTTTGTCTATCTCAGACTTCTCTTCGGTTTTCAGCTTCTTCTCAAATTTCTTTTCTAAATCAGCAATCATCTTTTCAACATCGGATGTCTCGGTCTTTTCAATAGTTTCCTTCTCAATAGCCTTCGGTTCTTTCTTCTTTTCTTGAACCTCTTGGTAGTATTGAGCCCAATTATCATCATCATCAATGATCACCTTTTCATCATCAAAAACCACTTCACTAACTGTAGCCTTCCCTTTGTCCTTTGGTTTTTTAGTGCTAGCAGATGCCTCGGCATGATTATCTAAGATTGCAGTCAATTGGTTCTTCATGGTCTCAGCTAGGGCCTCTTTGATTTCTTCCATTTTGGCATTAAGGGCTTCATCCACCATCCTTTGAATTTGTTCGGGCTCCATTATTTTAGGCGAGCAAGTGATTGAGTCGTTGCTAGATACTTTATCTCCGGCCTAGGTCGGATTGTTGTAAGCTTTAGAACTATCGTAATCCAGGGCTGTGAGCCAAAGAGGATCAATGAGATGAGATGCAAATGTATGCATGTATGCATGTATGCACCAACAACAAATAAGGATAAATAGGACGTTCCTTCCAACCTTATAACATCCACACACGAGTGGTGAGTCTCTTTTCCTAGGTATATGGTTAACAAAATACCAACATGGGGTACCTTGCTTTCGAATAATTCCCTCGGATGTTTCAACCAATAGTTATCTTTTCGAAAATGGAAATCAATATATGATAATTCCCATTAATTAGTTTTTAATCCATTTATCCAACTAAAGTAGCTTTTATGCTATGCTGGATTAAAACTAAATTAAGAGGTTTATTATAGTTAGATTTCTCACTTGAAAAAAGGTAACTAATGGTTCATGGCAAAAACAAGCCCATGGTTAATTTATTCTTAGTGTAAACTAGGCCCACCATTGATTTTGGGTATTTCATAATTGACCTAATATTTTTGCAAGCTTTTTGTAAGAAAATGTTGGGTGAAAATAGTTTTGTTTCTAAGCCCATTGTAAAAGATTTTAGAAAAATGGATTTTGGGCTTAGTATTTGGGCCATGGGCCAAAGAATTTTTTTATTTGCTTTTTTTAGAAAAGTATTTTGTCTAAAGACCATCTTGAAAAAATTTTAAAAATAGTTTTGGTCTTTTGGATTTTAAAGAAAAATTTGTTTTGAGCTTACAATATACTTAGGTCATATTAGAAAAAGAACAAACCAAATAAGCCATGATTTAGACTATGATAAACTAACCATAGTCAAACAACATGCATTTGAGCTAAAACCTAAGGAAAGTAACTAGGCCAATTACATGAGCTTTAGTCTTTCGGTAAAAAGGCTTAGGTTCCCATAGCAAGTATATACCAAATGGTATGAGGCTATGAGTGGTTATGCCATGCTCGATCTCCATACCTTGAGTGAAAGTATGGTATCCCTTACATAACATAACACGGGTAACACGGGCGTCCTAACTCACGCACATAATGCAATATAATATGATGCAATGGATAATATCATTATAAGAAAGAATATAATAATATAAAGACCAATGGAATCAACTTCTCTTGTCCCCAGTGGAGTAGCCACTTTGAGCGGGGATTTTCGCCCCCACTCCCGGTGGAATGGTTCTTGCGACTTCGGCACTGTTTAGGCTCGGGGCCTTAGAGAAAAAGGACCTAAGTCCGGAGAAAATGGAGTTGCCACCCGGACGGGCCTGGAAAAAGAAAGGGGTGGATGACTCGATTCCTAAGGAATCCCCAACCCCTTAATGGGTTCGGAAAGTTGGGTACGTGTGGGGAAGGTGAGAAATGGCTCAGCACCCCCACAACGCCCGGTTCATTGGAACCGGCCTCCTTTACATGTCTTAATATTATAAAATTCTTAAATATAACAATATTATCCATATTACAGACAATAATTAAAAGAAAGCATCAATATATTAAAATCAAAGCAATGTCCGAACAAAACAAATAAATGGACACCCATCCAAGGATGGAAACATGTCCTTACATCACATGCCTAGATAGGACACCCATCAAAAAGTAGAAACATGCCCTTTACATAGGTTCTGAAATAGAAAAGCAAATTAAATTACATGATGTTTAACTAATGAGATACCCACCAAGTTGAAACATACCTCTTACAACTTTTGGAAATCTAAATTAATTGATAAAAGTAAATAATCATCCATAAATAAATCATTCATCAAAAGTATTTAAATATCAATAAAATAAACATCCATCCATGATAAATTAAATAAATCAAGTATTGAAATTAAATAGATTAAAGCATAAGAGATAAATCAAGGTATAAATAAATATGGAATTGAATAAAGCAAATAAAAGTTCAATTATAGCAACTGTGACTTTTTATGGAATTAAAATAGATTAGGGTTTTATGTTTTAAAAGGTTGGTAAGACTCTTTGATTAAACAAATTAAGGTTTGAATGATGAAATCATGAAACTAGGGTTTTGAATACCTTAAAATACTTTAATTTGTGATTTTTGATTATTGAATTTTAAGCTACTGTGCAATTTTTGGGTTTTCATGTTTTTATGTTTTTTAATGTTTTAAAAGGATTAGGGTTCATAAAAATTGGGGTTTAAGGTTTTAAAAGGATTAGGGTTCATTATTTTAGGTTTAAAAGTTAAATTTTGGATTTTTAGGGTTTTGAAATTTGGGTCTCGGGTAATGAAGAATTTTTAGGGTTTTAGAAATCAATTTGATATTTTATGAAGTTTTATGAATTTAAACAAATGGATTTAAGTTTTTATAAGTAGAAAAGATGTTTTTTAAGGTTTTTTGAATGAAATAGAACCTACTTTAAAATATTAAAAGAAACAGAATTTGATTTTGGTTTTATTGAAAAATATGTTCAATTAGTGTTTTAAGGTCTTTAAGAAGAAAAAATAACAATTTTAAGTCTTTTTAGAAAATAAGGTCACGTTTTAGTGTTTTAACTTTGGAAAACTAAATTAAAGTTCTAAGATTTTAACTTTTGAAAAACACAAAAAATCCTAGTTTTAGCTACTGTGTAAAAAAAATTAGAATTTAGAATTTCATACCTTCTTTTGTAAGTTGCTCCAAAATTGCTTTTTCTTGGATGAACTAGCTCCAAAGACAAGTCTTTTTTGCCTTTGGAATCCCTTTTCTTCGTGATGCTGCTGTTCCAGAAAAATTTAAATTGAATTTCTTCTTTTCCTTCTTTGATTTGGTTTCAAATTTTCCAAACTCCCTTTGGATTTCCTCTCTCTCGGCCACCCTTTTTTTCTATGCCTTTGGTCCTTATTTATAATGGTTTAAGGTTATTTATTCCTAATTAATTAAGGTAAGTAATATTAATAAAAAAAAATTAAAACCTAATTGGATTAGGTTTCAAAATTTTGGGTTAAAAAATTTTGCGCTGGCAAAAACTGTGGCAGCCGGGCCCGTGGGTGTGCCAGCCCGCAGTGGGCATGCCAGCCTGCAGGAAATTCCTTCGCCCGCAGGAATTTCCTGCGGGTTCGCCCACAGGCCTGCGGGTGAGCTGCTGGGCCGACGGGCCCGCGCGACCACTTTTTGCTGCCGATTTTTTTTCTGACTTCGATTTTATTTTTTTATTTTTATTTGTTTATTTTCAATTTTTATTAATAAAAATTAGATACTAAGGTAAAAATTATTTAATTAAAATTATTTTGGACCAATAAAACAACAAAAATCATTTTGGGCTAAAAAAAACATATTAGATCGGATTGGGTCAAAAATTAAGGGTCTGCAGCAGTGTTTCTGATCTTGATAGCAACTCTACAAGCTTAACTATAAGTCTAGACCCGACCTGGTCTAGAAGAACTCTCTGGCTCAACTGGGCCTACCCTATCACCTGCGCGATGGAAACAATCCTGCTAAGCCGAAGCCTAGTGGTACAAACTTTGATAATAACAATATAACTCAATGCAATACCAAATGCATAATGCATATAGATGTCACATCAATCCACTTTCTTATATTTTTTTTAAATATTTCATAAGCACAACTCATAACATTATATTACTCAATTGTATCATAATTCATAATTCACATTAAAACAAAGACAAGCATGGGCCCAAAAAGGATCTAATATGCTATTCAAATTTCAGAGTTACTGCTTTGGTCCATAATGACACCATGTGTCTAGCCCCGTAGGCAATATATATATCCATGGATAATGTAATAGCCCCAGTCTCTTGGACCTCAACCCGGCTAGACCCTTAGGCCCCAGTATCTTGGTCCTCAACCCTGCTAAACTGTTACAGTTTTTGAGACTTACGACCTAGTCTTTTCACACCAAAAATATCATATTTATCCGTTGGCCTGGCTTACGACCTAGTCTTTTCACCATTCCAGCGTATAGCCCGTAGGCAATCATAGGCATGCCGCCAAACCCAGAACTCTAAAAATTGAATAGCATACTAGGCACGAAATTTATTCATATTTCTCATTATTAATCTCTTTCTCATTTTTACATATTCAATCTAGGCACATTGCCTTATTTTCACTTTTTTTTCTCACTTTTCATATTTTTCACATCTTTCTCATTTTGCTCACTTTTCTCATTTTTATCAATATCAATTCATTTCATTATTACACATATCTCATTTTTGCATTCACAACACATTACCCAATTACTTTGGGTATTTTCACATAATATGCATATTTCACATGTTACACAAATTAGGCATTATCAATGGCTTTTCACAATGCATTTAACTCATAAATGACATTACAAATGTCATAGCATATTATTCATACACAATCAATGAACCAAGTAGCTTAACACATTTTTCAACCAAAATGTGTTAAGTCCAAATGTTATGCAAATATAGACATTATATTCAAAGTTTGTACATACCTCCACTAGCAACCCAAAGCAAGCTAAAAACAACCTTCAATCCAATCTTTCTAACTTGCCCTTCACCACTTGGATGAAGCAAATCAATCTCCCTCAATGCCTCAACCAAATGTGATAGCAAATAATCATTTAGTATCACATTTACATTAAATCATAATTACACATCACTCCTACAAATTTCCAAAAATTTAGCCTTTCCTTACTTCAACATTAGAATTCCATTCTACTACAATTAAATTAGTGTTTTAAGTTTATTTATATTATTAAAAACATATTTTAATACATTTAAATCATTTACATTATAAAAATACACTCTTATACACAAAATCTCAAAAATGGCCTAACCTTCCCCCATTGAGGGTTTTCCATTCCAACACAATCCATTTCTCATTCCAAGCTTATATTCATCACTTTTAACACTAAACAACATGCTTAAACAAATAAAATCACACAATTCAACCACTTTGGAAAATCACTTTTCCAAAACCCTAAATCTCCACTTCCATTCTCAAACTCCAACCCAACACCACCAAATCCAATATTTGACTTTAAAATACTTGTTTATGAATCAAAAAAACTCATTTGGAAACAATTTGCACAATTAAAGTTCATGTTTTCAAAACCCCAAAAATCCATAACCCTAAATTCTCTCTCTTCACCATTCTTTAACCAAACTCCATCATCACTTCAATCTAACCTTAGAATCATTGTTAACTACCCAAAATAACATCATACACACCAATTCCATCAATTATAAAATCCTACATAAAAATCCAAATTCTCACATAATCTAAATTTCCAAGGAATTCAAAGAAAAGAGATAGAAACTTACTAATTTTGGTGGAAATCACCAAAAATCCACTTGAAACTTGTTAATTCCTTCAATTTATGGAGTATGGAAGAAGCAAAATCCTTGGTCTTCAAACTTCCATGGAAGCCACGTTCTTGAGAAGAAGAAGAAGAAGAAGAAGAAGAAGACTTTCAATATTCTTTCCTTTTCATCTTTTTTTTAACCACATATATATATTAAAATAATTTAATATTTAATTATTTAATTATTTTTTTAATAAATTAAAAGTTCTAATTTTTCTCTTCCATTCAAAATTAATTTATTTTTGAATTATTTTATTAATTTTGAATTTATAAGATTTAATTACCAAAATACCCTTTTCTTTTAAAAACTGTTGACCTTTTATATATTATGTATATTTTGCTTATATATCATATATATATATATTCCACTTTTTCATTTAAAATCCCTTCATTTTTCATTTAAAACCCTTAATTTAATTTATCCTTTTAAATTATAATTTATTTTATAAAATTTTCGAAAAATTAGAAATTTTCAAAAAATTTTGGATGTTACAGACACAATGAACAAACCTTCACACTACAAATTTCTTGTTTGAACTTTAGGTAGCTGGAAGCAATCTTGCCAAACTCCAAATTCCTTCTATCTTCTTGGCATTAATCTAGTTCTTGATTGGGATAGTCTTTGCCTTTCCAAAAAGTTTGGTTCCCAAATTTGTTTCTTTTCTTCTTCTCCCTTTTCTTTCTCTTTATTTTCCTTACTCTTCCCTTTCTTTGAGCATTTTATCATTTTGCCCTTCTTCCTTGTAGGACTGTCAAGTACAAAACTTTTAAGCACTGGATGGTCTTTCTCCTTTTCGTCTGATTTTAATCGAATCTTTAGTTAGGTTGGACCAATTCAAGTTGAAATGTCCTTATAAACCAAATGGAAGCCTTTTGTTGTCTTAGGTAGAAGAGAACTCAGTTGGCTTTCTAAACTGCCTTTTTATGTTTTATTTTTATTTTTCTCTTTATTTTTCTTGTTGTTTTTTTTCTTGTTGTTTTTTTTCTTTTTTCTTTTCTTTTCTTTTCCTTCTTTTTTCTCTCTTTTTTTTTTTGGTTCTAGCTCAAATAGAGTTGTCTTGTTTGTACCAACTTGGGTCTCCAATAATGGATGAGTGGAGTGACATAAATCTTCTTTAATAGGGATAAATCATTTGTTACTCCGATGTTGTCTTGATATATTGGAGATATTAGAAAAACTTCAACTACCTTTATGGTCTTTAAAAACATCAACTACCCTTATGGTCTTGAGAACTTCAACTATCTTTATGGTCTTGAGAACTTCAACTATCTTCATGGTCTTGAGAACTTCAATTATCCTCATGATCTTGACTAATCATTGCTTTCTTTGATCTTCTTGCCTCTTCATCTTAGTGATCATAAGACTTGTCAAAAGTATCACAACAACTCAAGGTAGGTTATTGCAGTTTGTAAGCCAATGAAAAGAAAGCTAAAATTTTATGAAAGCTCAAAGGGAAAACTAGGGATTGATATTTAATTGGGTGGATACTAGTTGTCAGCTAACCAAACAATGCCTAGATCATTTCTCTCTTAAATAAGTAGAGTTCAATTTCACTTGAAAGTTTGTCAAAGCATGTCCTAAGACTGACTAGGACCTAGACAAAGGTAATTATGTAGGAGCCCTCTCTAAGTAAGCATACACAACTCAATGCTATAGAGCAATTCCCTCACCTAGTAAAGTCATTCAAGTCATAATGCCTAGACACATTAATTTATGAATCATCAAGCTAGATTCCTCATTGGTTGAGCACCAAAATGAACAAAGACTAACAAAAATTTTGATGAAAGTAATTTATTTCAAGCAAATTTAAATTTGAAAAGCACGATAGTTACAAAATATAAAAGAAAGAAAAATTGAAAAGCAACATTCAAGCTAAGGAAAGTTCGTTGAGTTTAAGCTTCTTTTCCTTTCACATCTTCAACATTCCCATCTTGAAAAGAGGATAAAACAAAATTTTCTTCCAATCCTTTTCCCACCATAAAGGTTGCTGGTGGTAGCACTCTTCCAAATTTAGGCAAAGGGTTGTTATTAGGCTTATCTTGCTCGGGTAGCTTGCCACTATCGATTAGGTCTTGGATCTCATGCCTTTGACGAGCACATTTATCTATTTCATGCCCTCACATTTGATGAAATTGACAGAAGGCCTTGTCATTGAAGTTTGGTGGCAGTGGATTATGTAGTGGTTGAGGAGCTAACGGTTGAAACAACCCTTTCTTTTGCAGCTTGCTAAAAACCCAAGATAGAGGTTTCCCCAATTCTAAGAATTGTCTTTTATTTCCTTGACCAGCCACATTAACATCAACTTCTTTTTGCATGCTTTGATTGCTAGGGTGATAATTCCCTTTCTCATTCCATCTTATTGAAAAGCGATTTTTCTCCCTTTCCCACTCTTCAATTTGTAGACCAGCTTGGAGAAGATCTTTGAAATCCCTTATAAGGGTGTGAGACATCCTTTCATGGAGACTAGGCAACACCCCTCTCACAATCATCCTTATTTGATTGGATTCATCGGGCCTTTTCTTGAGTAAAGCGGCCTTGTTTCTCCATCTCTTCACATAATCCACAAAATTCTCATTTGGCCTTTGGCTAATGGACTCCACTTCCATTAAGGTAACTTTCATCTCAACATTATACCCATATTGTTGGATGAAGGCTTTATAAAGCAAATCCCAACTCTTTTGTGTTCCATCATCTAAGGTATTGAACCAATTTTGGACAACAGAATCCAATGAGAGCATGAAATACCTTATAGTTTGAGCCTTAGTAGCTCAGGCAGACTGCATAGCAGTGTTATACTGCTTCACATGGAGATGAGAATTTTTTATTCCATCAAACTTCAGAAAAGATGGCATCTTGAACTTGTATGGGACTTCTTCATCTAGCTCAAATAATTTGTCAACTTCGGACATTTCCTCGATTTTCAGTTTCTTCTCAAATTTCTTTTCTAAATCAGCAATCATCTTTTCAACATCGGATGTCTCGGTCTTTTCAATAGTTGCCTTCTCAACAACCTTTGGCTCCTATTTGTCTTGAGGATCTTGGTAGTATTGAGCCCAATCATCATCATCAATGACCACCTTATCATCATCAAAAGCTACTTCACCAATTTTAGCCTTTCCATTGTCCTTTGGCTTCTTGGTGCTAGCAGATGCTTCGGCATTGTTTCCTAAAATTGTAGCTAGTTAGTTCTTCATGGTCTCAGCTAAGGCCTCTTTTATTTCTTCCATTTTGGCATTGAGGGCTTCATCCACCATTCTTTGAATTTGTTTGGGATCCATTATTTTTGTTGAGCAAGTGATTGAGTCATCGCTAGATTCTTCATCTCCGGCGTAGGTCGGATTGTTGTAAGCTTTTGAACTATCGTAATCCAGGGCTGTGAGCCATAAAGGATTAATGATATGAGATGCAAATGTATGCATGTACAAACAATTAACAAACAAGGACAACTAGGACGTTCCTTCCAACCTTATAACATCCACACACGAATGGCAAGTCTCTTTTCCTAGATATATAGTTAACAAAATACCAAAATGGGGCATCTTGTTTTCGAATATTTCCCTCGAACGTTTCAACCAATAGTTATATTTTCAAAAATGGAAATCATTTCATAATAATTCCCATTAATTAGGTTTTAATCCATTCAACCAACTAAAGTAGCTTTTATGCTACATTGGATTAAAACTAAATTAAAAGGTTTATTATAGATAGATTTCCCACATAAAAAGAGTAACTAATGATTCATGTCAAAAACAAGCCAATGATTAATTACTCTTAGTATAAACTAGGCTCACAATTGATTTTTGGTATTTCGTAATTGACCTAAATAATTTGCAAGCTCTTTGTAAGAAAAGATTGGATGAAAATCATTTTTTTTCTAAGCCCATTGTAAAAAGATTTTAGAAAAAATTGATTTTAGGCTTAGTATTTGGGCCATGAGCAAAAGAATTTTTAATTTGTTTTTAGAAAAATCTTATGTCCAAAGACCATCTTGAAAAGTTTTGAAAATAGCTTTGGTCTTTTGGACTTTAAAGAAAAATTTATTTGAGCTTGCAAATGTACTTGGGTCATATTAGAAAAAGAACAAACCAAATAAGCCATGATTTAAGCCAAGACAAATCAACCACAGTCAAACAACATGAATTTGGGGTAAAAACCTAAGGAAAGTAACTAGGCCAATTACATGAGCTTTAGTCTTTGGGTTAAAAGTCTTAGGTTCCCATAGCAAGTATATACCAAATGGTACTAGGCTATGAGTGGTTATGCCATGCTCGATCTCCATACATTGAGTGAAAGTATGGTATCCTTTACATAACATAATACGGGTAACACGGGCATCCTAACTCACGCACACGATGCAATCTAATATGATGCAATGGATAATATCTTTATAAGAAAGAATAGAATAATAAAAAGACCAACGGAATCAACTTCTCTTATCCCCAGTGGAGTCGCCACTGTGAGCATGGATTTTTGCCCCCACTCCTGGTGGAATGGTTCTTGCGACTTCGGCACTGTTTAGGCTCGGGGCCTTAGAAAACATGGACATAAGTCTGGAGAAAATGGAGTCGCCACCTAGACGGGCTGGGAAAAAGAAAGGGGTGGATGACTCGATTCCTAAGGAATCCCCAACCCCCTAATGGGTTTGAAAAGTTGAGTACGTGTGGGGAAGGTGAGAAATGACCCAGCACCCCCACAATGGCCGGTTCATTGGAACCAGTCTCCTTTACAGATCTTAATATTATAAAATTCTTAAATATAACAACATTATCCATATTACACACAATAAAAATAAAGCATCGATATATTAAAAATCAAAACAATGTCCAAACAAAACAATTAAATGGACACCCATCCGAGGATGGAAACATGTCCTTACATCCCATACCTAAATAGGACACCCACCGAAAGGTAGAAACATGTCCTTTACATTGGTTCTAAAATAGAAAAGCAATTTAAATTACATGATATTTAACTAATGAGGTACCCACCAAGTGTAAACATACCTCTTACAACATTTAGAAATCTAAATAAATCGATAAAAGTAAATAACCATTCATCATAAATAAATCATTCATCAAAGGTACTAAATATCAATAGAAAGTAAACATCCATCCATGATAAATTAGATAAACCAAACATTGAACTTAAATAAATTATAACATATAAAATAAATCAAAGCATAATCAAATATAAAATTGATTAAGGCAAATAAGATTCAAATTAGGGCTACTGTTTCTATTTAAGTTTCTTTATTTCATGTGCTTAGGGTTTTGGAATTCATGAGCTTAAGCTACTGTGAGTTTTAATGGAGTTAAAATGGATTAAAGTTTTATGATTTAAAAAGTTGGTAAAGTTCTTTGATTAACCAAATTAGGGTTTGAGATGTAAAATCATGAAATTAGAGTTTGGACACTTTAAAACATTTAGATTAATGATTTACGGTTACTAAATTATTATTTTGTATTTACCATATTAAATTTTAAGCTTACTGTGTTTGAATTTTAGGTTTATAAGGTTTTAGAGTTTAAAGGATTAAAGTGTAGAAAAATTAGGGTTTAAGGTTTTAAAGGAGTTAAGGTTTACTGTTTTAGGTTTTGGAGTTGAATTAGGGTTTAGTGTTTTAGAATTAGTGTTTCAGAGAATGCATTAGGTTTTTAGGATTTGGAAAATTAATTGATAATTTTATGAAACTTTATGAAAATAAACAAAACGATTTAAAGTTTATATAAATAGAAAAGATGTTTTTAGGGTTTGTGGAAAGAAACATAATTCAATTTATGATTTTGAAAATTTGGAAAGAAAATTAGGGTTTTGAGATTTTGAAGAAACAAAAATAACAACTTTAAGACTTTTGGAAAACAAAGAAACAAATTAAGGTTTTTAAACTTTAGAAAAGGTGAATTGAGGTTCTAGGGTTTTTTGAATCAAAGTAAACAGAAACAATAATTTTTATTCAGTGATGAGGCTACTGTGAATTCATGAAACAAATAAAGAAATTCATGCCTTCATTTGTTGGTTCCACCAAAAATCACTTCTTGGATGAACAAGAACAAAGACAAGCTTTGCTGCCTTTGATGGGTTGAATTGCTTGTTTGCTCTCTCAAAAAAAGTTCAATTGATTCAAGGTTTACCTCCTCAATTTCGGTCTCAATTTCTCCTCCCAATTTCTGTCCGATTTTCTCTATTTTTCTCCTCCTTTTTTTGTTGTTTTAGTCCTTATTCATAGAAGATTTTTATGGTTAAGTTTAGTTATTCACGGAATATAACATTCATTAAGAAAAGGAAACCGAAACCTAATTGTATTAGGTTTCGAAAAAATTACGTCGGAAAAATGTTGCTGGCGAAAAAAACTGCTGCGGAAAAATTGCGCTTGCGAAAAAAAACTGCTGCAGAAAAATTATGCTGTCGAAAAAGCAGCGGGGGGCGAATTGGCCTGCGGGTCATTTCGCCTGCAGGTTTTTCCTATGAGCGGCTATAGCTCTTTTCGGCGACGAAATTTTTCATCGCCGATTTTTTTATTTTATATTTTATATATTTTTATTTTTATTATTTTTTATTTTTTAAAAAAATTAAATACTAAAGCAAATATTATTTAATTAAGATAACAAAAATTATTTTGGACTAATTAAAATATATTGGACAACACAAAAATTATTTTGGACTAATTAAAATATATTAGATCGGACTGGGTCAAAAATTAAGGGTGGTCTACACAGGGATTATGTCAGGGCATGTTTCCATCTTCGGGTGGGTGTCCATTTATTTGTTTTGCTTGGACATTGTTTTGATTTTCAATATATCGATGCTTTATTTTAATTATTGTGTGTAATATGGATAATGTTGTTATATTTAAGAATTTTATAATATTAAGACCTGTAAAGGAGTTCAGTTCCAAAGAACCGGGCGTTGTGGGGGTGCTGGGCCATTTCTCACCTTCCCCACACGTACCCAACTTTCCAAACCCATTAGGGGGTTGGGGATTCCTTAGGAATCGAGTCATCCACCTCTTTCTTTTCTTCAGCCCGTCCGGGTGGCGACTCCATTTTCTTCGGACTTAGGTTCGTGTTCTCTAAGCCCCGAGCCTACACAGTGCTGAAGTCACAAGAACCATTCCACCGAGAGTGGGGGTGAAAATCCCTGCTCACAGGTAGGAAAAGGATTAGAAGAAGATTTTGTTTTATCATCCTTTCAAGATGGAAATATTGAAGATGTGAAAGGAAAAGAAGCTTAACTCAACAAACTTTCCTTTGCTTGAATGTTGCTTTTCAAATTTTCTTTCTTTAATATCTAATTGGAACAATTGTGTTTTTCTAGTTTAAAGTTGCTTAATTTAAATTACTTTCATCAAAATTGGTCTTTGTTCATTTTGGTGCTCAACCAATGAGGAATCTAACTTGATTCATAAATTAGAGTATTTATGCATCATGACTTGAATGACTTTACTAGGTGAGGATATTGTTCTATAGCATTGAGTTGTGTATGCTTACTTAGAGAGGGCTCCTGCATAATTACCTTTGTCTAGGTCCTAGTCAGTCTTAGAACATGCTTTGACAAACTTTCGAGGTGAAATTAAACTCTGCTTATTTAGGGGAGAGATGATCTAGGCATTGTTTGATAAGCCAACAACTAGTATCCACCCAATCAAATATCGATCCCTAGTTGTCCCTTTGAGCCGCCATAAAATTTTAGCTTTCGTTTCATTGGCTTACAAACCCCAACAACCTACCCTGAGCTGTTGTGATACTTTTGACAAGTCTTATGATCACTAAGGTGAAGAGACAAGAAGATCAAAGAAATGAATGCATGGCAAAGACCGTACGAAAAGTTGATGTTCTCAAAACCATAAGGGTAGTAATATCTCCAATATATCAAGATAACATCAGAGTAACAAATGATTTATCCCTGTTAAAGAAGATTTATTATACTCCACTCATCCATTATTGGAAACCCAAGTTGGTACAAACAAGAAAACACTTTTAGAGCTAGAACAAAAAAAAAGAAATAAGAAAAGAAAAGAAGAAGAAAAAAAGAAGAACATAAAAAAAAGAAAAGAAAAAAAAAAGAAAAGAAGAAAAGAAAAGAAAAAAGGAGGAAAAAAAAGAAAAGAAAAAGAAGAAAAATAAAACCTAAAAAGGATGTTCAGAAATCCAACTGAGTTCTCTTTTACCTAAGATAGCAAAAGGCTTCCATTTGGTTTATAAGGACAATTTAACTTGAATTGGTCCAACTCAACCAAAGATTCGATCAAAATCAGAAAAAAAAAGAGAAAGACCATCTAGTTCTTGAAAGTTCTGTACTTGACTGTCCTACAAGGAAGAAGGACAAAATGATAAAATGCTCAAAATAAAAAATAAGGAAGAGTAAGAAAAATAAAAAGAAAGAAAAGGGAGAAGAAGAAAAGAAATGAATTTGGGTACTAAGCTTTTTGTAAAGGAAAAGAATGTCCCAATCAAGATCTAGACTAATGCCAAGAAGATAGGAGGAATTGGGAGTCTAGCATAGTGTGAAGGTTTGTCCATAGTGTCACATCGACTCCAATTTACAAATGGCCTTCGTTTAACCCATGTCCCTTATAGGCCCCGTTTCAAGCCTATTAAAGTACTATTGATCTCTCTTAGTAGGTAAAGTCTATTAGGGAGATAGTTCGAATAAGCATGCATATGAGATAGACAATATTTAAACTCAATGAGACCTTTGGCCAAGTAATGTGTATGTGCCTATCTGATGTGCAACAATTCTTGCTTAAATAGAAATGATTCCTGAGTTTAGTATGGTAACTAGGGTTGTCATGTTATAGATATATTAATTTGAAAATCAAGTCCTGAGGTATATTGACATTGATTTGGCAAGACCAACATTTGATTTTAAAAAAATAAATAAAAAATAAAAAAAAAGAAAAAGAAGTTGCAGTAAAGATAAAAGTTATATATTGTCATTAGTATTTTTATACTTATTGTACAATGTTTCCTCAATTAACACAATATTCATACATCGTTAAGAAGGAGGTTGTAGATCATCAAATAAAGCTTTGAAAAATCATTGCCTGTCGGAGGTGGAGGCATATCACCCATCCCAAGTCCGCACGAAGCAGGAGCACCAGAATCTCTATTACCTTGGAGTTCTGATCTGTAATGGTCCTCATCAGAAGCAGATGAAAGGATCTTATGGTCATCAGTTTGGGGGCCTCTAGATGAAGAAGCACCAGGATCTCTCATCCCCTGAAATCAAAAGTCTCAAAAATTTTGCTTTGATTGATGGTAAAAATTTTCAAAATGGGAAACCTGTTGATGACTAGTGGCTAGCTCTTCTTAAAGTTTCTTATTTTGTTCTTCAAGCATCGCTGTGAGCCAGAAAGGAAAAGAGTAAGAGCATACATAATCATGCATACATATAGCATAAATTACCATGAAACAAGAAAACTTAGTAGGTAATTGATATCAATACTCTGTGGATGAGATAGCATATCTGGTAGACTAGAATGAGCAAATGAAGGAGTAGTAAAAGAAGATCCAGCCTCATGATGAAATGGGCAAGCAGCCTACAACAATCATTAAAAAAGTCAAAATAAGTTAAGAAAGAAGCGATTACAATGAAAAATTGTAAAAGTTTACCTGAGAAGTGCTAGCCCCGAGATGTGGAACAAACTCTCCTCCCTCTCCATGATGTTCCTCTTCATCTCTATCCTCATTTTGTTCAAAAATTTCCCATACACCAACAGGAGATACGTCAAAGTTCAAAAGCCCAATTTGAATAAATTGGGTATAAGATGCACCCGGCTGATAGAGAAAGGTTTCAGCATCATAACTGTGCCGAGCCAACCACCATGCATTCTCTGGCATTGATGTGATATTTAAAGTATATTTTGGGCAATGCATTGGGATCCTCCGCTGCTCTAGACCTAGAAACCACTCGTATACTCTCTCTCTATGAGAAACTAGCCACTAGACACAGGGTCGGCAATGACTCGGCGGGTATGATGAAAAGACAGTGCAGCATTCAAGGAGGAAGTCTAGTTTGTCTTCTCTTCTGCGTTCCACCAGGCCAAATTCGCCTATAAAATGACATAAGGTAAGTAAACTTTCATATAAATTTTATAATATACTAATGCTATTTTACCTGGTCCCAGGTTAGGCAACTCAAGAAATAGTGTTGGTTTTGCACATGGTGAGATCCGGGAACTTCTATACCATCTGACAACCAAAAATTTAATCTCGGATACCCGACTCTCTCTCGTGAAATGCCAGGAGCCTTCACAAGATTGTGCTTATATGCCCATGCCTACAACAATAATAAAAATCAAATTCATTCAAGAACAAGAATGGAATTGACATTGGTGGAAGAAGAGTACCTCGACAATCACCATAAAGCCAATAAAGGACTTCTTATTTCTGCAAATTTTGTCAAGACCATGGTAAAGACAGGCAAGACCAGCTTCACTCTAGCCATAAAATGGTACCATCCTCATATAAATAAGTGCCCTCAACACTGACAAATGGATGGCGGATTTGGTGCTGCCTAAAATGGTCGACCCAAGCAAATACAATAAAAATCCTCGAGCATACTGTTGGGTTGTGTCTCTGTGAACCCATCCTTCATAGTTCATCCAATAACTATGAATTGGCACAATTTTTAGCTTGAAAGGCCCTTTAAATGATGGTTCCATACTAATTAATTGTTGAATTTCTTCAAATGTCAGAATATCATTGGTAAGAGTAACCGGAAGACCATCATACCGAATACTGGTTATAGCAGCAAAGTCGACCGGACCAATTGTCATCTCTCCAATGGGCAAATGAAAAGTATGAGTTGTGTCCAACCATCATTTTGCAAGTGTCTAGATCATGCTTTGGTCTATCGGATACTCCTCGGATGGTAATTGTAAGATGAAGCTTTCAAAACTGTAATATCGAATAATCTGCCTTACCCGAGAAGGAGCTACATTATACCATTGTCGGGCTTTGTAGACATACCCTCTGCCCCGAATAATGCAACGATCACGCTAACACGGAGCCAGGTAAGTTAACACGAGGTAAGTATATCATTATATCAATACCACTGATTTTTAGGTTAAATTAATTTATATTCTATTTTTTCTATTTACTTAAATTCTTAAATTAATATATTTTTCCTAAATTTTCTAAAAAATATATATATGAAAAGAGAAAATAGAAAATATGAAAAAAAGAAAAACAACAAACAAACAAAAAAGAAACAGAAAACAATAAAAAATACGAAAAAAAACATAACAATAATTTGCTGTTAAAATAAATAATTACCTTGCTCTTTGGATTTGAACTACGATGAAGCGGCATCCCGGCCAGTAGACCTATATTTCCATCTTCATGCTACTGAATAAACTCGAATAACTCAGCATTAGATTGAGTTCCTAATCTTGAAGCATGCATTTTTCCAAAACTGTATACTAAACTCTCTAAAATGAAAAGCTTATAGCTGTGAATGAATGAAATGAAGGAGTTTATTGTGAATGAAATGAAGAAATTGGTCTTTTATATAGAGGAACGGCAAAGGAAAAAACAAAATTCAAAAAGTAAATTTCACTATTCATGAATAGTAGGTTACTATTTACAAATAGTAGGGTACTATTTATGAATAGTAAACAGTACATGAACAGTGACTACACAGTAAGTAAATAGGAAACTCAATTATTCAATTTAATCATTCAAACACTTACGTGTATATAAATATTTTTATACTTTTAAAATAGTTTTACACGCAGGGGGCAAGGATAAGATATATGCATGTGCATGGTAAAAATTAGCTAATTTTTTTGTAAATTCCTTTAGTATACTACTGACTATAGTTATTTTTTTGCAGACAATAAAATCTCTCTTAAGTCCAGAACTTAGCTCGGGTCCAGAACCCAAATTATCCTTAGGTCTAGAACCTAAAATTCCTCTTAAGTCCAGAACTTAGCTCGGGTCCAGAAACCAAATTATCCTTAGGTCCAAAACCTAAAATCTCTCTTAAGTCCAGAACTTAGCTCGGGTCTAGAACCCAAATTATCCTTAGGTCCAGAACCTAAAATCTCTCTTAAGTTCAGAACTTAGCTCGGGTCCAGAACCTAAATTACTCTTAGGTCCAGAACCTAAAATTTCTCTTAAGTCCAGAACCTAGCTCGGGTCCAGAACCCAAATTATCTTCAGGTCCAAAACCTAAAATTTCTCTTAAGTCCAAAACTTAGCTCGGGTCCAGAACCCAAATTATCCTTAGGTCCAGAACATAAAATTTCTCTTAAGTTCAGAACTTAGCTCGAGTTCAGAACCTAAATTATCCTTAGTTTCAGAGCCTAAAATCTCTCTTAAGTCAAGAACTTAGCTTGGGTCCAGAACCTAAATTACCCTAAGGTCCAGAACCTAAAATCTCTCTTAAGTCCAGAACTTAGCTCGGGTCAAGAACCCAAATTATCCTTAGGTTCAGAACCTAAAATCTCTCTTAAGTCTAGAACTTAACTCGGGTCCAGAACCTAAATTACCCTTAGGTCCAGAACCTAAAATATCTCTTAAGTCCAGAACTTAGCTCGGGTCCAGAACCCAAATTACCCTTAGGTCCAGAACCTAAAATCTATCTTAAGTCCAGAACTTAGCTCGGGTCCAGAACCCAAATTACCCTTAGGTTTAGAAGCTAAAATTATCCTTGAGTCTAGAACTCTAACCGGGTCCAGAACCCAAAACCTCAACCATCTAAGAAAAATTAAGTCTTATTGCTTTTCACTCTCTTTTGTTGTAGTCTCAGATCGTTCAAGCAGGGGGCAAACTGTAGACCCTTAATTTTTGATCCAGTTTGGTCTAATATTTTTTATATATAGTCCAAAATAATTTTTGTAGTATTTTAATTAAATAATTATTTTAGTATTTATTATTTATAATTTTTAATAAAAATAAAAATGGTAAAGTTAATAAATTAAAAAATAATAATAAAAAAATAAAAATAAAAAATAAAAATAAAATTGGCGACGAAAAAAATTCATTGACGAAAGTTGAATTGGCCAGGCTAATTCGCCCTCAGGAATTTTCTGCATGCGAAATGTGTAACACCCCTTCCCGGCCTACGTGTGTAAGCCGAGTAGAGGCGCCACACTAACCTAATGTTGCTACCAATTTTACTTAGTCAAATTCAGTTCCAGTTTTTACAGAAATTTTGCCAGAGGTTCGCCTAAAAAATTGGGTCCCAAGTGTCGACAAAACTGGTTTTTCTGATTTTTGAAAACGTTTTTACACAAACCAATGTGAACACAATCAATTTCAATACACTCCCAATGAATCCACCTTATACCCTCAACTACAAACCTGTAAGAAGAATTCACACTTCTAATACAAATTAAAGTAGAGGTTTCTTATTATTACATACTACTAATGTATAGTATAACATAGAAATTCTCAATCTTATATTTTCATATACATGCCACAACTAGCCAACTCATAATATAGGAAATGAAAGGCTACTCTGAGGTGCTGCGCTGTGCTGTGCTGCTTGATGCTAATCACCGAAATCTACTGCTCCGAACCTACGAGTCAAGAAAACTCAACTCACTGAGCAATGACGCTCAGTGGGTACTTCACCGATGAAAATATAAGTAAAACATGAAAGCATTTGAACTAAAAGGAAATAATTAAATAAAAAATCAACCAACATTAAACCAATGGAAGTTATTGTCCATTCAATGTAGATATACTTTCAACAATTGTAAAAACCATAATTCAAACTCATATTGCAGTACTTAGTTTTAGAAAAACAGGACTTTGGCTCAGGCTCTACTGGCATATAGGGAACCATAGCGATAAGGCAGTGGCCCTCACCACTGTAACATAGGTGGCCCTCACCACCATGGTTATAACCAATTCCGCTCTATGGCCTATACCCGTAGGTAACCACCGGAGCATTCCAATCACAATTTCACAACATCTCTGCTCCACGGCCTATACCCGAAGGTAACTACCGGGGTGTATCAAACACAATAAGTGGCAGTACTGCATAAGTTAGTATAGTGCACCATACCCTTATCTACCACTCCCAACTACCTAGTAGAGCATAAAGGTTAAAATGATTCAATTTAAGTCTCAAACTTCATTTTAGAATGACTCGAGAAATCATTTTAATTCCCATCGCGTTTTGCCATTTACACCGCGCACCACATTCTTTAGTCAAACCATTACCCTTTTTCACATATTTAACATCCATAATAAACATATCAAACATTTCAAAGCATTCCTCAAAAGATCACAAATTGACTAAATGAATAGTGTCACAGCACGTAAAATCGGCAACGCAAATGGCATGACCATATGAATACTAAAATCTGGGCTTCGTCAAAATTTCAGTCCACTTCAGTCTTCCATTTGACCAAGTAAACGATCTTATTTTTGGCTAAAATTATACAGAAAATGTTGACTAATTACATGTAAAATTTCGTTGAAAAATTCATTCATTTGCTACTTCAAACAACTGCCACAAAAAGATCAAGAAATTTGCCATTTTGGGACCATTTCGGCCCAAACATATGAAATACATGGGATAGTGTATTTTTCTTTTACAAATCAATATGAAGGCTTCTTTAATGATAAAGTGAAGATTCAAACACTTCCCTTTGATAACTTTTGCATGTTTAACTTAAATCAAACTAATTAAAGTTCATCAAATCAACTTGCCAAAATTTTTCTCAAAACACTTGGTTTAAATTAAATTTAAACAACTCAATTGCCATAAGAAACCAAGAACATAACTCAAACATTTAATTTAAACTCAATCAATACATTTAAGCATCAACATCAAAAATTCCATAAACCAAAGTTTGTAAGAAGAATAAAATTTGTTTTATGGTAAAGTACCAAACCTTGTTCTTTTAATTCCCTTTTGCCTTTCCTTCTTCTCCTTCCTTAATCTTTGTTTCTCCTTCAAGAAATTCAAGAAAACAACCTTAAACATAACCCTTAGCAATTTAGAACAATAAGCTATCCTCCATTTCTTTTCAAACTAAACCCTCATCTAGCCTTATTAAATCCTTAGAAACTTTGATTCTTCCATTTAATTAATCAATATCATCACTACTTAAAATTTTCCAAATCCACCATAAGAACCCAAATTTCCAATCTTCCAATAGATATATAAATACTTAAAACTAATACTAGAATTGAAATCTACATACTTTAACACCTTAAAACTCACCTTGAACTTGAATCAAACTTGACAAAATTTAGAAATCCTTTGGTGTTCTTCCTATGGTAGCCGAAAATTTGGAATGGGTGAGAGAGAGAGATTTTTTCTTCATGCCATGATATATATATATATATATATAAGGGAAATGATGCTCACTTTTGGGTTGGATAAATGCCTTAGGGCCATTTGTCCACATCTTTTTCTTTTCTTCTTTTTATAATGCTAAATGGTCACCTTTAATTGGTCCAAATGTCTCTTTATTTTATTTATTTAAAACCCAAGTCCTTGAACTCTGTTTTAATCATATTTTGGCCCCTCAACCTCCTTGTGCTGAAATTTTTATGGCCTAGGGTGTGAAAAGACTAAAATACCCTCCGGCGATTAATCGGTCGTAACTTTTAAACCGTATAGTTCCACGAGGCAAACTACATATGGTTTTGATCCTCTCGACCTCTACTTTCTATTTTTAAGGTCTATTTTAGGTTTCCAAGTCATTTTGAAAATTTACCAATAAGCCCTCGACTTTTTAAAAAATTCCCCTTAGGTCCCTTCTTTGCTAGGGTTTTGCCCGGGCTCCATTTCTACTGACGATTGTTTCATATTCAACCCCTCGACATCCTTTACACACTCATGTGTTTTATTTCCTACTTTAGATTCATGTATAAATTTTAATTAATAATGACCAACATGTCCCTAGTCAAAATCCCCTATAGCTTCCAAACCGTGCGTTTCTGGAAAAATCGTTACGCGTCATTGCGACCCGATTTTTCTCTACTCTCCATTTTTGGAATATGTTATGTGCACTATTAAGAACATCCAGTACAACTTTTAAAAATTACAGTCACCTCCCCAAAACTTTTTGAAATTACAGTCACCTCCCTAAGACTTTTTTGAAATTATAGTCACCTCCCTAAAACTTTGCATTTTTCTTCAATTAGGTCCCATTGATCCTATAGCCTTATCTGAGGCCGTTTTCAGGAATTATCTTCTCATTTCCCCTTCTCTCACTGTGCACGTGACTGCTATGCATAAATGCGGTGATGGATGTGACAGTTCCTCCCTCGTTAATTTAGGCTTCGTCCCAAAGCCCATCAGTTGGAAATAAATATGGGTACTGCTTGCTCATAGTTTCTTCGCGTTCCCATGTAGCTTCTTCTACTTTGTGATTCCTCCAAAGCACTTTGACCAATGGGATCTTCTTATTCCGCAACTCTTTGATTTCCCGTGCTAAGGTTTCTACCGGCTCTTCCTCGTATGTCAGGTCGGGCTGAATCTCAATATCTTAAGCTTGTATAACATGGGTTGGATCTGAACGATACCTCCTTAGCATTGAAATGTGGAAAACATCACGTATTTTACTTAATTCGGGTGGTAACACCAATTGGTAAGCTACCGGACCTATACGTTCAATGACTTTGTAAGGCCCAATAACCTTGAACTTAGCTTACCTTTTTGTTTAAATCTTAGCACTTTCTTCCATGGTGAAATATTAAGAAATACCTTATCACCAACATTGAATTCTATGTCCCTTCTCTTCAGGTCCGCGTATGATTTTTTGTCTATTTGCCACATCTTTTAACCGATCCCGGATAATTTCTACTTTCTCCTCGGTTTACTTAACTATCTCCGGGCCTAAGATCTTTGCTTTGCTTAATTTCGTCCAGCAAATTGGAGTCCTGCATTTTCATCCTTATAGTGCTTCATAAGGAGCCATCTGTATGCTGGACTGGTAGCTGTTGTTGTAAGCAAACTCCATTAAACTTAAGTACTTCTCCCAGCTACCTTTGAATTCTAATATGCACGCTCTTAACATATCTTCCAAGATCTGGATTACCCTCTCTGACTGTCCGTCCGTCTGTGGATGAAACGACGTACTCTAGTCCGTTCGAGTTCCCAAAGCCGTTTGGAACTTTTGCCAAAAGTTCGACGTAAAGCGTGGATCTTTTTTCGATATGATTGATGTTGGAACTCCATGAAGTCATACAATCTCTTTAATGTACAAGTTCGCTAACTTATCCAGGGAGTAGTCCATCCTTACTGGTAAGAATTGAGCTGACTTAGTTAGCTGGTCTACTATCACCCATATTGCATCATGTTTGTCTCTTGTCATTGGTAGTCCCACCACAAAATCTATAGTTATGCGATCCCATTTCCATGTTGGAATCGTAATAGGTTGTAGAAGTCCCGAGGGTAGTTGATGTTCTGCCTTTACTTGTTGGCAGGTTAAACATTTCGCCACATAATCTACCACATCTCTCTTGATCCCTGGCCACCAATAGCATTCTTTCAAATCCAATACTACTTCTACCTTCTTAGAATCAACTCTTATTCCTTCCGCCGATACAATATGTCCTAAAAAGGCCACTTCTTCTAACCAAAATTCACACTTGCTGAATTTGGCATATAACTGCTTCTCCCTCAATGTTTGTAACACGATTCTCAAGTGCCGGTCATGATCCTCTGCATTCTTTGAGTAAACCAGCATGCCATCAATTAATACCAAGACAAACTGGTCCAAATAAGGCTGGAAAATCCGGTTCATCAAATCCATGAATACCGCAGGTGCATTCGTGAGCCCAAAAGGCATTACGATAAACTCATAATGTCCATATTGGGTTCTGAATGTAGTCTTTGGTATATCTTCATCTTTAATCTTCAGTTGATGATAGCCGGATAGCAGATCAATCTTTGAGAAAACTCCCACACCTTTCAATTGATCAAATAAATCGTCTATCCGGGGTAGCGGGTATTTATTCTTAATCGTCAGCTTATTTAACTGCCGATAATCTACACATAGTCTTAGGGATCCATTTTTTTTTCGCAGTCCACTAATGCCTTATGTTTGGTTAGCTCATCCATTCCAAGTATTGCATCAAATTCCTGGAATGGCAACTCAAACAGATCACCTAGGAAAGTGTGTCCGTGTACTTCTACCGGACAATCCTTTATTACCTTCCTGGTAACCATCTCACTACCCAAAGGATTTGTAACTAACACTCCATCTGTTTCAAGTTCTACTTCTAAATCCTTTAATTTTTCATTTTTCATGCATATATATATATATATGAATGTGAAGAACTTGGGTTTATTAAAGCATAAATCGGCATTCCAAACATAATTAGCTGACCTGCTATGACGTCAAGGCTTCCTCTTCTTCACGTGCCCTCATTGCATACATCTTGGTAGGAGCTCTAGTTTCAGGTCTGTCCATCGTTTCGGATTGAACTTGCGAAGAGCTTTGTCCTCTACCTCTGCCCCTTTCCCCTTCCAGCTATGGCTCGAGATCCTTCGGTATTATCTAGTGTATTTTGCTGTCTTAAGGGGCATTCTCGTTTAAAGTGGTCCTTTGCTCCACAAATAAAACATACCCAGGCCTTGCCCCAACATTTTCCTGAATGCCTATGCCCACATTGAACACAGCGTAGATGGGTGTTTTCACTTCCTCTGATAGTTTCGGGCTGAGGAAAGTTACCTCCACCTTGGCCATGCCCTCTTCCTTGTCCTCTCCCAGACCCACCAGTACTGGCTACAAAGGTAGCTTGACTCGAGCCACCTCGAATCGACCTTTGACTGGATATCCTACTCTTATTTCCTCGCATGGAACTACCTTCTCTAAACTGTTTCCTTGATGGCTGGAAATTTTCTGAATAACTCTAGGTATCCATTCTTGGTCTTACCCTCTATCTCCTATTTCGCTCATCCTTCTGACATTGCTCTACTTCCAGAGCCCTAGTGACCAACTCAAAAAATTCCTTGATATTAGCAGCAATTAGCTGAATCCTAATCTCATTATTCAAACCATCATGGAATTGCTTACACCTATCATGTTCGTCTTCAATTGTCTTCTTGGCATACCTACTCAGCCTAGTAAATTCCCTCTCGTATTTGGCAACGGTCAGTCGACCTTGCTTTAAATGTAGAAATTCCTTTTTCTTGGCATCTAGGTATGCCTCTGATATAAACTTCCTCTTGAACTCATTCACAAAGAATTCCCATGTCCTTTATTCCAGTGGAACTCGTTGTTGAATTGTGTCCCACCATATATATGCTTCTTCCACTAATAAGGAAGTAGCACATACCACTCGCTCCTCTGGAGTACACTGTAACTGATCTAAGGCTCGTACCGTTCCTTCCAGCCAATACTCGGCTGTAGAAGAATCATCATCCCTTTGGGCCCTAAACTCCTTCGCCCCGTACTTTCTTATCTTTTCAATCAGGGGTTTCCTTTCCCCTCCTACAGCAGATACTGGTATGGGTGCTGGCGCTGGTGGTGGTGCCGGGGCAACGCCCGCTATCTGTCACAGCGCTGCAGCCATCTGTTGCAACATCTCATTCGGAAGAGGAGCTCCCGCTGAGGGTTGCTCATCCTCCGGTGTTTCAGATACATGCGTCTCTACAATATGTGACGCTCGAGATTCAACTTCCTCTTCTATGGCTTTTTGAGAGGACTCTCGCGACATCTATATTCTAACACATAACTCACAGTCAAAAACAGCACAGCTCAGCAGCACTATTAAACTCTATGTGGCATGTATATAAAGACAAAACACTTAATCAAACATATGCAAACATACCCTTATTTATTTTCCTATATTTCCTTCCTGAATGATGCCTACTTTTTATCTCCTATTTACTATAGGATATCTCGTTTTACGTCGGTAATGGCCACTCCCGACATAAAATGTACATCCTCCTATGTTGAATTACCCAGAAGAGGCTAAACCTAGCTCTGATACCAAAAATTGTAACACCCCTTCCCGGCCTACGTGTGTAAGCCGAGTAAAGGCGCCACACTATCCTAATGTTGCTACCAATTTTACTTAGTCAAATTCAGTTCCGGTTTTTACAGACATTTTGCCAGAGGTTCGCCTAGAAAATTGGGTTCCAAGTGTCGACAAAAATGGTTTTTCTGATTTTTGAAAACATTTTTACACAAACCAATGTGAATACAATCAATTTCAATACACTCCCAATGAATCCACCTTATACCCTCAACTACAAACCTGTAAGAAGAATTCACACTTCTAATACAAATTAAAGTAGAGGTTTCTTATTATTACATACTACTAACGTATAGTATAACATAGAAATTCTCAATCTTATATTTTCATATACATGCCACAACTAGCCAACTCATAATATAGGAAATGAAAGGCTACTCTGAGGTGCTGCGCTGTGCTGTACTGCTCGATGCTAATCACCGAAATCTACTGCTCCAAACCTATGAGTCAGGAAAACTCAACTCGCTGAGCAATGACGCTCAGTGGGTACTTTACCGATGAAAATATAAGTAAAACATGAAAGCATTTGAGCTAAAAGGAAATAATTAAATAAAAAATCAACCAACATTAAACCAATGGAAGTTATTGTCCATTCAGTGTAGATATACTTTCAACAATTGTAAAAACCATAATTCAAACTTATATTGCAGTACTTAGTTTTAGAAAAATAGGACTTTGGCTCAGGCTCTACTGGCATATAAGGAACCATAGCGATAAGACAGTGGCCCTCACCACTGTAACATAGGTGACCCTCACGACCATCGTTATAACCAATTCCTCTCTACGGCCTATACCCATAGGTAACCGCCGGAGCATTCCAATCACAATTTCACAACATCTCCGCTCCACAGCCTATACCCGAAGGTAACCGCCGGGGTGTATCAAACACAATAAGTGGCAGTACTGCATAAGTTAGTATAGTGCACCATACCCTTATCTACCACTCCCAACTACCCAATAGAGCATAAAGGTTAAAATGATTCAATTTAAGTCTCAAACTTCATTTTAGAATGACTCGAGAAATCATTTTAATTCCCATCGCGCTTTGCCATTTACGCCGCGCACCACATTCTTTAGTCAAACCATTACTGATACGGAACCTCCAAGAATAAGCCTGAGAACCCCTTGATTTTGAACCCCCACAGCATTAACTTGAAAAACCCTAGTCGAATTCGGTATAACCCCCAAGGATTAGGTTAGATTTCATATTACCTTGAATTGATCAAAGATCCAAGATTTCGAAACAAGTCAGTTCCTAAATCCCATATTCGAAACACTCCACAAGAAAGTTGATCAAACTACTTGAATGTTTCTGAAGCATGTATTCAAGCAAGAACACAAAGATAAAAGCAATTCGGCTTTAGGTTAATTAATTCGTCCAAAACTTCAAAACTAAGATGGCTCCCCATTTTTACATCAATATTAGGTTTAAATACCCTTTACTAATTCCTAAACCATGAAGGAAAATAGCCCTAAAAGTGTTTGGGGCGGCTTAGGCTTAAAACAGGCCCAAAAACACATTAAAATATTAAGTTCAGCTAATTATTTAACTATAAATAAGCCCAACTAGTGACTTGAGCCAAATATGCTCCAATTTGCATCCTTGATCAGCCATATCGTGCACCTTCAGCTCCTCTTCAACAAAATGTTGCATGTAGCCTTGTGACGTCTCTATCAATTACCCTTTTTCACATATTTAACATCCATAATAAACATATCAAACATTTCAAAGCATTCCTCAAAAGATCACAAATTGACCAAATGAATAGTGTCGCGGCACGTAAAATCGGCAACGCAAATGGCATGACCATATGAATAGTAAAATCTGGGTTTTGTCAAAATTTCAGTCCACTTCAGTCTTCCATTTGACCAAGTAAACAATCTTATTTTTGGCTAAAATTTTACAGAAAACTTATTTCATATGTTGAATAATTACATGTAAAATTTCGTTGAAAAATTCATTCATTTGCTACTTCAAACAACTGCCACAAAAAGATCAAGAAATCTGCCATTTTGGGACCATTTCGGCCCAAACATATGAAATACATGGGATAGTGTATTTTTCTTTTACAAATCAATATGAAGGCTTCTTTAATGATAAAGTGAAGATTCAAACACTTCCCTTTGATAACTTTTGCATGTTTAACTTAAATCAAACTAATTAAAGTTCATCAAATCAACTTGCCAAAATTTTTCTCAAAACACTTGGTTTAAATTAAATTTAAACAACTCAATTGCCATAAGAAACCAAGAACATAACTAAAACATTTAATTTAAACTCAATCAATACATTTAAGCATCAACATCAAAAATTCCATAAACCAAAGTTTGTAAGAAGAATAAAATTTGTTTTATGGTAAAGTACCAAACCTTGTTCTTTTAATTCCCTTTTGCCTTTCCTTCTTCTCCTTCCTTAATCTTTGTTTCTCCTTCAAGAAATTCAAGAACACAACCTTAAACATAACCCTTAGCAATTTAGAACAATAAGCTATCCTCCATTTCTTTTCAAACTAAACCCTAATCTAGCCTTATTAAACCTTAGAAACTTTGATTCTTCCATTTAATTAATCAATATCATCAATACTTAAAATTTTCCAAATCCACCATAAGAACCCCAATTTCCAATCTTCCAATATATATATAAATACTTAAAACTAATACTAGAATTGAAATCTACATACTTTAACACCTTAAAACTCACCTTGAACTTGAATCAAACTTGACAAAATTTAGAAATCCTTTGGTGTTCTTCCTATGGTGGCCGAAAATTTGGAATGGGTGAGAGAGAGAGATTTGTTCTTCATGCCATGATATATATATAAGGGAAATGATGCTCACTTTTGGGTTGGATAAATGCCTTAGGGCCATTTGTCCACATCTTTTTCTTTTCTTCTTTTTATAATGCTAAATGGTCACCTTTAATTGGTCCAAATGTCTCTTTATTTTATTTATTTAAAACCCAAGTCCTTGAACTTTGTTTTAATCATATTTTGGCCCCTCAACCTCCTTGTGCTGAAATTTTTATGCCCTAGGGTGTGAAAAGACTAAAATACCCTCCGGTGATTAATCGGTCGTAACTTTTAAACCGTACAGTAACACGAGGCAAACTACATATGTTTTTGATCCTCTCAACCTCTACTTTCTATTTTTAAGATCTATTTTAGGTTTCTAAGTTGTTTTGAAAATTTACCAATAAGCCCTCGACTTTTTACAAAATTCCCCTTAGGTCCCTTCTTTGCTCGGGTTTTGTCCGGGCTCCATTTCTACTGACAATTATTTCATATTCAACCCCTCGACATCCTTTTACACACTCATGTGTTTATTTTCTACTTTAGATTCATGTATAAATTTTAATTAATAATGACCAACATGTCCCTAGTCAAAATCCCCTATAGCTTCCAAACCGTGCGTTTTCTGGAAAAACCGTTACGCGTCGTTGCGACCCGATTTTTCTCTACTCTCCATTTTTGGAATCTGTTATGTGCACTATTAAGAACATCCAGTACAACTTTTAAAAATTACAGTCACCTCCCCAAAACTTTTTAAAATTACAGTCACCTCCCCAAGACTTTTTTGAAATTACAGTCACCTTCCTAAAACTTTGCATTTTTCTTCAATTAGGTCCCATTGATCCTATAGCCTTATCTGAGGCCGTTGTCAGGAATTATCTTCTCCTTTCCCCTTCTCTCACTGTACACGTGACTGCTATGCATAAATGTGGTGACGGATGTGACAAAATGGTCTTGGGCCATTTTGCCGTAGGAAATGGCTGGCCGCCCAGCTCCCACCTACAGCAGCTCGCTCGCTCGCAGTTTTCGCCAGAGAAATTTTCCAACGCAGTTTTATCGAAGCCAAAATTTATTTGGTTTTGGTTTCTTTTCCTAATTGGTTTTAAATTCCTTAAGAAATTAGAAGTAGGTTTATGATTTTTCATATAAATAACACATTAAAACTTAGAATTAAGGGACTTTGATTGGATTGGAAATATTAGTTTTTACTGGAGTAAAAAATAGATAGAAAAACCCTAGCACAAGAGACATTGTGAGCAGATTTTTGCCCCCACTCCCGATAGAATTGTTCTTGCTACTTCGTCACTGTTTAGGCTAGGGACATTAGAGAACACGAGCATAAGCCCGGAGAAAATGGAGTCGCCACTCGGACGGGCCGAAAAAAAAGAAAGGGGTGGATGACTCGATTCCTAAGGAATCCCTAAACCCCTAATGGGTTCGAAAAGTTGGGTACGTGTGGGGAAGGTGAGAAATGGCCCAGCACCCCCACAACGCCCAGCTCATTGGAACCGACCTCCTTTGTAGGTCTTAATATTATAAAATTCTTAAATATAACAATATTATTCATACTACATGCAACAATTAAAATAAAGCATCATTATATTAAAATCAAAGCAATATCCAAACAAAGTAAATAAATGGACACCCATCCGAGGATGGAAACATGTCCTTACATCGTTCATGTCTAAACTAAATAGGACACCCACCGAAAGGTGGAAACATGTCCTTTACATTGGTCCAAAATATAAAAGCAATTTAAATTACATAATACTTAGCTAATGACGTACCCACAAAGTGGAAACATACCTCTTACAATTTTAATACTAAAACAAACAAATAATAATTATAATAATAAAGAAAATATCCATCCATGACAAATTAAATAAATCAAACATTGAAATTAAATAAATCAACCATCAAAACATATAATAAACTACATAATCAAATCTAAAATTAAATAAAGTAAAAAATATATAAGTTTAGGGTTTTAAAGAATTTAGGGTTTTTTGGAACTTAGGGTTTTGGAACTTAGGGTTTTAAAATTAGGGTCTTGTAATTTGGGTTTCGAATTAGGGTTTTGATGGTTGTTGAAACTAGGATTATGGAATTCAGAGTTTGGAATTAGGTTCTTAAAATTAGGGTTTTTGAAACTAGGATTTTTGGATTTAGAATTTGGAATTAGGGTTTTTGGGTTTAACTTACTGCCTTAAAAACATAGTTTTGGATTTGGAAAGATAAATTACAGTTTTGGAAAAATTATCAATATTTTGGAGTTTAATAATGAAATGGTTTAAGCTTTTGGATAAAAATAGTTTAAGGTTTTGAGTTTCAATAAAATAATTTACGGTTCTTGATGTAAAGTAAACAAAATAGATTCTAACAATTAATTTAAATCCTCGATGAATACTGGATAGTTTTATGTTTTTCATGAAACATACATGTGGAGTTATGAATACCAACTAATCAATGTGTTAAATAAAGCAAATGATTAATGTTATTGAAACAAAGATAAATTTACTGCATGTTCAATGATCGAGTTACTGCACGTTCAAGGATCATGTTACTGCATGCATGCTCTTATTAATCAAAGAAATGAAGCTACTATGAGAATGAATAATTTATGATTAAAGATCAAACCTCCGTCGTTGGTTCCACCAAAAAATTGATTTCTGGATGAACAATGTGAAGATAGTATGGATTCTACCTTCTTCTTTGGTTGTTTTGATTTTTCTGTATGTGGTTTCCTTCGCTCTCTAAAAAGCGATTGTTGTTCTTCTCTCTTTGTTGCTGTCTCTTCTGTTTTGTGGTTTTAATCTCTCTTAATATTCATTTTCGACCCTCTTTAATGTTCCTCCCTCCTCTTTGAATTCTAAAACGTTAATATTTATAGCCAAACTTCACTCAGAATCCTTAACCTATTATTAATCAGTCCCTAAATGAATTCTATTTGAATTAGGAAAGTTATTGAAATCATGTCGACCTGGTAACCCTAGGTCGACATGAGACCTGTAACACCCCTACATCCTATACACGTACACTACATAACACCACAATGTAATATACGTACACTGAATATAGGGACGCTACGGTTTTCTTTAACATTTAAATCATTTTAGATGATAAGATATTTTTTCTCACTATACATTATAGAAAATAGAGTAATTAACTTGTAATATAAAACAAAATAGATATATATATTTACTTAATACGCAGCGGAATTTATAAAATATTTATATTTATGAATACATTCAAATCCATATTTACAATTATACGTATATTTACTTTAGAATCAATACTTTACAAAATATAAAGAAGTTATACATGATTGGTAGCCCTTCTCTGATCTTTAAGTTCCAAAAATAAACTCTTCAATGTCTAGTCTCACTCGGTCTCAAGGAACTCTCGGGTTCAACCCTGTCACTTGCGCGATCAACCACTATCGCGCTAAGCCAACGGCTTAGTAGTACAAAGTATACTAACATTATGCTTTAATGCAATGCAATGTCACACATTTTAATAATAAAGACAACATCATAGGTGGAAAGATAATATCTCACCTTTATGTTTCATAAATCATACACATATAAACACATCACATTTCAAAGTCATTCTATAGATCTCATTATTCAATTATTTTACCAATAATGAATCACATTTAAACAAAGACAAGCATGGGCCGAAAAGACACTAATATGCCATTCAATTTTCAGAGTTAATGCTTTGGTTTTGTTACCACATTTATCATTATCATTATCCCAACTAGGCTTCAAGGATTAGGTTCAACCAAGCTTCAAGGGGAACAAACTATGTCTCTCTTCATACGGGACCACCAGTAATATTGCTTCAAATCATGATACATCTTTGTATTGCCCGGATGCATAGCAAATACTGACTGATGTGCTTCTTCTAAAATAATCCTTCTCAAATTAGCATCATCAGGTACACACAATCTGTCTTTAAACCAAAGACTCCCATCACTTCTCATAATAAAATCTCGACTCTTTCCATTCTGGCAATCTGAAATAATCTTTTGAATCTTCTCATCAACCAATTGAGCCTCTTTAATCTGATCCAACAATACCGGTTTCAATTGCAACTGTGCCAACAATGCACCATCATCGCAAGATATAAAACTAACATGCAACGCTCTCAACTCAACAAGCAACGAGAGCGAATAAACAGTCAAACCTGCTAAAGACTTCCGACTCAAGGCATCAGCAACAACATTTGCTTTACCAGAATGATAATCAATCAAACAGTCATAGTCTTTAATCAACTCCAACCACCTCCTCTGTCGAAGATTGAGCTCTCTCTGGACACCCAAATATTTTAAACTATTATGATCTGTATAGATAAAACACTTCTCCCCATATAAATAGTGTCGCCAAATCTTCAATGCAAACATAATGGCTGCTAACTCTAAGTCATGGGTTGGATAATTGAGCTCATGCAGTTTCAACTGTCGAGAAGCATAAGCTATAACTTTACCTTCTTGCATCAGAACACATCCCAAACCATTATGTGAAGCATCACTGTAAATCACATATGGTTTATCTTCCACAGGTAAAGTAAGAACAGGCGCTTGAGTCAACATTTCTCTCAACTGTTCAAAGCTAGCCTGACACTGATCTGTCTACACAAATCTAACTCCCTTTCGAAGTAATCTAGTAAGTGGAGTAGCTATCAAAGAAAATCCTTTCACAAACCGTCGGTAATAGCCTGCCAAACCCAGAAAACTTCTAACTTCAGTCACAGACTTTGGTGGACTCCAATTCAAAATAGCTTCAACTTTACTCGGATCAACTCTAATACCCTCTGCTGAAACTATATGACCGAGAAAAGTTACTTGGTCAAGCCAAAACTCACACTTCGACAGCTTAGCAAACAATTGCTTCTCTCTCAAAATTTGCAGCACAATCCGCAGATGCTTGTCATGCTCCTCCTCATTACGCGAACACACCAAGATATCATCGATAAAAACTACCACAAACTGATCCAAATAGGGCCTAAACACCCTATTCATCAAATCCATAAAAGATGCAGGTGCATTCGTCAAACCAAAAGGCATAACTAGAAACTCATAATGCCCATACCTTGTACGAAAGGCTGTCATAGGAACATCTTCAGCTCTGACCCTCAACTGATGGTACCTTGATCTCAAATCAATCTTGGAAAACACTGCTGCACCTTTCAATTGATCAAAGAGATCATCAATTCTAGGCAAAGGATATTTATTTTTAATAGTCACCTTGTTCAATTGCCTATAATCGATACACAATCTCATAGTACCATCCTTCTTCTTCACAAACAACACAGGAGCTCCCCACGGTGAAACACTAGTGCGAATAAACCCTTTATCCAACAACTCCTGCAACTACACCTTCAATTCTCTCAATTCAGCAGGTGCCATTCTATAAGGAGTAATAGAGATAGGAGTGGTACCAGGCAATAATTCAATACCAAACTCCACCTCTCTCTTAGGAGGCAATCCTGGCAACTCCTCTGGAAACACATCTGGAAACTCTGCAACTGTAGGTATACTATCAATTTGAGAATTCACTACTCTAGTATCCAAAATATGAGCAAGATAAGCATCACACCCTTTTCTAATCAACCTCCTAGCGGCAACAGCTGAAACAAACAAGGATGCTAGCTGTCTCTGCTCACTAGATACTGTCACCTCTCTACCATCACCAGTTCTCAAAATAACAAGTTTCTTTTGACAGTCTACCACAACTCCATGTCTAGATAACCAGTCCATGCCTAGGATCAAATCATATTCTTTAAAAGGCATTTCAATCAAATCTCCACGAAACTCCTCACCTTGCACCACTACCGTACTATCTCGGTGCACCTTGCTAACAATCACACTATGCCCTAAAGGATTTGTCACCAATACATCAAATCCTAGGGATTCAGCATACAATTCAGACACATGCAAAACAGATGCACTAATATATGAATGAGTAGATCCTGGATCAATCAAAGCAAGTACTGAAATACCAAATAAAGAGAAAGTACCCGCTATGACTGCTGAAGCATCTGGCTGCCTCTGCATCACATATATCCTCTGAGAAGATCCAGCCTCCTCTGGTCTACTCTCCCTGGATGTAGAACCTCCTCTAGGACTGAACCCAGATCTGCCTCCTCTGCTGAAACTTCTGCCTCCTCGACCTCCTCTCACACTAGGTCGAGAAACCGCAGAATCTACCGACATCTGTTCCTGCCTCTCAAGACACTCTCTAACAAAATGATCAGGCGATCCACATCTGAAACATACCCCTGCTACACCTGTCTTCCAACAAGTACCACCATGTGGCCTACCACAATGAATACATATGGGTAAAGTGGATCTCTGAGTCACTGGGGTCGGAGCACTCGCCACTGAAACTGTAGGTCTCGATCTCTGCCTCTGAAACTGTACTGATCTACCAGCTGGCCTCTGACTCCTACTAACCCGAGGAACAAAACTTCCTTTACCTCTCTTCACAGATGAAGACCCTGCTTCAAATTGGGGTCTCCTAACCCTGATCTCTTCCTCAGAAGCAGCCGCTGCAATACCCTGGGCTCTCTCTACACTCCGAGCTGCGGCAACCAACTGAGAAAAATCATGATATCTAGATCCAGCCACAAGACACATAATAGAGGGCCTCAATCCCTCTTCAAATCTCCTGCATCTATCAATCTCATCAGATATAATACCCCCAGCATAATGGCTCAACCGGATAAACTCAACCTCATATTCTGTTACGGTCCGGTTGTCTTGTTTCAAACTCAAAAACTCCATTTTCTTCACATCTTTATACTCCCTCGGAGTATACTTCAATTCAAACTCTCTTAGAAAATTAGTATAGGACAATGTGGGTGGATCATCCATAGCATGGGGCACTGTCTTCCACCAATCATATGCGTCCTTCTGCAACAATGATCTTGCATAATCAAAATTTTCTTCTGAAGTGGCTTGCAACTGAATGAATATTCTCTGTACTTTATCTAGCCACTGCTCAGCCACAGCTGGATCAATAGTACCCAAAAAATCTTCTGCTCCATACTTCCTTAATTTATCGTAATGTCTCACTGATACCAAAGGCTGTGGGGGTGGTGGTTGCACTAGTGCTTGCCTCATTATCTCTACCACATGCCTAAGCCAAACTGGCAGAACCTCCTCACCAGCTGGTCTCCCTGACACAGAAGCAGGTACCTCTCCAGCACTATCCACTCTAGCTCCCTCTCTAACCTCATTCGGAGCTACACTTTCAGCACTACCCTCTACTGACTGACGTAACTGAGAATCCATCACAACCTATATCTGCAGACACAGCAGAATACATCTCATTAAAGATCGGAGACTGCCAATACCAAACATGTATGTTATTCAAAAACTAACTTTTAAAGTCAAAATATTCTTTTTCTTACATTTTACCTAGGTTGAGAATCTCAAACCTAGGCTCTGATACCAAAGCAATTGTAACACCCCTACATCCTGTACACGCACACTACATAACACCACAATGTAATATACGTACACTGAATATAGGGACGCTACGGTTTTCTTTAACATTTAAATCATTTTAGATGATAAGATATTTTTTCTCACTATACATTATAGAAAATAGAGTAATTAACTTGTAATATAAAACAAAATAGATATATATATTTACTTAATACGCAGCGGAATTTATAAAATATTTACATTTATACGTATATTTACTTTAGAATCAATACTTTAGAAAATATAAAGAAGTTATACATGATTGGCAGCCCTTCTCTGATCTTTAAGTTCCAAAAATAAACTCTTCAATGTCTAGTCTCACTCGGTCTCGAGGAACTCTCGGGTTCAACCCTGTCACCTGCGCGATCAACCACTATCGCGCTAAGCCAACGACTTAGTAGTACAAAGTATACTAACATTATGCTTTAATGCAATGCAATGTCACACATTTTAATAATAAAGACAACATCATAGGTGGAAAGATAATATCTCACCTTTATGTTTCATAAATCATACACATATAAACACATCACATTTCAAAGTCATTCCATAGATCTCATTATTCAATTATTTTACCAATAATGAATCACATTTAAACAAAGACAAGCATGGGCCCAAAAGACACTAATATGCCATTCAATTTTCAGAGTTAATGCTTTGGTTTTGTTATCACATTTATCATTATCATTATCCCAACTAGGCTTCAAGGATTAGGTTCAACCAAGCTTCAAGGGGAACAAAGCATGCTAAGTATCAACCCAACTTGGCTTCAAGAACCAACCCCACCTAGCTTCAAGGGTTGTAACATCTCAATTAGGCTTCAAGGACTAGACCCAACAAAGCTTCAAGGGGAGTAAAACATGTTAAACTTCAACCCAACTTGGCTTCAAGGATCAATTCCAACCTAACTTCAAGAGATTGTTACTAATAGGCATGCCACCAATTAACAAAACTCTGAAAATAGAATAACACATTAGACACACAATTCATTCATTATTTCATTATCAATTAGGCAAACATGCCTCATTAAAGTCATTATAGCCAATCACAATGGCTTTATATTCCATCACATCTCAATCCACATTATAACAATTCATCTTTCAATTACACAATCATTTACATCATCATATCCTTCACATTATACATATAGCATCATTGATATAAACATAACAAAATACATTATTCATATAAGTCAACAATGTAATAATGCAATATTTGTACTTACATCAATATCAATTCACACAACTCTAAACACTTCCTTTTCCAAGATTCTTTTACTTCTTAGTTCAATGACAAATCACTTTCTTCAAGACCTAATCCAAGAATAATAACATACACTTGCTTAGGGATACACATGAGATAATCAAGTTAAGAGTTAACTAGGGCAAACTCTAAACATGACACCCTCAACCACACGGGCATGTCCCTGACCGTGCCCTAACTCCACAACACAGAAGCTTTTACACGCTCAGAACCACAGGCATGTCACTGGGCGTGTAATACATTCTGCCTCTCAGAAACATCGACACGTCCAACAACGTAAGCGTGTTCATGGCCGTGTAAATTCTCCGATCTCACAGTAGCTATGACACGCTCAATAACACGGGCGTGTTACTGGTCATGTCAATCCTACTGCCACCAACACAATTGACACGCCTAAGAATCTGAACGTGCTCATGGGCGTGTCAGGCCAAAAACTCATATTCCGGCCAAAACAACAAAACACCCAACAAAACACTTCTTTTCACCAACATCCACTTCAAACAAATTTAACAAAACATACCCAAAAACCATCTTAAACTTACAAAAACACCAAAACAACTCCACACCTACATCAAACACAAATCACAAACATCATCTCAAACCCTAAACACAAATACAACACCATCTCTTCCAACCAACTTACTCTTTTCTTCAATCCATCCTTAAAATCCATAATCAATCCAATCAAACACTCTTAAACATATCACAATCAAACAACACACCCTTAAAAATCTATCAAACTCAAATACAACTTCAAATAAGCAAAGAAATCAAAAGAGGACTTACCAAAGTAATGAAACTTCTTGAATCACCAACTTGATCACTTAGATCTTCCTTCAATTTGAGCTTAGAACATTAAGATCCTCTCTTGCTCTCTTGCTTTCTCTTGTCTTTGGATGAGCCGGCCAACACCATGGAAAAGAAGAAAAGAAGATAAAGAAACAAAGTCAAACTTCTCTTTAAATCTCCACCAAGTATTCCAAAACAAGGAATTACCTAAACACCCTCTTTTAATTTGTTTTAACATCCTTCTTAATCACTTGCCCTTTTTAGTAAATTCACAATCAACAAATAAAATATCTTCTTCCCTTGACCACTCATTTGACTTGCATATATGTTATATATATTGCCATATATACAACATATACATTCTCTGTCACATCCCAAAATTTAGGTAGTCGAGTATTAGGCAAGAAGGATATAAATAAGTGGTCAAATAGAGGCTCGAGATAGTCAAAAACAAAATCGGTGTGCAAAGGAGGTCGTGAAGTTGACGGGACCTAAAGGTAATTTTTCGAAAGGCCGAGGACCTAAGAGTAATTTTCTATAAAGTTGTACTGGAGGTTCTTAATAGTGCACATAACAGATTCCAAAATTAGTGCACATAACAGGTTCTTAATAATGCACATAACAGATTCTTAATAGTGCATATATTGCCATATATACAACATATACATTCTCTGTCACATCCCAAAATTTAGGTAGTCGAGTATTAGGCAAGAAGGATATAAATAAGTGGTCAAATAGAGGCTCGAGATAGTCAAAAACAAAATCGGTGTGCAAAGGAGGTCGTGAAGTTGACGGGACCTAAAGGTAATTTTTCGAAAGGCCGAGGACCTAAGAGTAATTTTCTATAAAGTTGTACTGGAGGTTCTTAATAGTGCACATAACAGATTCCAAAAATGGAAAGTAGAGAAAAATCGGATTGCAACGACGTGTAACGATTTTTCTAGGAAATGTCTCGTTAAAGAAAAACGAAGACATGTTGGCTAGGGGCATTTTGGTCATTATCAATTAAAGTTATATATGACTTTAAAGTAGGAAATAAAAACATGAGTACGTAGAGGATGACGAGGGGTTAAATATGAAATGATCGTGAATAGAAATGGAGCCGGAGAAAACCCGAGCAAAGAAAGGACCTAAAGGGAATTTTGTAAAAAGTTGAGGGCTTATTGGTAATTTTTTAAAATGGCTTGGAAACCTAAAATAGACCTTATAAATAGAAAGTAGAGGTCGAGAGGATCAAAACTATATGTAGTTTGACTCGTGGAACTGTACGGTTTAAAAGATATGATCGATTAATCGCCGGAACGTAAAGTGGGCCCGGTTTCGTGTCGGGACCGTATGGGTAACATGGGACAACTTTAGGGTATCCAATGGGAAGAGGGACAAGTGGGAAGAAGTAATGGGAAAGAAAGCTATAAAAATCTCTTGTTGGCCAATCAAAAGTAACCATTTAGCATGAGTATTAAATGAAGAAAGAGAAAGGTGGACAAGTGGTCTTAAAGGATTTATCCAACACATAAGGTGATCATCATTTCCCTTATATATATATATATATATATATCATGAAATGAAGAAAAAACTCTCTCTTTTCCACTTACAAATTTCGGCCACAATAGGAAAAGCAAAAGGGAATTAAAGAGCAAGGTTTGGTACTTTAACCATTGAACTCCTTTTGAAAATTTTTCTGTTTTACAATTAGTAAAATGCTGTGACTTGTATGATTTTTAATTAAATATAGAAAAATTATCCTGAGTTGAATTTTGGATATGTTGTTTTTTAGTAAGTCTAGTATTTGATAAAAATAACTTGGAACCACATTGATTGAATTTAATTTACGGAATTCATAAAATTCAGAACTGCTGCCAGGATGCAGGGCAACTGGAGCAGTCTGGATGGGTGAACTAGTTGACTAAGATTTTGTGTCCAGTTTGATCTGAAATTTTAAAAGAATGATTTTAAGATGCAAAAATAAATTCTGTAAAAATTTTAGAGTTTTTAGCCAAGTGGATTATTTTATACAAATTTTCTAAAACAAGGATCAAGTTGGGTCAAGAACCAGAATTTATTGTTCATATGGTAATTTTTCATTATTAACTTGGTCAAAAACTTGGTGTGGGTGTTTTATTATTTTATTTTTGGTATTGAGTTTAATTATGATATGAAGAATAAATTAAGATGGAAATTATGTGATTACATATGATACATATGTGAGTATATGAGATATTTGTGTAAATATACATTGTATATACATGGAGAATATGTGGTATATATACGAAGTGAATGGATATATATGAAATATATGCTCTACTCGGTAAATGGGTAACACCGGTCTGAAATGGGGGTTATATCGTGTGAGATCAAGATCATGGCGACTAGTCGTGTGAGACCAAGACCACGAGGTTATATCGTGTGAGGTCAAGATCATGGCAATTAGTCGTGTGAGACCAAGACCACGCAGTTATCTTGTATATTCCATATCGTGTGAGACCAAGACCATGGCAATTAGTCGTGTGAGGTCAAGACCACGTGTAACTCTATATGAGGCCTCATTTTGAGATTGGTGTATTCATAATTACCTTGTGGAGCAAAATGATAAAATGATAATAACTGAATATATGACATGTATGGATTGTGTTTTATTGTGATATTATTTTTCAATACGACTCATTGCTTTTAAAAGTGCATTATGTTTTATTATTTATTTTCCGTAATTAGTTAAAGTACCCACTAAGCAATGCTTAGCGAGTTTAGTTTCTTCTAAACTCGTAGGTTATTAACAAGGAGCCAGTAGCGAGCAGAGGAGTCATGCGATTTGTCGGTCATCAACAAACTTAGATGCTGCTCTTTATTTTGTATTTTGGTATTAGAAACTGGCATGTACTTATTTGAACAATACAAATAGATAACTTGATGTAGCATGTAAATCTAGTAATGTATAATAACTGAATGGTTTTAAATTGAGTTGGGTTGTGAATATAGAAGTGTGAATTCTTCTTGCAGGATTGTAGTTGAGGTTATAAGGGTGGATCATTGGGAGTGTATTGAATTTGTTTATATTCGCATTGGTTTGTGTAAAAATATTTTTAAAAATCAGTAAAAACAGTTTTGTCGACACTTGGGACCTCCATTTTTAGGGGAGGTTATGGCAAATTTTTTTTTTAAAATCTGCACTTAAAATTTGCTAAGTAAAATATTAAGACACAATCACCATGAGATAACAGTCCATCTTGGTCTATAAACGTAGGCTAAGATGGGGTGTTACATTCTCTCAATACACTTCTCTTCCTTTCCAATAACACATATACATTTAATTCAAATCAAACAACAATTATATCAAAAATTCTAGGGCACACTTTGGGATATTACAAGACCAACCACATGTCAACCTTGGGCTGCCCAAGTCGGCATGAGGCATGCTCATGTCGACCTAGCCTGCCAAGGTGGACATGAAGCATGCTTATGTCGACCTAGCCTGCCCAGGTCGACATGAGTCCAACCTTATGTCGATTTGGGCTGCCAGATCGACATGAGGCATGCTCATGTCTCCTCGACTGGCCTAATTCGAATTAGTGTTGCCTTTTTTAACTCATGGACTGAAATGTTTAATTTGGGATGATTCAACTTGATTTTAGGGTTTTACAATTGAATTTATGCGTCTTAAATCCGAACCGACTTGTTTAAAATTATAAATTAGGTTTAAATATTTTAAAGTAGAATCAAATTTATTTTGATATCCTTTAATTAAGACCATATCAAATTGTGGTAAAAATTAAGGGTCTACAGTTTGCCCCCTGCTTGAACAATCTTGAATTGATTCAGAGAGTGAAAAGCAATAAGACTTTTAATTTTTGGCAAAAATAGACTTAATTTTCTTGAGATGGTTTTGGGTTTTGGACCTGAGATGGTTTGGGTTCTGGACCCGATTCGTAAGACTTGGGTTTTGGACCTAAGGTGGTTAGGATTCTGAACCCGATTTGAATTCTGGATTTGAAAAAGACTTGGGTTCTGAACCCATGGTGGTTTGGGTTCTAGACCTGGTTCGAGTTCTGGACTCGAAAAAGACTTGGGTTCTGGAGCCGAGCTAAGTTATGGACTTAAAGGTAATTTAGGTTCTTGACATAAAATTGGACTTGGGTACTCGATCCTAAATTGGATTTGGATACTCGATCCTAACTGGATTTGGATATTTGATCCTAAACTGGACTTGCATACTCGATCCTAACTGGATTTGGATACTCGATCCTAAACTAGATTTGGATACTCAATCCTAACTAGATTTGGATACTTGATCCTAAACTGGATTTGGATACTCCATCCTAATTGGATTTGGATACTCGATCCTAAACTGGATTTGGATGCTCGATCCTAAACTAGATTTGAATACTCGATCCTAAACTAGATTTGAATACTCGATCCTAAACTAGATTTGTATGCTTGATCCTAAACTGGGTTTGGATACTTGATCCTAAACTATATTTGAAAGTGAGTTTGAAAATATTTTGTATATGCATAAACTCAAAAATTAAAATGGAGAAACTTTGCCCCCTGTGTAGGCTCAAACCAATAATTTTTCTCATGCAGTCTCTGATTGATGTTTTTGCTATCTACTTCTTCACACAAGCATGCATTTCTTCTCTTTGCAAAATTACTGGAGCTTTCTCAAGCAATGGGCTTTCCATGCCCCCCTGATTTGATATCTTCATTTGATTATTTACTTCACAGAGTGTTTGCTTTTCACTTTGACAAAAAATAGACAATACAAGACAAGAAAGTGCAATGTGATATGCTCACGTATGCATGAATAATACTTATAATGGTTCCATCAACCCACGGACCGAAGTGATCAGCAGAAGTGCTCTCATTGGCTCCTTTGAGATGCCCATTCAGGTCTTGCACTGGAATAATAGAAAGCTTTGCATTTATGGATTTTATTTTCAAGATGTTGAAAACATGAATAATGGAGGCCCCTAATAGCAGAGATACATCCATTTCAAATTATGATTTAGCATGTGAATTGGTAGCTTCTTCATAACCTTGTCAGTAATCATTTCCTTTGCCCAATGTGTCCTTCGAGTTTTGATGATGCAACAAACTTCTCTTAACTTGAAGGCTTCGTGCGACAAAAACAATTTTTATTTTTTGAATTTTGATTTTGAAATCAAATGTTGGTTTTGCCAAATCAATGTTAATGTACCTCAGGACTTGATTTTTCCAAATTAACATATCTATAACATGACAACCCTAGTTACCTTACTAAACTTGGGAATTATTTCTATTTAAGCAAGAATTGTTGCACTTTAGATAGGCACATACACATTACTTGGCCAAAGATCTCTTTTGAGTTTAAATATTGTCTATCTCATATGCATGCTTATCCAAACTATCTCCACTAATAGACTCTACCTACCAAGAGAGATCAATAGGGCTTTGATAGGCTTGAAATGGGGTCTATAAGGGACATGGGTTAAATGAAAGCCATTTTTAGATTGGAGCTTGTAATATCCCAAACTTTACCCTAAAATTTTGGAATGCTTATTTGTGAGAATTGGATTAAATAATTTAAAGTGTATATATGACTAATGAAATAAGAGGAGATGTGTATATGTTGTATATATGAGGATATATACAAAATATATACAAGTCAATGGGTTTATTTTGGTTTTGAGATATTTTTATTATATTATTAAATATAGTTAGTGGAAGATGATGTAAGTGGTTTGATTATTATGGTGTTTAATTGCTTGGTGGAGAGTGATTTGAGGAGAGAGTGGTTGTTTAAGGCTGACTTCCTTTCTTTCTTTTTCTTCTTTCATCTTCATCTTCTTCTTTCCTTCTAGTGAGCCATCCACCCTTATCAACCAAAGGAAAAGAGATTTTGTTGCTTCCAAACTCAAGGAATTGAAGGTTTTCAAGAGATCAAGTTGGAGTTTTAAGGATTTTCTTCACTTTTGGTAAGTTCCCAACTTGTTTCTTTGTTTTCTTTTGAGTTGTACTTATGGGTTTGTTGGAATGGTTGTTGTAGATGTGTTTGAAGTGTTTTGTCTTGGTAACTTTGATTTTGGGGTTGGATTGAAGAGAAAAGGGTTAAGTTTGGTAGAAGAGACAAGAGTTGTGGGTGTTGTGAGTTTGAGTTGTGAGATATGGTTGATATTGTGTTTTGATGTTTGCAATTGAGTTGTGTTAAGATTTAGTCAAGTATTATATGGATTTTTTATGGTTTTGATTGAGTTTGTGTGTTGTTGATATGGTTATTGGAAGATGTTTGTTGGATATGGTGTTTTGGGTGTCGATTTCAGGGTTTTTGGCCTGACACACCCATTAACATGGCCATGTCTTTGGGCATGTCGTTGATTCTATTTTCTGGGTTATTGACACGAGCAGTGACACGCCCATGTCACTGAGCGTGTCACAGCTTCTGTGTTGTAGTAGCATTGACACGGCCAGTAACACGCCCATGTCACTGAGCGTGTCATAGCTACTATGTTGTTGGTTGATTGACATGTCCAGTGAAACGCCCATGTCACAGAGCGTGTCATAGCTTCTGTGGTGGAGGAGAGTTGACACGTGTAGTAACACGCCCATGTCATTGAGCATGTCAAAGCTTCTGTGTTGTTGAGCACGGTCAGGGACACGCCCGTGTTGTTGAGCATGTCAAGTGTAGAGTTTGCCCTAGATAGTTCTCTTCCTTATTCTCTTATGTGTATCACTAAGTAAGTGTTGTTGATCACCTTTGGATTAGGTTTTGAAGATAATTGAGTTACCCTAGCCGAGGTTTTAGGGATATCTTGGAAGAAGAAGTTGATAAAGTGGTATTGTTGCTTTAAGAGGTAAGTACAAACTTTGAATGATTGCATACATTTACATGAAATTGAGACTTAACACATTTAGTGGAGAAATATGTTAATTTAATTGATATATTGATGATGAATGAGTTATATATTATGATATGCATGATGTGAATTATGTGGATGTATCAATGCAATTGAGTAATGTGATGTACATGAAAAGAAATGTTGAATAAAGTGATATGATATGTGAAAACATAATGTAACAAATTGATATTGATATAAAAGAGAAGAATGAGAAAAGATGAGAAAATGAGGATATAATAAGGCAATGAGCCTAGTTAATTATGAGAAATGAATTGAGAAATGAATTGTTAAAGAAAATGATAATGAGATAAATGAATTAATTGTGCCTAGTATGTTATTCAATTTTTAGAGTTCTATGCTTGGCGACATGCCTATGAAATGCGGGGCAGGTGGAAAGACTGGGTCGTAAGCCGAGCCCAGCTGATAAATGTGAAATATGATGTTTTTGAGGAGAAAAGACCAGGTCGTAAGCCTCAAAAACAGTAACAGTCTAGCCAGGTTGACGACCAAGATACTGGGGCCCAAGGGCCTAGCCGGGTTGAGGTCCAAGAGACTGGGTCTGTTACATTATCCATGGATAAATATTGGCTATGGGGCTAGACACAAGGTGTCAATATGGACCAAAGCAGTAAATCTGAACTTTGAATAGCATATTAGATCCTTTTTGGGCCCATGCTTGTCTTTGTTTTAATGTAAATTATGAACTGTGATACAAATGATTAATATGTTGAGATATAATGTAATGACTTGATACATATATTCATATGTATTACGTATGAGCATCACATTGATCTTTATTGAATCAAAGTTTGTACCACTAAGCTTTCTACTTAGAGCGATTGTGGTTCATCGCGCAGGTGACATGGTAGATCCGGTTATGCCGGAGAGCTCGTCTAGATCGAGTCGAGTCTAGGCTTGAGATTAGAGATAGTTGTGGGCATCAAGATCAGAGACAAACTACCAGCATGTATAAACTCTATAATTTTTTAAACGTTGATTTTGATATACATACATATGCATTTTCCACTGCTTATTAAACAAATGTTTTGGAAAAAATTATGGGTACTAATGATGATATATATATATATGTATTTTAACAAGGGTTGTTTCATTTATTGCTATTTTCAATATAGGTTAAATGTTTTTAGTTTATTTAGATTTTAGAAATGATGACTTTGGTTTTATGATAGGTTTGGTTTATTCAAAATGGACCGTGATACCCCTATATCTGGTATACGTATATCGAGTGTTGCGCGTGTGTATGCGGCGTGTGTATATTGGGTGTGGGGGTGTTACAACTATTTTGGTATCAGAGCCTAGGTTTGAGGTTCTCAACCTAGGTAAATTGTAAGAAAAAGAAATTTTTGATTTTTGAAATATGGTTTTTGAATAAGATACATGCATTGGCACTGGTAATTTCTGATCTTTGATGAGGTATTCTACTGTGTTTACAGATATAGGCAGTGATGGCATCTCAGTCACGTCAGTCTGTGGAAGATAGTTCTGAGAGTGTACCTCCTTTTGAGGGTAGAGATGGAGCTAGGGTTGAGATAGCTGGTGAGGCACTTGCTCCTGTTCCAGAGAGACTAGCTGCTGATGAGATTCCGCTGGTTTGGTTGCTGCACATGTTAGATTTGTTGAGGCAGGCTCCAGTGTAGCAGCAGCCACCACAACCGCAGTCGCAAGTGCCGATGAGGTAGTATGATAAATTAAGGAAGTTTGGGGCTGAGGATTTCTTTGGTACTACAGATCCTGCAGTAGCTGAATAGTGGTTGGATAGAGTTCAGAGGGTATTCATTCAGCTGCAGGCTACTCTTGAAGAGAAATTTGATTATGCTAGATCACTTCTGCAGAGAGATGCTTATGATTGGTGGAAGACGGTTCCACATGCCATGGATGATCCACCGACCCAGACTTATGGAGATTTTCTGCGGGAGTTTGAGCAGAAGTATACTCCGAGGGAGTATAAGGATGCGAAGAAGTTGGAGTTTCTGAATCTGAGGCAGGATAACCGGACGGTGACAGAGTATGAGGTGGAGTTCATCCGGTTGAGTCATTATGCCGGTGGCATTATTACAGATGAGATAGACCGGTGTAGGAGATTTGAGGAGGGGTTGAGACCCTCTATTATGTGTATTGTTGCTAGTTCCCAGTATTAGGATCATTCCTAGCTAGTTGCAGCGGCCCGGAGTGTTGAGAGAGTACAAGGTATTGCAGCAGCTGCTACTGAGGAGAAGACCAGAGTTAGGAGACCCCAGTTTGAGGCAAGGTCTTCATCTACAAAGAGAGGCCGAGGAGGTCATTTTCAGAGGTTCAGTAGGGGTCAAAGGCAGCCTGTTAGGTCAGTACCACATCAAAGGCAGAGATCAAGACCTACAGTTTTTGTGGCTAATGCATCGACCCCAGTGGCCCAGAGATCTATTCCGCCTACATGTGTCCATTGTGGTAGGATACATGGGGGTGTTTGCTTGAAGATTGTTGGACCAACTATGTGTTTTAGATGAGGGTTGCCTGACCATTTCATTAGAGATTGTCCTGAGCTACAGGAGGATAGGTAAGCAGATTCTGCAGTTTCTCGACCTTGTGTTAGAGGAGGTCAAAGTGGTAGAGGTTTCAATAGAGGTGGTTGACTTGGGTTTAGTTAGAGAGGAGGCTCTACATCCGAAGTCAGTAGGCGAGATGAGGTTGGGCCTTCTCAGCGAGTGTATGTGATGCAGAGGCAGCCGGATGCTTCAGCTGTCATTGTGGGTGCATTTTTTTTTATTTGACATTTCAGTTCTTGCTCTAATTGATTCAGGATCTACTCATTCATATATAAGTGCATCCATCTCGCCTGTGTCTGAATTGCATTCTGAGTCCCTAGGATTTGATGTCTTGGTGACAAATCCTTTAGGGCATAGTGTTGTGGTGAGTAAGGTGCACCGAGATAGTCCAGTTATTGTTCAGGATGAGGAGTTTCTTGGTGATTTGATTGAGATGACTTTTAAGGAGTATGATTTGATTCTAGGCATGGATTGGTTGTCTAAGCACGGGGCTACAGTAGATTGTCAGAATAAGTGTGTTACCCTAAGAACCAGTGATGGTAGAAGTGTGATGGTATCTAGTGAGAAGAGACAACTTGCATCCATGTTTGTTTCAGCTGTTGCAGCTAGGAGGTTGATTCGAAAAGGGTGTGATGCTTATCTTGCTCATGTTGTGGATACAAGAGTAGTGGGTTCTCAACTTGATAGTATACCCACAGTAGCTAATTTTCCAGATGTTTTTCCTGAGGAGTTGCCATGGATACCCCCTTAGAGAGAGGTTGAGTTTGGTATCAATTTGTTGCCTGGTACCACTCCCATCTCTATTACTGTTTATCGAATGGCACCTACTGAGTTGAGAGAGTTGAAGGTGCAGTTGTAGGAGTTGTTGGATAAAGGGTTTGTTCACCTTAGTGTTTCTCCATGGGGAGCTCTTGTTTTGTTTGTGAAGAAGAAGGATGGTACTTTAAGATTTTGTATTGATTACCAATAGTTGAATAAGGTGACCATCAAGAATAAGTATCCTTTGCCTAGGATAGATGATCTCTTTGATCAGTTGAAAGGATCAACAGTTTTCTCCAAGATTGATCTGAGATCAGGGTACCATCAGCTGAGAATCAGAGAGGAAGATGTTCCCAAGATAGCTTTCCGCACTAGGTATGGGCATTATGAGTTTTTGGTAATGCCTTTTGGATTGATGAATGTACCAGCAGCTTTCATGAATTTGATGAATAGGGTGTTTAGACCCTATTTAGATTAGTTTGTGGTGGTCTTTATCGATGATATTTTGGTTTATTCGCATAATAAGGAGGAGTATGACGAGCATCTGCGGATTGTATTGCTGACCTTGAGAGAGAAGCAGTTGTATGCTAAGCTGTCTAAGTGTGAGTTTTGGCTTGATCAAGTGACTTTTCTTGGTCATGTGGTTTCAGTAGATGGTATAAGAGTTGATCTGAGTAAAGTTAAGGCTATTTTGAATTGGTGTCCACCGAAGACTATGATAGAGGTTAGAAGTTTTCTGGGTTTGGCAGGCTATTATCGACGTTTGTGAAAGATTTTTCTTTGATAGCTACTTCACTCACCAGATTACTTCAGAAAGGAGTTAGATTTGTGAGGACAGATCAATGTCAAGCAAGCTTTGAGCAGCTGAAGGAGATGTTGACTCAAGCTCTTATTCTTACCTTGCCTGTAGAAGATAAACCATATGTGATTTACAGTGATGCTTCACATAGTGGTTTAGGTTGTGTTTTGATGCAAGAGGGTAGAGTCATAGGTTATGCTTCTCGGCAGTTGAAGCAGCATGAGTTGAATTACCCGACGCTTGATTTGGAGTTAGCAGCCATAGTTTTTACTTTGAAGATTTGGTGACACTACTTGTATGGGGAGAAGTGTTTCATTTATACAAATCATAAGAGTTTGAAATACTTGGGTGTTTAGAGAGAGCTGAATCTTCGGTAGAGATGGTGGTTGGAGTTGGTTAAAGACTACGACTGTTTGATTGATTATCATCCTGGTAAGGCAAATGTTGTTGCTGATGCCTTGAGTCAAAAGTCTTTGGCAGGTTTGACTGCTTATTTGCTCTCGTTGCCTGTTAAGTTGAGAGCATTGCATGCTAGCTTCGAGCCTTGTAGTGATGGTGCTTTATTCGCTCAGTTGCAGTTGAGCCCAGTCTTGTTGGATCATAGTAGAGAAGCTCAGTTGGCATATGATTTAAAAGATTATTTTGGATTGTCAAAAAGGAGAGAGTAGAGATTTTCATGTGAGAAGTGATGGCTGCCTTTGGTACAAAGATAGATTGTGTGTTCCTAATGATGCAAGACTGAGAAAGATTAATTTGGAGGAAGCACATCAGTCGGTTTTTTCTATGCACCCTGGGAGTACTAAGATGTATCATGATTTGAAGCAAAATTATTGGTGTTCAGGTATGAAGAGGGACATAGCGGAGTTTGTATCCAAATGTATCACTTGTCAGAGAGTGAAGGTCGAGCACCAAGTTCCTTCGGGGTTGCTCCAACCTTTAACAGTGCCTGAATGGAAATGGGAGCAAGTAATGATGGATTTTGTGACTGGTTTGCCTTTGACTCAGAAGAAGCATGATGCCATTTGGGTGACTGTTGATTGATTGACGAAGACAACTCATTTTCTTTAAGATCGGATGGACTATTCTCTTGAGAAGTTGGCTGAACTGTATATCAGTAAGATAGTGAGGTTGCATGGAGTCCCAATTTACTTCAAGGTTTTGGAAGAGTTTGCATGCTGCTTTGGGTTCTCAATTACACTTTAGCACTGCTTTTCATCCTCAGACAGATGGGCAGTCAGAGAGAGTGATTCATATTTTGAAGGACATGTTGAGAAGTTGTGTCATTGATTTCTCTAGGAGTTGGGATAGATTCTTGCCATTGATTGAGTTTGCTTATAACAACAGTCATTAGTCCAGCATTAGAATGGCACCTTATGAGGCATTGTATGGTAGAAGATGCAGAATGCCTCTATGTTGGAACGAGATTGGAGAAGGTAAGTTGGTTGGTCCCGATTTGATTAAAGAAACGGAGGAGAAAGTGCAGATAATTTGGGATCATTTGAAAGCAGCTTCAGATCCAGAAATCCTATTCAGATTTGAAGAGGAGAGATATAGAGTTCAGTATTGGAGATAAAGTATTTTTGAAAGTGTCTCCTTGGAAGAGAATTTTGAGATTTGGCCACAAAGGGAAGCTGAGTCCTCATTTTATTGGACCTTATGAGGTACTGGAAAGAGTTGGCCCAGTGGCTTATCGAATCGCTTTGCCGCCTGAGTTATATAAAATTCACAATGTCTTATGTGTTTCTATGCTACGGAGGTACAGGTCAGACCCATCTCACGTTCTGTCAGTGGAATCTATTGAGGTGAGTCTGGATCTGACTTATGAGGAAGAACCAGTTGCTATTTTGTCACATTAAGTGAAAGAGTTGAGAAATAAGAAAGTGCCAATTGTAAAGGTACTTTGGAAGAATCATGCTAAGGAAGAGGCAACTTGGGAGAGTGAGCAAGTGATGCAAGATCAGTATCCCCAGTTATTCTAGACTTCAGAACAGGTAATTTCGAGGATGAAATTATTTTGTAGAGGGGGAGAATTGTAATATCCCAAACTATACCATAAAATTTTGGAATGCTTATTTGTGAGAATTGGATTAAATAATTTAAAGTGTATATATGACTAATGAAATAAGAGGAGATGTGTATATGTTGTATATATGAGGATATATACAAAATATATACAAGTCAATGGGTTTATTTTGGTTTTGAGATATTTTAATTATATTATTAAATATAGTTAGTGGAAGATGATGTAAGTGGGTTGATTATTATAGTGTTTAATTGCTTGGTGGAGAGTGATTTGAGGAGAGAGTGGTTGTTTAAGGTTGATTTTCTTTCTTTCTTCTTCTTCTTTCATCTTCATCTTCTTCTTTCCTTCTAGTGAGCCGGCCACCCTTATCAACCAAAGGAAAAGTGATTTTGTTGCTTCTAAACTCAAGGAATTGAAGGTTTTCAAGAGATCAAGTTGGAGTTTTAAGGATTTTCTTCACTTTTGGTAAGTTTCCAACTTGTTTCTTTGTTTTCTTTTGAGTTGTGTTTATAGGATTGTTGGAATGGTTGTTGTAGATGTGTTTGAAGTGTTTTGTCTTGGTAACTTTGATTTTGGGGTTGGATTGAAGAGAAAAGGGTTAAGTTTGGTGCATGAGACAAGAGTTATGGGTGTTGTGAGTTTGAGTTGTGAGATATGGTTGATATTGTGTTTTGATGTTTGCAATTGAGTTGTGTTAAGATTTACTCAAGTATTATATGGATTGTTGATGGTTTTGATTGAGTTTGTGTGTTATTGATATGGTTATTAGAAGATGTTTGTTGGATGTGGTGTCTTGGTATATTACGATCGTTTAAGCATGCTTGATACGTATACGGGATATAGGGGTGTTACAGTTATGCCATGCTCGATCTCCATACCTTGAGTGAAAGTATGGTATCCCTTACATGAGACAACACGATTAACACGGGCATCCTAACTCATGCACACAATGCAATCTAATATGATGCAATGGATAATATCATTATAAGAAAGAATAGAATAATATAAAGACCAACGGAATCAACTTCTCTTATCCCCAGTGGAGTCGCCACTGTGAGCGGGGATTTTCGCCCCCATTCCCGGTGGAATGGTTCTTGCGACTTTGGCACTGTTTAGGCTCGGGGCCTTAGAGAACACAAACCTAAGTCCAGAGAAAATGGAGTCGCCACCCGGATGAGCCGGGAAAAAAGAAAGGGGTGGATGACTCGATTCCTGAGGAATCCCCAATCCCTTAATTGGTTCGGAAAGTTGGGTACGTGTGGGGAAGGTGAGAAATGGCCCAGCACCCCCACAACGCCCGGTTCATTGGAACCAGCCTCCTAAATAGGTCTTAATATTATAAAATTCTTAAACATAACAATATTATCCATATTACACACAATAATTAAAAGAAAGCATCAATATATTAAAATCAAAGCAATGTCCAAACAAAGCAAATAAATGGACACCCATCCAAGGATGGAAACATGTCCTTACATCACATGCCTAAATAGGGCACCCACCAAAAGGTAGAAACATGCCCTTTAGATAGGTTCTAAAATAGAAAATCAAATTAAAATACATGATGTTTAACTAATGAGGTACCCACCAAGTGGAAACATACCTCTTACAACTTTTCGAAATCTAAATTAATTGATAAAAGTAAATAATCATTCATCATAAATAAATCATTCATCAAAGCTATTAATCAAAATAGAAAATAAACATCCATCCATGATAAATTAAATAAATCAAGTATTGAAATTAAATAAATTAAAGCATAAGAAATATGTAACACCCCCACACCCAATACATACACACTACATACACCACAATGTAGTGTACATGTATCGAATATAGGAATGCTACGGATTTTTTTATTAACATTCTAAACATTTTAAATGATACTATAAGCTTTCTCATTATACATTAGAGAAAAATAAGTAATTACTTGTAATATAAAACAAAATAGATATAAATACATTTACTTAATACGCAGCGGAATTTATAAAATATTTACATATATGAAAACATTTAAATCCATATCTATAAATATACACAATACTTTACAAAACATAAAGAATTTATACATGATTGGCAGCTCTTCTCTGATCTTTAAGTCCAAGAATAAACCCTTCAATGTCTACTCTCACTAGGTCTCGAAGAACTCTCGGGTTCAACTCTGTTACCTGCGCGATTAAACACTATCGCGCTAAGCCAACGGCTTAGTAAGACAAATCATGCTTTAATGCAATGCAATGTCATACATATTATTCATAAAAACAACATCGTAGGTGAAAAGCTAATAACATACCTTTCCATTTAATATTCACATATATATACATACCACATTTCAACAATCTTCCATATATCTCATTAGTCAATCATTTTACCATTCATGAATCACATTAAACAAAGAAAAGCATTGGGCCCAAGACACACTAATATGCCATTCAATTTTCAGAGTAAATGTTTTGGTTTTGTTATCACATTTATCAATATCATATACCCAACAAGGCTTCAAGGATTAGGTTCAACCAAGCTTCAAGGGGAGCAAAGCATGCTAAGCTTCAACCCAACTTGGCTTCAAGAACCAACCCAACCTAGCTTCAAGGGTTGTAACATCTCAATTAGGCTTCAAGGATTCAATCCAACCTAACTTCAAGAGATTGTTACTATCATTAGGCATGCCACCAATAACAAACTCTGAAAATGGAATAACACATTAGCCACACAATTCATTTATTATTTAGTTATCATTTCCATTCTCAATTCTCATCAACATTTAGGCAAACATGCCTTATTTCTTTCAATTGCATCATCATAGCCAATCACAATGGCTTTATAGCATTTCATATCTCAATTCATATGGTGCATATAGCATTATTGGTATCACATTTCAAAGTACATTATTCATAATACACATCACCATTCACAAGCCTCACAATACACAATACATAACCTTGTTCATGTAATATCATATGCATTATCAATTCCATATCATCTCACATTTCATGATTCAACAATGATGTTAGACAAATGATCTCTATTTTGATCCTTGACAACTCAAATGGATGATCTATTTAACATGTATTTGAAAATCTTGTTGCAGAATTAGGTTGCTTCCAATAAGGTGAACAGAACCTTTCTAGCGGTCGCGCCTCACCTGAATACGACCGCTCCATACAATTACAAGATGAAACCTTATTACAGTAGGTTTCGCGGTCAGAAGCCCGACCTAAGTCGCGACCGCACTACACAATCAAAAGATGAAACATTATTACAGTAGATTTCGCGGTCAGAAGCCCGACCTAAGTCGAGACCGCACATGAATAATAGCGACCGCCCCAAATTACGTGTCTCTCATGCATAAACCCTAAATGTAGCCAAATTCTTTTGGTTAACTTAAAACACATTGTACACAACATAATCTCATTCAAATGGACATAATCAACATCATTAGCAATTATTTTACATGCTCATCACAATATTTTCATCACCAACATTCATTAACAATACATTTGATACTCTATCACATTTACAAACAAAAGTGTTTTAAGATTAAACAACATATGCATGTTTGTACCCATATAGTTTGTACTTACCTTTAGCACCAAATATACAACTCTAAACACTTTCTTTTCTCCAAGAATTCTTCACTTCTCAAATTAGAGCAAATCACCTTCTTCCAAAACCTAATCCAAAATAACACAATATAACTTATCACTTACCATTTCCAAAACCCTAAAACCAACATCACTCTTAACTTATCATCTTCAAATCCAAAACCAACACCACAACCAATTAAATCCAACATATAATAATCAACACAACCCCACTTTAAAATCCACAATCAACTCACAAACAACTTAAATAACTTAAAAGAATCAAGAGAAACTTACCAAATATAGTGAATCTTCTTGGATTTCCACTTAACCACTTAAAACTTCTTCAATTTGAGCTTCAAATATCATCAACTCTTATTTTCTCTCTTGCTCTCTAAGTTGGCCGGCCACACGTGAAAAGAAGAAAAGAAATTTTATCAAAATAAAAGTCAAACTCTCTATTAATCTCCACCACACAATTTCAAAAGAAGAATTACCAAAATGCCCTCTTAAACATAATTACACTTCCTTTTATTTAGCATGCCCTTTATAGTAATTTCAATAACAACCAAAAATATCTTCTTCCACTATATCCAACACCTTGACTCTCCCTTTGACCAACATATATGCTATATATATTGCCATATACACTACATATACATCTTCTCTACACATCACTTTTTCTTTCAAATAACACATGAACATTCTCTCTTTCAAATTTTTTTTTTCTTATCACACAACACAAACATTCAATCACATTTTAAACCAACAACAACAACAACAACAACAACAATAACAACATAATCAAAACTTCTAGGGCATACATGAGAATATTACAAAATAAATCAAAGCATAATCAAGTATGGAATTGAATAAAGCAAATAAAAGTCCAATTATGGCTACTGTGACTTTTTATGGAGTTAAAATAAATTAGGGTTTTATGTTTTAAAGGGTTGGTAAGACTCTTTGATTAACAAAATTAAGGTTTGAATGATGATATCATGAAACTAGGGTTTTAAACACTTTAAAATACTTTAATTTGTGATTTGGTTATTGGGTTCCTAAGCTACTATGTAAAATTTAGGTTTTTATGTTTTTATGTTTTTAATGTTTTAAAAGGATTAGGGTTCGTAAAAATTAGGGTTTAAGGTTTTAAAAGGATTAGAGTTCATTATTTTAGGTTTAAAAGTTGAATTTTGGATTTTAGGATTTAGAAGTAGGGTCACGGGTGGTGAATAATTTTTAGGGTTTTAGAAATCAATTTGATAATTTCATGAAGTTTTATGAATTTAAACAAATAAATTAAAGTTTTTATAAGTAGAAAAGATGTTTTAGAAGACTTTTTGAATGAAATAGAACCTACTTTAAAATTTTAAAAGAAGCAGAATTTACATCTTAGTTTTGTTGAAAATATGTTCAATTAGAGTTTTAAGGTTTTTAAGAAGAAAAAATAACAATTTTAAGCCTTTTGGAAGATAAACCAACGAAATAAGGTTTTTTTTTTGCTTTAGAAAAACTAAATTAAAGTTCAAAGGTTTTTAATTTTGATTTCATAGATTTGCTACTGTGTAAAAAAAACAATTAAAGAAAATTAATTAACACATACCTTCTTTTGATGATTTCTCCAAAAACAATTCTTCTTGGATGAACTAGCTCCAAAGACAAGCCTTTTTTTGCCTTTGAATTTCTTAAATCGTGGTGCTGCTGTTCCAGAAAAAGGTTGAATTGAATTTCTTCTTTTCCTTCCTTGATTTGGTTTCAAATTTTCCAAACTACTCTTGGATTTTTTGCCTCCTTTAAATTAATTGCCTTTGGTCCTTATTTATAGTGGTTTGAGGTTGTTTATTCCTAATTAGTTAAGGTAAGTAATATTAATAAAAAAAAAAGAAACCAAAACCTAATTGGATTAGGTTTCGAAAAATTTGCGTCGAAAAATTTATGTTGCCGAAAAAAACTGCTGAGGAAAAACTGCGCTGGCAAAAAAATCTGCTGCAGCTGGCTGCGGCAGCTCGGGCGGAGTGGGCCCGTAAGCTATTTTGCAGGCACAAAATTTTTGCGTGCGAAATGCCCACGGGCCCGCGTGACGATTTTTTCGTCGCCGATTTTTCCGACTCTGATTTTTATTTTTATTTTTATTTTTTGACTTTTATTTGTTTATTTCTATTTTTTTTATTAATAAAAATTAGATACTAAAGCAAAAATTATTTAATAAAAATTATTTTGGACCAATTAGACAATAAAAATCATTTTGGACTAAATAAAACATATTGGACCGGATTGGGTCAAAAATTAAGGGTCTACAATCTGCATCTTCTGTTAAGTCTTGGAAATCAATGTGGGTAACGGCGTTTGTTGATTATTTGGATATCCAAGGATGGCCTCAAATTCTTCAATCAAGAGACATATTTCGAAGCCATTAATTTTAAATACCCTAGAATCCGTATCCCAAAAGGAAGCTACGGCATGAAAGAAGGATTGGTCCAATTCGACATTTTGAAAACATTTTAAAACATCAAGTTTTGACCATGAAATTTGCTTCCAATGAATGGCATCCATATTCTTAAATAGAATTTTTATCTTCTTTGAATGATGCTCGGTCATGGTGAATGAATAAAGAAAAATTAGAATTATTAAAGGGAGTCTTCACGTTGAAAGAGAAAGAATTTTGGTTTATGTATTAAAATATGGCATGAAGGGTGATTTATATAGAAGAAATAAACCTTTTCCTAAAGTGAAAAGGAAAAAGTGATGGGAAAGGGTAAGACCATATGGCATAAGGAAAGGAATTAGCAATGAAATTCCTTTACCACGTTGGATTTGGTTTAGAAAATGAAGTGAGTGTGAATTATGAAACTATGGTGTACTGTAACAAAAAACAAGGAGTTACATTAAAGATACAAATTGTATATTTTTCATTATTGTACAATATTTACATATCACTAAGAGGGTGGTGGTAGGTCACCAAATAAAGACTTGAAAAAATCGTCGCCTGTTGGAGGAGGGGGCAAATCACTCGTCCAGAGTCTGCCCGAAGCGGGAGAACTAAAACCCGGCAAATTACTCATCCCTGGATCACCCGAAGCGGGAACACAAAAATCCCTATTACCTTGAGGTTATGATCCATCATTGGCCTCATCAGAAGCAGACAAAAGGATCTCATGGTCATCAGTCTGGGGGCCTCTTGATGAAGAAGCACCGGGATCCCTCATCCCCTAAAATCAAAAATCTCAGAAATGTTGTTCAGATTGATGATATAAATTTTTAAAATGAGAAGCCTGCTGACGACTTGCCACCAGCTCTTCTTGAAGTTTTCTATTTTGTTCTTCAAGCATCCGCTGTGAGCCAAAGAGGAAAAGGTAAGAACATACATAATCATGCATACATATAGCATAAGTTACCATGAAATAAGGAACGTACCAGGTAATTCAAATCAATACCCTGCAGATGAGATGGCATATCTGGCATGCTAGAGTGAGCATATGAAGGGGTAGTAAAGGAAGGTCCAGCCTCATGATCAAATGAGCCAACAACCTACAATAATCATTGAAAAATCAAAGAAAGAAAAAAAGTTGCAAGGGAAAAGTGATTAAAATGCAAAAATTCCCTTGGAAGATCAAAACAAGGAAAGAAGAGCATGAATCAAGCAAGACATGGCCAAGCCAAATCAAGCTTGGACGTGTCACCTCAAATGAAATCTTGGCAGAACATGACATGGGCATGAGACACGGCCAAGCCACTGGTCGTGTCTCACCTAAAGGGTAAAGTCAAGAAGGACCAAGCAAAGAAAGAAAAGAAATAGTAGGTGACACTGGCAAGCAACACGGCCAAGTCACTGGACATGTCACACGACATGGCCACAAGCTTGGCCGTGTCCCGTCCTAAGCCAAGAACAAAGAAGAACCAAAGAAAAAAAACAGAAGCTGACACACCCAGGAGACATGGCCAAGCCACTGGCCGTGTCACTCTCATCTTCAAAGAACAAAGAAGACCGGAGGAGAAACAAAAGACGACACACTCAGGTGATATGACCATTTACCTGAGAAGTACTAACCCCGAGATGTGGAATATACTCTCCTGCAGCGTTGTGATGTTCTTCTTCATCTCTACCCTCATTTTCCTCAGAAATCTCCTGCACACCAATAGGAGATACATCAAAGTTCAAGAGTCTTCTTTGAATGAAATAGGCGTAAAATGGACCCGGTAAATGGAGAAATTACTCGGCATCATAACCATATCGGGCCGACCACCATGCATCCTCCAGCATTGACATAATATTTAAAGTATATTTTGAGATTTGCATCGAAAACCTCCGCTGCTCTAGACCTAGAAACCATTCATAAACTCTCTCCCCGAGAAACCAACCACTAGACACTGGGCCAGCAATAATTCGGTGAGAATGTTGGAAAGACAGTGCAGCCCTCATCAAGGAGACCAGTTTGCTCACTCTTTTGGGCTCGATTAGACCAAATTCACCTGTGAAATAACATAAGGTAAGTAAACTTTTACATAAAATTTAAAACATACTAATGTTATTTTATTTGGTCCCAAGTTAAGCGGCTCAACACATAACGGTGAGTAATGAGAGCCGGGAATGTCCACACCATCAGACAACCAGAAATTTAATCTCGGATACCCGACTCTCTCTCCGGAAATACCGGGTACCCTCACGAGGTTATGTTCATATGCCCATACCTATAACAATGATAGAAAATATCAAATTCATGCAAGAAAAAAGTGAAAATAACATTGGTGAAGGAAAAGAATACCTCGACAACCGCCATCAAGCCGACAAAAGACTTCTTGTTTCGGCAAAGCTTATCAAGACAATGGTAAAGACACGCGAGACCAGCTTCACCCCAACAAGAAGATGGTACCATTCTGAGATAAGAAAGGGCTCAACACTAACAAGTGAATGGAGGATTCAGTGCTGCCTAAGATGGTCGACCCGAGCAGATATAACAAAAATCCTCGAGCATAGTATTCGACCAAGTCTCTGCCAACCCGTCCTTTGTAGTTCATCCAATAACTATGAATTGGCTCGATTTTTATCTTAAAAGGCCCTTTATATGATGGTTCCATACCAATTAATTCCTGAATTTCTTCAAATGTTAAAATATCGTTGGTTAGAGGAACCGGAGCACCATCATATCGAAGGCCAGTTATGGCAGTAAAATCGACAGGACCAATTGTCATCTCTCCAATGGGCAAGTGAAAAGTGTGGGTTGTATCCAACCATCGCTCTGCAAGTGCCTGGACTACGCTCCGGTCTATCTGATATTCCTCGGATGGCAATTGTAAGATGAACTGCTCAAAGCCGCAATCTCAGATAATCCGCCTTACCCGAGAAGGCACTACATCGTACCATTGTCGGGCTTTGTAAATACACTGTAACACCCCCGTACCCCATATACGCACACCGCATACACCCACACAACAAGCGATATATGTATACTGAATAAAGGGGTGCCACAGTTCATTTGAAACAAACCAAACATTAATCTTTAACATATAAGCATCATAAGTCAGTCCGAATAAACTTAGAACATTTAACCTATATTATAAATAGTAATAGAGAAAATATTTCTTCGTTAAAATAAATATATATATATATATACAACATTAGTACCCAAAAGTTTATCTGAAACAATCTGTTCAAAATATTTGTTAATTTAGCAGCGGAAAATACGTATGTTTACATCAAAATCAATAAGTACAAAATATGAAGTTTATACATGCCGGCAGTTCTTCTCTGATCTTGATGTCCACAACTCAACACTGCTCTCACAACTCAAGCATGGACTCGACTTGGTCTAGATGAGCTCTCCGGCACAACCAGATCTACCCTGTCAACTACGCGATGAACCATAATCGCGCTAAGCATAAAGCTTAGTGGTACAAACTTTGATTCAATAAAGATAAATGTGATGCTCATGCACAATATATATATATATGAATATATCAAATCATAGCATTATATCTCAACATATTAATCACTTGCATCACATTTCTTAATTCACATTAAAGCAAGGACAAGCATGGGCCCAAAAAGGATCTAATATGCTATTCAAAGTTCAGAGTTACTGCTTTGGTCTATAATCACATTTATCAAGCCCGTAGGCGATATATATATATATATATATATATCCATGGATAATGTAACAGACCTAGTCTCTTGGACCTCAACCCGGCTAGACCCTAGGGCCCCAGTATCTTGGTCCTCAACCCAGCTAGACTGTTACTGTTTTTGAGGCTAACGACCCGGTCTTTTCACCTCAAAAACATCGTATTTCACATTTTTCAGCTGGGCTCGGCTTACGACACGGTCTTTTCACCTGCCCAGCGATTCATAGGCATGCCGCCAAACCCAGAACTCTGAAAATTGAATAACATACTAGGCACACAATTAATTCATTTATCTCATTATCAATCTCTTTCACAATTCATTTCTCATTTCATTTCTCATAATCAAACTAGGCTCATTGCCCTAATATATCATCTTTTCTCAATTTTTCTAATTCTTCTATTTCATCTCAATATCGATTGGTTACATTATGTTTTCACATCTCATATCACCTATTTCCACATTTCTTTTCATATACAATACTTTACTCAATTTCATTGATACATCAATAAAATTCACATTATGCATATCACAACATATAACTCATTCATCAACAATGTATCAAGTAACTTAACACATTTCTCAACTAAATGTGTTAAGTCCCAATGTCATATAAATGTATGCAATCAATCAAAGTTTATACTTACCTCTAAGAGCCACAACACCACTCTATCAACTACTCTTCCAAGATAACTCTCAACACTTGAATAAAGGTAGCTCAACTCTCTTCAAAACCTAATACAATGGTGATCATACACACTCACTTAGAGATACACAAGAAGAAAATAAGAAAGAGAACTATCTAGGGCAAACTCTACACTTGACATGCTCAACAACACGGGCGTGTCTCTGACCGTGCCTAAAACCCACAACATAGAAGCTTTGACGCACTCAGTGACATGGGGGTGTCACTGGCCGTGTCAATCCTCCAACAACACAGTAGCTATGACACGATCAGTGACATGGGCATGTCACTGGCCATGTCAATGCTACAACAACACAGAAGTTGTGACACGCTCAGTGACATGGGCGTGTCACTGCTCGCGTCACCAACCCAGAAAACAAAACTAACGACACGCCCAAAGACATGGTCGTGCTCCTGAAATCGACACCAACAAAGCCATAACAAATAATCATCTTCCAATAGCCATATCAACAACACATAACTCAACCAAAACCATCAACAACTCAAAAATACTTGAGTAAACCTTAAAACAACTCAACTACAAACATCAAACACAAGCACCACCATATAACACAACTCAAACTCATAACACCCACAACTCTTGTCTCTTCAATCCAAACCCAAAAATCAAAGTTACCAAGACAAAACACTTCAAACACACCTAAATAACCGTAAACACATCTACAACAACCATCCAACAAACCCAAGAACACAAACTCAAAAGAAATCCAGGAAACAAGTTGGAAACTTACCAAAAGTGAAGAAAATCCTTAAAATTCCAACTTGATCTCTTGAAATCCTTCAATCTCTTGAGCTTGGAAGCAACAAAATCTCTTCTCCTTTGGTTGATAAGGGTGGCCGGCCAAAAAGAAGAAAAGAAGAAGATGAAGATGAAAGAAGAAGATGAAAGAAAGAAGGAAAGAAAGAAAGTCAACACTCTTCTCTTTTAACCAAACCACTCTCCACCATACATTTAAACAATATAATATTCAACCACTAAGATCATCTTCCATTAACTTAAATAAATTCATTTAATTAATCAAAATATCTCTTTGACTTATAAGACCCATTGACTTGTATATATTGTTTTTATCTCCATATACATAACATATAAACTTTAAATTATTTAATCCTATACAACAATTAACACTCCAAAATTTTAGGGTATAGTTTGGGATATTACATACACCCTCCAGCCCGAACAATGCAACGATCATGCTAACACAGACCCAGGTAAGTTAATACCAGGTAAGTACATATTATTCTATCTACTTAAATTAATTTATTTTTCACAATAACAAAAAATATAAAAAATATATAACAAAAAAAACAACAAAACAGAAAGACAAAAAAATCAAGAAAAAAAGGAAGAAATAATTACCTTGCTCTTTTGATTGGAACTGCGATGGAGCGGCATCCCGGCTAGTATATCTAAATTTTCATCTTCATGATGCCGAATAAACTCCAATAACTCGGCATTAGAATGAGTCCCTGACCTCGAAGCATGCATTTTTTTTGAAAAAAAAAACTAAAATTGAAAGAAATTTGAGAGAAACATGAAATTGAAATCGTGCTGTGAAATGAAATGAAGGAATGGCGGCTTTTTATAGAGAAATGGCAAGCAAAAAACAAAATTTAAAACTGTTTATGAATAGTAAATTTTACTATTCATGAATAGTGTTACTATGGATGAATAATGAAAGTATTATTTTCAATAGTAAATACTATTTGATACTATTTGTGAATAGTAAAGTTACTATTTATGAATAGTAAATAGTGTATGAACAGTGACTACACAGTAATATAAACAGTAAATTCATTTATTCATTTTAATCATTCAAATAATTGCAGATCTATAAATATTTTTATACCCAGGGGGCAATAAGAAGACATATACATAAAAATTAGCCAAACTTTTTGAAATAAAAAATTATTATTAGCTCGGGTCCAGAACCCAAATTTTCCTCAGGTCCAGAAACTAGAATTTATTTCTAAGTCCAGAACTTAGCTCGGGTCCAGAACCAAAATTTTTCTTAGGTCCAGAACCTAGAATTTATTTCTAAGTCCAAGAACTTAGCTTCGGTAGAACTCGAACCGGGTCTAGAACCCAAATTTTCCTTAGGTCCAGAACCTAGAATCTTCATTGAGTCCAGAACTTGAACCGGGTTCAGAACCCAAATTTTCCTTAGGTCTAGAACCTAGAATCTTCCTTGAGTCCAGAACTCGAACCGGGTTCAGAACCCAAATTTTCCTTAGGTCCAGAACCTAGAATCTTCGTTGAGTCCAGAACTCAAACCGGGTCCAAAACCCAAATTTTCCTTAGGTCCAGAACCTATAATCTTCCTTGAGTCCAGAACTCAAACCGGGTCCAGAACCCAATTTTTCCTTAGGTCTAGAACCTAGAATCTTCCTTGAGTCCAGAACTCGAACCGGGTCTAGAACCCAAATTTTCCTTATGTCCAGAACCTAGAATTTATTTCTAAGTCCAAGAACTTAGCTCGGGTCCAGAACCCAAATTTCACCATCAGGTCTAGAACTTAGAATTATTTCTAAGTCCAGAACTTAGCTCGGGTCCAGAACCCAAATTTCCCTTAGGTCCAGAATCTAGAATTATCATTGAGTCCAGAACTCAAACCGGGTCCATAACCCAAAAACTCCACCATCTCATAAATCAAGTCTTATTGCTTTTCACTCTCTTTCACTAAAGTTTCAGATCATTCAAGCAGGGGGCAAACTGTAGACCCTTAATTTTTGACCCAGTCTAGTCCAATATATTTTGTTTAGTCCAAAATAATTTTTGTGTTGTCTAATATATTTTAATTGGTCCAAAATGATTTTTTTATCTTAATTAAATAATTTTTGCTTTATTATATAATTTTTATTAATAAAAAATAAAAATAAACAAATAAATATCAAAAATTAAAAATAAAAATCGGCGACGAAAAAATCATCGCCGAAAATTCCAGCGCGGGCTTGGCCATGGGCCATTTCGCCTGCAGGAGTTTCCTAAGGGAGAAATGGCCCATAGGCTCATTTCCCACCCCCCTGTCACAGCCAACTGCGGCAAATTATTTTGCCAGCGCAATTTTTGTTGCTGCAAATTTTTTCGCCAGCGCAATTTTTCCTCAGCAATTTTTTTTGCCAGCGAAATTTTCCAACGCAAATTTTTCGAAACCTAATACAATTAGGTTTCGATTTCCTTTTCTTATTCTATAATGCATGCCGTGAGCAACTAGGAAAAAAAATCAAAAAAACTTCTATAAATATGGATTAAACAACACGGAAAAGAGGAGGAGAAATTGATGACCGAGAGTGTATAGGAAAACTTGGAAACTGTAAAAATTCTTTCTGGCAGTAAACTGAATCGGATTTTGGAGGGAACAAATAAGCAATTCAAGCAATTCAAAGGCAAGAAAAGCTTGTCTTTGACTTGGTTCATCCAAGAAGTAATTTTGGTGCAACCCCACGAAAGAAGGTTTGAATTCTTGATTCTTTTTATTTTTTCACAGTAGCTAAACATCTCATTATATCTTTTAATTCAAAATCCTAGAACTTTAATTTAGCTTTTCTTAAAAACACTAATTTGTTGCTTTATTTTCCAAAGAATTTAAAGTTATTAATTTAGTTTCTTCAAAACCCTAATTTACATTCTAAATCGTTAAAACCCTTAAATTATATTCAATTTCTTTCCAAAAGCCTTAAAAACTACTTTTTTGCTTTTAAAAACTTTAAATCGTTTGTTTATTTTCATAAAACCATCAAATTGATTTTCAAACCCTAAAGGCTTCTTACATCCACCGAAACCCTAATTTTAAAACACTAAGCCCTAACTCAACTCCAAACAAAAAATAGTAAACCCTAACCCCTTTAAAACCTTAAACCCTAACTTTTTCCAAACCTTAATCATTTAAAACTTTAAAAACCATAAAAACAAAAATATTTTAAATTCACATAGTAAGCAACAATTCAATAATCATAAACCACAAATCAAAAGTGTTTTAAAGTGTCCAAAACCCTAGTTTCAAGATTTCACCATTCAAACCTTAATTTTGTTAATCAAAGTGTCTTACCAACCTTTTAAAACATAAAATTCTTAATATATTTTAATTCTTTAAAAAGTCACAGTAGCTTAAACCCATGAAAATCCAAACACATGAAATAAATTATCCTAAATGGAAACAGTAGCTATAACTTATATTTTTTATTTGCCTTATTCAATTCTATATTTGATTATGCATTGATTTATTTTTTATGCTTTAATTTATTTTAAGTTCAATACTTGGTTTATTTAATTTATCATGGATGGATGTTTATTTTCCATTGATATTTAATACTTATAATGAATGATTTATTTATGATGAATGATTATTTAATTTTATCAATTTATTTAGGTTTCTAAATGTTGTAAGAGGTATGTTTCCACTTGGTGGGTACCTCATTACTTAAATATCATGTAATTTAATTTGCTTTTCTATTTTAGAACCTATATAAAGGGCATGTTTCTACCTTTATGTGGGTGTCCTATTTAGGCATGTGATGTAAGGACATGTTTCCATCTTCAGATGGGTGTCCATTTATTTGTTTTGCTTGGACCTTGCTTTGATTTTAATATATTGATGCTTTCTTTTAATTATTGTGTGTAATATGGATAATGTTGTTATATTTAAGAATTTTATAATATTAAGACCTGTAAAGGAGGTCGGTTCCAATGAACTGGGCATTGTGGGAGTGCTGGGCCATTTCTCACCTTCCCCACACATACCCAACTTTTTCTCGGCCCGTCCGGGTTGCGACTGCATTTTCTCTGGACTTAGGTACGTGTTCTCTAAGGCCCCGAGCCTAAATAGTGCCAAAGTCGCAAGAACCATTCCACCGGGAATGGTGGCAAAAATCCCGCCTCACAAGCAGTTTTTTTTTCCAACAAAATTTTTCCGATGCAAATTTTTCTGAAACCAAATACAGTTAGGTTTCAGTTTCCTTTTCTTAATTAATGTTTGATTCTGTGAATAACTAAAATTAATCATAAAAATTTTCTATAAATAAGGACTAAAACAACACAAAAAAAGGAGGGGAAATCAGATTTTGGGGGTGGAAATTTGAGGCCGAAATTGAGGAGAAAGACTTTGAAAAATAAATCAGATTTTAAGAATTCCTTCTAGCAGAAAAATCGATCGGATTTTTGAGAGAGCAAACAAGCAATACAATCCATAAAAGGCAGTAAAGCTTGTCTTTGTTCTTGTTCATCCAAGGAGAAATTTTTGGTGGAACCAACAAACGGAGGTATAAATGTCTAGCTTCTTTCGCAGTAGCTTAAATAATCCAATTATCTCTTTTGATTCAAAAACCCTAAAACTTTAATTTACCTTTTCTAAAGCTTAAAAACCTTAATTCGTTTATTTGTTTTCCAAAAATCTTAAAATAATTGTTTTTGTTCCTCCAAAATCTCAAAACCCTAATTTGCTTTCCAATTTTTCAAAACCATAAATTGAACCTGTTTCTTTTCAAAGCCCTAAATTGAATCTGTTTCTTTCCACAAACCCTAAAAAATATCTTTTTTGTTTCTATAAACCTTAAATCATTTTGTTTATTTTCACAAAGTTTCATAAAATTATCAATTGATTTTCAAATCCTAAAACCTAATGGATTCTCCGAAACCCTAATTCTAAAATGCTAAAACCCTAATTTAACTCTAAAACCCAAAGTAGTAAAGCCTAAACGCCCTTAAAACCTTAAACCCTAATTTTTCTAAAACCTAATCCTTTAAACCTTAAAACCTTATAAACATAAATATTAAAATTCAAACACAGTAAGCCTAAAAAACATAATTCAGTAGCTAATAATCATAAATCTAATGTTTTAAAGTGTCCAAACTCTAATTTATGATTTCACTCCTCAAACACTAATTTGGTTAATCAAAGAACTTTATCAACCTCTGAAATTATAAAACTTTAATCCATGTCATTTCCTTTAAAACTCACAGTAGCTTAAACTCATAAATTCCAAAATCCTAAACACATTAAATAAAGAATGTTAAATAGAAACAGTAGCCCTAATTTGAATCTTTATTTGCTTTATTTAATTTTATATTTGATTATGTAGTCTATTATATGCTTTAATTTATTTTCAATGCTTTATTGATTTATTTAAGTTCAATGCTTGATTTATTTTGTTTATCATGGATGGATGTTTACATTCTATTGTTGTTTAATATCTTTGATGAATGATTTATTTACAATGAGTGGTTATTTACTGTTATCGATTTATTTAGATTTCCAAATGTTGTAAGAGGTATGTTTCCACTTGGTGGGTACCTCATTAGTTAAATATCATGTAATTTAAATTGCTTTTCTATTTTAGAACCAATGTAAAGGACATGTTTCTACCTTTCAGTGGGTGTCCTATTTAGGCATAGATTATATAAGGGCATGTTTCCATCTTCGGATGGGTGTCCATTTATTTGTTTTGCTTAGACATTGTTTTGATTTTCAATATATCGATGCTTTATTTTAATTATTGTTTGTAATATGGATAATATTGTTATATTTGAGAATTTTAGAATATTAAGACCTGTAAAGGAGGCCGATTCCAATGAACCGGGTGTTGTGGAGGTGCTAGGCCATTTTCACCTTCCCCACACATACCAACTTTCCGAACCCATTAGGGGGTTGGGAATTCCTTAGGAATCGAGTCATCCACCCCTTTCTTTTTTCTCGACCCGTTCAGGTGGCGAATCTATTTCCTCAGAACTTAGGTCCGTGTTCTCTAAGGCCCCGAGCCTAAACAGTGCCCAAGTCGCAAGAACCATTCCACCGGGAGTGGGATCGAAAATCCCCGCTCACAGTGGCGACTCCACTGGGGATAAGAGAAGTTGATTCCGTTGGTCTTTATATTATTCTATTCTTTCTTATAATGATATTATCCATTGCATCATCTTAGATTGCATCGTGTGCGTGAGTTAGGACCCCCGTGTTACTCGTGTTATGCTATGTAAGGGATACCATACTTTCACTCAAGGTATGGAGATTGAGCATGGCATAACCACTCATAGCCTCGTACCATTTGGTATATACTTTCTATGGGAACCTAAGCCTTTTTACCCAAAGACTAAAGCTCATGTAATTGGCCTAGTTACTTTACTTAGGTTTTACCCCAAATGCATGTTGTTTGACTATGGTTAATTTATCTTGGCTTAAATCATGGCTTATTTGGTCTATTCTTTTTCTAGTATGACCTAAGTACATTTGCAAGCTCAAATAAATTTTTCTTTAAAATCCAAAAAGACCAAAGCTATTTTCAAAATTTTTCAAGATGGTCTTTGGACATAAGACCTTTCTAAAAAACAAATGAAGAATTCTGTTGCTCATGGCCCAAATACTAAGCCCAAAATCCATTTTTTCTAAAATATTTTTATAATGGGCTTAGAAATAAAATTATTTTTTTCCAACCTTTTCTTATAAAGAGCTTGCAAATTATTTAGGTCAATTACGAAATACCAAAAATCAATTGTGAGCCTATTTTATACTAAGAATAATTAATTATGGGCTTGTTTTTGGCATGAATCATTAGTTACTTTTTCAAGTGAGAAATCTATTTATAATAAACCTCTTAATTTAGTTTTAATCCAATATAGCATAAAAGCTACTTTAGTTGGTTAAATGGATTAAAACCCAATTAATGGAATTATTATGAATTGATTTCCATTTTCAAAAATATAACTATTGGTTGAAATGTCCGAGGGAAATATTCAAAAATAAGGTACCCCATGTTGGTATTTTGTTAACCATATACCTAGGAAAAGAGACTCGCCATTCGTGTGTGGATGTTATAAGGTTGGGAGGAACATCCTAATTGTCCTTATTTTTTGATTGTTTCTGCATGCATGCATACATACATACATTTGCATCTCATATCAATGATCCTCTCTGGCTCACAGCCCTGGATTACAACAGTTCAAAAACTTACAACAATCCGACCTACACCGGAGATGAAGAATCTAGTAAAGACTCAATCACTTGCTCACCAAAAGCAATGGAGCCCGAACAAATTCAAAGAATGGTGGATGAAGCCCTCAATGCCAAAATGGAAGAAATAAAAGAGGCCCTAGCTGAGACCATGAAGAACCAATTGACTGCATATTTAGAAAATCATGCCGAAGCATCTGCTAGCACTAAGAAGCCAAAGGACAAAGGGAAGACTAAAGTTGGCGAAGTATTTTTTGATGATGATAAGGTGATCATTGATGATGATGATTGGGCTCAATACTACCAAGATCCTCAAGACAAAAAGGAGCCGAAGGTTGTTGAGAAGGCAACTATTGAAAAGTCCGAGACTTCTAATGTTGAAAAGATGATTGTTGATTTAGAAAAGAAATTTGAGAAGAAATTGAAAACCAAGGAAATTTCCAAAGTTGACAAATTATTTGAGCTAGATGAAGAGGTTCCATACAAGTTCAAGATGCCATCTTTCGTGAAGTTTGATGGAACCGAAAATCCTCATCTCCTTGTGAAGGAGTACATCACTGCTATGCAGTCTGTCCGATCTACTAAGGCTCAAACTCTATAGTACTTTATGCTCTCATTGGACCTTGTGGTCCAAAATTGGTTCAATACCTAAGATGAAGGAACACAAAAGAGTTGGGATTTGCTATACAAGGCCTTCATCCAGCAATATGGGTATAATGTCGAGTTGGAAGTTACCTTAATGGAAGTCGAGTCCATTAGACAAAGGCCAAATGAGAATTTTATGGACTATGTGAAAAGATGGAGAAACAAGGCCGCTTTGCTCAAGAAAAGGTCCGATGAATCTGATAAAATAAGGATGATCGTGAGAAGCATCCTACCCAATCTCCATGAAAGGATGTCTCACACCCTTATAAGGGATTTCAAAGATCTTCTCCAAGCTGGTATGCAAATTGAAGAGTGGGAAAGAGAGAAGAACCGTTTTTTAATAAGAAGTAATGAGAAGGGGAATTATCAGCCTAGCAATCAAAGCACGCAAAAAGAAGTTGATGTTAATGCGACTGGCCAAGGAAATAAAAGACAATTTTTGGAATTGGGGAAGCCACTATCTTGGGCTCTCAATAAGCTACAAAAGAGGGGATTATTACAACCCTTGACTCCTCGTCCTTTGCCTAATCCTCTTCCACCTAACTTTGATACTAATGCATTTTGCCAATTCCATCAAAGGTGTAACACCCCCACATCTAATACACGCACACTACAACACCATAATGTAGCATACATGCACCGAACATAGGAATGTTACGGTTTTTCATCAACATTCAAATCATTTGAAAAGATACCATCACCTTTCTCATTATGCATTTTACAAAATAAGTAATTAGCTTGTAATACAAAACAAAAATAGATATATAGATACATTTAGTTAATAAGCAGCGGAATTTGTAAAATAGATTTACCTAAATGAAAACATTTAAATCCATATTTACAAATATACATATATTCACATTATAAACAATACTTTATAAAATATTAAAAGAGTTATACATGATTGGCAAATCTTCTCCGATCTTTAAGTTCCCAAAATCAACTCTTCAACGTCTACTCTCACTCGGTCTCGAAGAGCTCTCGGGTTCAACTCTATCAACTCTATCACCTGCGCGATTAAACACTATCGCGCTAAGCCAAGGGCTTAGTAAGATAAAACATGCTATTGATATGCTTTAGTGCAATGCAATGCCAATTCTCAATACATATAATACATGTAACATCATATATGCAAAGCTAACAACATACCTTTACATTTCATAATTCAACATATGTAGACTTATCACATTTCAACATCTTTTCATATGCCTCATTAGTTATTCATTAAACCATTCATGAACAACACTAAGCAAAGACAAGCATGGGCCCAAGACACACTAATATGCCATTCAATTTTCAGAGTTAATGCTTTGGTTTTGTTATCACATTTATCAATATCATAATCCCAACTAGGCTTCAAGGATTAGGTTCAACCAAGCTTCAAGGGGAGCAAAGCATGCTAAGCTTCTACCTAACTTGGTTTCAAGAACCAACCCAACCTAGCTTCAAGGGTTGTAACATCTCAATTAGGCTTCAAGGATTCAATCCAACCTAACTTCAAGAGATTGTTACTCATATTAGGCATGCCACCAACAACAAACTTTGAAAATGGAATAACACATTAGCCACACAATTCATTTATATTTCATTCTCAATTTTCATCATCAATTAGGCAAACATGCCATGTATCATTCAATTGAATCATCATAGCCAATCACAATGGCCTTGTCTCATATCATATCTTATTTGAATCATCATAGCATCTTTGATATAACATTTCAATATACATTACTCATGAAACACATTACCTTTCACAGTGCATAACATAACATGGTTCAATCTCAACAATGCAATTCGGGCAAAGAACAATTTATATCATTCATAGCTTTAGGATCTTCCACATCCATTTGATTAGGGCATTCTTTGTTTGAAGTATGTTTAAAGTATTTATGTTTAGGTTTAGGCACCAAAATACCTTTGAAGAATCAAAACCATGCAAAAGAACAAAGAATAGAAACAATAAGTAACTCATTTGAGGGACACGGGCAGCATACTTGAGGGACACGACCAAGCTTGTGGCCGTGTCTCTCAACCTCCATTTGACAGTAGCAAACACGGGCAATGGACACGGCCGTGTCTCTCAAAAATCAATCCAACACGCCCAAATTTCCCTTGCTTGGCCGTGTCTCTCCTTGCTTTTGGCCGTGTCACTCATGAACAACACCCTAACCAAAACCAACACTCTTTCAATTGCATTTACACACTTTTTACACAACATTAATCTCATTCAAATGGATACAATCAATAACATAAACACATATATTACACAATCATCTCAATAACCACTTTAACAACACATTAATATTACATTTAAACACAACCACTTCAAAACCCTAAATCTAACATCCTTCTTCATCTTCCAAAATCAACATCCTTCACTTCCAACAACAACACCTATTTAAACTCTTAACTTAAAACCAACTTTAATACTTGAAAACACAACACAACCACATCTCATCATCAATTCTACAAACCCTAATTAATTTCAAATACCACTTCAAAAGAATAAAAGAAATCAAAGAAAAGAACTTACCTTAGTTAAAACTTCTTGAATCAACACTTAATCTCTTAATCTTTCTTCAATTTGAGCTTAACTCTTCAAGATATTCTCTTTGCCTCTTGCTTTCCTTTGTCTATGGAGGAGCCGGCCAACAATGGAGAAGAAGAAGAAATTATGAAGAAGCAAAGTCAAATTTTCCTTTTAATCTCCACCAAGAGTTTTTAACTAAACAAATACCAAAACAACCTTTTCCATTTGTTCTAGCTTTCTTTTAACTTAAATGCCCATTTATGTAATTCCACCCTCACAAAATAAATATCTCTCTTCCATTGACTTATGTATATGTTAATTATACAAGCATATAAACAATATATACACTTCTCTCTACACCCTCTTTCTTTCCCAAAACACATATACATAAACATTCTCTTACCAATTTCTTTTCTTATCACATAATATATACATTCAATCCAATTTTAAACCAACAACATAATCAACTTCTAGGGCATACATTAGGATATTACAAAAGGCCTGGACACAAAATGGATAATTGTATGAAGTTGAGGCATGAGATCCAGAATTTAATTGATAATGGGAAGTTGCCTAAGCCGGACAAGCCCAATAGCAAAGGTAATCCATTTCCAAGGTTCAACAGGGTGCCACCACCAATAGCAAAGGTAATCCATTTCTGTCGGTCTGAAGTTGTTTTCAACCTATCTCGAATCACTTTCACTTTCTTTTCAGTTTCTTTAATCAAATCAAGCCCAATCAACTTACCTTCACCAAGTTCATTCCAACATAGAGGTGTCCTACACCGTCTACCATACAATGCCTCAAATGGGGCCATACCGATGCTGGATTGGTGACTGTTATTGTAAGCAAATTCCACAAGTGGTAAGAAACTATCCCAACCTCCAGAAAAATCAATGACACAGCTTCTCAACATGTCCTCGATAATCTGTATCACCCTCTCTGACTGCCCATCTGTCTGCGGATGGAATGCAGTACTGAAGTGTAATCGAGAACCCAAAGCACCCTGTAAACTCTTCCAAAACCTGGAAGTAAACCGGGGATCTCGATCCGACACTATAGAAGTTGGAACACCATGTAACTTCACAATCTCATGGATATACAGCTCAGCTAACCTCTCTAAAGAGTAATCCATCCGAACCGGAAGAAAATGAGCTGTCTTAGTCAACCTGTCAACAATCACCTAGATAGCATCATGCTTCCTTTGTGTCAATGGTAAACTAGATACAAAATCCATGGTCACTCTATCCCACTTCCATTTAGGCACTGACAAAGGTTGAAGCAACCCTGTTGGAGCTTGATGCTCAGCTTTTACCCTCTGACAAGTGAGACACTTGGATACAAACTCCGCAATGTCCCTCTTCATACCAGACCACCAGTAATATTGTCTCAAATCATGATACATCTTTGTATTGCCCGGATGCATAGCAAACACTGACCGATGTGCTTCTTCTAAAATGATCCTTCTTAAATTAACATCATCCGGCACACACAATCTGTTCTTAAACCAGAGACTCCCATCATCTTTCACAACAAAATCTCCACTCTTTCCATTCTGGCAATCTGAAACAATCTTCTGAATCTTCTCATCAGCCAACTGAGCCTCTTTAATCTGATCCAACAAAACTGGTTTCACATGCAACTGTGCTAACAATGCACCATCATCACAAGATACAAAACTAGCACACAATGCTCTCAACTCAACAAGCAACGAGAGCGAATAAACAGTCAAACCTGCTAACATTTGCTTTACCAGGATGATAATCAATCAAACAGTGGTAGTCTTTAATCAATTCCAACCATCTCCTCTGTCGAAGATTGAGCTCTTTCTGGACACCCAAATATTTTAAACTTTTGTGATCTGTATAGATAAAACACTTTTCTCCATACAGATAATGTCGCCAAATCTTCAATGCAAATACAATGGCTGCCAATTCTAAACCATGGGTCAGATAATTAAGCTCATGCGGTTTCAACTGTCGATAAGCATAAGCTATAACTTTACCTTCTTGCATCAGCACACAACCCAAACCACTATGTGAAGCATCACTGAAAATCACATATGGTTTGCCTTCCACAGGTAAAGTAAGAACAGGTGCTTGAGTAAACATTTCTTTCAACTGTTCAAAGCTAGCCTGGCATTGTTCTGTCCACACAAATTTAACCCCCTTTCGAAGCAATTTAGTGAGTGGAGTAGCTATCAAAGAAAATCCTTTCACAAACCGTCGGTAATAGCCTGCCAAACCCAGAAAACTTCTAACTTCAGTCACAGACTTGGGTGGACTCCAATTCAAAATAGCTTCAACTTTACTCGGATCAACTCTAATACCTTCTGCTGAAACTATATGACCGAGAAAAGTTACTTGGTCAAGCCAAAACTCACACTTCGACAATTTAGCAAACAATTGCTTCTCTCTCAAGGTTTGCAGCACAATCCGCAGATGCTTGTCATGCTCTTTCTCATTACGCGAATACACCAAAATATCATCTATGAAGACCACCACAAACTGATCAAGATAGGGTCTAAACACTCTATTCATCAAATCCATAAAAACTGCAGGTGCATTAGTCAACACAAAAGGCATTACTAAAAACTCATAATGCCCATATCTGGTCCGAAAGGCTGTCTTGGAAATGTCTTCAGCTTTAACTCTCAATTGATGGTACCCAGATCTCAAATCAATTTTGGAGAACACTGCTGCTCCCTTCAATTGATCAAAGAGATCATCAATTCTAGGCAAAGGATATTTATTTTTAATAGTCACCTTGTTCAATTGCCTATAATCGATACACAATCTCATAGTACCATCCTTCTTCTTCACAAATAATACAGGAGCTCCCCAAGGAGAAACACTGGGGCGAATAAATCCTTTATTCAGCAACTCCTGTAACTGCACCTTCAATTCTCTCAGTTCAGCCGGTGCCATTCTATAAGGAGTAATAGAGATAGGAGTGGTACCAGGCAACAATTCAATACCAAACTCCACCTCTCTCTCAGGAGGCAATCCTGGCAACTCTTCTGGAAACACATCTGGAAACTCTGAAACTGTGGCTATACTATCAAGTTGAGAACCCTCCACTCTAGTATCCACCACATGAGCAAGGTAAGCATCACACCCTTTTCTAATCAATCTCCTAGCTGCAACAGCTGAAACAAACAAGGATGCTAGCTGTTCCTGCTCATTAGATACTATCACATCTCTACCATCAACAGTTCTCAAAGTCACAACTTTCTTTTTACAATCCACCACAGCTCCATATCTGGATAACCAATCCATGCCTAAGATCACATCATATTCCTTAAAAGGCATCTCAATCAAATCTCCCAAAAACTCCTCACCTTGCACCATTACTGCACTATCTCGATGCACCTTACTAACAATCACACTATGCCCTAGGGGATTTGTCACCATTACATCAAATCCTAGGGATTCAGCATGCAAATCAGACATAGGCAAAACAGATGCACTAATATATGAATGTGGGGAACCCGGATCAATCAAAGCAAGTACGGAAAGACCAGATAAGGAAAAAGTACCAGCTATGACTGCCGAAGCATCTGGCTGCCTCTGCATCACATAAATCCTCTGAGAAGATCCAGCTCCCTCTGGTCTACTCTCCCTGGATGTAGAACCTCCTCTAGCACTGAACCCAGATCTGCCTCCTCTACTGACACCTCTGCCTCCTCGACCTCCCCTCACACTAGGTCGAGAAGCTGCAGCATCAACTGACATCTGCTCTTGCCTCTCAGGACAATCTCTCACAAAGTGATCAGGGGATCCACATCGAAAACAAACCCCTGCTACACCAGTCTTCCAACAAGGACCTCCATGTGGTCTACCACAATGAATGCAGATGGGTAGGGTGGATCTATGGGTCACTGGGGTCGGAGCACTCACTACTGAAACTGTAGGTCTAAATCTCTGTCTCTGGAACTGCGCAGACCTACCAGCTGGCCTCTGACTCCTACTGACCCGAGGAATAAAACTTCCTTTACCTCTCTTCACAGAAGAAGACCCTGCCTCAAACTGGGGCCTCCTAACCCTGATCTCTCCCTCTGAAGCAATTGCAATACCCTGAGCTCGCTCCACACTCCGAGCTGCTGCCACAAGCTGGGAAAAATCATGATATCTAGATCCAGCCACTAAGCACATGATAGAGGGCCTCAATCCCTCCTCAAATCTTCTGCATCTATCTATCTCATTAGATATAATACCCCCAGCATAATTACTCAACCGTATAAACTCGACCTCATATTCAGTTACTGATCGGTTGTCTTGCTTCAAGCTCAAGAACTCCATCTTCTTCATATCTTTATACTCCCTCGGAGTATACTTCAATTCAAACTCTCTCAGAAAATTAGTGTAAGACAGTGTTGGAGGATCATCCATAGAATGGGGCACTGTCTTCCACCAGTCGTATGCGTCCTTCTGCAACAAGGATCTTGCATAATCAAACTTTTCCTCTGGTGTGGCTTGTAGCTGAACAAAGATTCTTTGTACTTTATCAAGCCACTGCTCCGCTACAGCTGGATCAACAGTACCTAAGAAATCTTCCGCTCCATACTTCCTTAATTTGTCATAGTGCCTCACTGATACCAAAGGCTGCGGGGGTGGTGGCGGTGGTTGCACTGGTGGTGGCCTCAAAGCCTCTATCATATGTCTAAGCCAAACTAGTGGAACATCCTCACCAGCTGGTCCACCCGACACTGAAACAGGTGCCTCCCCAACACTATCAACTCTAGCTCCCTCTCTAACCTCATCAGGAGCAACGCTTTCAGCACTACCCTCTACTGATTGCCGTAAGTGAGAGTCCATCACCACCTATGTCTGCAAACATAGCAGATTATACCTTATTAAAGATCAGAGATTGCCAATCCCAAACATGTATTTTATTTCAAAACCAACTTTTTAAAATCAAAACATTTCTTTTTCTTACATTTTACCTAGGTTGAGAATCTCAAACCTAGGCTCTGATACCAAAACAATTGTAACACCCCCACATCTAATACACGCACACTACAACACCATAATGTAGCATACATGCACCGAACATAGGAATGTTACGGTTTTTCATCAACATTCAAATCATTTGAAAAGATACCATCACCTTTCTCATTATGCATTTTAGAAAATAAGTAATTAGCTTGTAATACAAAACAAAAATAGATATATAGATACATTTAGTTAATACGCAGCGGAATTTGTAAAATAGATTTACCTATATGAAAACATTTAAATCCATATTTACAAATATACATATATTCACATTATAAACAATACTTTACAAAATATTAAAAGAGTTATACATGATTGGCAAATCTTCTCCGATCTTTAAGTTCCCAAAATCAACTCTTCAACGTCTACTCTCACTCGGTCTCGAAGAGCTCTCGGGTTCAACTCTATCAACTCTATCACCTGCGCGATTAAACACTATCGCGCTAAGCCAAGGGCTTAGTAAGATAAAACATGCTATTGATATGCTTTAGTGCAATGCAATGCCAATTCTCAATACATATAATACATGTAACATCATATATGCAAAGCTAACAACATACCTTTACATTTCATAATTCAACATATGTAGACTTATCACATTTCAACATCTTTTCATATGCCTCATTAGTTATTCATTAAACCATTCATGAACAACACTAAGCAAAGACAAGCATGGGCCCAAGACACACTAATATGCCATTCAATTTTCAGAGTTAATGCTTTGGTTTTGTTATCACATTTATCAATATCATAATCCCAACTAGGCTTCAAGGATTAGGTTCAACCAAGCTTCAAGGGGAGCAAAGCATGCTAAGCTTCTACCCAACTTGGCTTCAAGAACCAACCCAACCTAGCTTCAAGGGTTGTAACATCTCAATTAGGCTTCAAAGATTCAATCCAACCTAACTTCAAGAGATTGTTACTCATATTAGGCATGCCACCAACAACGAACTCTGAAAATGGAATAACACATTAGCCACACAATTCATTTATATTTCATTCTCAATTTTCATCATCAATTAGGCAAACATGCCATGTATCATTCAATTGAATCATCATAGCCAATCACAATGGCCTTGTCTCATATCATATCTTATTTGAATCATCATAGCATCTTTGATATAACATTTCAATATACATTACTCATGAAACACATTACCTTTCACAGTGCATAACATAACATGGTTCAATCTCAACAATGCAATTCGGGCAAAGAACAATTTATATCATTCATAGCTTTAGGATCTTCCACATCCATTTGATTAGGGCATTCTTTGTTTGAAGTATGTTTAAAGTATTTATGTTTAGGTTTAGGCACCAAAATACCTTTGAAGAATCAAAACCATGCAAAAGAACAAAGAATAGAAACAATAAGTAACTCATTTGAGGGACACGGGCAGCATACTTGAGGGACACGGCCAAGCTTGTGGCCGTGTCTCTCAACCTCCATTTGACAGTAGCAAACACGGGCATAGGACACGGCCAAGCTTGTGACCGTGTCTCCCAACACCAACATCCAGTAGTGGACACGGGAAATGGACACGGCCGTGTCTCTCAACAATCAATCCAACACGCCCAAATTTCCTTGGCATAGCCGTGTCTCTCCTTGCTTTTGGCCGTGTCACTCATGAACAACACCCTAACTAAAACCAACACTCTTTCAATTGCATTTACACACTTTTTACACAACATTAATCTCATTCAAATGGATACAATCAATAACATAAACACATATATTACACAATCATCTCAATAACCACTTTAACAACACATTAATATTACATTTAAACACAACCACTTCAAAACCCTAAATCCAACATCCTTCTTCATTTTCCAAAATCAACATCCTTCACTTCCAACAACAACACCTATTTAAACTCTTAACTTAAAACCAACTTTATTACTTGAAAACACAACACAACCACATCTCATCATCAATTCAACAAACCCTAATTAATTTCAAATACCACTTCAAAAGAATAAAAGAAATCAAAGAAAAGAACTTACCTTAGTTAAAACTTCTTGAATCAACACTTAATCTCTTAATCTTTCTTCAATTTGAGCTTAACTCTTCAAGATATTCTCTTTGCCTCTTGCTTTCCTTTGTCTATGGAGGAGCCGGCCAACAATGGAGAAGAAGAAGAAATTATGAAGAAGCAAAGTCAAATTTTCCTTTTAATCTCCACCAAGAGTTTTTAACTAAACAATTACCAATACACCCTTTTCCATTTGTTCTAGCTTTCTTTTAACTTAAATGCCCATTTATGTAATTCCACCCTCGCAAAATAAATATCTCTCTTCCATTGACTTATGTATATGTTAATTATACAAGCATATAAACAATATATACACTTCTCTCTACACCCTCTTTCTTTCCCAAAACACATATACATAAACATTCTCTTACCAATTTCTTTTCTTATCACATAATATATACATTCAATCCAATTTTAAACCAACAACATAATCAACTTCTAGGGCATACATTAGGTATTACAAAAGGCCTGGACACAAAATGGATAATTGTATGAAGTTGAGGCATGAGATCCAGAATTTAATTGATAATGGGAAGTTGCCTAAGCCGGACAAGCCCAATAGCAAAGGTAATCCATTTCCAAGGTTCAACAGGGTGCCACCACCAGCAACCTTCATGGTAGGAAAAGGATTAGAAGAGGATTTTGTTTTATCATCCTTTCAAGACGGGGATATTGAAGATATGAAAGGAAAAGAAGCTTAAACTCAACAAACTTTCCTTAGCTTGAATGTTGCTTTTCAAATTTACTTTCTTTAATATTTAATTGGAACTATCGTGTTTTTCAAATTTAAATTTGTTTGAATAAATTACTTTCATCAAAATCTTGTTGGTCTTTGTTCATTTTGGTGCTCAACCAATGAGGAATCTAGCTTGATAATTCATGAATTAATATATCTATGCATCATGACTTGAATGACTTTACTAGGTAAGGGAATTGCACTATAGCATTGAGTTGTGTATGCTTACTTAGAGAGGGCTCCTGCATAATTACCTTTGTCTAGATCCTAGTCAATCTTAGAACATGCTTTGACAAACTTTCGAGGCGAAATTGCAACTCTGCTTATTTAAGGGAGAGATGATCTAGGCATTGTTTGGTTAGCTAACAACTAGTATCCACCCTGTTAAATATCAATCCCTAGTTGTCCCTTTGAGCCTTCATAAAATTTTAGCTTTCTTTTCATTGGCATATAAGCCCAGGAACCTACCTTGAGTTGTTGTGATACTTTTGACAAGTCTTATAATCACTAAGATGAAGAGGCAAGAAGATCAAAGAAAGCAATGATTACTCAAGATCATGAGGATAGTTGAAGTTCTCAAGACCATAAAGATAGTTGAAGTTCTCAAGAACATAAAGATAATTGAAGTTTTCAAGACCATAAGGGAAGTTGAAGTTCACTTAATATCTCAAATATATCAAGACAACAATAGAGTAACAAATGATTTATCCCTATTAAGGAAGATTTATGTCACTATATTCATCCATTATTGGAAGCCAAAGTCGTTACAAACAAGACAACTCTGTTTGAGCTAGAACTAAAACAAAAAAGGAAAGAGAGAAAATAAAAGAAAAAAAAGAGAGAAAGAAAATAAAAGAAAAGGAAAAAAGAAGAAAATAAAAGAAGAAACAAAAAAACAAAAAGAAAACAAAAAAGAAAAATAAAACCTAAAAAGGCGGTTCAGAAAGCCAACTGAATTCTCTTTTACCTAAAGCAGCAAAAGGCTTCCATTTGGTTTATAAGGACATTTTGACTTGAATTGTTCCAACCAAAGATTCAATCAAAATTGGAGAATAAAGGAGGAAGACCATCCAGTTCTTGAAACTTCTGTATTTGACAATCCTACAAGGAATAAGGACAAAATGATAAAATGCTCAAAGAAAGGGAAGAGTAAGAAAAATAAAAAGAAAGAAAAGGGAGAAGAAGAAAAGAAATGAATTTGGGTACCAAACGTTATGCAAAGGCAAAAACTATTCCAATCAAGATCCAGATTAATGCTAAGAAGATAGATGTAACATCCCGAATCCCAGATTGGTAAGAAACAGACATAGATGATATGATTTAGGCTTAGAACAAAGGAGTTTAGAACATGACCTATAACTTGAGCTCAAATTTCATCCAAGTTAATGACAAAATTAGAGAGTCTCAAAGAAGACTTAATTGTTTATTTGTGTCTTATATAGATTTATAACTTGAAAGTACTTAATTTGGAGTTTTACAGAATAAGATATGATGGATTTAGTAGACAATGTGCAAGCTGCCTCAGGACAGCATAGTAGGCTTGACTTCGAAGGACCGTCAAAATTCAGATGTAGCTCGGATCAACCTGAAATTTTGACACAATGTAGCCCCGGATGTCTAGTTTCAGTGGGAATAAGAATTACTTAATTTGGAGTTGTGAGTAAAAAGATATTAATAAAGAAAGATAGCAAGGTCAGGAAGGGATATCAAAAGGACCTAAGTGAAAATTACAGCACAAGAAAGTTGAGGGGGTCAAAATATGAATAAAAGGAAGCCTAATGGCTTGCCAAATAAATAGATAAAAGAAGAAGGCAAGTGGACCAATTAAAAGTGGCCATTTTTGCTATAAGGTGTACCAATTGGAAGTCAACATCTATACCAACATATTTTCACCACTTATGGCTGCCATTTGGATCAAAATAAGCTAAGGAAAGAAAATAAAAGCCCTCTCTTACATGGTGAACTCGTCCAAACCATAAGAGAAGGAAGAAGGAGGTGATTTTTCCAAAGTTTAAGGCTTTTGGTTGAAGATTTTGGTGACAAACAAGATTATAAGGTAAGAGAAACCTATCTCTAGTTTTAATTTCATGGATTAATGGTTAATTTAAGAGATTGAAATTAGGGTTCATGTAGCTAGATTTGGAGAAAATTCAAGAAATAATTATTTGAAGGATTTGATGAAAGAAATAATGGTTTTAAGGTTAGAGGAGATTAGATTGAGGAAAAATTAGCAAGAAATGAATTGGTAGCTTATGTTTTCAAACCATAGGATGTATGTTTAAAGTGTGTATGCTGGAATTCTTGTAGGAAATCAAGAAAAGCATAAGGAAAAAGAAGAAAAAGATCAAAGATGAGCTAAGGAAAGCAAAAGGGGAAAAAGGTTTGGTACTTTAACCTTCTTGAATTAGTGATCTCTATTGCCTTTGCCTTTGGATGTGTAATTGCTATAATTGTTCATGTGCTTGAGTTGTGGTGGTTATGTGGTTGAGATTGATGATGATATAGAAGTGTTTGTTGTGTATTGATTGATTTTGGGGTTGAGGTTATAAGGGAGGTAAATATGGGAGTGCTATGTTGTGTTGTTTTGTTGCAGCCAGCCATGTGTCCTGCATTTTTCTGGAACTTCAACCGAAATTTAGACTAGAAAAATGATAGAACTAGAACTTGACAAAGAAGTCTTAATTGTTCTTCATTAAGTCATTAAACCATAGGCTTTCGAACCAACTCATTTTCATGTGTGGAATGAAAGTTATGATCAAAATGATACTAGGCATACAAATTGAAAAAAACTGAGATTCCTCAGTCAGTAACCTGTGACTTGGGACTACGTTTAGGTGACCTTATTGACACATTTAGAAGCTGTAAAAGAATACTTAAATGTACCCTTATGTTTTAGGAAACCATAGAATTTGGAATTTCCTAAATCCCACTTGTAGATAAAAGATATGATTAAAAGGGTATAACTCATGCACACTGGAATTGTGAAACCGGACAGACTGAGATTTGTGCCTTGAGTCCAGGTTTTGGTCCACTTACATCAGGAATTAGATGTTGTGATAGAATATATAAATGAACCCTTGTATGTTGGTGAATCATATGAGTTGGATTCGTCTCGATTGGACTTAAAATGTAGAAGTTACACACGAATGAGCAAACCATGCACAGGCAGACCCTAGCAGACTGTAGGGCTGAATTTGAAATTGTGCCAAAAATCTCGTGTTTCCTGTTTTAAGCTGAAATTTTTACTGAATATAGCCTTATGTGTCTATTTTAATATAAGATAATAATCGTCTCAATTCGAGTTGTGTAGGTAAAGTTATAAATGAAAAAGTATGCATTGCGCAGACTTGAGTAACCAATTGTCCAGGGAAGAGTTCAAGGAGTCATCAAGAATTATGTGTAACAAATTTAAATCTAGAAATTTAACCATAAGGACTCATATGAGTCTCGTTCAAGTGAAAATAAGAATTTTTACATTCAGATTAGTAGAACAAAAGTTATTGGGGAAATAAGATAACAAGGTACATAAGAAACTAAATGCTAGAATTCACTGTTCATTTGGTAAGAAATAAATGAGGTATAATCGAGATAAAATATTCGTTTGGAATGAAATAAATTATCAAAAATATGCTCTTGAAAGCTTGACCAATTAAGAACAAGATAGCATTTTTCGTTTTTTGAAAATCACATCCCAATTGTGTTTTATTTAGATTTTAAAGCCCACCGAGGGATTTTTACAGTATTGTAAAACCCGGTGTGGCCTAAAAAGTGCAGTCCGGCCCAAAGGCCGGAATGAAAACTTTGAACTACAAATTAGTTCTATTGAGCTGATTTAGGATAAAAATAGACAGATTCCTAATCACTGGTGCCCTATGAATTTTTAATAAAATAAATTTCAAACCGTCAAAATATTAAACTCGACAAAGGGTAATGAACATTATTCAGTTGGTTAATTTCTTATATGACTTATCCAAACCTTAACAAATATATGTGAACTTAATGAAAGGAGCATATAAACACATGAATAACCATTCATGCCAAACTACCGAAGGAAAGCATAGGACAAAGATAGTAAATACACACCTTTAATTCATGCATAAGTTATTTAACAAACGGAACTCAAAACAAGAGAGTATTGGGTCTACAATGATAAAGAAATTATAATACCATAAAATACAAATACATAACCATCAGATCGGTAATCAACAGCAATGTTAGGCAACTAACAGACATAGGATGAGGTACCATCCAGTGGCAGTAAATCAATAGAAATGAATAGCATACTGTCATAAAAGCTTAACAAATAATAGGAGAAATATAATAAGAACCTGAGAATGTTTATATTGATGATTGGGTTGGCGGTGCCATATCTGTAACATTGTGTGGTTTGCATCTAATTTCTACTTAACGGTTAAAGTACCCACTAAGCTATATGTCATGGAGTCCAAGCTAACAAATGGGAAGCTACAAAGGAGCACCAGAGTGCGCAACAGGAGGCGAAGTGAGGAGCAAAGCAAAGTTTAGCTTGGCATGTACTGTTAAGGACTTTCAAAATGTAATTATAACAATTAAAGAAATGTGTAAATTATTTTTATTTGTAATAAAAAGGAAAAAAAATTATTTAGTACATGTTCTGTATACCATGTTGCATATACTGTAGCACACTTGGCTCGGCTGGAAGTAGTCGGGTTAAGGGGTGTTATAATAGAAGGAATTTGGAGTCTAATCCAATTCAATTTAGGATCGAGTATCCAAATCCAGTTTAGGATCGAGTATCCAAATCAAATTTAGGATCAAGTATCCAAATCAATTTAGGATCGAGTATCCGTGTCCAGTTAGGATCGAGTTTCCCAATCCAAGTTAGGATCGAGTATCCAAATCTAGTTTAGGATAGAGTATCCAAATCCAGTTTAGGATCGAGTATCCAAGTCCAGCTAGGATCGAGTATCCCAATCCAATTTAGAATCAAGTATCCAAATCCAGTTTAGGATCGAGTATCCAAATCCAGTTTAGGATCGAGTATCCAAGTCCAGTTAGGATACAGTAACCCAATCTAATTTAGGATCGAGTATCCAAATCCAGTTTAGGATCACGTATCCCAATCCAGTTAGGATCCAGTATCCCAATCCAATTTAGGATCAAGTATCCAAATCTAGTTAGGATCGAGTATCCAAATCCAGTTTAGGATTGAGTATCCGAATCCAGTTAGGATTGAGTATCCAAGTCTAGTTTAGGATCGAGTATCCAAATATCTCGGGTCCAAAACACGAATTACCCTTAGGTCCAGAACCTAGAATCTCTTCTAAGTCCAGAACTTAGCTCGGGTCCAGAACCCAAATTTTCCTTAGGTCCAGAACCTAGAATATCTTTTAAGTTCAGAACATAGCTCGGGTCCAGAACCCAAAATTTCCTTAGGTTCGGAACCTAAAATTACACTTAGGTCCAGAACCTAAAATTATCCTTGAGTCCAGAACTCAAACCAGGTCCAGAACCCAAAACCTCAACCATCTCAAAAATTAAGTCTTATTGCTTTTCACTCTCTTTCACTAAAGTCTCAAATCATTCAAGCAGGGGGCAAACTGTAGACCCTTAATTTTTAACCCAGTCCGATCCAATATATTTTAATTAGTCCAAAATAATTTTTGTATTATCTTAAATAAATAATATTTATTTTAGTATTTATTTTTTATAATTTTTAAAAAATAATAATATAAAAAAATAAATAAAAATAAAAATCGGCGACGAAAAAATCGTTGTCGAAAATCAACATGGGACGAAATGGCCCGAAGCCAGCCCGCAACAGTTTTTTTTTCCCCCAGCCCGCAGCCAGCTGCAACAGTTTTTTTTGCCAGCGCAATTTTTCTGCAGCAGTTTTTTTTTGCTAGCGCAATTTTTCCGCAGAAGTTTCTTTTCGCCACCAAAATTTTTTCGACGCAAATTTTTTCAAAACCAAATACAATTAGGTTTCAGTTTCCTTTTCTTCATTAATGTTAGATTCCGTGAATAACTAAAATTAATCATAAAAATCTTCTATGAATAAGGACTAAAACAATACAAAAAAGAAGGGGAAATCAGATTTTGGGGGTGGAAATTTGAGACCGAAATTGAGGAGGAAAACTTTGAAAAATAAATCAAATTTTAAGACTTCCTTCTAGCAGGAAAATCGATCAGATTTTTGAGAGAGCAAACAAGCAATTCAATCCATCAAAGGCAGCAAAGCTTGTCTTTGTTCTTGTTCATCCAAGGAGAATATTTAGGTGGAACCAACAAACGGAGGTATGAATGTCTAACTTCTTTCGCAGTAGCTTAAATAATCCAATTATCTCTTTTGATTCAAAAACCCTAGAACTTTAATTTACCTTTTCTAAAGCTTAAAAACCTTAATTCGTTTTTTTGTTTTCCAAAAATCTTAAAATAGTTGTTTTTGTTTCTTCAAAATCTCAAAACCCTAATTTGCTTTCCAATTTTTCAAAACCTTAAATTGAACCTGTTTCTTTTCAAAGCCCTAAATTGAATCTGTTTCTTTCCACAAACCCTAAAAAATATCTTTTTTGTTTCTATAAACCTTAAATCATTTTATTTATTTTCATAAAGTTTCATAAAATTATCAATTGATTTTTAAATCCTAAAACCCAATGCATTCTCCGAAACCCTAATTCTAAAATTCTAAATCCCTAATTCAACTCCAAAACCCAAAGCACTGAACCCTAAACTCCCTTAAAACCTTAAACCCTAATTTTTCTAAACCCTAATCCTATAAACCTTAAAACCTTATAAACATAAATATTAAAATTCAAACACAGATAGCCTAAAAACCATAATTCAGTAGCTAATAATCATAAATCTAATGTTTTAAAGTGTCCAAACTCTAATTTATGATTTCACTCCTCAAACACTGATTTGGTTAATCAAAGAACTTTATCAACCACTTAAATTATAAAATTTTAATCCATGTCAATTCCTTTAAAACTTACTGTAGCTTAAACTCATAAATTCCAAAATCCTAAACACATTAAATAAAGAAACTTAAATAGAAACAATAGCCCTAATTTGAATCTTTATTTGCTTTATTTAATTTTATATTTGATTATGTAGTCTATTATATGCTTTAATTTATTTTCAATGCTTTGTTGATTTATTTAAGTTCAATGCTTGATTTATTTTGTTTATCATGGATGGATGTTTATATTTTATTGATATTTAATATCTTTGATGAATGATTTATTTACGATGAGTGGTTATTTTATGTTATCGATTTATTTAGATTTCCAAATATTGTAAGAGGTATGTTTCCTCTTGGTGGGTACCTCATTAGTTAAATATCATGTAATTTAAATTGCTTTTCTATTTTAGAACCAATGTAAAGGACATGTTTCTACCTTTCAGTCGGTGTCCTATTTAGGCACGGATTATGTAAGGGCATGTTTCCATCTTCGGATGGGTGTCCATTTATTTATTTTGCTTGGACATTGTTTTGATTTTCAATATATCGATGCTTTATTTTAATTATTGTGTGTAATATGGATAATATTGTTATATTTAAGAATTTTATAATATTAAGACCTGTGAAGGAGGCCGGTTCCAATGAACCGGGCGTTGTGAGGGTGCTGGGCCATTTCTCACCTTCCCTACACGTACCCAACTTTCCGAACCCAATAGGGGGTTGGGGATTCCTTTGGAATTGAGTCATCCACCCCTTTCTTTTTTCCCAGCCCGTCCGGGTGGCGACTCCATTTTCTCCGGACTTAGGTCCGTGTTCTCTAAGGCCCCGAGCCTAAATAGTGCCTAAGTCGCAAGAACCATTCCACCGGGAGTGGGGGCGAAAATCCCCACTCACAAGATCTTAATATTATAAAATTCTTAAATATAACAATATTATCCATACTACATGCAACAATTAAAATAAAGCATCATTATATTAAAATCAAAGCAATATCCAAGCAAAGTAAATAAATGGACACACATCCGAGGATGGAAACATGTCCTTACATCGTTCATGTCTAAACTAAATAGGACTCCCACCGAAAGGTGGAAACATGTCCTTTGCATTGGTTCAAAATATAAAAGCAATTTAAATTACATAATACTTAGCTAATGAGGTACCCACAAAGTGGAAACATACCTCTTACAATTTTAATACTAAAGTAAACAAATAATAATCATAATAATAAAGAAAATATCCATCCATGATAAATTAAATAAATCAACCATCAAAACATATAATAAACTACATAATCAAATGTAAAATTAAATAAAGCAATAAATATATAAGTTTAGGGTTTTAAAGATTTTAGGGTTTTTTGGAACTTAGGGTTTTGGAACTTATGGTTTTAAAATTAGGGTTTTGTAATTAGGGTTTCGAATTAGGGTTTTGAGGGTTTTTGAAACTAGGATTATGGAATTAAGAGTTTGGAATTAGGGTTTTTAAATTATGGTTTTTAAAACTAGGGTTTTGGAATTTAGAATTTGAAATTAGGGTTTTTGGGTTTAACTTACTGCCTTAAAAATATAATTTTTGGTTTGGAAAGATAAATTATGGTAATTATGCAGGAGTCCTCTCTAAGTAAGAATACACCACTCAATGCTATAGAGCAATTCCCTAACGTAGTAAAGTCATTCGAGTCATGATGCCTAGATTCATTAATTTATGAACATCAAGCTAGAATCCTCATCGGTTGAGCACCAAAATGAACAAAGACCAATAAAAACTTTGATGAAAGTAATTTATTTAAATTTAAAAAACATGATTGTTCCAATTAAATATTGAAAAAAGTAAAAATGAAAAGCAACATTCAAGCTAAGGAAAGTTTGTTGAGTTAAACTTCTTTTCCTTTCATATCTTCAATATTTCCATCTTGAAAGGATGATAAAACAAAATCTTCTTCTAATTCTTTTCCTACCATGAAGGTTGCCGGTGGAGGTACTCTTTCAAACTTAGGCAAAGGATTGTTCTTAGTATTGGGCTTGTCCAGCTCAGGTAGCTTACCACTATCGATTAGATCTTGGATCTCATGCTTCAATCGGGTACATCTATCAGTCTCATATCCTTGAGTTTGATGAAATTGATAAAAAGCCTTAGTATCAAATTTTGGAGGTAAAGGATTTGGAAAAGGTCGAGGGGCTAATGGCTGTAATAATCCCTTCTTTTGTAGCTTGTTGAAGACCCAAGACAGAGATTTCCCCAATTCTGAGAATTGTCTTTTATTTCCTTGACCAGTCACATTAACATCAACTTCTTTTTGCGTGCTTTGATTGCTAGGCTGATAATTTCCTTTCTCATTCATTCTTGTTGAAAAGCGATTCTTCTCTCTTTCCCACTCTTCAATTTGTAGACCAGCTTGGAGTAGATCTTTGAAATCACGGATGAGTGCATGAGACATCCTTTCACGAAGACTAGGCAACACCCCTCTCACATCATCCTTATTTGATCAGATTCATCGGGCCTCTTCTTGAGCAAAGCGGCCTTGCTTCTCCATCTCTTCACATAGTCCACAAAATTCTCATTTGGCCTTTGTCTAATGGACTCTACTTCCATTAAGGTAACTTCCATCTCGACATTGTATCTATATTATTGGATGAAGGCCTTGTATAGCAAATCCCAACTCTTTTGTGTTCCATCATCTAAGGTATTGAACCAATTTTGGACAACAGGGTCCAATGAGAGTATAAAGTATCTTAGAGTTTGAGCTTTAGTGGCTCGGGCAAACTACATAGCAGTGATGTACTGCTTCACATGGAGATGAGGATTTCTGGTTCCATCAAACTTCGCAAAAGATGGCATCTTGAACTTGTATGGAACTTCTTCATCTAGCTTAAATAATTTGTCAACATTGGACATTTCTTTGGTCTTTAATTTCTTCTCAAATTTCATTTCTAAGTCCGCAATCATGTTTTCAACATCGGAAATTTCGGTCTTCTACATAGCTGACCTTTCAATAATCTTTGGTTCTTTCTTCTTGTCTTGAGGATCTTGGTAGTATTGACCCCAATCATCATCATCGTCAATGATCACCTTATCCTCATCAAAAACTACTTCACTTTGTCCTTTGGCTTCTTTGTGCTAGAGGATGCTTCGACATGATTTCCTAAAATTGCAGCCAATTGATTCTTCATGGTCTCAGCTAAGGCCTCTTTTATTTCTTCCATCTTTGCATTGAGGGCTTCATCCACCATTCTTTGAATTTATTAGGGCTCCATTACTTTTGGTGAGCAAGTGATTGAGTCGTTGCTAGATTCTTTGTCTCCGTCGCAGGTCGGATTGTCATACGCTTTTGAACTGTCATAATCCAGGGCTGTGAGCCAGAAATGATCTATGATATGAGATGCAAATGTATGCATGTATGCACAAACAATAAACAAACAATGACAAATAGGACGTTCCTTCCAACCTTATAACATCCACACACGAATGGCGAGTTTCTTTTCCTAGGTATATAGTTAACAAAATACCAACATGGGGTATCTTGTTTTCGAATATTTCCTCGAACGTTTCAACCAATAGTTATATTTTCGAAAATGGAAATCAGTTTATGATAATTCCCATTAATTAGGTTTTAATCCATTCAACCAACTATAGTAGCTTTTAAACTATATTGGATTAAAATTAAATTAAGAAGTTTATTATAAATAGATTTCTCACTTGAAAAAGTAACTAATGATTCATGCCAAAAACAAGCCCATGATCAATTATTTCTTAGTATAAACTAGGCTCACAATTGATTTTTAGTATTTCGTAATTGACCTAAATAATTTGCAAGCTCTTTGTAAAATAATTTTGTTTATAAGCACATCGTAAAAAGATTTTAGAAAAAATGGATTTTGGGCTTTGTATTTGGGTCATGTGAAAAAGAATTTTTAACTTGTTTTGGAAAAGTTTTGTATCCAAACACAATTTTAAAAAGTTTTGAAAATTGCTTTGGTCTTTTTTTATTTTAAAGAAAAATTTATTTTGAACTTAAAATGTACTTAGGTCATATTAGAGAAAGAACAAACCAAATAAGCCATGATTTAAGCCAAGATAAATTAACCATAGTCAAACAACAACCATTTGGGGTAAAACCTAGGAAAAGTAACTAGGCCAATTACATGAGCTTTAGTCTTTGTATTAAAAGGCTTAGGATGTAACACCCTTATACCCTATATACGTACAATACATATTTCTAGCATATGTAAAATACGCATATACGGTACAAAAATGTCACAGACCGATTTAACAAAAAAATTTCACATTTCCAATTTTAAATTTTAAATATATAAAAATTAAATAGAATATAAATATTCTTTACTTATTATAATAACCCAAAATAAATAATATATATATAAATCTCTGGAAAAAATTCGCCAGTATTTTGTCTATATTTTGGACATCCCAAAATTTATCAAACCACAACCTGCAAAAAAGAAAACACTCCCAAATAATTTCCAATCACCATCTCAACCATACTTCTCAATTTCACCAAGTTTCTCAAACATTTATACATATAGATATATATATAATTTAAAATACACTTACTCTCCCATTTCAAATACATTGACCCAAACATTCTTTATAATATACAATACGTAAAATTCAAAACATAATATATTATGCATAAAACTCAAAATGTACAATAACATAAAAATATATACATGCTGTACGCAGTGTTTCTGATCTTGATAGCAACTCAACAAGCTAAACTACAAGTCTAGACCTGACCTGGTCTAGAAGAACTCTTTGGCTCAACTGGGTCTACCCTTTCACCTGCGCGATGGAAACAATCGCGCTAAGCCAAAGCATAGTAGTACAAACTTTGATAATAACAATATAACTCAATGCAATACCAAATGCACAATGCATATAGATGTCACATCAATCCACTTATATTTTTCAAATATTTCATAAGCACAACTCATAACATTATATTACTCAATTGTATCATAATTCATAATTCACAGTAAAATAAAGACAACCATGGGCCCAAAAAGGATCTAATATGCTATTCAAATTTCAGAGTTACTGCTTTGGTCAATAATGACACCATGTGTCTAGCCCCGTAGGCAATATATATACCATTGATAATGTAACAACCCCAGTCTCTTGGACCTCAACCCAGCTAGACCCTTAGACCCCAGTACCTTGGTCCTTAACCCGGCTAGACTGCTACAGTTTTTGAGGCTTACAACCCAGTCTTTTCACCCCAAAAACATCATATTTATTAGCTGGCCTGGCTTACGACCCAGTCTTTTCACCATTACAGCGTGTAGCCCGTAGGCAATCATAGGCATGCCACCAAACCCATAACTCTGAAAATTGAATAACATACTAGGCACACAATTTATTCATATTTCTCACTTTTCTCACTTTCTCATTTTTATCAATATCAATTCATTTCATTATTACACATATCTCATTTTTGCATTCATAACACATTACCCAATTACTTTTGGTATTTTCACATAATATGCATATTTCACATGTTGCACAAATTAGCCATTATCAATGGCTTTTCACAATTCATTTAACACATATATGACATTACAAATGTCATAGCATATTATTCATACACAATCAATGAACCAAGTAACTTAACACATTTTTCATCCAAAATGTATTAAGTCCAAATGTTATGCAAATATAGACATTATATTCAAAGTTTGTACATACCTCCATTAGCAACCCAAAGCAAGCTAAAAACAACCTTCAATCCAATCTTTCTAACTTGCCCTTCACCACTTGGATGAAGCAAATCAACTTCCCTCAATGCCTAAACCAAATGTGATAGCAAATAATCATTTAGTATCACATTTAATGGCATTTCCAACATTAAACCATAATTACACATCATGTAATATCCTCATGTATGCCTTAGAAGTTTTGATTATGTTGTGGTTGTAAGTTGGATTGAATGTATATGTTATGTGAAGAGAAAAGAAATTGGTAAGAGAATGCTTGTGTATATGTGTTTTGGGAAATAAAATAGGGTTTAGAGAGAAGTGTATATGTTGTTTATATGGTTGTATAATTAACATATACATAAGTCAAAGGAAGAGTCAATGCAATAGAGATATCTATTTTGTGGCATGTGTAATTACCTATGTGGACATATAAGAGACAAAAGTTAAGTTATATGGAAAAGGGTGTTTTAGTAATTGCTTGGTTAAAATCTCTTGGTGGAGATTTAAAGAAGAAAAGCTTGTTGCCTTTTGTTGAATTTCTTTTCTTCTCTTGTGTGTGCCGGCCATCCAAGAAGAGAAAGAGCTTGAGAGGTGTTTGAAGATCTTAACTCAAATTGAAGAAGGAATCAAGGGTTTTGGTTAGAGATTTGTGGATTTTCTTCATTTCAAGTAAGTAATCTTGTGTTTTCCTTTGTTAATTTTGAAGTTGTGTCTAAAGGAAATTGTGATTTGTTGATGTGATGATTTGGTGTGTTTGATATGTGTTTATAAGTGTTAAAATTGATGGTGAGATAAAGGATTGAATTGGTGTTGGTTTGATTGTGAAAATTGTAAGTTTAAGTGGGTTTTGATAGTGGAAGTTCAAGTGTGAAGTTGGTTTTAAGGTTTGGAGTTGATGAATGATTTAATGTTTGGTTAATGTAAGTATTATGTTAAATGTGCAAAATAAGTGTTAATGAGTTTGATTACATCCATTTGAGTGAGTTTGTGTTGGGTATTATGTGTTTAAATGCATTTGGAAGAGTTGGCCATAAATAGGGTTTGTGTTCTTGAGTGACACGGCCAAAGGCAAGGGAGAGACACGGCCAAGTCATGAAAAATTTTGGATGTGTTGGAGTGTTTTTGGGAGACACGGCCGTGTCCCCAAGCCGTGTCAGCTACTGTGGTTTTTGGTGAGAGACACGGCCACAAGCTCGGCCGTGTCACCTAGCCGTGTTGGCTACTGCCTCTTTTATAGTTGAGAGACACGGCCGTGTCCCTCAAGTGGGCTGCCCGTGTCCCTCAAATGAGTTGGATATTGTTTGATTTCTTTGTTCTTTTTGTATGGTTTTGATTCTTCAAAGATAGTTTGGTCTCTAAACCTAAACATAAACACTTTGTAAACAAAGAATGACCTAAACAAATGTATGTAGATGATACTAAACTTATGAATAATGATCTTTGGATTAGGTTTCGAAGAGATTGGGTTGCATTAACCTAAATGTGGAGAATTCTTGGAATAAAGAAATGTATAAATTGATGGGAGTAGTTTTTGAGGTAAGTACCAATACATATGATTGTATTTATTTACATGATTTGAGGCTTAACACATTTGTTTGCAAATGTGTTAAGTAGTTTACTATATTGTTAATATAATTTGACTAAGGTGATGATTGAATGAGGTGAAAGTTGTGAAGATCATTAAAAGGTAAGCATAAATCCTATTTGATTGTATATCCTTGTATGTCCTTGAACCTTAACACATTTGGATGAATGTGTTAAATACTCTATTATATTGTGAATGTAAATGAATAATGTCAATTGCTATATATATATATAAAGGATGATATATGAAATGGGAAAGATAGGAAGAAATGAGGATCATTCTTAAGGTATGTGCAAATTATTATGATAAATGCTCTAATAATGAATGGTGTTTATGTATTTTGAGAAATGATGAAATGTTATGTTATATGCATTGTGAATCTTGTGAATGGCAATGTATTATATGAATAAAATACTTTAAAATGTTATATCAATGATGCTATATGTATCATATGGATTGAGATAGGATATGTTGTGAAGCCATTGTAATTGGCCATGATGATTCAAATATGATATGAAGCCATTGTGATTGGCTATGACAATTCAATTGAGATATGTAAGGCATGTTTGCCTAAATGATGATGAGAATTGTAAATGATATTGGTGATGGAATGATCAATGAATTGTGTGTCTAATATGTTATTCATTTTTAGAGTTTTGTTGTTGGTGGCATGCCTAATAGTAACAATCTCTTGAAGTTAGGTTGGAATTGATTCCTTGAAGCCTAATTGAGATGTTACAACCCTTGAAGCTAGGTTGGGTTGGTTCTTGAAGCCAAGTTGGGTTGATGCTTAGCATGCTTTGCTCCCCTTGAAGCTTGGTTGAACCTAATCCTTGAAGCCTAGTTGGGATAATGATAAATGTGATAATTAAACCAAAGCATTAACTCTGAAAGTCGAATGACATATTAGTGTTTTGGGCCCGAGTCTGTCTTTGTTGCCAATGTGAAATACAAGTGTTGAAATAAATGAATCATGATTGGTGAATTGTGAATAAGGAAATGTTATGAGGTATGATATGTAAATGAATAGTGATTGATATGGTATGTAATGTGTGTATTGCAATAGTGATTGATATGATATGTAATGTGTGCATTGCAATAGTGATTGGTATGATATGTAATGTGCGTATTGCAATAGTGTTTGATATGGTATGTAATGTGTGTATTGCAATAGTGATTGGTATGATATGTAATGTGTGTTTTGCAATAATGATTGGTATGGTATATATAATGTGGGTGTATTAATATATTGGTGATAGATTGGGGTTGGTGATAATATTATGTATATATATGTATATTATATATGAAATTAGCTAAGATATATGAATGATGCAATTAAAAAGAAAAGATAATATGATAAGAATTAATTATACATTGAATGGATATACCATTATATGTTAATACTTCTATACTATATGTTTACATTTTATATTTGGACTACTAAGCTCTCGGGCTTAGCGCGGGTGTGTATTCGCGCAGGTAAATAGGTGAAGATATGAAGTCTCTCATTATGCCACAAGAAGAGTAAGAGTTTGTCGAGACCAACTAGAGGGTAATGCATACATGTATAATTTTTAATTTTGATGTATTTCTGATGAGAGAGTATTTATATGTATAAATGTAATTTGGATAAAGATAATGATTTTGTAAATGTTATTTAAATTAATGTATTATGGTTTAAATTCGGTTACAGGTTTTTAAAAGGTAACGAAAAGTAGCATTCTTATACTTTATATACTTACTGTATGTATACTAGGTATATGTATAGTACTTATATAGGGTATCGGGGTGTTACAATTATTTTGGTATCAGAGCTTAGGTTCGAGATTCTCGGCCTAAGTGAAACTAAAAAGAGAATTTTTGAAGAGTATAAAAAAAAAGAGAGTTTTGAAAAGTTTAAATAGAAGTAAAAAGGAAAAGTTTTGAAATGAAATTTGTAATACGTGTATATGCATTGACACCTAGGTTGGTCTCGGATGTGGCATTATATGAATAGTAAAATATTTGTGTTATATGAGATGTTCTATGTAGTTGATGATATATGTGTATACTATTTTGATGTGATGAGAAATCATGATTGTTGGTATTGATGTTGAAAATGAATTATAATTGAGGCATAGTGCCTAATTGACTATGAGAAAACAAATTGTGAAATGTAATGTGCTATATGTATATTGATGATGCATATGAAAATGTCATATTGTGTGCAACATGGAATGTGATGTCGATGTTTATGAGCAATATTATGTAGGACATAATGTGAATTGAAACATAAAGAAATGAAAAGGAGAATAAAGTTGAAAATGAGTAGAAATCAAAATCAAGATTAAAGTATGAATTCTTTCCTCTATACTTTGAACCTATTTATAATAAAGTTTATGTTGGGATTGCTAATGTTGAGTTTACTAAACAGAGGAAATAATATCGATTTATAAATATTGAAAGTTATGTTATTTAAACAAGGAGAGTATGGTGAAATATTGAATAAGTTGGTTAGTATAAAAACAGTGTGATTATGTAAAGTTGGGATGTATATATAGTTAAGGTTTTGTTTAAAGGAAAAAGAGATGATAGTGGTTAAATAAGAATATAACTTAGTATTGTTATTATAATGCAAACATTGTGAATTCAATGTTAGAGATGTGAGATGCTTGGATATTATAAAAGCTCATGATAATGGTGGTGATATGGGATATTTGAAATTTTGGAATGAGTTGGATAATTGTGAAAATTATATGTTTTGATATTACTTTGTGATATATATATAAGATGCTTTTAAAGTTGATATTAAGAAAAGATGAGTTTGGCAAATTGAAGCTTAAACGAAGTAGTAAATTGAGAAGTTAAAGTTTCAGTGGAATTTGATAAAGATTATTGGGATATTGATGGTTTAATGTATATTCAATACATGAGCTAGGAGAAATGACTAATATTCCATATTAAAGCATTATGAATTGAGTATTGTGATTGGTAGTATGAGAAATTATTTTAAAGTAAAAAAAAAAAAAAGAAAGTGGATAAGCAAATGAAAATGAGTTATTTTAAGTCATTTTGAGTGTAAAGGGTAAAAATGGTTATGGAAGCATACTAATTGCTTTTAAAGATGAAAGTGAAAGAGATGTCACATTGGGAATGTGATCAAGATGGATGTGAAATATTATTATAGTCAATATATATATATATATGTTGTGTGAATAAATACTTTCTATTATATGGGAAGAATGAGAATGATAATGTTTAAAAGAAAGTGATGAATATTAAATTTGTATTGAATGTATGAAAAAGGAAAATAAAATAAGAGCATATAATTAAGTGTGTACATGTATATGACATTTGAATGAAATTATACATATATACATAAAGGTGTGAATCATGTTTTGTAGATGACCTATGAATATGTATGTGGTATAATTATAGAATTAGTGATATGGAAATGATGTTGTATGTATGAGTGGACCTAAGAGAGAGTAGGTCTGGAACTGGGTAAAGCTAATTGGATTGTGTGATAAAAGTAAGGATGAAATGGACTTGAGTAATAGTGGACAGTAGAAATTGTTGATGAGCCATAAATTTGATAATTTTATGATATTTAGAGTCCCAAAGTATTTACATATAAAAAGTTCTATGTAATTATATTATAAGAGATTGTAAATGGATTAGAAATGAAGTGACGAATAGAAATTGTATAAGAACTGTATATGATTGAATATATATATAATAGTATTGTTGAAACGTGACTTAAGTTGATAAAGATTATATAATTGAATGCAAATTTGGTTGAAATGGAGTTGGAATGTGTTAACTTCTGATATGGTAAAAATGTAAAGAAGGAATATGTAATTCTTGAGATACACCTTAGCCTTGTATTTGTTTGGATTGAGAATAAAATTATGAGAAGAACAATATTGATTGGAAAGTCTCAGGTTTGAATATTAATCTCTTAAAGCCATGTGTTTTGTTTAGTGTGTTTGATTGGTTAATTTTGTTATCCATGGATTTGGATCTTAGATAAAAGGATTGCAGTACAGATTTAGTGAGATTGAAAATCTTGTTTGAGAAGTATAGTTAAAAGTTATGATGGATAAAATTGTACTTTATCATTTTATGTTAAGAATTGGGTTAAAATTGTGAATATGAAGAGAGGAAAAAGAAATTATGGAAATGTTTTGAGTTATGGATGATATGACAATAAGCTAATCAAAATAAAAATAACAACGATATGAAATGAGAAGAGATATTAAAAAGGGAGAAATTATAGAATATGACTGAAAGTTATACTGAATATGTTTAAGGGATGTAACTCGAGGTTTGAGTGAATGAATTATAGATAGTAATTATGGTATAAAATCTTTATGAGAATTGGTGGGAATTATAATAAGATAATAGAGAATAAACTATGTGTATATTAACAGATAATTTGAATTGATTTGTTATCATGATGATTTGACTGAAAATGGGTCGGAAGAGATCAGGAATTGAATATGAGTTTGCTCTAATGGAATGAAGTTATATATATATATATATGAATATTGTGAAATTTTATGATGAGTTTGAATAAATTAATTGTTAGTTAGAGTTGAACAAGATTGGAATGTGGATATATTGTGACAGATAGATCGATGGATTTCGATTTGACTAAGATTATGAATCATTATTGAGATTTAATGTGTATAGTTGTACCAAGAGTGTAATTATTTACATGGTAATATATATGATGTAAAATTTTTAAAAGTGTGATTGGATGAATGAATGGAATTATGGTAATTGTAACTTATGGTAAGAAGAGAAAAAGATTGGTTATTTATAAAATAAGTTGAAAGGTAATGTATTAATTTGTAAGTTAAGTGAAGAGCATGCTAAAGAAATAACTCCATTTATGAAAAATCAGGATTTTGTTATCTATTGAGGGTGATAAATGCCTTTTTAGACAGTGATTGTAATGATGGGATAATTAATGCTCAGATATAAGTCAATGGTTTTTAAAGTTAAAATTAAGAGAGTAATTACAAAGAAGTGAAAGAACAAAATATATTAAATATAAAGGTTGGATGGAGTATAAGTGTACTATAAAATGATCTGATTCTTGTATAAAGACGTTAACAAGAGATGTAATGAGCTCTTTTGAATGTTTGATTAAAGAAGTAATAAGATGTATAAACATATAGAATGATGAGTTATGGAATTTTAAGTAAGTGGTTGACTTTAAAGAGGAGAGTTGAAGCTATATGATTTGATGATATAATGACTTAAACGTATAATTAACTTCATTTGGAAGTTAAGATGGTATGGTATTATGAATGGATTACAATGATACTAGATAATTTCGAGGACGAAATTATTTAAGGGGGAGAGAATTGTAATATCCTCATGTATGCCTTAGAAGTTTTGATTATGTTGTGGTTGTAAGTTGGATTGAATGTATAGTTATGTGAAGAGAAAAGAAATTGGTAAGAGAATGCTTGTGTATATGTGTTTTGGGAAATAAAATAGGGTTTAGAGAGAAGTGTATATGTTGTTTATATGGTTGTATAATTAACATATACATAAGTCAAAGGAAGAGTCAATGCAATAGAGATATTTATTTTGTGGCATGTGTAATTACCTATGTGGACATATAAGAGACAAAAGTTAAGTTATATGGAAAAGGGTGTTTTAGTAATTGCTTGGTTAAAATCTCTTGGTGGAGATTTAAAGAAGAAAAGCTTGTTGACTTTTGTTGAATTTCTTTTCTTCTCTTGTGTGTGCCGGCCATCCAAGAAGAGAAAGAGCTTGAGAGGTGTTTGAAGATCTTAACTCAAATTGAAGAAGGAATCAAGGGTTTTGGTTAGAGATTTGTGGATTTTCTTCATTTCAAGTAAGTAATCTTGTGTTTTCCTTTGTTAATTTTGAAGTTGTGTCTAAAGGAAATTGTGATTTGTTGATGTGATGATTTGGTGTGTTTGATATGTGTTTATAAGTGTTAAAATTGATGGTGAGATAAAGGATTGAATTGGTGTTGGTTTGATTGTGAAAATTGTAAGTTTAAGTGGGTTTTGATAGTGGAAGTTCAAGTGTGAAGTTGGTTTTAAGGTTTGGAGTTGATGAATGATTTAATGTTTGGTTAATGTAAGTATTATGTTAAATGTGCAAAATAAGTGTTAATGAGTTTGATTACATCCATTTGAGTGAGTTTGTGTTGGGTATTATGTGTTTAAATGCATTTGGAAGAGTTGGCCATAAATAGGGTTTGTGTTCTTGAGTGACACGGCCAAAGGCAAGGGAGAGACACGGCCAAGTCATGAAAAATTTTGGATGTGTTGGAGTGTTTTTGGGAGACACGGCCGTGTCCCCAAGCCGTGTCAGCTACTGTGGTTTTTGGTGAGAGACACGGCCACAAGCTCGGCCGTGTCACCTAGCCGTGTTGGCTACTGCCTCTTTTATAGTTGAGAGACACGACCGTGTCCCTCAAGTGGGCTGCCCGTGTCCCTCAAATGAGTTGGATATTGTTTGATTTCTTTGTTCTTTTTGTATGGTTTTGATTCTTCAAAGATAGTTTGGTCTCTAAACCTAAACATAAACACTTTGTAAACAAAGAATGACCTAAACAAATGTATGTAGATGATACTAAACTTATGAATAATGATCTTTGGATTAGGTTTCGAAGAGATTGGGTTGCATTAACCTAAATGTGGAGAATTCTTGGAATAAAGAAATGTATAAATTGATGGGAGTAGTTTTTGAGGTAAGTACCAATACATATGATTGTATTTATTTACATGATTTGAGGCTTAACACATTTGTTTGCAAATGTGTTAAGTAGTTTACTATATTGTTAATATAATTTGACTAAGGTGATGATTGAATGAGGTGAAAGTTGTGAAGATCATTAAAAGGTAAGCATAAATCCTATTTGATTGTATATCCTTATATGTCCTTGAACCTTAACACATTTGGATGAATGTGTTAAATACTCTATTATATTGTGAATGTAAATGAATAATGTCAATTGCTATATATATATATAAAGGATGATATATGAAATGGGAAAGATAGGAAGAAATGAGGATCATTCTTAAGGTATGTGCAAATTATTATGATAAATGCTCTAATAATGAATGGTGTTTATGTATTTTGAGAAATGATGAAATGTTATGTTATATGCATTGTGAATCTTGTGAATGGCAATGTATTATATGAATAAAATACTTTAAAATGTTATATCAATGATGCTATATGTATCATATGGATTGAGATAGGATATGTTGTGAAGCCATTGTAATTGGCCATGATGATTCAAATATGATATGAAGCCATTGTGATTGGCTATGACAATTCAATTGAGATATGTAAGGCATGTTTGCCTAAATGATGATGAGAATTGTAAATGATATTGGTGATGGAATGATCAATGAATTGTGTGTCTAATATGTTATTCATTTTTAGAGTTTTGTTGTTGGTGGCATGCCTAATAGTAACAATCTCTTGAAGTTAGGTTGGAATTGATTCCTTGAAGCCTAATTGAGATGTTACAACCCTTGAAGCTAGGTTGGGTTGGTTCTTGAAGCCAAGTTGGGTTGATGCTTAGCATGCTTTGCTCCCCTTGAAGCTTGGTTGAACCTAATCCTTGAAGCCTAGTTGGGATAATGATAAATGTGATAATTAAACCAAAGCATTAACTCTGAAAGTCGAATGACATATTAGTGTTTTGGGCCCGAGTCTGTCTTTGTTGCCAATGTGAAATACAAGTGTTGAAATAAATGAATCATGATTGGTGAATTGTGAATAAGGTAATGTTATGAGGTATGATATGTAAATGAATAGTGATTGATATGGTATGTAATGTGTGTATTGCAATAGTGATTGATATGATATGTAATGTGTGTATTGCAATAGTGATTGGTATGATATGTAATGTGCGTATTGCAATAGTGATTGATATGGTATGTAATGTGTGTATTGCAATAGTGATTGGTATGATATGTAATGTGTGTTTTGCAATAATGATTGGTATGGTATATATAATGTGGGTGTATTAATATATTGGTGATAGATTGGGGTTGGTGATAATATTATGTATATATATGTATATTATATATGAAATTAGCTAAGATATATGAATGATGCAATTAAAAAGAAAAGATAATATGATAAGAATTAATTATACATTGAATGGATATACCATTATATGTTAATACTTCTATACTATATGTTTACATTTTATATTTGGACTACTAAGCTCTCGGGCTTAGCGCGGGTGTGTATTCGCGCAGGTAAATAGGTGAAGATATGAAGTCTCTCATTATGCCACAAGAAGAGTAAGAGTTTGTCGAGACCAACTAGAGGGTAATGCATACATGTATAATTTTTAATTTTGATGTATTTCTGATGAGAGAGTATTTATATGTATAAATGTAATTTGGATAAAGATAATGATTTTGTAAATGTTATTTAAATTAATGTATTATGGTTTAAATTCGGTTACAGGTTTTTAAAAGGTAACGAAAAGTAGCATTCTTATACTTTATATACTTACTGTATGTATACTAGGTATATGTATAGTACTTATATAGGGTATCGGGGTGTTACACATCACTCCTACAAATTTCCAAAATTTTAGCCTTTCCTTACTTCAACATTAGAATTTCATTATACTACAATTAAATTAGTGTTTTAAGTTTATTTATATTATTAAAAACATATTTTAATACATTAAAATTATTTACATTATAAAAATACACTATTATACATAAAAATTAAAAATTGGCATAACCTTCCCCCATTGAAGGTTTTCCATTCCAATACAATCCATTACTCATTCCAAGCTTATATTCATTACTTTTAACACTAAACAACATGCTTAAACAAATAAAATCACACAATTCAACCACTTTGGAAAATCACTTTTTCAAAACCCTAAATCTCCACTTCCATTCTCAAACTCCAAACCAACACCACCAAATCCAATATTTGACTTTAAAATATTTGTTTATGAATCAAAACAACTCATTTGGAATCAATTTGCACAACTAAAGTTTATGTTTTCAAAACCCCAAAAATCCATAACCCTAAATTCTCTCTCTTCACCATTCTTTAACCAAACTCCATCATCTCTTCAATCTAACCTTAGAATCATTGTTAACTACCCAAAATAACATCATACACACCAATTCCAACAATTATAACATACTACATAAAAATCTCAAAACTCACATAATCTCATTTTCCATGGAATTCAAAGAAAAGAGATGGAAACTTACTAATTTTGGTGGAAATCACCAAAAATCCACTTGAAACTTGTTAATTCCTTCAATTGATGGAGTATGGAAGAAGAAAAATCCTCGGTCTTCAAACTCCCATGGAAGCCACGTTCTTGAAGAAGAAGAAGAAGAAGAAGAAGACTTTTAATATTCTTTTCCTTTCATCTTTTTTTAACCACATATATATATTAAAATAATTTAATATTTAATTTTTTAATTATTTTTTAATAAATTAAAATTCCTAATTTCCCTCTTCCATTCAAAAAATAATTTGTTTTTGAATTATTTTATTAATTTTGAATTTATAAGATTTAATTACCAAAATACCCTTTTCTTTTAAAAAGTGTTAACTTTTGTATATGTTATGTATATTTTGCATATATATCACTTATATATTCTACTTTTTCATTTAAAATCCCTTCATTTTTCATTTAAAACCATTAATTTAATTTATCCTTTTAAATTATAATTATTTTATCAAAATTTCCAAAAATTAGAAATTTTCAAAAATTTTAGGATGTTACATAGGTTCCCATAGCAAGTATATACCAAAAGGTACGAGGCTATGAGTGGTTATACCATGCTTGATCTCCATACCTTGAGTGAAAGTATGGTATCCCTTACATAACACAACACGGGTAACACGGGTGTCCTAACTCATGCACATGATGCAATCTAATATGTTGCAATGGATAATATCATTATAAGAAAGAATAGGATAATATAAAGAACAACAGAATGAACTTCTCTTATCCCCAGTGGAGTCGCCACTGTGAGCAGAGATTTTCGTCCCCACTCCCGGTAGAATGGTTCTTGCTACTTCAGCACTGTTTAGGCTCGGGGCCTTAGAGAACACGGACCTAAGTCTGGAGAAAATGGAGTCGCCACCTGGACTAGCTGGGAAAAAGAAAGGGGTGGATGACTCAATTCCTAAGGAATCCCCAACACCCTAATGGGTTCGGAAAGTTGGGTACGTGCGGGGAAGGTGAGAAATGGCCCAGCACCCCCACAATGCCCGGTTCATTGGAATCAGCCTCCTTTACAGGTCTTAATATTATAAAATTCTTAAGTATAACAATATCATCCATATTACATGCAACAATTGAAATAAAAGCATCGTTATATTAAAATCAAAGCAATGTCCAAAAAAAACAAATAAATGGACACCCATCCGAGGATGAAAACATGTTCTTACATCATCCATGTCTAAACTAATAGGACACCCACCGAAAGGTAGAAACATGTCCTTTACATTGGTCTAAAATATAAAAACAATTTAAATTACAAGATATTTAACTAATGAGGTACCCACAAAGTGGAAACATATTTCTTATAGCATTTGATATATATGTGATATATATGCAAAATATACATAACATATATAAAAGTCAACACTTTTTAAAAGAAATGGGTATTTTTGTAATTTAATCTTATAAATTCAAAATTAATAAAATAATTCAAAAACAAATTATTTTTGAATGGAAGAGGAAAATTAGGACTTTTAATTTATTAAAAAAATAATTAAATATTAAATTATTTTAATATATATATGTGTGGTTTAAAAGAAAAGATGAAAAGGAAAAGAAATATTAAAAGTCTTAATCTACTTCTTCCTCTTCAAGGGCCGAATTCCATGGGAGCTAGACCAAGGGTTTTACTTCTTCCATACTCCGAAAATTGAAGGATTTAACAAGTTTCAAGTGGATTTTTAGTGATTTCCACCAAAATTAGTAAGTTTCCAACTCTTTTCTTTGAATTCCATGGAAGATTGTATTATGTGAGTTTTGAAATTTTGATGTAGTATGTTATAATTATTGGAATTGGTGTGTATGATGTTATTTTTGGTAGTTAACAATGATTTTAAGGTTAGATTGAAGAGATGATGGAGTTTGGATAAAGAATGGTGAAGAGAGAGAATTTAGGGTTATGGATTTTTGGGGTTTTGAAAACATAAAATTTAATTGTGCAAATTGATTCCAAATGAGTTTTTTTGATTCATAAACAAGTATTTTAAAGTCAAATATTGGATTTGGTGGTGTTGGGTTGGAGTTTGAGAATGGAAGTGGAGATTTAGGGTTTTGGAAAAGTGATTTTTCAAAGTGGTTGAATTGTGTGATTTTATTTGTTTAAGCATGTTTTTTAGTGTTAAAAGTGATGAATATAAGCTTGGAATGAGTAATGGATTGTGTTGGAATGGAAAACCTTCAATGGGGAAAGGTTATGCCATTTTTGAGATTTTATATATAAGAGTGTATTTTTATAATGTAAATGATTTAAATGTATTAAAATATGTTTTTAATAATATAAATAAACTTAAATCACTAATTTAATTGTAGTAGAATGGAATTCCAATGTTGAAGTCAATAAAGGCTATTTTTTTTGGAAATTTATAGGAGTGATATGTAATTATGGTTTAATATTGGAAATGTCATTAAATGTGATACTAAATTATTATTTGCTATCACATTTGGTTTAGGCATTGAGGGAGGTTGATTTGCTTCATCCAAGTGATGAAGGGCAAGATGGAAAAATTGGATTGGAGGTTGTTTTAAACTTGCTTTGGGTTGCTAGTGGAGGTATGTACAAACTTTGAATATAATGTTCATATTTGCATAACATTTGGACTTAACACATTTTGGTTGGAAAATGTGTTAAGCTACTTGGTTCATTGATTGTGCATGAATAATGTGCTATGACATTTGCAATGTCATATATGTGTTAAATGCATTGTGAAAAGCGATTGATAATGGCTAAATTGTGTAAAATGTGAAATATGCATATTATGTGAAAATACCCAAAGTAATTGGATAATGTGTTGTGAATGCAAAAATGAGATATGTGGAATAATGGAATGAATTGATATTGATAAAATTGAGAAAAGTGAGAAAAGTGAGAAAAATGAGAAAGATGTGAAAAATGAGAAAAATTACAAAAAAAATATGAAAATAAGGCAATGTGCCTAGATTGAACATGTGACAAAGAGAAAGAGAATAATAATGAGAAAAATGAATAAATTGTGTGTCTAGCATGTTATTCAATTTTTAGAGTTCCGGGTTTGGCAGCATGCCTATGATTGCCTACAGGCTAAACGCTAAAAATGGTGAAAAGACTGGTCGTAAGCCAGGCCAGCCGATAAATATGATATTTTTAGGGTGAAAAGACTGGGTTGTAAGCCTCAAAAACTGTAGCAGCCTATCTGGGTTGAGGACCAAGATACTGAGGCCTAAGGGTCTAGCCGGGTTGAGGTCTAAGAGACTGGGGCTGTTACATTATCCATGGATATATTGCCTATGGGGCTAGACACATGGTGTCATTATGGACCAAAGCAGTAACTCTGAAATATGAATAGCATATTAGGTCCTTTTTGGGCCCATGTTTGTCTTTTTTTTAATGTGAATTATGAATTATGATACAATTGAGCAATATAATGTTATGAGTTGTGATTATGAAATATTTGAAAAATATAAGAAAGTGAAATGATGTGACATATATATGCATTGTGCATTGCCATTGCATTGAGTTTTATTGTTATTATCAAAGTTTGTACCACTAGGCTTCGGCTTAGCACGATTGTTTCCATCGCGCAGGTGATAGGGTAGACCTAGATGAGCCAGAGAGTTCTTCTAGACCAGGTTGGGTTTGGACTTGTAGTTGAGCTTGTTGAGTTGCTATCAAGATCAGAAACACTGCCATCAGCATGTATATATTTGTATGTTATTGTACATTTTGAGTTTTATGCATAATATATTATGTTTTAGATTTTTCATATTGTATATTATAAAGAATGTTTGGGTCAATGTATTTGAAATGGTAGAGTAAGTGTGTTTTAAATTATATATATCTATATATATAAATATTTGAGAAACTTGGTGAAATTGAGAAGTATGGTTGAGATGGTGATTTGAAATTATTTGGGAGTGTTTTCTTTTTGCTGGTTGAGTAATTGCTAAATTTTGGGATGTCCAAATTACAGAGAAAATTCTGGCAAATTTTTTCCAGAGATTTTTATATATATTATTTATTTTGGGTTCTTATAACCAGTAAAGAATATTTCTATTCTATTTAATTTTATATATTTAGAATTTGAAATTTTAAATTGGAAATGTGAAAATTTTTTATTAAACCGGTCGGTGACATTTTTGTACTGTATATGCATATTTTACATATGCTGGAAATATGTATTGTACGTATATAGGGTATAAGGGTGTTGCAAGTTAACAATGATTTTAAGGTTAGATTGAAGAGATGATGGAGTTTGGATAAAGAATGGTGAAGAGAGAGAATTTAGGGTTATGAAATTTTTGGGTTTGTGAAAACATGAGCTTTAATTGTGCAAATTGATTCCAAATGAGTTGTTTTGATGCATAAAAAAGTATTTTAAAGTCAAATATTGGATTTGGTTGTGTTTAGTTGGAGTTTGAGAATGGAAGTGGACATTTAGGATTTTGGAAAAGTAATTTTCCAAAGTTGTTGAATTGTGTGATTTTATTTGTTTAAGCATGTTGTTTAGTGTTAAAAGTGATGAAAATAAGCTTGAAATAATAAATGGATTGTGTTGGAATGGAAAACCTTCAATGGGGGAAGGTTATGCCATTTTAGGGTTTTGTGTATAAGAATGTGTTTTTATAAAGTAAATGGTTTAAATGTAATTAAATATATTTTTAATAATATAAATAAACTTAAAACACTAATTTAAATGGAATAGAATGGAATTCTAATGTTAAAGTAAGGAAAGGATAAATTTTTGAAAATTTGTAGGAGTGATGTTTAATTATGGTTTAATATTGGAAATGCCATTAAATGTGATACTAAATGATTATTTGTTATCACATTTGGTTTAGGCATTGAAGGAGGTTGATTTGATTCATACAAGTGGTGAAGGGCAAGTTGGAAAAATAGGGTTGGAGGTTGTTTAAGCTTGCTTTGGATTGCTATTTGAGGTATGCACAATCTTTGAATACATTGGTTATGTTTGCATGACATTTGGGCTTAACTCATTTTAGTTGAAAAATGTGTTAAGCTACTTGATACATTGGTTGTGCATGAATAATGTGCTATGACATTTTTTATGTCATATATGTGTTAAATGCATTGTGAAAAGCCATTGATAATGGCTAAATTGTGTAAATGTAATTAAAATGTGTATTATGTAGAAATACCCATAGTGATTGGGTAATGTGTTGTGAATGAAAAAGAATGAGAAAAGTGATATAATGTAATGAGATATGTGGAAATATAATGAAATGAATTTATATTGAGAAAAATGAGAAAAATGAAAAAAGTGAGAAAAGTGAGAAAAAAATTAAGAAAATAAGGCAATGTGCCTATATTGAATTTGTGACAATGAGAAAGAGATTAATAATGAGAAATATGAATAAATTGTGTATCTAGTATGTTATTCATTTTTCAGAGTTCTGTGTTTGGCGGCATGCCTATGATTACCTACGGGCTAGACGCTGGGTGCCATTGCAAAAATGTTTTTGAGGTGAAATGATCGGGTCATAAGCCTCAAAAATAAATATTTAAATCTAAGCTGAGTGAAATGACCGGGTCATAAGCTTAGGCCTAGTTGGATTATTACATTGATATATTGCCTACGGGGCTAGACACATAATATCATTATAGACTAAAACAGTAACTCTAAAATTTGAATAGCATATTAGTTATCTTTGGGCCCATGTTTGTGATTGTTTTTATGTGAAATCTTTGAAAAGTATAAGAAAATGGAATGATGTGATATTCATAAGCATTGTGCATTGGCATTGAATTTGATTTTTGTTATTATCAAAGTTTGTACCACTAGGCTTTGGCTTCGAGTGATTGCTTACATCGCGCAGGTGACAGGGTAGATTCAGCTGAGCCAGAGAGTTCTTCTAGACCAGTTCGGGTCTACACTTGTGGTTGAGCGTGTAGAGTTGATATCGAGATCAGAAACACTGTCAGCAGCATGTATATATTTTATGTTATTGTGTATTTTGAGTATTATGCATAATCTATTATGTTTTGGATTTTATGTATTGTAAACTATAAAGAAAATTTGGGTTAATTTTTTTGAAATGGGAGTGCAAATGTGTTCTAAATTATATATATATAAATGTTTGAGAAACTTGGTGAAATTGAGGAATATGGTTGAGATGGTGAATTGAAATTATTTGGGAGTGTATTCTTTTTGCAGGTTGCATTTTGCTAAATTTTAGGAACGTCCAAATTACAAACAAAACTCAGGCAAATTTTTCCCAGAGATTTTCATACAAAATGTTTATTTTAGGTTCCTATAACGAGCAAAAAATATTTATATACTACTTAATTTTCTATATTAAGTATTTGAAATTTTAAATTTGAAATGTGAAAATTTTTTATTAAACCGGTCGGTGACATTTTTGTACCGTATATGTATATTTTACATATGCTAGAAATATATATTATACGTATATAGGGTATAAGGGCGTTACATTTATTTTGGTATCAGAGCCAAGGTTTGAGGTTATCGACCTAGGTGGGTTGATAGAGAGAGAAAATGGGGGATTTGAAAATGGTTTTTAATTGTAATACATGCATTGGCACTGGCAGTTTTTGATCTCTGATATAGTAATTTTTACTGTATTTGCAGATATAGGTAGTTATGGCCTCTCGGACGCATCAGGCTACTAAGGATAGTGCAGACAGTGTGGCTCCAGATGAGGATAGAGATGGAGCTAGAGTTGTGTCTGCTGGTGAGACATCTATTTCTGTGCCTGTGAGACCAGCACTTGATGAGATTCCGCCTAGCTGGGTATGACATATGGTAGAGTTGTTGAGGCAGGCTCAAGTTCAGCAGCCATAGCAGCAGTTGCCAGTGAGGCAGTATGATAAACTGAGAAAGTTTAGAGCTGAGGACTTCGTTGGTACTACAGACCCTGCTATAGCATAGCAGTGGCTAGACAGGGTTCAGAGAGTATTCATTCAATTCCAGGCTAGTCTAGAAGAGAAGTTTGATTATGCCAGATCTGTTCTGCAGAGGGATGCATATGATTGGTGGAAGACGGTTCCATAAGCTCTGGATGATCCACCAGTCCTGACCTATGATGATTTCATGCGGGAATTTGAGCAGAAGTATAATACAAGGGAGTATAAGGATGCAAAGAAGATGGAGTTCCTGAGTTTGAGACAGTATACTAGGACAGTGACAAAATCTAAGATTGAGTTTATCCGGTTGAGTCACTATGTTGGTGGGATCATTTCTGATGAGTTTGACAGGTGCAGGAGGTTTGAGGAGGGACTGAGACCCTCTATCATGTGTATCATAGCAGGCTCTCGGTATCAAGATTTTTCTTAGTTGGTTGCAGCTGCTAGGAGTGTTGAGAGAGCACAGGGTCTTGCAGTAGCTACCAGGGTTGAGGAGACCAGAGCTAGGAGGCCCTAGAGTGAGGCAGGGTCTTCATCAGTGAAGAGAGGCCGAGGGGGATATGTTCAAAGGTTCAGTAGGAGACAGGGGCAGTTTGGCAGGTTAGTACAGCAGCAGAGACAGAGACAGAGACCTGCAGTTTCAGTGGCTAGTTCTCCGACCCCAATGGCTCAGAGGCCTGCTCCACCTACTTGTGTTCATTGTGGTAAAGCACATGGAGGTGTTTGCTGGTGGAGAGGTACTTTGGGAGTGTGTTTTAGATGTGGGTCGTCTGACCATTTTATCAGAGATTGTCCTGAGCCACCAAAGGATAGACAGGCAGATACTGCAGCTTCTCAACCTAGTATCAGAGGGGGTCATGGTGGCAGAGGTTTTGGTAGAGGTGGTCTATCTGGGTCTAGTCTGAGAGGAGGTTCTACAGCTGGAGGTAGTAGACCAAATGAGGCAGGACCATCACAGTGGGTTTATGTGATGCAGAGGCAGCCAGATGCTTCAGCTGTTATTACTGGTACTTTTAAATTATTTGGTACTTCAGTTCTTGCATTATTAGACCCTGGGTCTACTCATTCTTACATCAATGCATCCATCTTGCCTGTGAGTGATTTTCATTCTGAGTCCTTAGGATTTGATTTTTTGGTCACAATTTCTTTATGGCATAGTGTTATGGTGAGCAGGGTGCACCGAGATAGTCCAGTTGTTGTTCAGGATGAGGAGTTTCTCGGTGACCTAATTGAGATGCCTTTCAGGGAGTATGATCTGATTTTAGGCATAGATTGGTTATCCAAGCATGGGGCTGTGGTAGACTGTCAGAAGAAATATGTTACTTTGAGAACACATGATGGTAGGGATGTGATGGTATCTAGTGAGCAGAGGTATCTTTCATCCATATTTATTTCAGCTGTTTCAGCTGGGAGGATGATTCGGAAGGGATGTGAGGCTGATCTTGCTCATGTTGTAGATAGTAGAGTAGTGGGGTCCCAGCTTGACAATATACCCATAGTTGCCAAGTTTTCAGATGTTTTTCCTAATGAGTTGCCAGGGGTACATCCTGAGAGATAAGTGGAGTTTGGTATCGATTTGTTGCATGGTACCACTCCTATCTCTAATACCCCTTATCGGATGGCACCTACTGAGTTGAGAGAGTTGAAGGTGAAGTTGCAAGAGTTGTTGGAAAAAGGGTTTGTCCACCCTAGTGTGTCCCCGTAGGGAGCACCTGTGTTATTTGTGAAGAAGAAGGATGGCACCATGAGATTGTGTATTGATTATAGGCAGTTGAATAAGGTGACCATCAAGAACAAGTATCCTTTGCCTCGGATAGATGATTTCTTTGATCAATTGAGGGGATCAACAGTATTCTCTAAGATTGATCTGAGATCAGGATAGCATCAGTTGAGAGTCAGAGATGTGGATGTACACAAGACAACTTTTCGCACGAGATATGGGCATTATGAGTTTCTGGTGATGCCCTTTGGATTGACGAATGCACCATTAGCTTTTATGGATTTGATGAATAGAGTGTTCAGACCATATTTAGATCAGTTTGTGGTAGTCTTCATTGATGACATTTTGGTGTATTCGCATAATGAGGAGGATCATGATAGGCATTAACGGATTGTATTGCAGACTCTGAGAGAGAAGCAGTTGTATGCTAAGTTGTCTAAATGTGAGTTCTGGCTCGATCGCGTAGCTTTTCTTGGTCATGTGGTTTCAGCAGAGGATATTAGAGTTGATCCGAGTAAAGTTGAGGCTTTCTTGAATTGGAGTCCACCGAAGACTGTGACAGAGGTTAGAAGTTTTTGGGATTAATAGGCTATTATCGTCGATTTGTAAAGGGTTTTTCTATGATATCTACACCACTCACTAGATTGCTCCAAAAAGGAGTTAGATTTGTGTGGACAGATTGTAACACCCCTATAACCCGTATACGTACACAGCATGCTATTACGATCGTAATATATGTATACTGAATATAGGAATGCCACGGTTTACTAACAACCGACTCACTTCTTTTAAAATAATATAAGCAAACTCAAAACATTTAAGTTATATTATAAAACACAATAGATAAAATGTTTATTCAAAACGCAACGGAAAATATAACAAATATTTACAAATACATATACATCAAAACTCAAGTTTTACAAAACATAAAATATATGCATGTTTGGTAGTATGTCTTTGATCTTTAAGCTCCACTATCAACACCTCAAAATCTAGACTCTACTCGGCCTAGAGGAACTCTCCAGTTCTTCCCTGTCACCTGCGCGACGAATCACACTCGCGCTAAGCCAACGGCTTAGTGGTACAAACTACAGTAATACTATGCTTAAATGCAATGCCAATGTCATACAATCAAGTTTCAAATATAATTCAAAAGAATATTATATTTCACAACCTTGCATTATTCAATAACTTATCAAAACATTCATGAGGTAATACTCACAATTTTCCACATCCATAAACATATTACACATCATGTTGTATCTTCATAGTTTCATTATTCATTTGTTTCACCATTCATGAATTACATTTAAACAAAGACAAGCATGGGCCCAAAAGACACTAATATGCCATTCAACTTTCAGAGTTAATGTTTTGGTTTAATTATCACATTTATCATTATCAATATCCCAACTAGGCTTCAAGGATTAGGCTCAACCAAGCTTCAAGGGGAACAAAGCATGCTAAGTATCAACCCAACTTGGCTTCAAGAACCAAACCCAACCTAGCTTCAAGGGTTGTAACATCTCAATTAGGCTTCAAGGACTAGACCCAACCAAGCTTCAAGGGGAGTTAAGCATGCTAAACTTCAACCCAACTTGGCATCAACGATCAAGCCCAACCTAACTTCAAGAGATTGTTACTATAGGCATGCCACCAACAACAAAACTCTGAAAGTGGAATAACACATTAGACACACAATTCATTCATTATTTTATTATCAATTTCATTCTCCTTTTCTCATCATCACTTAGGCAACCATGCCTCAATCATCTCATTTGCATCATTATCATTATAGCCAACAACCATGGCTCCTCATCTCATGAATAGAGTATACATAATTAATTGCATTGAATATCATCATCTAGGCAAACATGCCCTACTTATTTCATTTGAATCATCATAACCAATCACATTGGCTTCACAACTCATTATATCTCAATTCATCATTCAAATGTACACAACCAATTGCATTAACATACATCTTAAATGCTCATCAATCATTCACATTATACAAATCATAACATTCATCAAATGTATTAACAATGTAATCAATTACTTAACATATGTACAACCAAATATGTTAAGTATCAAAATCATGTAAATGTATGCAACCATGTAGTTTGTACTTACCTCAAAACCAACTCACACCAATTTATACACTTCCTCCTCCAAGAATCCTCAACACTTAGGTTAGGGCAATTCAACTTCTTCACAACCTAAACCAAAGGTAATCATACACACTCACTTAGAAATACATATAAGATAATAAAGCTAAGAACCAACTAGGGCAAACTCTAAACATAACACGCTCAACAACACGGGCGTGTCACTGAATGTGTAATACATTCTGTCTCACAGAACATTGACACGTCCAACAACATGGGCGTGCTCATGGCCATGTCAATCCTTCACCCACACAGTATCTATGACATGCTCAGTGACATGGGCGTGTCACTGCTCGTGTCACTCATCCAGAAAACAGAACCATTGACAAGCCCAAAGATCTGGCCGTGCTCACGGGCGTGTCAGGCCAAAAATGCAAATTCTGGCAACAATAACAACATATCCAACAAACCACTTACTTCCACCATTTTCCACTTCAAACAAACTTAATTAAACATACCCATAAACCATAATAACTTACAAAAACACCCAAAACAACTCAAACATACATCAAACACAAATCATAATCATCACTACAAACTCAAAACACAACCACAACACTTTCTCTTCTAACAAACTTACTCTTTCCTTCAATCCAACCCTAAAATCCAAAATCAACTAAACCAAACACTCTTAAACACACCACAATCAAACAAACACATATCAACCACAATCTCAACTCACAAACTTAAATAAAACAAGGGAAATCAAGAGAGAACTTACCAAAGTTAATGAAACTTCAAAATTTCCAACTTAATCACTTGAATCTTCCTTCAATTTTGAGCTTGGAACACAAAACTCTCTCTTGCTCTCTTGTCTTAGTGACGTCCGGCCAAGAAAGAAAAAGAAAAGAAAAATGAAAAAGAAAATGAAGCAAAGTCAAACATTTATCTCCACTTAAATCTCCTTTAAAACTCCACCAAGTGTTTTAATACTAAAATAATCAATTTCCTCTCTTCCACTTATTTTATTTTTTTCCATTTTCCATTAATTAATTAATAATAAAACAAATATCTTCTCTTGACTTTCCCATATTGACTTATGTATATGTTGTATATATTTCCATATATACAACATATACACTCTCTCTTCACTTCCTTTCTCTTCTCAATTTAACATAGACATTAAATCCAAATAAAACAACAATTATATCAAAACTTCTAGGGCACACTTTGGGATATTACAATTCTACCCCTCTAAAAAGAAATTTCGTCCTCGAAATTACCTGATATCAAGTCTGAAACAGTTGAGGATACCGTTCTCGCATCGCTTGCTCACTCTCCCAAGTTGCCTCTTCTCTACCATGATTCTTCCAAAGAACTTTCACCAATGGCACTTTCTTATTTCTCAACTCTTTCACTTCATGTGCCAAAATAGCAATTGGTTCTTCTTCAAATGTCAGATCCGAACTCACCTCAATGGATTCAACTGGCAAAACATGAGATGGATCTGATATGTACCTCCGCAACATAGAAACATGGAAGACATTATGGATTCGATCCAACTCAGGCTGCAAAGCAAGACGATAAGCAACTGGTCCAACTCTTTCAAATATCTCATATGGACCAATAAAACGAGGACTCAGCTTCCCTCTTCGACCAAATCTTAAAATCTTTTTCCAAGGAGTCACTTTTAGGAATACTTTATCTCCAACATTGAACTCTATGTCTCTCCTCTTCAAATCCGAATAAGATCTCTGCCGATCTGAAGCTGCTTTCAACCGATCCCGAATTATCTTCACTTTTTCTTCCGTTTCTTTAACCAAATCAAGACCAATCAACTTGCCTTCTCCAAGTTCATTCCAACACAGAGGCGTTCTACATCTTCTACCATACAATGCCTCAAATGGTGCCATACCAATACTGGATTGATGACTGTTGTTGTAAGCAAATTCCACAAGTGGCATAAATCTGTCCCAACTTCCAGAGAAATCAATGACACAGCTTCTCAACATATCCTCAATAATCTGTATCACTCTCTCTGATTGCCCATCTGTCTATGGATGAAAAGCAGTGCTAAAGTGCAATCGAGAACCCAATGCACCATGTAAAGTCTTCCAAAATCTCAAAGTGAACCTAGGATATCGATCAGATACCAAAGAAATTAGGACTCCATGCAACTTCACTATCTGACTGATATATAGCTCAGCTAACCTCTCAAGAGAATAGTCCATTCTAACTGGAAGAAAATGAGCTGTCTTTGTCAACCGATCAACAATCACCCAAATAGCATCATGCTTCTTCTGAGTCAATGGCAAACCAGATACAAAATCCATTGTTACTCTCTCCCATTTCCATTCAGGCACTGTTAATGGTTGAAGCAACCCTGTTGGAACTTGATGCTCAGCTTTCACCCTCTGACAAGTGAGACACTTAGATACAAATTCCGCTAAGTCTTTCTTCATACCTGACCACCAATAATGCTGCTTCAAATCATGGTACATCTTTGTACTTCCTGGATGTATAGCAAAAACCGACTGATGTGCTTTCTCTAAAATAACTTTTCTCAAACTATCATCATCAGGAACACACAATCTATCCTTGAACCAAAGGCTACCATCACTTTTCACAATGAAATCTCGGCTCTCCCCATTATGGCAATCTAACACAATCTTCTGAATTTTCTCATCAGCCAATTGAGCCTCTTTTATTTGATCCAACAATACCGGTCTCAACTGCAACTGAGCCAACAATGCACCATCATCACATGATTCAAACCTAGCATGCAACGCTCTCAACTCAACGAGCAACGAAAGCGAATAAACAGACAAACATGCCAAAGACTTTCGACTCAAGGCATTAGCAACAACATTTGCCTTACCAGGATGATAATCAATCAAACAGTCATAGTCTTTGATCAATTCTAACCACCGTCTCTGCCGAAGATTAAGCTCTCTTTGAACCCCCAAATATTTAAAACTTTTATGATCCGTATAGATAAAACACTTCTCCCCATACAAGTAGTGTCGCCAAATCTTCAAAGCAAACACGATAGCTGCCAACTCTAAATCATGTGTCGGATAACTAAGCTCATGCGGCTTCAACTGCCGAGAAGCATAAGCTATGACTTTACCCTCTTGCATTAAAACACAACCTAAACCATTATGTGAAGCATCACTGTAAATCACATATGGTTTATCTTCCACAGGTAAAGTAAGAATAGGCGCTTGAGTCAACATCTCTTTCAACTGCTCAAAACTGGCTTGACACTGATCTGTTCACACAAATCTAACTCCCTTTCGAAGTAATCTGGTGAGTTTAGTAGCTATCAAAGAAAAACCTTTCACAAATTGTCAATAATAGCCTGCCAAACCCAGAAAACTTCTAACTTCAGTCACTGACTTTGGTGGACTCCAATTCAAAATGGCTTCAACTTTGCTCGGATCAACTCTAATACTGTCTGCTGAAACTATATGACCCAAAAAAGTCACTTGATCCAGCCAAAACTCACACTTCGACAACTTAGCATACAATTTCTTCTCTCTTAAGATCTGTAATACAATTCGTAGATGCTTGTCATGCTCCTCCAAATTACTCGAATACACCAAAATATCATTGATGAAAACCACCACAAACTGATCCAGATAGGACCTAAACACCCTATTCATCAAATCCATGAAAGCTGCAGGTGCATTCGTCAACCCAAAAGGCATCACCAAGAACTCATAATGCCCATATCTTATGCGAAAAGCTGTCTTAGAAACATCTTTAGCTCTAACCCTCAACTGATGGTACCCTGATCTCAAATCAATCTTGGAAAACACTGCTGCTCCCTTCAATTGATCAAAGAGATCATCAATCCTAGGCAAAGGATACTTATTCTTGATAGTCACTTTGTTCAATTTCCTATAATCAATACACAATCTTATAGTACCATCCTTCTTCTTCACAAACAAAACAGGAGCTCCCTATGGAGAAACACTAGGGCGAATAACCCTTTATCTAACAGCTCCTGCAACTGCACCTTCAACTCTATCAACTCAGCAGGTGCCATTCGATAAGGAGTGATAGAGATGGGAGTGATACCAGGCAACAAATCGATACCAAACTCAACCATGCAAGTTGTCTCTACTCACTAGACACCATCACTGGTTCTCAAAGTAACATGTTTCTTTTGACAGTCTACCACAGCTCCATGCTTAGACAACCAATCCATGCCTAAGATCAAATCATATTCCTTAAAAGGCATTTCAATTAAATCACCACGAAACTCTTCACCTTGCACTATCACTGCACTGTCACGATGTACCTTACTCACCACAACACTATGTCCTAAAGGATTTGTCACCAAGACATCAAATCCTAAGGACTCTGAATGCAATTCAGACACAGGCAATATGGATGCACTTATGTATGAATGAGTAGATCCTGGATCAATCAAAGCAAGAACTGGAATATCAAATAAAGAAAATGTACCCGCTATAACTGCTGAAGCATCCGGCTACCTCTGCATCACATATACCCTCTGAGAAGATCCAGCCTCATCTGCCTATTACCTCTGGATGAAGATCATCCTCTCTGACTAAACCCAGGTCTACCACCTCTACTGAATCCTCTACCCCCTCGACCACCTCTACTGACACTGGGTCGAGAAGCTGCAGTATCAGTCTGTCTATCATCCTGCATCTCAGGGCAATCTTTAATAAAATGAGCTGGTGACCCACATCTAAAGCATACTCCTGATCCACCCGTCTTCCAACAAGCACCCCCATGGGTCCTACCACAATGAACACATACAGGTGGAGTAGATCTCTGAACCACTGGAGTCGGAGCACTAGCTACAGAAACTGTAGGTCTCGGTCTTTGTCTCTAATATTGAACTGACCTACTCGACTGCCTCTAGCTCCTACTAATCCTCGACACAAAACTTTCTCGGCCTCTCTTAATAGATGAAGACCCTGCCTCAAACTGGGGACTGCTAACTCTGGTTTCTTCCTCGATAGTAGCTGCTGCAATGCCCTGTGCTCTCTCAACACTTCTGGCTGCTGCAACCAATTGAGAAAAATCCCGGTACCGAGAACCAGCAACAATGCACATAATAGAGGGTCTTAACCCCTCCTCAAACCTCCTGCACCAGTCAATCTCATCAGAGATAATCCCACCGGCATAGTGACTCAACCGGATGAACTCAATCTCATACTTTGTCACTGTCCAGTTGTCTTGCCTCAAATTTAGGAATTCCATCTTCTTAACATCTTTATACTCCCTCGGAGTATATTTCTGCTCGAACTCCCTCAGAAAATCCCCATAAGATAATGTAGGTGGATCATCCATGGCATGAGGAACCGTCTTCCACCAGTCATAAGCATCTTTCTGAAGGAGGGATCTAGCATAATCAAATTTTTCATCAGGAGTGGCTTGCAACTGGATAAATATCCTCTGCACTTTATCCAACCACTACTCAGCTACTACCGAATCTGTAGTGCCCAAGAAATCCTCAGCCCCATATTTTCTCAATTTATCATAATGCCTCACCGGCACTTGAGGTTGTGGTGGCTGCGGCGGCTGCACTGGAGCTCCCCTCAACAATTCTACCATATGCCGTAACCAACCCGGCGGTACCTCATCAGCAGCTGATCTCCCTGGCACAGAAGCAAGGGCCTCACTTGTTAGGAAATCAAAGGAGATCACAGCAAACCAAAAACACGCAGCTAAAAAATTTTGATCTTTGATTTCCCATCAGGATCCATGTTGTTCATTTAATTCGACAAAAGTGTTCAAAGAACTAACCTGTTGATGATTTGAAATCACAGTTTGGAAGAGATGCCTCGATCGCGAAACACCCTCTATCGCGTATCCACACGAATGCTACCGTCTGGAGTGCTAGCTCTCTGCAACGGTGAAGGCTGAAAAATGTTTTCTCTAAAATGTATTAGGGTTTCAAAGTTTTCGTTCTCTTTTTATTTTCTAATGTTACCTATATGAAGACTTAACGTCTGGAGTGAATATAATCACTCCAGAATCCAATTCGAAATTGGATAAGGTAAGTCAAATTCAGAATCCAAATCTAATTAGGATTCTGAATATATTATCTAATAATATATATAAAAAAATGAAAATAATAATAATAATAAATATTAATATCTAATATTAATATTATTAATATTATATCCAGCCCAAAGCGCATTCTTGTGTGTGACCCGATAGGCCCATATTAATTGGCAGTCAATTTAATCTCTATAAAACCAACAAGTCATAATTGGCCTCTAGCAAGGCGTTGCAACTACCCAATTAATATAAGGAATGTCCAATTTGCCTAATAATAGTACATGCATTAATCCCTTTGTCACACAATATCTAGCTTGAACATAAGTCATGGTCAACGTCATACTTATATTGTCCAAACTTATGATTACTCGATCTCCAAGTAGACTGATAAAAACAAATGAAATTGATCACACTATCAATTCATTTGAGCACGGCCATGCATTTCACAGTCTCACTTATCGAGGGGCCCAAAAGATATCTCTCTCAAAGAGAGGAACAAATTCTATCTTAATTGTTCATTATCCTTTACATAATTTCTATCATATATGATCATAACCTTTATTACTATCCAGTTACGGATAATGTTTGATCATGTCAAAATATAATAGTCCTTATATTGGAAACTATGACAATCTCAAGTCAAAGAATTAATACATAACTATCATGAGATTTACTTATGACACTAACCCATGTAGTAATCTCATGATGGGTCTATCCAATACATTGTTCTCTAACAAGTATCTATGAAATTGATTTGTATCACTATACACATAACCATCTGATGATTATCAAATCAATGTTCATATTGGTTAAGAATTATTTTTTTTATCTCTATAACAATAATAAACTAGGGACAAATATCAAAATTGTGTAACATGCAAACAAACAATAATGATAATAAAACCTCATTTATTAATAATGAATGTATAACATAAAGATCCAAATAAATGTCCTAGGGCACATACACTAACAATCTCCCACTTGCACTAGGCCTACAAATTTCTAAGACCCATAGATCTAGTGTGCTGATCATGCTTGACCCGTGAGAGAGGCTTTATTAATGGATCTGCTATGTTATCATTTGTGTCAACTTTGCATATCTTGTTATCTCCTCTATCGATAATGTCTCGAATGAGGTGAAAATGCCTGAGTATATGCTTAGACCTTTGATGAGATCTAGGCTCTTTTGCCTGTGCTATGGCACCATTGTTGTCACAATAAATGTCCACAGAATTTGCAATGCTAGGCACCACACCTAGCTCAGTGATGAATTTCTTCAACCAGACTGCTTCCTTAGCTGCATCTGATGCTGCTATATACTTAGCCTCTGTTGTAGAATCAGCCACAGTGCTTTGTTTTGAACTCTTCCAACTAACAACTCCACCATTCATTGTGAATACAAAACCTGACTGCGATCTAAAATCATCTATGTCAGTTTGGAAACTAGCATCTGTGTAACCATTTACAACTAGCTCATCTTCCAAACCTCCATAAACCAAGAATACATCTTTAGTCCTTCGAAGGTACTTAAGAATATTCTTGACAGCTGTCCAGTGACCTTCACCAGGATCAACTTGAAATCTACTAGTTGCGCTTAATGGATATGAGACATCTGGTCTAGTACATAACATGGCATACATAATAGATCCTATAGCAGAAGCATAAGGAATCTTATTCATTCGATCTCGCTCATCAGATGTCATAGGACATTGACTCTTGCTGAGATGAATGCCATGAGACATAGGCAAGAATCCCTTTTTGGAATCTTGCATGTTGAACCTCTTCAACACTTTATCTATGTATGTACTTTGACTCAGGCCAATTATTCTTCTAGATCTATCTCTATAGATCTTTATACCAAGGATATAGGCAGCGTCACCTAAGTCTTTCATTGAGAAAGAATTCCCTAACCAAGTCTTAACCTTTTGCAAGGTAGGGATATCATTTCCAATGAGTAATATGTCATCCACATATAAGACTAAAAACACTACTGCACTCCCACTAACCATCTTGTAAACACAAGGTTCATCTTCATTCTTGATGAAACCAAAGTTCCTAACTGTTTCATCAAAACGAAGATTCCAGCTACGAGATGCTTGCTTCAATCCATAAATGGATCTTTGAAGCTTGCAAATCTTTGTAGAATTCTCAGGATTTACAAAACCCTCAGGTTGTGTCATATACACATCCTCAAGCAAGTTTCCATTAAGGAAAGCGGTTTTGACATCCATTTGCCATATCTCATAATCATAGTATGCTGCAATGGCAATGAGAATTCTAACAGACTTAAGCATAGCAACTGGTGAAAAGTTTTCATCATAGTCTATACCTTGAGTTTGCTTGAAACCTTTTGCAACAAGCCTTGCTTTATAGGTCTGCACATTCCCATCCATGTCAGTTTTCTTCTTGAAAACCCATTTGCAACCAATAGTCTTAATACCCTCTGGAGGATCAATTAAAGACCAAACTTGGTTGTCAAACATAGATTGCATCTCAGATTTCATGGCTCCAAGCCATTTGTCTGAATCTGGACCTGACACAGCTTCTTAATAGGTAGTAGGCTCATCTTGATCTATGAGCATTACTTCACTATCATCAGTCATAAGAAATCCATATCTCTCTGGCTGACGACGTGTCCTATCAGACCTGCGAGGGATTTGTGTTACATCTTTAGACTCCACAACTATTTGTGGTTCTAAAATAGGCTCTATAGACGGCTCAATGATTTCTTGTGGTACTTGAGTTTCCTCAAGTTCTACTATACTCCCACTAGTTCTCTTAGAAAGAAATTCCTTTTCCAAAAAGATCCCATTTTGAGCAACAAACACTTTGTTCTCTGAAGGAGTATAGAAATAGTATCCTTTAGTTTCCTTAGGATACCCCACAAAATTACATTTGATAGACTTTGGAGCTAACTTATCTGAAACTGGTCTTTTCACATAAGCTTAACAACCCCAAATCTTAAGAAAAGACAAACTAGGTGTCTTACCTGTCCATATCTCATATGGTGTCTTTTCAACCGCCTTAGATGGTACATGGTTCAGAATGAATGCAGCTGTCTCCAAGGCATAACCCCAAAAAGATAAAGGAAGATCCGCTTGACTCATCATTGATCGAACCATATCTAATAGAGTTCGATTTCTCCTTTCAGAAACTCCATTCCACTGTGGAGTTCCTGGAGGAGTCAGTTGTGAAACAATTCCACAATCCCTTAGATGATCATCAAACTCTTGGCTCAAATATTCACCACCTCGATCTGATCGAAGTAGTTTAATTGTTTTACCAAGTTGATTTTGTACTTCATTTTGAAAAGTTCTAAACATTTCAAAAGACTCATGCTTATGTTTCATTAGGTAGACATAGCCATATCTACTGAAATCATCAGTCAAAGTAATGAAGTATCAAAATCCTCCTCTGGCACTAATGCTAAAAGGACCACATACATCTGTATGTATCAAGCCCAATAAATCATTAGCCCTTTCACTATGCCCAGTAAAAGGATCCTTTGTCATCTTACCAAGCAAACAAGACTCACATGTTTCAAATGATTCAAAATCAAATGAATCTAATAATCCATCTTGATGGAGCTTAGAAATGCATTTCTTATTTATATGGCTAAGGCGACAATGCCATAAATAAGTAGGGTTTAACTCATTTGGCTTAGTTCTCTTAGAAGTTATGTTATAGATATCATTACCATTAGAATCATCAAGATTAAGGATATAAAGGCCATTATAAGAATTTGCAATACCATAAAGCAAATCATTTTTATCAAAAATAGAACATTTCTTATTCTTAATAAAAAATGAATAACCTTCATCATCCAAAACAGATACTGAAATAAGATTCCTACTCATAGTAGGAACATAAAAGCAATTGTTCAAAATTAACAAAAACCCATTGGGCATAACAAGTTCATAAGTTCCTACAGCTATAGCAGCAACTCTTGCTCTATTGCCAACATGTAGGTCCACTTTGCCCTTCTTCAGCATCCTACTCCTTTTGAGTCCCTGCATATTTATACAAATATGAGATCCACATCCGGTATCTAATACCCAGGAAGAAGGAATAGATAAATTAATTTCTATAACATAAATACCTGAAGATGTAGTCGCACTACCCTTCAACTTCTTTAGCTCATCCAAATAGAGTTGACAATTTCTCTTCCAATGCCCAGGCTTGTTGCAATGGAAACAAGTCCCTTCCTTAGGAACTTTAGCCTTAGGTTCAGGTTTTGGTTTAGCTTGTCCCTTGGACCCTTTAGCACCTTTTGCCTTACCCTTGCCTTTAGTATATTTGGCTTTTTTTTTCATTTGTTTAATATTGACATTCAATATTTGGGTAGGCTTTTTCATATTCCCCTCAGCAGTTTTGAGCATACCATGTAGCTCAGGAATGGATTTCTCCATGTCATTCATGTTATAGTTCATGACAAACTATGAGAAACTGCTAGGCAATGAATGTAGGATCAAATCCGTGGAGAGTTCTAAACTCAGGGGATATCCAAGTCTAGCAAGGTGATCTAGATAGCCTTTCATCTTCAAAACATGAGCAGTAATTGATTCACCTTCAGACATTTTGCAGTCAAATAATGCAACAGCGTTGTTAAACCTATCTTGCCTAGCCTGTTGTTGGAAAGCTTGTTTGAGATGCACACTCATCTCATAAGCCTCTAAGTGTTCCAGATCCTTCTGAAGTCCTGGACACATAGTAGCCAACATAAGACATCCTATGTCATTAGAATCATCCACATGCTTCTTATGCTTACTCTTAGCAGCATTAGAAGCATCATCAGGAGGTGGGTCAGGGATAGCTTCATCAAGCACGTAGGACTTTTTCTCTTATTTGAGAACAATTCTCAGGTTCCTAAACCAGTCAACAAAATTAGTCCCACATTCTTTCAGTTTTTCCTTCTCAAGGATAGATCGCAGTGATAAGGTGGAATTGTTATTAGCAGCCATCTGTTGATAAATATGCAAAGTCAAATTTTAATTAATAATGAGGTTAAAATTATTTAAACTCCTACTAAAAATATAACCCTCTAAAAAAATATTTTAGTAGGCTAAGATCCGTATTTCACTTAATTCTAAACTCAGCTTTGGCGTGACGCTTAAAATCAAGTTATTTAGGTAGGTAACATCTTTACCAATTACATCTCATGTAACTCTTAGTAATTATTGAATATTGACATCATATGTCATAGCATGTTGAATTCCATCTAATGCCTTAGGCCCAAAACCATTTTGATAGCCTAATTAAGTCTAACCAATTTTAAAACATATGAGTAGCACTATTGCTCATCCTACTTAGCTAGGAATGTTTAAAGCATATTGCTTTGGCAATACCTACTTTAATACAATCTTAGTTTTGATAGGTGTTCAAAACATGGATGGCATTCAGACTTAAATTATTAATGAGGGTTCAACTAAATTATTATCATGTCTTGCATTACATATCATTATATTTTAGCTTCCTATATTCATATATATAATTTATCACATAAGCATCATATACCAAATGACAAAATATGTAAACGTGACATAGCATGGCCAAACTAAATATGATCTTCAAGAGACCAAATGAAGATCATAAAGGCAACCCTAGGTGAAAAACCTATCTATTACAACACTTGCAATATTACATATCTTCAAAACTTGAGCTTGTGCTTCCATCACCATGGAACCATCTTCTCCTTGGTATGAATCTCCATCACAAACATTGTAGCATGAATCTTCATTTATTACAATAAAAGAAAATCTAACTACTAGTAAAATAAATTACAACAAAATAAACGACACGCAGGCCATATTTACCCAAAATTAAGATATGAATAAACCAATCACATAGGTCATAAGGCCATGCTATGCACCATGCCAAGAAATCAAACAAACATAACATATTCATCACCAACATGTTAAATAGAAACAAATATATTGACATTCTTAATGTCGCGGTAATGAACTATAGGGCGCGAACATACGGCAGTCCCGCTAGCCGGTTAGCGGGCGAGGTTCCCACTGGCCGGTCAGCGGGCAGGGTTCCGAAGGGGCAACGCCCCTGGGCGGGGTCGAGGGGCAGTGCCCCTCGAAGCCAAACAGAAACGTTAATCTCATTAACATTTTTCTTAGCCGAAACCCTAAAACAGAATCGTTAATCTCATTAACCTTCTTACTGTTTTATTTCGAATATGTACAACCCATTACAGAATCATTACCAAATGTTTATATCACATATAAACTTAATCGTTTTCATCATATGAAAATCATTTTAATCAACCAATCATATATACGTGATCATCTCATGAAAACGAAATTAAAAACACCAATCCTTTCTCATCAATGAAAAACGAATTAGGGTTTTACAGAAACGAAACCAAAAATAATCCTTTCTCATCATATGAAAACCAATTATATATACGTGATCATCTCATGAAAACGAAATTAAAAACACCAATCCTTTCTCATCATATGAAAAACAAATTAGGGTTTTACAGAAATGAAACCAAAAACAATCCTTTCTCATCATATGAAAAATGAATTAGGGTTTTATAATTAACATGCCATACGAAATCAATTTATCTCATGTAATCATATCAACATGGCATTTTCTACTTAAACGAAAACAACATGTGGCTCTGATACCACTGTTAGGAAATCAAAGGAGATCACAGAAAACCAAACACGCAGAGGAAAAATTTTGATCTTTGATTTCCCATTAGGATCCATGTTGTTCGTTTAATTCGACAAAAGTGTTCAAAGAACTAACCTATTGATGATTTGAAATCAAAGTTTGGAAGAGATGCCTCGATCGCGAAACACCCTCTATCGCGTATCCACACGAATGCTACCGTCTGGAGTGCTAGCTCTCTGCAACGGCGAAGGCTGAAAAACATTTTCTCTAAAACGTATTAGGGTTTCAAAGTTTTCGTTCTCTTTTTATTTTCTAATGTTACCTATATGAAGACTTAACGTCTGGAGTGAATATAATCACTCCAGAATCCAATTCGAAACTGGATAAGGTAAGTCAAATTCAGAATCCAAATCTAATTAGGATTCTGAATATATTATCTAATAATATATATATATAAATGAAAATAATAATAATAATAATAAATATTAATATCTAATATTAATATTATTAATATTATATCCAGCCCAAAGCACATTCTTGTGTGTGACCCGATAGGCCCATATTAATTGGCAGTCAATTTAATCTCTATTAAACCAACAAGTCATAATTGGCCTCTAGCAAGGCGTTACAACTACCCAATTAATATAAGGAATGTCCAATTTGCCTAATAATAGTACATGCATTAATCCCTTTGTCACACGATATCTAGCTTGAACATAAGTCATGGTCAACGTCATACTTATATTGTCCAAACTTATGATTACTCGATCTCCAAGTAGACTGATAAAAACAAATGAAATTGATCACACTATCAATTCATTTGAGCACGGCCATGCATTTCACAGTCTCACTTATCGAGGGGCCCAAAAGATATCTCTCTCAAAGAGAGGGACAAATTCTATCTTAATTGTTCATTATCCTCTACATAATTTCTATCATATATGATCATAACCTTTATTACTATCCAGTTACGGATAATGTTTGATCATGTCAAAATATAATAGTCCTTATATTGGAAACTATGACAATCTCAAGTCAAAGAATTAATACATAACTATCATGAGATTTACTTATGACACTAACCCATGTAGTAATCTCATGATGGGTCTATCCAATACATTGTTCTCTAACAAGTATCTATGAAATTGATTTGTATCACTATACACATAACCATCTGATGATTATCAAATCAATGTTCATACTGGTTAAGAATTATTTTTTTTTATCTCTATAACAATAATAAACCAGGGACAAATATCAAAATTGTGTAACATGCAAACAAACAATAATGATAATAAAACCTCATTTATTAATAATGAATGTATAACATAAAGATCCAAATAAATGGCCTAGGGCACATACACTAACATCACTAACTCTCTCCACTCTAGCTCCATCTCTACTCTCTTCAGGAGCTACGCTCTCAGCACTACCTTCTACAGACTGACGTGAATGAGACACCATCACTACTTATATCTACAAACACAACAGGATATACCTCATTAAAGATCAAAAACTGCCAATACCAAAACATGTATCTTATTTAAAAACCATATTTTAAAATCAAAATATTTCTTTTTCTTACATTTTACCTAGGTTGAGAATCTCCCACCTAGGCTCTGATACAAAAACAATTGTAACACCCCTATACCCCGTATACGTATACAGCATGCTATTACGATCGTAATATACGTATACTGAATATAGGAATGCCACGGTATACTAACAACCGACTCACTTCTTTTAAAATAATATAAGCAAACTCAAAACATTTAAGTTATATTATAAAACACAATAGATAAAATGTTTATTCAAAACGCAGCGGAAAATATAACAAATATTTACAAATACATATACATCAAAACTCAAGTTTTACAAAACATAAAATATATACATGTTTGGTAGTATGTCTTTGATCTTTAAGCTCCACTATCAACACCTCAAAATCTAGACTCTACTCGGCCTAGAGGAACTCTCCGGTTCTTCCCTGTCACCTGCGCGACGAATCACACTCGCGCTAAGCCAACGGCTTAGTGGTACAAACTACAGTAATACTATGCTTCAATGCAATGCTAATGTCATACAATCAAGTTTCAAATATAATTCAAAAGAATATTATATTTCACAACCTTGCATTATTCAATAACTTATCAAAACATTCATGAGGTAATACTCACAATTTTCCACATCCATAAACATATTACACATCATGTTGTATCTTCATAGTTTCATTATTCATTTGTTTCACCATTCATGAATTACATTTAAACAAAGACAAGCATGGGCCCAAAAGACACTAATATGCCATTCAACTTTCATAGTTAATGTTTTGGTTTAATTATCACATTTATCATTATCATTATCCCAACTAGGCTTCAAAGATTAGGCTCAACCAAGCTTCAAGGGGAACAAAGCATGCTAAGTATCATCCCAACTTCGCTTCAAGAACCAAACCCAACCTAGCTTCAAGGGTTGTAACATCTCAATTAGGCTTCAAGGACTAGACCCAACCAAGCTTCAAGGGGAGTTAAGCATGCTAAACTTCAACCCAACTTGGCATCAAGGATCAAGCCCAACCTAACTTCAAGAGATTGTTACTATAGGCATGCCACCAACAACAAAACTCTGAAAGTGGAATAACACATTAGACACCCAATTCATTCATTATTTTATTATCAATTTCATTCTCATTTTCTCATCATCACTTAGGCAACCATGCCTGTAATATCCAAAAGTACACCCTAAAAGTTTGGAATAATTATGGTTGTATATGGATTTAATGTGTATGTTTAATGAATTAATTTAATATCCCGATTTTGGTGTACGTTGGAGTAGTAGATGTGAGAAGATATGTTGGTAAAATATGTAAGCAAAATACTATAAGAAAAAGAGGTATATGAGGGATGATATGTATGTATGGTATTTGGAAAATATGAGAAATATAAATACAATTTATAGGAGATATGCATATACCAACATATACCTAATGTATAAAATGGTGTAGGAAAAGTAAGTTTATATAATTAATAAATAATAAATAATAATAATCATAAAAGAAAAAGAAGAGAAGAAAGTCAAAGGAGGAATATAAAATGTGGTGGAGGATTTTTAAATATAATTATATTATATTATATTATATTATTATTATATATATATATGTGTGATAAGTATGAGAAAGAAAAGAAAGAATCTTCTTTCTTCTTCTTCTTCTTCTTGCACGAGAGAGAGAGAGAGAGAAAGAGAGAGAGAGAGAGAGAGGTGATTTCATCTATTTACACATCAAATCCAAAGGGATTTTGAGAGAATTGAAGATGGTTATTGAAGATTTGGCATAATATCCAAGTAAGTATTCATTTCCTTGTATGGATTTCTATTGATTGAGTTTATATTTGATATGATGATGATAATGATGATGTTAATGAAAGATTGAAGTATATATATATGTGGAATTGGTATTTAGATGATGATAACATGGTTAATTGTGAGATAATATGGTTAATTGTGAGGATGATGATGAATTGTTGAATTGTTGAGTAAGGGTTTAGTATTATGAATTGGGGATTTGAGTAGTTGATTCATGGTGATGTATATAATGCTTATTATTATGATATATTGAAGTTAAATAAGTGTTAAATTGATAGGTAATTGATGAATATAACCAAGAGGTTGATTAAGGGTGATGAAGTTTGAGTTTTGAAGTGTTTGTGTTTTCATGGATGGGAGTTCGTTATTCATGATTTTTGCCTGACACGGCCAGTGACACGGCCGTGTGGTTGGGCGTGTAATCGATACCTAGTTGGACGTTTGTGACACGACCATTAACACGGCCATGTTACTGAGTGTGTTATAGCTACTGTGAGAAAAAGTAATTGACACGGCCATGAACAGGCTCGTGTTGTTGGGCGTGTCAATGTTTCTGTAAGGCAGAATGAGTGACACGTCCAGTGACACGCCCGTGTTACTGAGCATGTCAAAGCTTCTGTATTGTTGTTTTAGGGCACGATCGGGGACACGCCCGTGTTGGTGAGCGTGTCATGTGTTGAATTTGCCTAAGTTAGTTATCATTCTTATTTTCTTATATGAATAATTACCTTTGGATTAGGTTTTGAAGAGATTTTGTTGCCGTAATCCAAGTGTTGGAGGATTCTTGGAAAAAGGAATTTAGATTTGGTGTGAGTTCTCTAGAGGTAAGTACAAATTTATATAGATGCATTCTTTTACATGATTTTGAGACTTAACACATTTAGTTACAAATGTGTTAAGTAATTTACTATATTGTTAATACCATGTGACTAACGTTATGATTTGTATAGTGTGAAAGATATAATGATCATTCAAAAAGGTATGTGCAATGCAATTTATTATGATAAATACTCTATTGATGAATACAAAATATATTATGTATATTCTATTGATGAGTTATTTTAATGTGAATTGAGGTATGATAAGAGGTAAAACCATTGTGATTGGTTATGATTATTCAAATGAAATAAGTGGGGCATGTTTGCCTAAATGATGATGTTTAATGCAATTAATGAAATATACTCTCTTGATGAGATGTGGAGCCATGATTGTTGGCAATGATGATGCAAATGAATTATAATTGAGGCATAGTGTGTAATTGATTATGAGAAATGAATTGAGAAAGAAATGTACAAAGATATAAAGATTGTGTGCTTAATGTGTTGTTCAACTTTCAGAGTTCTGAATTTGGCGGCATGCCTATGAATTATAGTAACAGTCTTGCCGGGTTGAGGATCTCCTTGGTTTATCCAAGTTGATGGTCCAAGAGACTGGGTCTGTTACTTGATAAAAGTGAAATGTGAATTATTGTAACAGTCTTGCCGGGTTGAGGATCTCCTCGGTTTATCCAAGTTGATGGTCCAAGAGACTGGGTCTGTTACAAGTAACAGTCTAGCCGGGTTGAGGATCTCCTCGAGTTTAGCCGAGTTGATGGTCCAAGAGACTGGGTCTATTACGCTATCCATGGATAGAGATATATATGTGTATCGCCTACGGGCTTGATGATTATGATTATAGACCAAAGCAGTAACTCTGAACTTTGAATAACATATTAGTGTCTTTTGGGCCCGAGTCTGTCTTTGTTTTCAATGTGATATACAAATGATGAAATAAATGAATAATGAGATCTATGGTTGCCTTTGTTGAAAATGTGATTCATGACTGGGGAATTGTGAATAATGAATTAATTGAATAAAATAAGGACATGAAATGTTATGAAGTATGTTATGTATTATGTGTATTGATATATTCATTGTGAGTATTAGTGATGGATTTGTGGTTGGTGATAATGATATGTATATATGTATATAATATATGAGATTAGTAGAGATATATGAAAGGTGTAATTAAAAAGGGAAAACATGATAAGAAACTAATGGTACATGGAATTGATATATCATCATATGTTAGAATTTCTGTAATGCATGTTTATTATATATATTTGTACTACTAAGCTCTCGGGCTTAGCGCGGATGTGTAATCGCGCAGGTGAGTAGATGGTAGATCTGAAGTCTTTCGTTATGCCATGAGAAGAGTAAGGGTTTGTTGAGACCAACTAGAGGGTGCTGCATACATGTAAAATTTTAATTATGCTGTATTTCTGACAAGAATATATTCATATGTATAAATGAAGTTTTGATAAAGATAAGATTATTATATATATATGTAAGATCATTAATAGTATAATGATTTTGTAAATGTTCTTTAAATTAATTTAAAATGATTTGAACTCAGTTAAAGGTTTTTAAATTGTAACGAAAAGTGACATCCATATACTTTATATGCTTACTGTATGTATACAAGGTATATGTATAGTATTTATATAGAGTATTGGGGTGTTACAATGCCTCAATCATCTCATTTGCATCATTATCATTATAGCCAACAACCATGGCACCTCATCTCATCAATAGAGTATACATAATTAATTGCATTGAATATCATCATCTAGGCAAACATGCCCCACTTATTTCATTTGAATCATCATAACCAATCACATTGGCTTCACAACTCATTATATCTCAATTCATCATTCAAATGTACACAACCAATTGCATTAACATACATCTTAAATGCTCATCAATCATTCACATTATACAAATCATAACATTCATCAAATGTATTAACAATGTAATCAATTACTTAACATATGTACAACCAAATATGTTAAGTATCAAAAGCATGTAAATGTATGCAACCATGTAGTTTGTACTTACCTCAAAACCAACTCACACCAATTTATACACTTCCTCCTCCAAGAATCCTCAACACTTAGGTTAGGGCAATTCAACTTCTTCACAACCTAAACCAAAGGTAATCATACACACTCACTTAGAAATACATATAAGATAATAAAGCTAAGAACCAACTAGGGAAAACTCTAAACATAACACGCTTAACAACACGGGTGTGTCCCTGACCGTGCCCTAACTCCACAACACAGAAGCTTTGACATGCTCAAAACCACGGGCGTGTCACTGAACGTGTAATACATTCTGTCTCACAGAACATTGACACGTCCAACAACATGGGCGTGCTCATGGCCGTGTCAATCCTTCACCCACACAGTATCTATGACACGCTCAGTGACATGGGCGTGTCACTGCTCGTGTCTCTCATCCAGAAAATAGAACCATTGTCACGCCCAAAGATCTAACCGTGCTCACGAGCGTGTCAGGCCAAAAATGCAAATTCTGGCAACAATAACAACATATCCAACAAACCACTTACTTCCACCATTTTCCACTTCAAACAAACTTAATTAAACACACCCATAATCCATAATAACTTACAAAAACACCCAAAACAACTCAAACATACATCAAACACAAATCATAATCATCACCACAAACTCAAAGCACAACCACAACACTTTCTCTTCTAACAAACTTACTCTTTCCTTCAATCCAACCCCAAAATCCAAAATCAACTAAACCAAACACTCTTAAACACACCACAATCAAACAAACACATATCAACCACAATCTCAACTCACAAACTCAAATAAAACAAGGGAAATCAAGAGAGAACTTACCAAAGTTAATGAAACTTCAAAATTTCCAACTTAAACACTTGAATCTTCCTTCAATTTTGAGCTTGGAACACAAAACTCTCTCTTGCTCTCTTGTCTTAGTGATGTCCGGCCAAGAAAGAAAAAGAAAAGAAAAATGAAAAAGAAAATGAAGCAAAGTCAAACATTTATCTCCACTTAAATCTCCTTTAAAACTCCACCAAGTGTTTTAATATTAAAATAATCAATTTCCTCTCTTCCACTTATTTTATTTTTTTCCATTTTCCATTAATTAATTAATAATAAAACAAATATCTTCTCTTGACTTTCCCATATTGACTTGTGTATATGTTGTATATATTTCCATATATACAACATATACACTCTCTCTTCACTTCCTTTCTCTTCTCAATTTAACATAGACATTAAATCCAAATAAAACAACAATTATATCAAAACTTCTAGGGCACACTTTGGGATATTACACAGATCGGTGTCAGGCGAGTTTGGAGCAGCTGAGGGAAATGTTGACTCAGGCTCCTGCCCTTACCTTGCCAGTGGAAGGTAAACTATTTGTGATATATAGTGATGCTTCACATAGTGGTTTAGGTTGTGTTCTAATTCAGGAGGGTAGAGTCATTGCTTATGCCTCTCGACGGTTGAAGCTACATGAGCTGAATTACCCGATGCATGATTTGGAATTAGCAGCAATAATTTTTGCCTTGAAGATTTGGCGGCATTACTTGTATGGGAAAAAATATTTCATTTATACGGATCACAAGAGTTTGAAATACCTAGATGTTCAGAGAGAGCTGAATCTTCAGCAGAGACGATGGTTAGAGTTGATTAAAGACTATGACTGTTTGATTTATTTTCATCCTGGCAAGGCAAAAGTTGTTGTTGATGCCTTGAGTCAGAAGTCTTTGGCAGGATTGACTGCTTATTCACTCTCGTTGCTTGTTGAGTTGAGAGCATTGCATGTTGGATTTGAGTCTTTTGATGATGGTGCTTTGATGGCTCAGTTGCAGTTGAGGCCAATCATGTTGGATCATATTAGGGAGGCTCAGTTGGCAGATGAGGAAATTTAGAAAATTGTGTTGTTTTGTTAGAAGGGGGAGAGTCGAGACTTTTATGTGACATATGATGGCAGTCTATGGTACAGAGATAGGTTGTGTATTCCTGATAAGGAAGAATTGAAAAGGATGATATTAGAGGAAGCACAACAATCACTTTTTGCTATGCACCCTGGGAGTATCAAAATGTATCATGACTTGAAGTGATATTATTGGTGGTCAGGTATGAAGAGGGACATAGCAGACTTTGTATCTAGATGTCTCACTTGCCAGAAAGTGAAGGCTGAGCACCAAGTTCCTTCAGGGTTGCTCCAACCTTTATTTGTGCCCGAGTGGAAATGGGAGCGCGTGGTATTGGATTTTATAACTGGACCACCTTTGACCCAGAAGAAGCATGATGCAATATGGGTGATAGTTGATCGGATGATGAAGACAACTCATTTTGTTCTAGTTTGGATGGATTATTCTCTTGAGAGGTTGGCTAAGCTGTATATCAATGAGATAGTGAGGTTGCATGGAGTCCCAGTTTCTTTGGTGTCAGATCGAGATCCCCGTTTTACTTAAAGGTTTTGAAAGAGTTTGCATGATGCTTTGGGTTCTCGATTGCATTTTAGTACTGCTTTTCATCCTCAGATAGATGGGCAGTCAGAGAGAGTGATACAAATTCTAGAGAATATATTGAGGAGCTGTATCATTGATTTTACTGGGAATTAGGATAGATTTTTTCCACTAATTGAGTTTTCTTATAACAACAATCATTAGTCAAGTATAGGGATGGCTCCTTATGAGGCCTTATATGGCAGGAGATGCAGGACACCTTTGTGTTGGGATGAGGTTGGAGAAGGTAAACTGGTCGGTCCCGATTTGATTAAGGAAATAGAAGAGAAAGTGAAGGTGATTCGGGGTCTTTTGAAAGCAGCTTCAGACCGATAGAAATCCTATTTAGATTTGAAGAGAAGAGACGTAGAGTTTAGTGTTGTAACAACCCTACACCCAATATACGTACACCACATACACGCACTATATGCGATATACGTATACCGGATACAAGAATGTCACAGTTCATTTTAAACAAACCAATGTTTAAAACTTTATTATCAAATCATTGTAAATCAATATAAGTAAACTTAAAACATTTAACTTATTTTATAGAAATCAATAGAGAAAATATTCCTTACTAAAATACATATTCATATATCTTCATTACCCCAAAAGTTTATCCGAAACATTAGTTTAATAAGCAGCGGAAAATACATAAGGTTACATCAAAATCACTAAGTACAAAAATATGAATTTTATACATGCTGGCAGTTTGTCTCTGATCTTGATGTCCACAACTCAACCCTGCTCTCACAAACTCAAGCCTAGACTTAACTCAGTTTAGACGAGCTCTCCAGCACAACCGGATCTGACCTGTCACCTGTGCGATAAACCACAATCGCGCTAAGCAGAAAGCTTAGTGGTACAAACTTTAATTCAATATAGATCAATGCAATGCTAATGCACAATACATATGAATATATCAACTCATTACATTATAACTCAACATATTAATCATTTTCATCATATTTTATAATTCACATTTAAGCAAAGACAAACATGGACCCAAAAAAGATCTAATATGCTATTCAAAGTTCAGAGTTATTGCTTTGGTCTATTATGACACCTTGTGTCTAGCCCCGTAGGCAATATATATATATATATCCATGGATAATGTAACAACCCCAGTCTCTTGGACCTCAACCCTGCTAGACCCTTAGGCCCCAGTATTTTGGTCCTCAACTCAACTAGACTGTTACAGTTTTTGAGGCTTAGGACCCGGTCTTTTCACCTCAAAAACATCACATTTATCAACTAGGCCCTGCTTACGACCCTGTCTTTTCACCTGCCCTCAAATTCACAGGCATGCCGCTAAACCCAGAATTCTGAAAATTGAATAACATACTAGGCACACAACTTATTCATTTATCTCATTATCGAATACTTTCATAATTCATTTCTCATTTCATTTCTCATAATCAAACTAGGCTCATTGCCTTATTATATCATCATTTTTCTCACCTTACTCATTCTTCTCTTTTGTATCAATATGAATTTGTTCCATTATGTTTTCACATATCTCATCACATTATTTAACATTTCTTTTCATTTATAACACATTACTCAATTGCTTTGATACATCAATATAATTCACATTTTGCATATCATAACATATAACTCATTCATCAACAATATTTATCAAGTAACTTAACACATTTCTCAACTAATTATGTTAAGTCCCAATGTCATGTAAATGTATGCAATCATTCAAAGTTTGTACTTACCTCTTAAAGCAACAACACCACTCTATCAACTTCCTCTTCCAAGATATCCCTCAATCCTTGGCTAGGGTAACTCAATTCTCTTCAAAACCTAATCCAAAGGTGATTACACATAAGAATACAAGAATAAGAACTATCTAGGGACCGTGCCCTAAACCCACAACACAGAAGCTTTGACACACTCAGTGACATGGGCGTGTCACTACACGTGTCAATTCTCCTCCAACACAAAAGCTATGACACGCTCAGTGACATGGGCATGTCACTATATGTGTCAATCTTCCAACAACACAGCAGCTATGACACGCTCAGTGACATGGGCGTGTCACTGGACGTGTCAATTCTACTACTACACAGAAGCTATGACACGCTCAGTGACATGGGCATGTCACTGCTCATGTCACCAACCCAAAAAATAGAACCAATGACACGCCCAAAGACATGGCCATGCTACTGGGCATGTTAGGCCAAAAACCCTGAAATCGACACCAAAATGCCACATCTAACAAACATCTTTCTTTTACCCTTTTTCACTCCAAAAAAACTTAACCAAAACCATCAATATACCATATGAACTGGAATAAACATCAAAACAACTCAATTACAAACATCACAACACAATCACAACCATATATCACAACTCAAAGTTACACAATCCAAAACACTTGTCTCTATTACCAAACTTAACCCTTTTCTCTTCAATCCAACCCCAAGAATCAAAGTTAACATAACAAAACAACTTCAACCATACCAAATCAACCATAAATACATTTACAACATCCAATCCAACAAACTCAAAAACTCAAACTCAAAAGAAAACAAAGAAACAAGTTGGAAACTTACCAAAAGTGAAGAAAATCCTTAAAACTCCAACTTGATCTCTTGAAAAGCTTTAATTCATTGAGTTTGGAAGCAACAAAATCTCTCCCTCTTGAAGATGGTGGTGATGGCCGGCCAAAGAAGAAAGAAGAAGAAGAAAGTCAACCTCTTTTAACCAAACACTTTCCTCAAATTACTCTACACCAAGTGTTTAATTAATATAATAATACCCAATTTCTTCATCTTCCACTATCTTTAATAAATCCATTTAAATATCATCCTCCACTAACAATATTTAATATAATTAATTCAAATATCTCATTTGACCAACTCAACTTGTTGACTTGTATATAATGTATATATATCTCCATATACATAAAATATACACATCTTCCTATTATCTTTTCACTTAATAAAAAATACACTTTAAATCATATAATTAATTCTCAAAAAATAATATTTCCAAAAATTTTAGGGTAATATATGGGATATTACAATTCTCCCCCTCTATAAATAAATTTCGTCCTCGAAATTACCTGATCTCAAGTCTGGAACAACTGGGGATACTGATCTCGCATCACTTGCTCACTCTCCCAAGTTGCCTCTTCCTTAGTGTGATTCTTCCAAAGAACCTTTATAAGTGGTACTTTCTTATTTCTCAACTCTTTCGCTTCTTGTGCCAAAATAGCCACCGGTTCTTCTTCAAAAGTCAGATTCGGACTCACGTCAATGGATTCTACTGACAGAACTTGAGATGGGTCTGATCTGCACCTCCGTAGCATAGAAAGATGAAAGACATTATGGATTCTATCCAACTCAGGCAGCAAAGCGAGTCTATAGGCCGCTGGTCCAACTCTTTCCAGTACCTCATAAGGTCCAATGAAATGAGGACACAACTTTCCTTTACTACCAAATCTCAAAATTTTCTTCCAAGGAGACACTTTCAAAAATACTTTATCTCCAACATTGAACTCTATGTCTCTCCTCTTCAAATCCGAATAAGATTTCTGTCGGTCTGAAGCTGCTTTCAACCGATCCCAAATTATTTTCACTTTCTATTCCATTTCTTTAATCAAATCGGGACTAACCAACTTACCTTCTCCAACTTCATCCCAACATAGAGGCGTCCTGCATCTTCTACCATACAATGCCTCATAAGGTGCCATTTTAGTGCTGGACTGATGACTGTTGTTATAAGCAAATTCCATCAATGGCAAGAATCTATCCTAACTTCCGAAGAATTCAATGACACAGTGTGAGCGGGGATTTTCGCCCCCACTCCCGGTGGAATGGTTCTTGCAACTTCGGTACTGTTTAGGCTCTGGGCCTTAGAGAACACGGACCTAGGTCCGGAGAAAAATGGAGTCGCCACCCAGACGGGCTGGGAAAAAGAAAGGGGTGGATAACTCGATTCCTAAGGAATTCCCAACCCCTTAATGAGTTCGGAAAGTTGGGTACGTGTGGGGAAGGTGAGAAATGGCTCAGCACCCCCACAACGCCCGGTTCATTGGAACCGGCCTCCTTTACAGGTCTTAATATTATAAAATTCTTAAATATAACAATATTATCCATACTACACATAATAAAAGGAAAGCATCATTATATTAAAATCAAAGTAATGTCTAAACAAAACAAAACAAATAAATGGACACCCATCCAAGGATGGAAACATGTCCTTACATCACATGCCTAGATATGACACCCACCAAAAAGTAGAATCATGCCCTTTACAAAGGTTCTAAAATAGAAAAGAAAATTAAATTACATGATGTTTAACTAATGAGGTACCCACTAAGTGGAAACATACCTCTTACAACTTTTGGAAACCTAAATTAATTGATAAAAATAAATAATCATTCATCATAAATAAATCATTCATCAAAAGCATTTAAAGAAAGTAAACATCCATCCATGATAAATTAAATAAATCAAGTATTGAAATTAAATAGATTAAAGCATAAAAGATAAATCAAGGTATAAATAAATATGGAATTGATTAAAGCAAATAAAAGTTCAATTATAGCTACTGTGACTTTTTATGGAATTAAAATAGATTACGGTTTTATGTTTTAAAAGGTTGGTAAGATTCTTTGATTAACCAAATTAAGTTTTGAATGGTGAAATCATGAAACTAGGGTTTTAAATACCTTAAAATACTTAAATTTGTGATTTTTGATTATTGAATTTTAAGCTACTGTGTAATTTTTGAGTTTTTATGTTTTTATATGTTTTAAAAGGATTAGGGTTCATAAAAATTATAGTTTAAGGTTTTAAAAGGATTAGGGTTCATTATTTTAGGTTTAAAAGTTAAATTTTGGATTTTAGGGTTTTGAAATTTGGGTCTCGGGTAATGAAGAATTTTTAGGGTTTTAAAAATCAATTTGATATTTTATGAAATTTTATGAAATTAAACAAAAGGATTGAAGTTTTTATAAGTAGAAAAGATGTTTTTTAAGGCTTTTTGAATGAAATAGAACCTACTTTAAAATCTTAAAAGAAACAGAATTTGATTTTGGTTTTGTTGAAAAATATGTTCAATTAATGTTTTGAGGTCTTTAAGAAGAAAAAATAACAATTTTAAGACTTTTTAGAAAATAAGGTCACGTTTTAGTGTTTTAACTTTGGAAAACTAAATTAAAGTTCTAATATTTTAACTTTTGAAAAACACAAAAAAATCCTAGTTTAGCTACAGTGTAAAAAATTAGAATTTAGAATTTCATACCTTCTTTTGTAAGTTGCTCCAAAATTGCTTCTTCTTGGATGAACTAGCTCCAAAGACAAGCCTTTGTTGCCTTTGGAATCCCTTTTTTCGTGATGCTGCTGTCCAGAAAAGATTTAAATTGAATTTCTTCTTTTCCTTCCTTGATTTGGTTTCAAACTTTCCAATCTCCCTTTGGATTTCCTCTCTCTCGGCCACCCTAATTTTAATTGCCTTTGGTCCTTTTTATAGTGGTTTAAGGTTATTTAATCCTAATTAATTAAGGTAAGTAATATTAATAAAAAAAGAAATTAAAACCTAATTGGATTAGGTTTCAAAAAAATTGCGTTGAAAAATTTTGCGCTTGCGAAAACTGTGGCAGCGAGCCCGTGGCTGGGACTAGTGGGCGTGTCAGCCCGCAGGAGGCGTGCCAGCCTGCAGGAAGTTATTTCGCCCGCAGGCCTGCGGGTGAACTGCTGCCGGGCCGACGGGCCCGCGCAACCACTTTTCGCTGTCGATTTTTTTTCTGACTCCGATTTTTATTTTTATTTTTATTTTTATTTGTTATTAATAAAAATTAGACAATAAAGCAAAAACTATTTAATTAAAATTATTTTGGATCAATTAGACAACAAAAATCATTTTGGACTAAATAAAGCATATTGGATCGGATTGGGTCAAAAATTAAGGGTCTACAGTTTGCCCCCTGCTTGAATGATCTGAAACCTTAGTGAAAGAGAGTGAAAAGCAAAAAGACTTAATTTTTTGAGATTGATTTGATTTGGGTACTTGGACTCGAGATTGGGTACTTGGACCCGAGATTGATTTGATTTGGGTACTTGGACCCGAGAATGGGTACTTAGACCCGAGTTTGAGTTTGACTGACCTTTTATCATTTGAGAAGTCTGACTGCTCTGGCTGTTCTATGCATTGTGATTCTTCACTCTCAGAATGGATCTTCATCATTGGAGATTGGGTCTTCACCCTTGCAAATGGATCTTCAACTTTTGATATTGGGTCTTCATCCTTTGAGATCCGTTCTTCACCCTTGAAAATGGATCTTCATCCTTTGAGATCGGGTCTTTACCCTTGAAAATGGATCTTCATCCTTTGAGATCGGGCCTTGACCCTTGAAAAGTGGATCTTCATCCTTTGAGATCGGGCCTTCACCCTTGAAAATGGATCTTCATCCTTTGAGATCGGGTCTTCACCCTTGAAAATGGATATTCATCCCTTGAGATCGGGTCTTCACCCTTGAAAATGGATCTTCATCCTTTGAGATCGGGTCTTCACCCTTGAAAAGTGGATCTTCATCCTTTGAGATAGGGTCTTCACCCTTGAAAATGGATCTTCATCCTTTGAGATCGGGTCTTCACCCTTGAAAATGGAGCTTCATCCTTTGAGATCGGGTCTTCACCCTTGAAAAGTGGATCTTCATCCTTTGAGAACGGGTCTTCACCCTGGCTTCAGCTCTTTTAGCTGGATTGGTCTTTTATCTTTTGCACCTTCATTCTTTTGAGAGTTCTATTGTTCCATTCTTTTGTTCTTTCTTCTTGCAAAGATTTAGCTATTTTTAATTGGACCTTATATCCTCTCCTTGCCCCCCTGTGTGGCAAAATATTTGTAAGTGAGTTTAAAAATATTTGGTACATAAACTCAAAAAATTGAAAAGGAGAAACTTTGCCCCCTGTGTAGGCTCAAACCAAAGATTTTATCCATCCAAGCTTTGATTGATATTTTTCTTATCTAGTTCTTCACACAAGCATGCATTTCTTCTCTTTGTAAAATGACTGGAGCTTTCTCAAGCAATGGGCTTTCCATGCCCCCTTGATTCAATATCTTCTTTTGATTCTTCACTTCACAGAGTGTTTGTTGTTCACTTTGATAAAGAATAGACAAGAAAGTGTGATGTGTTATACTCATGTATGCATGATATGCATGAATGATACTTACAGTGGTTTTATTGACTCACAGACCGAAGTGATCAGCAGAAGTGTTCTCATTGGTTCCTTTTTGATGCTCATTCAAGTCTTGCATTGGAATGATCGAAAGCTTTGCATTTGTGGCTTTTATCTTCTATATGTTGAAAACATGAGTGGTGGAGACCCTAAGCAGCAGAGTCAGGGATGCATCTATTTCCAATTATGTTTCAGCATGTCGGTTGATAGCTTCTTCATGACCTTGCCAATAATCATTTCAACAGACTTCCCTTAACTTGAAGGCTTTGTATGACAAAACATTTTATTTTATTTTATTTTTTGAATTTTGATTTTGAAATCAAATGTTGGCTTTGCCAAATTAATGTCATTGTACCTCAGGACTTGATTTTCCAAATTAACATATCTATAACATGATAACCCTAGCTACCATAATAAACTCAAGAATTATTTAAGCAAGAATTGTTGCACTTCAGATAGGCACATACACATTACTTGGTCAAAGGTCTCATTTGAGTTTAAATATTGTCTATCTCATATGCATGCTTATTCAAACTATCTCCACTAATAGACTCTACCTACCAAGAGAGATCAACGGGTCTTTGATAGGCTTGAAATGGGGTCTATAAGGGACATGGGTTAAAGTGAAGACCATTTGTATGTTGGGGCTGATGTGATACAATGGACAAGCCTTCACACTATAAATTTCTTGTTTGAATTTTAAGTGGCTTGGAGGCAATCTTGCTAGTGTCTAAATTCTTTCTATCTTCTTAGCATTAATTTGGATCTTGATTAGGACAGTCTTTGCCCTTGCAAAAAGTTTAAGACCCAAATCTGTTTCTTTTCTTCTTTTCCCTTTTTTCCTCTTTATTATTCTTAATCTTCCCTTTCTTTGAGCATTTTATCATTTTTTCCTTCTTTCTTGTTGGACTATCAAGTACAAAACTTTCAAGAACTGGATGGTCTCCCTCCTTTTCTCCAATTTTGATTGAATCTTTGGTTGCGTTGGGCCAATTCAAGTAAAAATGTCTTTATGAACCAAATGGAAGCCTTTTGCTGCTTTAGGTAAAAGATAACTCAATTGGCTTTATGAACTGCCTTTTTAGGTTTTATCTTCTTTTTTTAATTCTTTTTCTATTCTTCTTCTTCTTCTTTTTTTTTCTTTTCTTTTTCTATTCTCTTTTTTCCTTTTTTCCTTTTTGGTTCTAGCTCAAACATAGTTGTCTTGTTTGTACTAGCTTGGGCTTCCAATAATGGATAAGTGGAGTAACATAAATCTTCTTTAATGGGGATAAATCATTTGTTACTCTGATATTGTCTTGATATGTTGGAGATATTAAGAGAACTTCAACTACCCTTATGGTCTTGAGAACATCAACTACCCTTATGATCTTGACTAATCATTGCTTTCTTTGATTTTCTTGCCTCTTCATCTTAGTGACCATAAGACTTGTCAAAAGTATCACAACAACTCAAGGTAGGTTATTGGGGTTTGTAGGCCAATGAAAAGAAAGCTAAAATTTTATGAAGGCTCAAAGGGACAACTAGGGATTGACATTTAATAGGGTGGATACTAGTTGTTGGCTAACCAAACAATGCCTAGATCATTTATCTCTTAAATAAGTAGAGTTCAATTTCACCTCGAAAGCTTGTCAAAGCATGTTCTAGGACTGACTAGGACCTTGACAAAGGTAATTATGCAGGAGCCCTCTCTAAGTAAGCATACACAATTCAATGCTATAGAGCAATTCCTTCACCTAGTAAAGTCATTCGAGTCATGATGCATAAATATATTAATTCATGAATTATCAAGCTAAATTCCTCATTGGTTGAACACCAAAATGAACAAAGGCCAACAAAAATTTTGATGAAAGTAATTTATTCAAACAACTTTAAATTTGAAAAACACGATTGTTCCAATTTAAATATTAAAGAAAGTAAAATTGAAAAGCAATATTCAAGCTACGGAAAGTTTGTTGAGTTTAAGCTTCTTTTTCTTTCATATCTTCAATATCCCCATCTTGAAAGGATGATAAAACAAAATCTTCTTCCAATCCTTTTCCCACCATGAAGGTTGCCGGTGGAGGTACTCTTCCAAACTTAGGTAAAGGATTGTTCTTGGTATTGGGCTTATCCGGCTCGGGTAGCTTACCACTGTCAATTAAATCTTGGATCTCATGCCTTAGGCGGGCACATTTATCTGTTTCATGCCCTCACATTTGATGAAATTGATAGAAGGCCTCGGCATTGAAGTTTGGTGGCAATGGATTATGTAAAGGTCGAGGAGCTAATGGTTGTAACAACCCTTTCTTTTGTAGCTTGATAAAAACCCAAGATAGAGGTTTCCCCAATTCTGAGAATTGTCTTTTATTCCCTTGACCGATTATATTAACATCAACTTCTTTTTGCGTGCTTTGATTTCTGGACTGGTAATTCCCTTTCTCATTCCTCTTTATTGAAAAGCGATTCTTCTCTCTATCCCACTCTTCAATTTGTAGACCAGCTTGGAGAAGATTGAAATCCCTTTTAAGAGTGTGAGACATCCTTTCACAGAGATTGGGCAAGACACCTCTCACGATCATCCTTATTTGATCAGATTCATCGGGCCTTTTCTTGAGCAAAGCGGCCTTGTTTCTCCATCTCTTGACATAATCTACAAAATTCTCATTTGGCCTTTGCCTAATAGACTCCACTTCCATTAAGGTAACTTCTAACTCAACATTATACCTATATTATTTGATGAAGGCTTTGTAAAGTAGATCCCAACTCTTTTGTGTTCCATCATCTAAGGTATTGAACCAATTATGGACAACAGGGTCCAATGAGAGCATAAAGTACCTCAGGGTTTGAGCCTTAGTAGCTCAGGCAGACTGCATGGCAGTGATGTACTGCTTCATGTGGAGATGAGGATTTCCGGTGCCATTGTACTTAGCAAAGGAAGACATCTTGAATTTTATAAGGGACCTCTTCATCTTGTTCAAATAACTTGTCAACTTCGGACATCTCTTTGGTTTTCAGCTTCTTCTCAAATTTCTTTTCTAAATTAGCAATCATCTTTTCAACATCGGATGTCTCGGTCTTTTCAATAGTTGCCTTCTCAACAACCTTTGGTTCTTTTTTTGTCTTGAAGATCTTGGTAGTATTGAGCCCAGTCATCATCATCAACGATCACCTTATCATCATCAAAAGCTACTTCACTAACTTTAGTCTTCCCTTTGTCCTTTGGCTTCTTAGTGCTAGCAGAAGCCTCGGCATGATTCTCTAAGATTGCAGTCAATTGGTTCCTCATGGTCTCAGCTAGGGCCTCTTTTATTTCTTCCATCTTGGCATTGAGGGCTTCATCCACCATTCTTTGAATTTGTTCGGGCTCCATTGTTCTTGGTGAGCAAGTGATTGAGTCATTGCTAGATATCTCGTCTCCGGCGTAGGTCGGATTGTAAGCTTTTGAACTATCGTAATCCAGGGCTGTGAGCCAGAGAGGATTAATGATATGAGATGCAAACGTATGCATGTATGCACAAACAACAAATAAGGATAAATAGGACGTTCCTTCCAACCTTATAACATCCACACAAGAGTGGCGAGTCTCTTTTCCTAGGTATATGGTTAACAAGATACCAACATGGGGTACCTTGCTTTCGAATAATTCCCTCAGACGTTTCAACCAATAGTTATATCCTTGAAAATGGAAATCAATCCATGATAATTCCTATTAATTAGGTTTTAATCCATTCAACCAACTAAAGTAGCTTTTATGCTATATTGGATTAAAATGAAATTAAGAGGCTTATTATAAATAGATTTCTCACTTAAAAAGAGGTAACTAGTGGTTCATGCCAAAAACAAGCCCATAGTTAATTTATTCTTAGTGTAAACTAGGCCCACAATTGATTTTTTGTATTTCATAATTGACCTAAATATTTTGCAAGCTCTTTGTAAGGATTTTGTTTTTAAGCCCATTACAAAAAGATTTTTAGAGAAGTGGATTTCGGGCTTAGTATTTAGGCCATGAGCCAAAGAATTTTATTTATTTGTTTTTAGAAAAAGTCTTATGTCCAAAGACCATCTTGAAAAATTTTAAAAATAGTTTTGGTCTTTTGGATTTTAGAGAAAAGTTTATTTTGAACTTACAATATACTTAGGTCATATTAGAAAAAGAACAAACCAAATAGGCCAAAGAATTTTTTTGATTTGTTTTTAGAAAAAGTCTTATGTCCAAAGACCATCTTGAAAAATTTTAAAAATAGTTTTGGTCTTTTGGATTTTAGAGAAAAGTTTATTTTGAACTTACAATATACTTAGGTCATATTAGAAAAAGAACAAACCAAATAGGCCATGATTTAGACTAAGATAAACTAACCATAGTCAAACAACATGCATTTAGGGTAAAACCTAAGGAAAGTAACTAGGCCAATTACATGAGCTTTAGTCTTTGGGTTAAAAGGCTTAGGTTCCCATAGCAAGTATATACCAAATGGTACGAGGCTATGAGTGGTTATGCCATGCTCGATCTCCATACCTTGAGTGAAAGTATGGTATCCCTTACATAACATAACACGGGTAACACGGGCGTCCTAACTCACACACACAATGCAATCTAATATGATGCAATGGATAATATCATTATAAGAAAGAATAGAATAATATAAAGACCAATGGAATCAACTTCTCTTATCCCCAGTGGAGTTGCCAGTGTGAGCGGGGATTTTCGTCCCCACTCCCGGTGGAATGGTTCTTGCGACTTTGGCACTGTTTAGGCTCAGGGCCTTAGAGAACACGGACCTAGGTCCGGAGAAAAATGGAGTCGCCACCCAGACGGGCCAGGAAAAAGAAAGGGGTGGATAACTCGATTCCTAAGGAATCCCCAACCCCTTAATGGGTTCGGAAAGTTGGGTACGTGTGGGGAAGGTGAGAAATGGCCCAGCACCCCCACAAAGCCCGGTTCATTGGAACCGGCCTCCTTTACAGGTCTTAATATTATAAAATTCTTAAATATAACAATATTATCCATACTACACACAATAAAAGGAAAGCATCATTATATTAAAATCAAAACAATGTCCAAACAAAACAAAACAAATAAATGGACTCCCATCCAAGGATGGAAACATATCCTTACATCACATGCCTAGATAGGACACCCACCAAAAGGTAGAAACATGCCCTTTACAAAGGTTCTAAAATAGAAAAGAAAATTAAATTACATGATGTTTAACTAATGAGGTACCCACCAAGTGGAAACATACCTCTTACAACTTTTCGAAAATCTAAATTAATTGATAAAAATAAATAATCATTCATCAAAAGTATTTAAAGAAAATAAACATCAATCCATGATAAATTAAATAAATCAAGTATTGAAATTAAATAGATTAAAGCATAAAAGATAAATCAAGGTATAAATAAATATGGAATTGAATAAAGCAAATAAAAGTTCAATTATAGCTACTGTGACTTTTTATGGAATTAAAATAGATTACGTTTTTATGTTTTAAAAGGTTGGTAAGATTCTTTGATTAACCAAATTAAGTTTTGAATGGTGAAATCATGAAACTAGGGTTTTAAATACCTTAAAATACTTAAATTTGTGATTTTTGATTATTGAATTTTAAGCTACTGTGTAATTTTTGAGTTTTTATGTTTTTATATGTTTTAAAAGGATAAGGGTTCATAAAAATTATAGTTTAAGGTTTTAAAAGGATTAGGGTTCATTATTTTAGGTTTAAAAGTTAAATTTTGGATTTTAGGGTTTTGAAATTTGGGTCTCGTGTAATGAAGAATTTTTAGGGTTTTAAAAATCAATTTGATATTTTATGAAATTTTATGAATTTAAACAAAAGGATTGAAGTTTTTATAAGTAGAAAAGATGTTTTTTAAGGCTTTTTGAATGAAATAGAACCTACTTTAAAATCTTAAAAGAAACAGAATTTGATTTTGGTTTTGTTGAAAAAATGTTCAATTAATGTTTTGAGGTCTTTAAGAAGAAAAAATAACAATTTTAAGACTTTTTAGAAAATAAGGTCACGTTTTAGTGTTTTAACTTTGGAAAACTAAATTAAAGTTCTAACATTTTAACTTTTGAAAAACACAAAAAAATCCTAGTTTAGCTACTGTGTAAAAAATTAGAATTTAGAATTTCATACCTTCTTTTGTAAGTTGCTCCAAAATTGCTTCTTCTTGGATGAACTAGCTCCAAAGACAAGCCTTTGTTTCCTTTGAAATCCCTTTTTTCGTGACGCTGCTATCCAGAAAAGATTTAAATTGAATTTGTTCTTTTCCTTCCTTGATTTGGTTTCAAACTTTCCAAACTCCCTTTTGATTTCCTCTCTCTCGGCCACCCTAATTTTAATTGCCTTTGGTCCTTTTTATAGTGGTTTAAGGTTATTTATTCCTAATTAATTAAGGTAAGTAATATTAATAAAAAAAGAAATTAAAACCTAATTGGATTAGTGTGAGCGGGGATTTTCACCCCCACTCCCGGTGGAATGGTTCTTGCGACTTCAGCACTGTTTAGGCTCGGGGCCTTTGAGAACACGGACCTAAGTCCGGAGAAAATGGAGTCACCACCCGGACGGGCCGGGAAAAAATAAAGGGGTGGATGACTCGAATCCTAAGGAATCCCCAACCCCCTAATGGGTTCGGAAAGTTGGGTACGTGTGGGGAAGGTGAGAAATGGCCCAGCACCCACACAACGCCCGGTTCATTGGAACCGGCCTCCTTTACAGGTCTTAATATTATAAAATTCTTAAGTATAATAACATTATCCATACTACACACAATAAAAAGAAAGCATCATTATATTAAAATCAAAGCAATGTCCAAACAAAACAAAACAAATAAATGGACACCCATCCAAGGGTGCAAACATGTCCTTACATCACATGCCTAGATAGGACACCCACCAAAAGGTAGAAACATGCCCTTTACATAAGTTCTAAAATAGAAAAGCAAATTAAATTACATGATGTTTAAATAATGAGGTACCCACCAAGTGGAAACATACCTCTTACAACTTTTGGAAGTCTAAATTAATTGATAAAAATAAATAATCATCCATAATAAATAAATCATTCATTAAATGTATTTAAATATCAATAAAATAAACATCCATCCATGATAAATTAAATAAACCAAGTATTGAATTCAAATAAATTAAAGCATAAGAAATAAATCAAGGTATAAGTAATTATGGAATTGAATAAAGCAAATAAAAGTTCAATTATAGCTACTGTGACTTTTTATGGAATTAAAATAGATTAGGGTTTTATGTTTTAAAAGGTTGGTAAGACTCTTTGATTAAACAAATTAAGATTTGATTGGTGAAATAATAAAACTAGGGTTTTGGACACTTTGAAATACTTTTTAATTCAAGATTTTAAATAGTGATTTAAGCTACTGTGTCATTTTTTTAGTGTTCATGTTTTTATGGTTTTTAATGTTTTAAAAGGATTAGGGTTCATAAAAATTAGGGTTTAAGGTTTTAAAAGGATTAAGGTTCATTGTTTTAGGTTTAAAAGTTGAATTTTGAATTTTAGGCTTTAAAATTAGGGTTCTCGGGTAAAAGAAGTTTTAGGGTTTTTAAAAAGCAATTTGATGATTTATGAAGTTTTATGAATTTAAACACATGGATTGAAGTTTTTATAAGTAGAAAAGATGTTTTTGAAGGCTTTTTGAATGAAATAGAACCTAATTTAAAAATTTGAAAGAAACAGAATTTAATTTTGGTTTTCTTGAAAAATATATTCAATGAGAGTTTTAAGATTTTTTAGAAGAAAAAATAACAATTTTAAGTTTTTTAGAAAAGAAAGTCACGTTTTTATTGTTTTAACTTAGGAAAAATTAAATTCAAGCTTTAAAGTTTTTGATTTAAAAAACCTAATTCCATAACTTAGCTACTGTGTTCCATAAATTAAAAAGAATTTAACATACATTCTTTTGTTGATTCTCCAAAAAATAACTCTTCTTGGATGAACTAGCTCCAAAGACAAGTCTTGGTTGCCTTTGAATTTCTTAATTCGTGGTGCTGCTGCTTTTAAAAATCAATAGAATTGAATTTCCCTTTTCCTTCATTTGGTTTCAAAAAAAATCAAGCTTACTGCCTCTTTTTTTCCCCCTTCAATTTGGTTTAATTGATCCTTATTTATAGTGGTTTTTTTAGGTTCTTTCTTCCTAATTCCACACGACAATTAACATTAATAAAAAAAAAGAAATTAAAACCTAATTGAATTAGGTTTCTAAAATTTGGATAAAAAAAATTTGTGCTGGCGAAAACTGCGGCCGGGCCCGTGGCTGGGCGTGCCAGCCCGCAGGAAAATCCTGCGGGGAGTTATTTCGCCCGCAGGAATTTCCAGCGGGAAGTTATTTCGCTCGCAGGAATTTCCTGCGGGCAAAATAACTCGCCCGCAGTCGCTCGCAGGAAATTCCTGCGGGAAATTATTTCGCCCGCAGGAATTTCTTGCGGGCGAAACGCCCGCAGGCCTGCGAGTGAGGTGTTGCTGGCCCGACGGGCCCGCTCGACCACTTTTCGCTGTTGATTTTTTTTTCGACTCCGATTTTTATTTTTATTTTTTTGATTTTGATTTGTTTATTTTTACTTTTTCTTAATAAAAATTATTTAATTAAAATTATTTTGGACCAATTAGACAAGAAAAATCATTTTAAACCAAATAAAACACAATGGACCGGATTGGGTCAAAAATTAAGGGTCTACAGTTTGCCCCCTGCTTGAATGATATGAAACTTTAGTGAAAGAGAGTGAAAAGCAATAAGACTTAATTATGGTGACTTGTTTTGGGTTCTGGACCCGAGGATGACTCTAGGTTCTGGACCTAAGAGAAATTTGGGTTCTGGACCCGGATTCGAGTTCTGGACTCGAGGATAACTCTAGTTTCTTGACCTAAGTAAAATTTGGGTTCTGGACCCGAGCTAAGTTCCGGACTTATAAAATTCTAGGTTCTGGACCTAAAGAAAATTTGAGTTCTGGACCCGAGCTAAGTTCTAGACTTAGAAAATTCTAGGTTCTGGACCTAAGTAAAATTTGGGTTCTGGACCAGAGCTAAGTTCTGGACTTAGAAAATTCTAGGTTCTAGACCTAAAGAAAATTTGGGTTCTAGACCCGAGCTAAGTTCTGGACTTAGAAAATTCTAGATTCTGGACCTAAGTAAAATTTGGGTTCTGGACCCGAGCTAAGTTCTGGACTTAGAAAATTCTAGGTTCTGGACCTAAAGAAAATTTGGGTTCTGGACCCGAGCTAAGTTCTAGACTTAGAAAATTCTAGGTGCTGGACCTAAGTAAAATTTGGGTTCTGGACCCGAGCTAAGTTCTGGACTTATAAAATTCTAGGTTCTGGACCTAAGGAAAATTTGGGTTCTGGACCCGAGCTAAGTTCTGGACTTAGAAAATTCTAGGTTCTGAACCTAAGGAAAATTTGGGTTCTGGACCCGAGCTAAAAGGTTTAGCAAATTTTTGGGCATATGTCTTCCTATTGCCCCCTATGTATAAAAACATTTGTACGCTCGCAATTTTTTGAATGATTAAAGTGAATAATTGAATTTTCTGTTTATTTACTGTGTAGTTACTGTTCATATACTATTCACTATTCATAAATAGCAAATTTACTATTTGCAAATAGTATTAAATATTTTACTATTCACCAATAGTAATACTATTTATGAATAGTAACATTTACTATTCATAAATAGTAATATTTACTATTCATCAATAAATAGTGATGTAATATTCCAAAGTATACCCTAAAAGTTTTGGAATTATTGTTGTATTTGGATTTAATGTATATGTTGTATATATAGATATATATATAACATATACAAGTCAAAGAAATGGAAGTCAAAAGAAGATAAGTTAATTAAAAAGAAATATTATAAGAGATAGATGCATATGAAGGATGATATGTATATATAGTATTTGAAAAATATGGGAAATATAAAAGCAATATATAAGACATAAACATATATCAACATATGCATCACATATACATGATGTATATATTGGTGTAGGAAAAGTAAGTGTATATAATTAATAATAATAATAATAATAATAATAATAATAATAATAATAATAATAATAATAATAATAATAATAATAATAATAATAATAATAATGACAAGAGAAATAGAAGAAAAGAAAGTCAAAGGGAAGGATAAATTGTGGTGGAGGATTTTTGGGATATTTTATTCTTTTATTATATTATTATAAATATATGATAAGTTTGAATAAAGAAAGAAGATTTTCTTTCTTTCTTTCTTCTTCTTCTTCTTCTTGTTCTTGAACGTGGAGAGAGAGAGAGAGAGAGAGAGAGAGATGTGATTTTATTTACATACACATCAAATTCATAAGGGTTTTGAGAGAATTGAAGGTGGATATTGAAGATTTGGCAAAATATTCAAGTAAGTATTCATTTCCTTGTATTGATTTCTATTGATTGAGCTTATATTTCATATGGTTAGTGTGTGAAGATGATGATAATGAAAGATTGAAGTATATAGATATGTTGAATTGGTATTTAGATGATGATAATGTGGTTATTTGTGAGGATGATTATGGATTGTTGAAATTGTTTAGTAAGGGTTTAATATAAATGAGTTGGGGAATTGAATAATTGATATATGGATGATGTATATAATGATTATTATTATGAGATGTTGAAGTTATATAAGTGTTAAGTTAATTGGTAATTGATGTATGTTATGAGTTTGATCAATTATTATCTTGGATTTTCTATATGTTTGTGTTTATTGAAGTTAAAAACACAGAATACATGAGTTTGGTACGAAACAGAGGCAAAATGGATTCCACGGTCGTGGAAAATGAGTGCCACGGTAGTGGCAGGTGAGGGACACGACCGTGGGGGTTTAGAGAAAAGTGGGCAGATTCGTTTGCTAACCCACGGCCGTGGGGTTGTGAGGCCACGGGCGTGGGGACTTAGATAATGGTTTTGGTTTGTAATTTGTGATCTATGGGTCTAGTATGAGACTAGTAGGTGAATAAGTGTATTGGAATTCATGTGTATTTGTAAGTAAGTGTGTATTCTTCCTTTTGGATTAGGTTGTGAAGAGGTTGAGTTGCCTTAACCTAGGTGTGAAGAATTCTTGGAAGAGGAAGTGTATAGATTGATGTGAGTTGCTCATGAGGTAAGTACAAACTTACATGGATACATTCTTTTACATGATTTTGAGACTTAACACATTTAGTTATAAATGTGTTAAGTAATTTACTATATTGTTAATACAATGTGATTAATGTTATGATTTGTATAGTGTGAAAGATATGATGATCATTCAAAAAGGTATGTGCAATGCAATTGGTGATGATAAATACTTTAATGATGAATTGCTTTAATGTGAATTGAGAAATGATGAGAAGTGATGCCATTGTGGTTGGCTATAATGATTCAAATGAAATAAATGAGGCATATTTGCCTAGATAATGATGAATTCAAAATATATGTCCAATGCAATTGGTTATGTATACTCTACTGATGAGATGTGAAGCCATTGTTGTTGGCTATAATGATGCAAATGAGATGATTGAGGCATGGATGCCTCCATGATGATAAGAAAATGAGAATGAAATTGATAATGAAATAATGAATTAATTGTGTGTCTAATATGTTATTCCATTTTTAGAGTTTTGTTGTTGGTGGCATGCCTAATGGTAACAATCTCTTGAAGCTAGGTTGGGCTTGATCCTTGAAGCCAAGTTGGGTTGAAGTTTAGCATGCTTAACTCCCCTTGAAGCTTGGTTGGATCTAGTCCTTGAAGCCTAGTTGAGATGTTACAACCCTTGAAGCTAAGTTGGGTTTGGTTCTTGAAGCCAAGTTAGGTTGATACTTAGCATGCTTTGTTCCCCTTGAAGCTTGGTTGAGCTTAATCCTTGAAGCCTAGTTGGGATAATGATAATGATAAATGTGATAATTGAACCAAAACATTAACTCTGAAAGTTGAATGGCATATTAGTGTCTTTTGGGCCCATGCTTGTGTTTGTTTCAATGTGATTTATGAATGGTGAAACAATTGAATAAAGTGATGGAATGTAATGTTATGAAGTATGTTATGATTCCAATACATAAGTAAGTTATTGAAAAGAAATATGGCCTGAGAAGCTATGTTGAAAGACGAGACTCTGAAAGTATACTATGACATGTAATCTGTATATGGATGTGGACATTGTGAGTATTATTTTATGAATATTCTAATAAGTTTTGGAATTGTGGTTTATGTTAATGTATATGTATATATGTATATAATTATGAGATTAGTAGAAATATATGAAAAGTGTAATTGAAATGGGAAAAACATGATAATAAATTAATGATACATGAAGTTAATATATGAGTATGATTTTCTGTAATGTATGTTTATAATATTTATTTGTACTACTAAGCTTTTGAGCTTAGCGCGGTTGTGTAAATAGCGCAGGTGAGTAGGTGGTTGATTTGAAGTCAAGTCATTATGCCACGAGAAGGGTAAGAGTATTTCAAGACCAACTAGAAGGTGATGCATACATGTACAATTTAATTATGTTGTATTTTGATAAAAATGTATTCATATGTATAAATGAATTTTGGTAAAAACGAGATCATTATATATATGTAAGATCATCGAAAGTACAAAGATTTTGTAAATGTTCTTTAAATAAAATGTATTATTGTTTGGAACTAGAGTAAAGGTTTTAATATTCAATGAAAAGTGACATTCTTATACTTTATATACGTACTGTATGTTTACAAGGTATATGTATAGTACTTATATAGAGTATGGGGGTGTTACAATTATTTTGGTATCAGAGCATAGGTTTGAGATTCTCGGCCTAAGTAGATTTAAAACGAAAAGAGGAAAATTTTTGAAAAAAAAAATTGTGATACATGCATATACATTAACACCTAGATTGGTCTCGGATGTGGCATTATGTGATTTGTAGTATATCTGAATTGTATGAGATGGATGATAGTGTGTGAATGAGGTTTTACATGAAAGGAAAGCTAGAGAAAGAAATGATATAGGAAAATTTGTACAAGTATAATTTATAAATTAAAGAATTGAAGTTTACTTAAGTAAACTAAATTTTGAAATTTTTGATTATGGAAGTATGCTTGTGAAAAAGGTCATAAAGAAATGAATAGGAGAAAATGTTGGAAATGAGTTAAAAAAAATCAAGATTTAAGTAATTACTCATTTCTCTAAAGTTTGGATCTCTTTCTAATATGTTTGGATTGCTAAAGAGAGGAAATATTGTTTGAATGTTAAAATGGATAGATATGTTATTAAATTGAAGAAAGTATGGTGGAATATTGAGTGAGTTGATTGGTATAGACAAATTGTGACAAATTAAGGTTTGGGTACATAAAGTTCAGGTTTAAAAAAAAGGATGTTGTTGGTTAAAGCAAGGAGATATAATGGTGTTGTTTGCATTGTTGTTTTGATACAAACATTGTGATTTTAATATTAGAAATGTAAAATGTTTAAGTGTTAATAAAGCTCATATTAATGGTGGTAATATGTGAAAGTTGAATTTTTGAAATGAGCTTTAATAATTGTGAAAATGATATGTTTTGATGTTACATTATGGTATATATATATATAATGCTTTTAAAGTTAATATTAAGAAAATGAGATTTGTAAATTGAAGTTTAGGTAAAGTAGCAAGTTGAGAGTTTAGAGTTTTAATAGAAATTTTGATGAGGATTATTTAGATATCAACAGTTTAATGTATATTAAGCATATGAGCTATGTGAAATGAATATTATTGTACATGAAAGTATTATGAATTGGGTAATGTGATTGATAGTATGAAATTTTGTTTTGAAATAAAAGGAAAGTGATTAAGCGTGTGAAAATGAATTCCTTTAAGTAATTTGACTGGAAATGATGAAAATGGATATGAAGGGTATACTAAATGTTTTTAAAAACAAATGTGAGAGAGATGTCACATTAGAAATGTGACTAAGACTTGTGTGAAGTATTATTATGGTTAGAGTGTATATATTTGTTGTGTTGATGAATAATTTAAGTCATATTAAAAGAATGAGAATGATGATGTTCAAAGAAAAGTAATAAACATTAAATTTGTATAAATTGTATGCAAAGGAGAAATTAAATAAAATTGCATGATTATGTGTATACATGTATAGGATATGTGAGATGAGTTTTTCGATATGAATGTAATTGTATTATGTAAGAAATGTGGAAAGTAAGTCACATTATGAATGTGACCTATGAATGTGTATGTGGTATAGCTACTGGTCTAATGATATTAAGAATGATATTGCATGTATTAGTGGACCTAAGAGAGAATAGGTCTTGACCTGCGCAAAAGCTAGATAAACTATATGACGGAATTGAGAGTGAGAATGGACTCGAGTAATACTGGACAGTGAAATTGTTATGGTAATCACTGAACTTGATGATCATATAATATTTTGAGTCCCAAAGTATTTACATGTGGAAAGGTTCTATGTATATGTGTATAATAAGAGATTGTAAGGAAAAAGGGAAAAGTATAATGTATAAAAATTGTTAGAAGAGATAGATTAGAAATGGAGTAACAAATGGAAATTTTGTAAGATTTGCATATGATCGAATATGTATACGTAAGAAATGTTAATAGTAATATTGTTGAAACATGAATTAGGCTAATGATGATCATTTAATTGAGTGCAAATTGGTTTGAAACGGAGTTGAAATGTGTTAACTCTTGGTGTGGCAAAAGTTTAGAGAATGAATATGTAATCCTTGCGATACAAACTTAGCATTGTAATTGGAAAGGTTGGAAGCAGAATCATAAAGGGACAGTATTGATTTATAAGCCACAGGCGTGACCATTAATCTCCTATGGCCATATGATTTATTTAATATATCTGGCCAGTTAGTTTTGTTATCCACAGATTTGGGACTGAGATAACATGACTGTAGTATAGTATTGGTGAGATTGATAATTATGTTTCTAGAAACATGGTCAAGAGTTATGATGGGTAAAGTTGTACTTTATCATTTTATGTTAGAAATTTGTTTATAATTATAGAAAGTATGGAAGAAAAGAGAACTGTGAAAATGTTTTGATTTATGGATAATGTGATAAAAAGGTAATTATTGTAAGAATAGTAATGGTATGAAATGTGAGGAGATGTTAAATGGGAGAAATTATAGAATTTGATTGAAAGTTATACTGAATATGTTTATGGTATAAAGTGAATAAGTGGATGGACTTAAGGTTTAAGTGAGTAAAGTTTGGGTAATAAATATGGTATGAGATAATCATGAGAATTTTATGGAAATTGTACTATGATAATTGGAAGTGATTTGTTATTAATAATCATAATTTCAAAAAGCTGAAAGATGGATCCGAAGAGATTAGAATTTGAATATAAGTTTGACTTAATGGAATTAGGTCATATATATTGTGAAATCTAATGATAAGTTTAAATAAGTTAATTGTTGGTTTGAATCGCACAAGATTGAAACATGGGTATATTGTGACAGATAAATCAATTGATCTAAATTTCGCTCAGATTGCGAATCATTATTGAGATTTATATGTATAATTGTATTACGAGTATAAGATATAAGTGATAATGTATATGATGTAATATTCTGATACATGAATGGACATGAATGAATTGAGTTATATCAATTATAAATGATGATAAAAGGGAAAAGGTTGATTACCTGTAAAGTAAGTTTAAGGGCATTGTATTAATATTTATGTTAAGTGAGAAGCATACTAAAGAAGGAATTAAGTGTATAAAAAAATAAGGATATTATTATCAATTAAGGTTTAATAAATGTCTATTCTGAAAGTGATTGTAATGACGGGATAATCAATGATTTTTAAGGTTAAAGTTAAGAGAGTATTTATAAAGAGATGAAGGGATAAAATATCTTGAATGTAATAATTGGACAAAGTATAAGTATATTATAAGATGATCTAATTCTTGTATAAAGATAAGTTAATTGGGAATGTAATGAGTTTTTTTGAATGTTTGGTTAAGGAAGTAATAAGATATATATATATATATAATGATGAGTTATGAAATTTAGAGAAGATGATTGACTCTAAGGGGGAGAGTAGAAGTTACGTGATTTGATGACATAATAACTTAATAATATAATTAACTTCATATGAAAGTTAAGATGGTATTTTGTTAAGAATGGATTGTTACTGTACTGGATAATTTCGAGGACGAAATTATTTAAGGGGGAGAGAATTGTAATATTCCAAAGTATACCCTAAAAGTTTTGGAATTATTGTTGTATTTGGATTTAATGTATATGTTTTATAGAAAGAGAAAAGAAGTAAAGAGAGAGTGTATATGTTGTATATATAGATATATATATAACATATACAAGTCAAAGAAATGGAAGTCAAAAGAAGATAAGTTAATTAAAAAGAAATATTATAAGAGATAGATGTATATGAAGGATGATATCTATATATAGTATTTGAAAAATATGGGAAATATAAAAGCAATATATAAGACATATACATATATCAACATATACATCACATATACATGATGTATATATTGGTGTAGGAAAAGTAAGTGTATATAATTAATTAATTAATAATAATAATAATAATAACAATGATAATAATGACAAGAGAAAAAGAAGAAAAGAAAGTCAAAGGGAAGGATAAATTGTGGTGGAGGATTTTTGGGATATTTTATTCTTTTATTATATTATTATATATATATATGATAAGTTTGAATAAAGAAAGAAGATTTTCTTTCTTTCTTTCTTTCTTCTTCTTCTTCTTGTTCTTGAACGTGGAGAGAGAGAGAGAGAGAGAGAGAGAGATGTGATTTTACTTACATACACATCAAATTCATAAGGGTTTTGAGAGAATTGAAGGTGATATTGAAGATTTGGCAAAATATTCAAGTAAGTATTCATTTCCTTGTATTGATTTCTATTGATTGAGCTTATATTTCATATGGTTAGTGTGTGAAGATGATGATAACGAAAGATTGAAGTATATAGATCTGTTGAATTGGTATTTAGATGATGATAATATGGTTATTTGCTAACCCACGACCGTGGGGTTGTGAGGCCATGACCGTGGGGACTTAGATAATGGTTTTGGTTTGTAATTTGTGATCTATGGGTCTAGTATGAGACTAATAGGTGAATAAGTGTATTGGAATTCATGTGTATTTGTAAGTAAGTGTGTATTCTTCCTTTTGGATTAGGTTGTGAAGAGGTTGAGTTGCCTTAACCTAGGTGTGAAGAATTCTTGGAAGAGGAAGTGTATAGATTGATGTGAGTTGCTCTTGAGGTAAGTACAAACTTACATGGATGCATTCTTTTACATGATTTTGAGACTTAACACATTTAGTTATAAATGTGTTAAGTAATTTACTATATTGTTAATACAATGTGATTAATGTTATGATTTGTATAGTGTGAAAGATATGATGATCATTCAAAAAGGTATGTGCAATGCAATTGGTTATGATAAATACTTTAATAATGAATTGCTTTAATGTGAATTGAGAAATGATGAGATGTGATGCCATTGTGGTTGGATATAATGATTCAAATGAAATAAATGAGGCATGTTTGCCTAGATGATGATGAATTCAAAATATATGTCCAATGCAATTGGTTATGTATACTCTATTGATGAGATGTGAAGTCATTATTGTTGGCTATAATGATGCAAATAAGATGATTGAGGCATGGATGCCTACATGATGATAAGAAAATGAGAATGAAATTGATAATGAAATAATGAATTAATTGTGTGTCTAATATGTTATTCCATTTTCAGAGTTTTGTTGTTGGTGGCATGCCTAATATGTTACAACCCTTGAAGCTAGGTTGGGTTTGGTTCTTGAAGCCAAGTTGGGTTGATACTTAGCATGCTTTGTTCCCCTTGAAGCTTGGTTGAGCCTAATCCTTGATGCCTAGTTGGGATAATGATAATGATAAATGTGATAATTGAACCAAAACATTAACTCTGAAAGTTGAATGGCATATTAGTGTCTTTTAGGCCCATGCTTGTCTTTGTTTCAATGTGATTTATGAATGGTGAAACAATTGAATAAAGTGATGGAATGTAATGTTATGATTACAATACATAAGTAAGTTATTGAAAAGAAATATGGCCTGAGAAGCTATATTGAAAGATGAGACTCTGAAAGTATAATATGACATGTAATATGTATATGGATGTGGACATTGTGAGTATTATTTTATGAATGTTCTAATAAGTTTTGGAATTGTGGTTTATGTTAATGATATATGTATATAATTATGAGATTAGTAGAAATATAAGAAAAGTGTAATTGAAATGGGAAAAACATGATAAGAAATTAATGATACATGAAGTTAATATATGAGTATGATTTTCTGTAATGTATGTTTATAATATTTATTTGTACTACTAAGCTTTCGAGCTTAGCGCGGTTGTGTAAATCGCGCAGGTGAGTAGGTGGTTGATTTGAAGTCAAGTATTATGCCACGAGAAGGGTAAGAGTATTTCGAGACCAACTAGAAGGTGATGCATACATGTACAATTTAATTATGTTGTATTTTGATAAAAATGTATTCATATGTATAAATGAATTTTGGTAAAAACAAGATCATTATATATATGTAAGATCATCGAAAGTACAAAGATTTTGTAAATGTTCTTTAAATAAAATGTATTATTGTTTGGAACTAGAGTAAAGGTTTTAATGTTCAATGAAAAGTGACATTCTTATACTTTATATACGTACTATATGTATACAAGGTATATGTATAGTACTTATATAGAGTATGGGGGTGTTACACGTGATATTTACTATTCATCAATAGTAACACTGTAATATCCCAATGTATGCCTTAGAAGTTTTAATACAATTGTTGTTTGATTTGAATTAAATGTATATATGTTTTTGCAAAGGAAATGATTGTGTTAATGGAATGTATATGTTGTATATATGTTAATATATATAACATATATGTTGGTCAATGGAGAGTCAAGGGAAGAAGATATTTTAATTTGGGATGAGTGAAATTACTAAAGAGGGCAAGAGTTTTAAAGGAAGTGTGAACAAATAGAAAAGGGCATTTAAGTAGTTTTCCTTTTTGGATTGCTTGGTGGAGATTTAAAGAAGAAGAGAGGTTTGACTTGTCTTCATTTTTCTTTTCTTCTTCTTCTCTTTCTCTTATGTTGGCCGGCCCTCTTTAGCAAATAAACAAGAGTGATTTTTGTTTGTTCTAAATTCAAAGTTGATGGAAGAATCAAAGGATTAAATTGGAGATTTGTGAAATTGCCTCAATTTTGGTAAGTACTCTATTATTTTCCTTTGTTATTTGTGAAGTTGTGTTTGAGGTGAGTTATGATTTGTTGTTATTATGATTAGGTGTGTTTGAGATGTGTTTATAAGTGTTGAAATTGATTGTAAGTTACAAAGTTAAATTGGTGATGGTTTCGGTTTGAAAATGGTAAGTTAAGTGGATGTTGATATTGAAGGAATAAGAGTGATGTTGGTTTTAGGGTTTTGAAGTGGTAAGTGATTAAATGTATTATTGATGTATTGTTAAGGTGAATATTGTGATGAACTTGTAAAATAAATGTTAATAACATTGATTTTATCCATTTGAATAAGGTTAAGTTGTGTATAATGTGATTTAATGCAATCAAGGAGGTTTGGCCGTGTTTGGTTTTGAATTTGTTGGGAGACACGGCCAAATCTAAAGGAGAGACATGGCCAATCTATGGGAGACACGGCCAAGTTAAAGGAGACACGGCCGTTTTGGGTCATTTTTGGAGAGACACGGCCACTGTCTTGGCCGTGTCCCTTGCCCGTGTCTGCTACTGGATTTTTGTGTTGAGAGACACGGCCACAAGCTTGGCCGTGTCCCTTGAGTGTGTTAGCTACTGTGATTGATCCTTGCTTTTCTTACATTGTTTTGATTCTTCAAAGATCCTTTTGTACCTAAACCTAAAAGTAAACACTCTAAACACTTTTAAAACAAAGAATGATCCAAACAAATGTATGTGGAAGATTATAAATCAATGAATAATGTAAAGTGTTAGGTGTATATATATGATACTATATGAACAATGTTATGTTTTATACATTGCGAATCTTGTGAATGGTAATGTGTTATATGAACAATGTTATGTTTTATACATTGTGAATCTTGTGAATGGTATTGTGTTATATGAATAATGTTATATTGTGTATAATGTGGGACACAATGTGAGTAATGATGATGCATATGATACTATATGAACAATGTTATCTTTTATACATTGTGAATCTTGTGAATGGTAATGTGTTATATGAATAATGTACTTTGTAATGTTATATCAATGATGCTATATGTAAAATGTGAAGGATATGATGAGGTAATTGATTAGGTATACTATGAAATATTATAATATGAATTGAGACATGACATGATATGAAGCCATTGTGATTGGCTATGATAACTCAAATGTGATGTGAAGCCATTGTGATTGGCTATGATAACTCAAATGTGATGTGAAGCCATTGTGATTGGCTATGATAACTCAAATGTGATGTGAAGCCATTGTGATTGGCTATGATGATTCAATTGAGAATAAAGTTGCTAAATGAATTGTGTGGCTAATGTCTTATTCCATTTTCAGAGTTTGTTGTTGGTGGCATGCCTAATATTGGTAACAATCTCTTGAAGTTAGGTTGGATTTGATCCTTGAAGCCTAATTGAGATGTTACAACCCTTGAAGCTAGGTTGGGTTGGTTCTTGAAGCCAAGTTGGGTTGATACTTAGCATGCTTTGTTCCCCTTGAAGCTTGGTTGAACCTAATCCTTGAAGCCTAGTTGGGTTTATGATAATGATAAATGTGATAACAAAACCAAAGCATTAACTTTGAAAAGTGGAATGGCATATTAGTGTGTTTTGGGCCCATGCTTGTCTTTGTTTAATGTGATTCATGAATGGTATAATGATTGCCTTTGTTGGAAATGTGATTCATAATTGGTGAATTGTGAATAAAATAATGATATGAAGTATAATATGTAATGCGTGAATTGATATATTGATTGAGTGTATTAGTGATGGATTGTGGTTGGTGGTAATGATATATATATACGTAAATACTATATGAAATTAGTCGAGATATATGAAAGGTGCAATTAAAAAGGAAAAATATGATAAGAAACTAATGGTACATGGAATTGATATATCGTTATATGTTAGAATTTCTATAATGTATGTTTATATTTTATATTTGTACTACTAAGCTCTCGGGCTTAGCGCGGATGTGTAATCGCGCAGGTGACTAGATGGAAGATGTGAAGTCTTTTGTTATGCCACGGGAAGAGTAAGAGTTTGTCGAGACCAACTAGAGGGTGATGCATACATGTATAACTTTTAATTATGATGTATTTCTGACAAGAGTGTATTTATATGTATAAATGAAGTTATGATAAAGATAAGATTATTATATATATGTAAGATCATTAAAAGTATAATGATTTTGTAAATGTTCTTTAAATTAATGTATTGTGGTTTAAACTCTGTTAAAGGTTTTTAAATTGTAACGAAAAGTGACATCCTTATACTTTATATACTTACTGTATGTATACCAGGTATATGTATAGTACTTATATGGAGTATCGGGGTGTTACAAACACTATTCATGAATAGTAAAATTCACTATTTATGCACAGTTTTGAGTTTGTTTTCATCTGCTTGCCGTTCCTCTATAAAAGGCCATCAATTCTCCATTTCATTTCAAAATTTCAATCTCAATTTTGTAATCCTTTCAAATTTCTTTTCAATTTCAACACATATTTTTCAAAAACGATGCATGCTTAGAGATCGCGGACTCATTCTAATGCCGAATTATTGGAATTCTAGATATACTGGCCGGGATGCCGCTTCATCGCTGTTCCAACCAAAAGAGGGAGGTAATGATATTTTTTTATTTTTTTATTATTTTTTTATTATTATTTTTTTGTTTTTATTATTATTTTTATTATTTTTATTATTACTTTTATTATTATTATGAAAAATAAATTAATAGATTGAATAACGCGTACTTACCTGGTATTAACTTACCTGGGTCTGTGTTAGCACGATCGTTATGTCCTTCGGCCCGAAGGGTGTATTTATAAAGCTCGACAATGGTATGATGTAGTGCCTTCTCGGGTAAGGTGGATTATCCGAGATTGCGGCTTTGAGCACTTTGTCTTACAATTGCCGTCCGAAGAATATCAAATAGACCGAAGCGTGGTCCAGGCACTGGCAGAGCGATGGCTGGATACAACTCACACTTTTCACTTGCCCATCGGGGAGATGACAATCGGTCCGGTCGATTTTACTGCTATAACCGGCCTTCGATATGATGGTGCTCCGATTCCTCTAACCAATGAAATTTTAACATTTGAAGAAATTCAGGAATTAATTGGTATGGAACCATCATATAAAGGACCTCGTATGATAAAAATCGAGCCGATTCGCAGTTATTGAATGAACTACGAAGGTCGGATTGGCAGAAATAGGGCCGAACAGTATGCTCGAGGATTTTTGTTATATCTGCTCGGATCGACCATCTTTGGCAGCACTGAATCATCCATTCACTTATCAGTGTTGAGTGCCCTTTCTTATCTCAGGATGGTACCATCTTCTAGCTGGGGTGAAGCTGGTCTCGCATGTCTTTATCATGGCCTTGATAAGCTTTGTCGAAACAAGAATTTTTTTTCTCTTGTGATCTTTGTTGTTATTATAGATATAGGCATATGAACACAACCTCGTGAGAGTACCCGGCATTTCCCGAGAGAGAATCGGGTATCCGAGATTAAATTTCTGGTTGTCTGATCATGTGAACATTCCCGGCTCTCATCATGTGCATACTCATCGCTTTGTTTTGAGCCGCTTAACTTGGGATCAGGTAAAATAACATTAGTATGCTTTAAACATTTTGCAAAAAGTTTTACTTACCTTATGTTATCCTGCAGGTGAATTTGGCCTGGTGGAATCCATAAGAGCGAGCAAACTGGTCTCCTTTGATGAGGGCTGCACTGTCTTTTCAACATTCTCGCCAAGTTATTGCTGGCCCAGTGTCTAGCGGCTGGTTTCTTGGGGAGAGAGTCTACGAATGGTTTCTCGGCCCAGAGCAGCGGAGGTTCCCGATGCAAATCCCAGAATACACTTTAAATATTATGTCGATGCCGGAGGATGCTTGGTGGTCGGCCCGATATGGTTTTAATGCCGAGTTATTTCCTGATTTACCGGGTCCATTTTATGCTCATTTTATTCAAATAAGACTCTTGCACTTTGATGTATCTCCTATCGGTGTGCGAGAGATTTCTGATGGAAATGAGGGTAGAGATGAGGAGGAACATCACGGAGATGCAGGAGAGTCTGTTCCTTGTCTCGGGACCAATACTTCTCAGGTAAAACTTTTACCACTTTTCTAGTGCAACTGATCTTTCTTTCTTTGATTCTTTAATGATCATTGCAGGTTGTTGGCTCGTTTGATCATGAGGCTGGACCATCTTATCCGCAAGGCATTGACATGAATTACCTGGTATGTTTCTTATTTCGCAATAGTTTATGCTGTATGTATGCATGATTATGTATGCTCTTACCTTTTTCCTTCTTGGCTCACAGCGGATGCTCGAAGAACAAAACAAGAAGCTTCATGAAGAGTTGGCTGCAAGTCGTCAGCAGGCTTCTCATTTTGAAAGTTTATATCATCAATCCGAACAAAATTTTTGAAACTTCCGATTTCAAGGAATAAGGGATCCCGGTGCTTCTTCATCGAGAGGCCCCCAGGCTGATGACCATGAGATCCTTTCGTCTGCTTCTGACGAGGACCATGACACATCGGAACTCCAAGGCAATAGGGATTTTAGTGCTTCTGCTTCGGATGATCCCGGGACGAGTAACTTGCCCCCTCCTCCAACAGGCGACGACTTTTTCAAGTCCTTATTTGATGACCTACCACCCCCCCCCCCTTAGTGATATGTAAATAATGAAACAATTGTAAAACATTGTACAATAATGAAAAATATACAATTTTCCTCTTTACTGTAATCTTTTTTTTTTCGTTACTGCCATTTTTTCTTCTTCTTTTTTTTTGTTACTGCCATTTTTTTTATTTATTATTTTTTATATATATATAATACATCATAATTAATATCCACTTCTTTTGTTAAACCAAATCCAAAATGGAAAAAGAAATTGTGACCACTTCCTTTCCTTGTGCCATATGGTCTTATCCTTTTCCATCATCTTTTCCATTTCACTTTTGGAAAAGGTTTATTTTCTTCTATATAAATCACCTTGCATGCCATATTTCAATTCATAAGCCAAGAATCTCTCTTCCAAAGTGAATACTCTTTCTTTAGCAATTTTGGTTTCCCTTTATTCATCAACCATGACCGAGCACCATTTAAAGAAAATAAAAATTCTATTTAAGAATATGGATGCCAACCATTGGAAGCAAATTTCATGGTCAAAGCTTGATGTTTTAAAATGCTTTCAAAATGTCAAATTGGACCACTCCTTTTTACATGCCGCGGCTTCCTTGTGGAATACGGATTCCAGGGTGTTTAAAATTAATGGCTTTGAAATGTGTCCCTTGATTAAAGAATTTGAGGTCATCCTTGGACATCCCAATAATCAGCAAATGGCGTTACCCACATTGATTTCCAAAACTCAACAGAAGATGCAGATGTTATTTCAAATTTCGAAACCCGAGATTCTTCGGTTGATGAGAGGTGAAAAAATTGTTCTTGCTCCTTTGATTGACTTTTGTTTTTCTCATTTGGCTCCTACTAAGGCCTGGGGGCTCATGCTTTGTCTTTGCTTGCTCGGCCAATTCTTACTTGTTTCTTCTGAAGGCGATATTGACCCACGAGTATTGGATGTCATGGATCAAATGGAAGGAGGCCTGTCGCTGGTACTTGTGATCTTAGCCGAAACCTTAGTTGGATTAGACCGATTTAAATCAGGAATGTCAAAGAGACTGACCGGGAGCCCGTTGCTGCTTCAGGTAATTACCTAAACTGCCCTTCTGGGTTTTCAATTTAGGTTTTTTTTTTATTGCTCTAATTTTTGCCTAGTCCGCCCATGTGGGTTTTCAGAACTAGCGAGCTGTCCTAATTTTTGCCTAAGCAGCCCTTGCGGGTTTTCAACTTAGCGAACCTCTTCTTCTCTTTTTTTTAAATTCTTTCTTTGCAGATTTGGCTTGAGGAACATCTTTGTTTGCTTGATACTCCCTCCATGGATTTTGCCAGATACCTGCCTCGTCATCATTCTGCTAGGAAGCTACTCCACCCAGCTTCTTCATATGCTGACTGGGTTGACTGGATCCACTCACATTCTGAAGTCAATATCCGTTGGTTGGTACCTTGGTGGAAGATTTCTCGTATTACCATGCGGACATACTTGATGTGCGTTCCCCTTGCTGCTCTTCGTCAAGGTACATACTATGATCCTCATCGACTTGGGCGTTAATATGGAGCTGAGCGTCATGATTCTGATTTTGCTCCTGACCTAGATATGCCTTGCTTGACTGAAGCCTACTTGGACCGGCTGAGGCAAAGCTGGCCTACACGCTACACTTATAGACTGCCATAGATTTTACATTTTCAATTCAGAAAATGTTTTGTTAGGATGAAAAATAACTAAAGTAATAAAAGATGCTTCTTTTCCATTGATAATTTATCATCACCTTTTGCCATTATGATTATTTATTTCATCCGTATCTGGTCAAATACTTATAACAGTGCACATAGAACAAATTTAATCATTAATTTTGTTTTATTAAATTGGGGAACAACCAATCATAAAACCAGCATACACAAGATCACTCCTGTTGCCAATTAGCCCTTTCGGGTTTTCTAATTGACAATTTTCTCTCATTAGCCCTAATTGTTCCCTAGCCCACCCTTTTGGGTTTTCGAAACTAGCGGACTGCTCTAACTTTTGCCTAGGCTGCCCTTTTTTGGCTTTCAACCTAGCGAGCTCTTTATATATATATATATATAACCTCTTCAACCTGTCAATGTTTATTGGCTCACTAAATTCGTTCCCATCCATGTCTGATAACTTTACTGCACCTTTGCTCATGACTTGTTTCACAACATATGGTCCTTCCCAGCTAGGTCTGAACTTTCCTCTTGGATCAGATACATTAGGCTTACATTGCTTCAATACCAAATCCCCAACCATGAATCTTCGAATTTTGACTCTTCTATTGTAGGCCCGAGCTATCTTCTTTTGATACAGTAGGTGATGATACAGTGCCTTTAGCCTTCTCTCTTCTAATAAAGCTAACTATGTGTATCTGCTCGCTACCCATTGAGTTTCAGGCAACTCCACTTCCAAGACTACTCTCAATGACTTGATCTCAATCTCAATTGGCAACACTGCTTCCATCCCATAAACCAAAGAGAATGGTGTCATTCCAGTAGGTGTTCGCACACTCATCTTATATCCCATAAAGCAAAGGGAAGCATCTCTGACTAATCCCTGTAAGTCTTGGTCATTTTGGACAGAATTTGCTTAATTTTCTTATTTGTTGCTTCCACTGCCCCATTAGCCTTTGGTCTATAAGGAGAGGATCTATGATGATGGATGTGGTACTTGGAGAATAAATCTTTAACTGCCCCTTGAAACTGTACCCCGTTGTCTGATATCACACTGTGCGAGACCCCATATCTGCAGATGAGGTTCTTTTCAATAAACCTAGCCATTTGACTTGCACCCAGCTTGTTGAAGGATTTGGCTTCGACCCATTTCGAAAAATAATCAACTGCTACCACAATAAAATGGTGCCCGTTTGAAGCTGTCGGATGTATCTCTCCTATAATGTCGATACCCCAGGTGGCAAAGGGCCAGGGTGAAGACATTGAATGCAGTTCTTTAGGAGGCATATGATTCAAGTTACCATACATCTGACATTGTTGGCACTTCTTGACAAACTCAATACAGTCTCTCTCCATGGTCAACCAATAGCAACCTTGTCGATTAATCTTCTTAACTAGGGCCAAACCACTCATGTGCGGACCGCAACTTCCCGCATGTATTTTTGACATGATGCGCTCCACTTCGGGCTTTCTTAAACATCTCAAATGCACCCCATCGGGCCATCTTCGATACAACTCCCCATGGAATGTGGTGTATTGCAATTACCACCTCCTTATGGCTCTTCTCTCTTTCTTTGTTGCCCCCGGCGGGTATTCTCTTTCTTCTAAAAATCTCCTTCTGGTATCATACCATGCATCATGGTCTGTATCAACTTCCATGATTGTTTCATATTCATAGTAAGGAGTTGATGAACTAGTCAAGACCAGAGGCTTAAGGAATAAGCTAACAGGATTTTCCCATACCGAAGCCAATGTGGCTAGGGCATCAGCCATCTGATTTTCTTCTATTGACAAGTGTATAAACTTACACTCCTTAAAATTATTCTTTATCATGGTCAGGTAATGATGGTATGGTTTCAATTTTTCTTCTTTCAACTCCCACTCTCCATTTACTTGGGATACTACTAGCAACGAATCACCATAAACTTCCACCTTATCTACCCTCGTAATCATTATAGTTTCCAAATAGAAAATACAAGCTTCGTACTCCACCATATTATTGGTTGCCCTAAATTTCAACTTTTTGGCTAAAGGGATGAGTTCCCCTTCGGGCGATTCTAGTATAACTCCCAACCCTGCTCCTTTCCTGTTTGCTGCTCCATCAAAATACATTTTCCACCCTTGTACTTCAATTGCTTCTAAATGTTCACCTGGAAATTCCAAGATTACCTCTTCACTTTCTGGTAATGGTTGTTGAGCCAGAAATTCTACCACCGCTCTACCTTTGATTGTTTTTCTGGTTACATACTCGATCTCAAATTCTTCTAATATTATCAGCCATCGACCATATTTCCCAATTAAAGAGGGTGTCTCCCTTAAGTACTTCATTGGATCCAACCTGGAAATTGCTTGCACACTATATGATTGAAAATAATGCCGCAACTTCTTAGAAGACCAAACCATGGCTATACATGTTTTTTCAATGATACTATACTTAATTTCATAAGGTAGGAGCTTTCTACTTAAGTAGTAAAGGGGATGCTCAATCCCCAACTCATCTGCTTGGGATAGCATGGCTCCTATCGACTCTTCTTCTACTGCTAAGTATAGTAATAGAGGTTTGCCGGGTTTAGGTGGATTCAAAACAGGTGGATTCAACAAATACTCTTTTATTCGATCAAAGCCCTTTTGACATTCTTCATTCCATACGACCGTCTGATTCTTCCTAAGCAACTTGAAGATAGGCTCACAGATTGTTGTGAGCTTTGTTATAAATCTACTAATGTACTGTAGTTTACCAATGAATCCCCGTACTTCTTGTAACACCCCATCTTAGCCTACGTTTATAGACCAAGATGGACTGTTATCTCATGGTGGTTGTGTCTTAATATTTTACTTAGCCAATTTTAAGTACAGATTTTAAAAAAATTTTGCCATAACCTCCCCTAAAAATTGAGGTCCCAAGTGTCGACAAAACTGATTTTTCTTATTTTTGAAAAACATTTTGTTTTACAATTCTATACAAGCACACTCCCAATAATCCACCCTTATAACCTCAACTACAATCCTGCAAGAAGAATTCACACTTCTATATTCACAACCCAACTCAATTCAAAATCATACAGTTATTATACATTACTAGATTTACATGCTACATCAAGTTATCTCTTTGTATTGTTCAAATAAGTACATGCCAGTTTCTAATACCAAAATACAAAATAAAGAGCACCCTCTAAGTTTGTTGATGACCGACAAATCGCAGGACTCCTCTGCTCTCTACTGGCTCCTTGCTAATAACCTACGAGTTTAGAAGAAACTAAACTTGCTAAGCATTGCTTAGTGGGTACTTTAACTAATTACGGAAAATGAATAATAAAAGCATAATGCACTTTTAAAAGCAATGAATCGTATTGAAAAATAATATCACAGTAAAAATAATCCATACATGTCATATATTCAGTTATTATCATTTTATCAGTTTGCTCCACAAGGTAATTATGAATACACCGATCTCGAAATGAGGCCTCGTATAGAATTACACATGGTCTTGACCTCACATGACTAATTGCCATGGTCTTGGTCTCACACGATATAACTGCGTGGTCTTGACCTCACACGACTAATTGCCATGGTCTTGGTCTCACACGATATAACTGCGTGGTCTTGGTCTCACACGACTAGTTGCCATGATCTTGACCTCACACGATATAATCCCCATTCCAGATCGGTTTTACTCATTTACCGAGTAGAGCATATATAACATTTCATATATACACATTCACTTCGTATATATATACCACATATTCTCCATGTATATACAGTATATACTCATACAAATACCACATATACTCACATATGAATCATATGTATTCACATATATACCATATACACGCATATATATACCATATGAACAAAAGTTTGTAAGAAAATAAAATTTATTTTATGTTAAAGTACCAAACCTTGCTTTTCCTTAGTCTTTATTCTATATCACTTCCTTTCCTTCCTTGTCTCCTTGATTTCCTTATAATCTTGTTTGTCACCAAACTCTTTCAATCAAAAGCCTTAAACTTTGGAAAAATCACCTCCTTCTTCCTTCTCTTATGGTTTTGGATGAATTCACCATGCAAGAGAGGGCTTTTATACTTTCTTTCCTTAACTTATTTTGATCCAAATGGCAGCCATAAGTGGTGAATAGATGTTGACTTCCAATTGGTACACCTTATAGCAAAAATGGCCACTTTTAATTGGTCCACTTGCCTTCTTCTTTTTATAAATGCTATATGGGTAATTATGATCCACTTTTGGGGTGGATGAATGCCTTAGGGCCATTTGTCCATCTCTTTTTCTTTTCTTCTTTTAATAATTGCTAAATGGCTACTTATGATTGGCCCACTTGCCTCCTTCTTTTATCTATTTATTTGGAAAGCCCTTAGGCTTCCTTTTATTCATATTTTGACCCCCTCAACTTTCTTGTGTTGTAATTTTATAGTCTAGGGTGTGAAAATATCAAAATATCCTCCAGCGATTAATCGATTATAACTTTTAAACCGTGCGTTTTTGAAAAAAATTGAAATCCATGGTTATGACCCGATTAATCTCAAGAATATTCTTCCAGGGTCAGATATGTGCACTATTAAGAACTTCCGACACTTAATTTTTAAGTTTACATAGTTGCCCCTAACTTTTGAGAAATTTCCACTTAGGTCCTTTTGATATCCCTTCCTGACCTTGCTGTCTTTCTTTATTAATATCTTTTTACTCACAACTCCAAATTAAGTAATTCTTATTCCCAATGAAACTAGACATCCGGGGCTATATTGTGTCAAACGTTTAGGTCGATCTAAGCTATATCTAATTTTTGACGGTCCTTTGAAATCAAGCCTACTATGCTGTCCTGAGGCAGCTTGCACATTGTCTACTAAATCCATCATATCTTATTCTGTACAACTCCAAATTGTGTAATTTTAAGTTATACATCTAGATAAGACACAAATAAACAATTAAGTCTTCTTTGAGACTCTCTAATTCTGTCATTAATTTGGATGAAATTCGAGCTCAAGTTATAGGTCATGTTCTGAACTCCTTTGTTCTAAGCCTAAATCATATCCTCTATGTCTGTTTCTTACCAATATGGAATTCGGGATGTTACACTTCTCTCTCCATCTTAGGGGCAGGCATATCCCTGATTGCTTTGACTTTTTCAGGATCTATCTCGATGCCATTCGGGCCAATTACATGCCCCAACAATTTACCTGAGGTAACACCGAATACACACTTCTTCGGGTTTAATCTTAGCTTATACTTCAAAGCTCTGTCAAAGAATAATTCCAAATTCTGGAAGTGTTGCTCCCTTGTATCTGACTTAACCATCATATCATCAACATATACCTCAACTTCTTTGTGCATCATGTCATGAAACAATGTGGTGGCCATCCTTTGGTAAGTTGCTCCAGCATTCTTTAAGCCGAAAGGCATCACCCTATAACAAAATATACCCCATGTAGCAGTGAAGGCAGTTTTGGCTTTATCCTCTTGGGCCATTAACACTTGATTGTATCTAGAAAATTCATCTACAAATGAGTGTAGCACACTAGAGGCTGCACTATCAATGAGTACATCTATATGAGGTAAAGGAAAATCATCCTTAGGGGAAGCCTTGTTTAAATCTCTATAGTCCACGCAGACCCTTATCCTCCCATCTTTCTTTGGCACAGGTACTATGTTGGCTAGCCAATTTGGGTATTTTATCACTTCAAGGAACTTCACTTGTTTTTGCTTAGTGACCTCTTCTTTGACCAATTCAGCCCATTCAGGTCTTAATCATCTCAGCTTTTGTTTGATAGGTTTAATGTGAGTGTAAGTAGGGATATGATGCTCGGCTATGTCTCGATCTATCCCCGGCATATCTTCATAAGACCAAGCGAACACCTCTTCATATTTTTTGAATATTTTTTCAAATCTCTCTATCTCATCAGGAGTAAGGTCGGATGCTATGCTAATGTTTTTAGGATTTTCGATTGTTCCCAAATTTAATGATTGTGTGTTAACAGAATTAATATTAAAGATGCTCATGTAACTGTTATTTAAATGTATGCAACCATCAGGAGAAACATCACACAAGTAAGCAAAATCAGACTTCATTGCATTCATTTTGGAAAAGAAAACATCATCTTCCTCATATAAAGCAGACAAATCAAAATCAAAATCATTGTTCTCAGAATCATAAAGCAGAATGTCTTCAAACTTTTCTTCAACTAGGGCAGCAATCTCTTCTGGAGTCTTCTCGGCTTTCAGGGCAGCTTCATTCTTCTCTTTTGGAGTGGATTCTTTGTTGGTTGGCAGGGAGAGCTCTTTCTTCACTTGCTCCACTAACTCAGCAACATCTGCAAAAATTTCAAAATCGGGAATTAACTTACCCATGAACATGATCGGCTCGGGCTTTCCTTGGAGTGGTCCCATAGTTGGAGCTTTGACAAAGATCTCTTCAAGTGGTGGGAAGCTCATCTTCTTATTCTTCTTTGGTTGAACATTATTGGCTTCATCATATCCCAACCCCTTCTTGGAAGCTTGAGTTCTAAAATCTGGCAACTTTGTTAAACCGGCTTTACCCTTTCCAAGACCAGCTCCGGGAAGGTAGTTCTTGTTCTTCATCATATTCAAGACTTTGGAGTCCACTGCTTCATCATCAGAAATTACAGCTACTTGAAAACCATTAAGAGGCCTCTCAACCATTAGAGCGTTAACAATCTCATTATCTTCAGCTTCAATGACCACTGTTTCATTTCCATTGGGGAATTTGATCTTTTGATGAAGGGTGGAAGGAACTCCACCAAGAGGTTGAAACCATGGTCGTCCCAAGAGTAAGGCAAAGGTAACTGGTATGTCCAAAACAACAAACTCCACAATAGATTCAATTGAACCAACCTTGACTGCCGCTTTGAAAGTCCCTTCGGCATGCCTCTTAGTGTTGTCATAAGCACGAATTGTCACCTCGGTTGGGTTTAAATCTCTTGTTGACATGGCTATCTTTGGTAGTATCTTAAGTGGACAAACATTTATGGCGGACCCATCATCAACCATTACACAAGGAGTCCTCTTCCCCTTGACTTCTATTTTGATAAAGAGAGGGCGGATGTGGTCTCTCCCTTCCTCAGGTAAGTCCGCATCGGAAAAAGAAACTGCTCCCATACTAACTTCGCTCTTCTCTTGAACCTTTTCACATTTCATTATTTCCCCAATTTTTATGAAGTTGATCAACTCCTCCAGTGTTATGGAGGCAGAAATCGGCATGCTAGCCAAGGCTTTGGCCATAGTCTCTCGGTGCTTTTTAGAAGTAGCTAATAGGTCCCAAATGCTAACACTTGCTTGAGTTCTTTTTAATTGCTTGAGTACAACATCATCTTCTTCCACTTCAACTTCCTTCCCCTTATTAGTTTCTACCTCCTTAGGTGGTGGCCTTGCATAAGGCTTATCGGATCTAGTATTCATCACCTCATCTTCTTCGGGCTCAGACCAAGTCCACTCCTCCTTCTTGGGTATGATATCACTATCACTTGAATCCCAAAACCTGTTGACCACACAAATTGTTACTTCCCCACCAATCATAGCTTGTTTAGCTTCATTAAATTCCTCTTCTTCTTTGATTGCTTCTCCTCCCATATCTTGAAAAGAAGACATGACAAAATCCTCATGCAAACCTCCTCCAATCATGAAAGTTGCTGGTGGTGGTACTTTATTGAATTTTGGCAATGGGTTGTCTTTGGTATTTGGCTTGTTGGGCTTGGGTAGGTTCCCATTATCAATTAAGTTTTGGATCTCATGTCTCAATCTCACACATCTATCTGTGTCATGTCCTTGCATTTGGTGAAATTGACAAAATGCTTTGGTGTCAAAATTAGGCGGGAGAGGATTAGGCAAAGGACGAGGATTTAAGGGTTGTAGCAATCCCTTTCTTTGAAGCTTGTTGAGAACCCAGGACATCGGTTTTCCCAATTCCAAAAATTGTCTCCTTGTTCCTTGGTTAGTAGCATTAACACCGACGGCCTTTTGCATGCTTTGGCTACCAGGTTGATAGCTCCCTTTCTCATTCCTTTTCATTACAAATCAGCTCTTTTTCCTTTCCCATTCTTCAATTTGTAAACCAGCTTGGAGAAGGTTTTTGAAATCATGGATGAGTGTGTGAGACATCCTTTCACGAAGACTAGGTAACACCCCTCTCACAATCATCCTTATTTGATCGGATTCATCGGGCCTCTTTTTGAGTAAAGCAGCCTTGTTTCTCCATCTCTTGACATAGTCTACAAAATTCTCATTCGGCCTTTGCCTAATGGATTCCACTTCCATCAAGGTAACTTCCAATTCAACATTATATCCATATTGTTGGATAAAGGCTTTGTAAAGTAGATCCCAGCTCTTTTGTATTTCATCATCTAAGGTATTGAACCAATTTTGGACAACAGGGTAACAGGGTCGAATGAGAGCATAAAGTACCTTAGGGTTTGAGCCTTAGTAGCTTAGGCAGATTGCATGGCAGTGATATATTGCTTCACGTGGAGATGAGAATTTTCGGTGCCATTGTACTTAGCAAAGGAAGGCATCTTGAATTTATAAGGGACTTCTTCATCTTGTTCAAATAAATTGTCAACTTCGGACATCTCTTCAGTCTTCAGCTTCTTCTCAAATTTCTTTTCTAAATCAGCAATTATCTTTTCAACATCCGATGTCTCGGTCTTTTCAATAGTTGCCTTCTCGACAGCCTTCGGTTCCTTCTTCTTTTCTTGAACCTCTTGGTAGTATTGAGCCCAATCATCATCATCATCAATGACCACCTTTTCATCATCAAATGCTACTTCATTAATTTTAGTCTTCCCTTTTTCCTTTGGTTTCTTAGTGCTAGCAGATGCCTCGGCATGGTTTTCTAAGATTGCAGTCAATTGGTTCTTCATGGTCTCACCTAGGGCCTCTTTGATTTCTTCCATCTTGGCATTAAGGGCTTCATTCACCATTCTTTGAATTTGTTCGGGCTCCATTGTCTTTGGTGAGCAAGTGATTGATTCATTGCTAGATACTTCATCTCCGGCGTAGGTCGGATTGTCGTAAGCTTTTGAACTTTCGTAATCCAGGGCTGTGAGCCTGAGAGGACCAATGATATGAGATGCAAATGTATGCATGTATGCATGTATGCACGAACAATCAATAAACAAGTGTGATTAGGACGATCCTTCCAACCTTATAACATCCACACACGAATAGCGAGTCTCTTTTCCTAGGTATATGGTTAACAAAATACCAACATGGGGTACCTTGCTTTCGAATAATTCCCTCGGACGTTTCAACCAATAGTTATATTTTCGAAAATGGAAATCAATCCATGATAATTCCCATTAATTAGGTTTTAATCCATTCAACCAACCAAAGTAGCTTTTATGCTATATTGGATTAAAACAAAATTAAGAGGTTTATCATAGATAGATTTCTCACTTGAAAAAGGTAACTAATGATTCATGCCAAAAACAAGCCCATGGTTAATTTATTCTTAGTGTAAACTAGGCCCACAATTGATTTTTGGTATTTCATAATTGACCTAAATATTTTTCCAAGCTCTTTGTAAGAAAATGTTGGGTGAAAATAGTTTTGTTTCTAAGCCCATTGTAAAAGATTTTAGAAAAATGGATTTTGGGCTTAGTATTTGGGCCATGGGCCAAAGAATTTTTGATTTGTTTTCAGAAAAGTCTTATGTCCAAAGACCATCTTGAAAGATTTTTAAAAATAGTTTTGGTCTTTTGGATTTTAGAGAAATGTTTATTTTGAGCTTACAATATACTTAGGTCATATTAGAAAAAGAACAAACCTAACAAGCCATGATTTAGACTAAGATAAACTAACCATAGTCAAACAACATGCATTTAGTGTAAAACCTAAGGAAAGTAACTAGGCCAATTACATGAGCTTTAGTCTTAGGGTTAAAAGGCTTAGGTTCCCATAGCAAGTATATACCAAATGGTACAAGGCTATGAGTGGTTATGCCATGCTCGATCTCCATACCTTGAGTGAAAGTATGGTATCCCTTACATAACATAACACGGGTAACACGGGCGTCCTAACTCACGCACACAATGCAATCTAATATGATGCAATGGATAATATCATTATAAGAAAGAATAGAATAATATAAAGACCAACGGAATCAACTTCTCTTATCCCCAGTGGAGTCGCCACTGTGAGCGGGGATTTTTGCCCCCACTCCCGGTGGAATGGTTCTTGCGACTTCGGCACTATTTAGGCTCGGGGCCTTAGAGAAGACGAACCTAAGTCTGGAGAAAATGGAGTCGCCACCCGGATGGGCCGGGAAAAAAGAAAGGGGTGGATGACTCGATTCCTAAGGAATCCCCAACCCCCTAATGGGTTCGGAAAGTTGGGTACGTGTGGGGAAGGTGAGAAATGGCCTAGCACCCCCACAACGCCTGGTTCATTGGAACCGGCCTCCTTTACAGGTCTTAATATTATAAAATTCTTAAGTATAATAACATTATCCATACCACACACAATAAAAAGAAAGAATCATTATATTAAAATCAAAACAATGTCCAAACAAAACAAAACAAATATATGGACACCCATCCAAGGATGGAAACATGTCCTTACATCACATGCCTAGATAGGACACCCACCAAAAGGTAGAAACATGCCCTTTACATAAGTTCTAAAATAGAAAAGCAAATTAAATTACATGATGTTTAAATAATGAGGTACCCACCAAGTGGAAACATACCTCTTACAACTTTTGGAAGTCTAAATTAATTGATAAAAATAAATAATCATCCATAATAAATAAATCATTCATTAAAAGTATTTAAATATCAATAAAATAAACATCCATCCATGATAAATTAAATAAATGAAGTATTGAATTCAAATAAATTAAAGCATAAGAAATAAATCAAGGTATAAGTAAATATGGAATTGAATAAAGCAAATAAAAGTTCAATTATAGCTACTGTGACTTTTTATGGAATTAAAATAGATTAGGGTTTTATGTTTTAAAAGGTTGGTAAGACTCTTTGATTAAACAAATTAAGATTTGAATGGTGAAATAATAGAACTAGGGTTTTGGACACTTTGAAATACTTTTTAATTCATGATTTTAAATAGTGATTTAAGCTACTGTGTGATTTTTTTAGTTTTCATGTTTTTATGGTTTTTAATGTTTTAAAAGGATTAGGGTTCATAAAAATTAGGGTTTAAGGTTTTAAAAGGATTAAGGTTCATTGTTTTAGGTTTAAAAGTTGAATTTTGAATTTTAGGCTTTAAAATTTGGGTTCTCGGGCAAAAGAATTTTTAGGGTTTTTAAAAAGCAATTTGATGATTTATGAAGTTTTATGTATTTAAACACATGGATTGAAGTTTTTATAAGTAGAAAAGATGTTTTTGAATGCTTTTTGAATGAAATAGAACAAAATTTAAAAATTTGAAAGAAACAAAATTTGATTTTAGTTTTGTTGAAAAATATATTCAATGAGAGTTTTAAGATTTTTAAGAAGAAAAAATAACAATTTTAAGTTTTTTAGAAAAGAAAGTCACGTTTTTATTATTTTAACTTTGGAAAAATTAAATTCAAGCTCTAAAGTTTTTGATTTAAAAAACCTAATTCCATAACTTAGCTACTGTGTTCCATAAATTAAAAAGAATTGAACATACCTTCTTTTGTTGATTCTCCAAAAAATAACTCTTCTTGGATGAACTAGCTCCAAATACAAGTCTTGGTTGCCTTTGATTCCCCCTTCAATTTGGTTTAATTGATCCTTATTTATAGTGGGTTTTTTAGGTTCTTTCTTCCTAATTCCACACGGCAATTAACATTAATAAAAAAAAAGAAATTAAAACCTAATTGAATTAGGTTTCTAAAATTTGGATCAAAAAAATTTGCGCTGGCAAAAACTACGGCCAGGCCCGTGGCTGGGCATGCGGGCTTGCCAGCCCGCAGGAAAATCCTGCGGGGAGTTATTTCACCCGCTGAAATTTCCTGCGAGAAGTTATTTCACCCGCAGGAATTTCCTGCGGGCGAAATAACTCACCCGCAGTCGCCCGCAGGCCTGGGGGTGAGGTGCTGCTGGCCCGACGAGCCCGCGCGACCACTTTTCGCTGCTGATTTTTTTTTTCGACTCCGATTTTTATTTTTATTTTTATTTTTTTGATTTTGATTTGTTTATTTTTATTTTTTCTTATTAAAAATTAGATACTAAGGTAAAAATTATTTAATTAAAATTATTTTGGACCAATTAGACAAGAAAAATTATTTTAAACCAAATAAAACACAATGGACCGGATTGGGTCAAAATTTAAGGGTCTACAATTAGGTTTCAAAAAAATTTCGTTGAAAAATTTTGCGCTTGCGAAAACTTTGGCAGCGGGCCCGTGGCTGGGGCCAGTGGGCATGCCAGCCCGCAGGAGGCGTGCCAGCCTGTAGGAAATTCCTGCGGGAAGTTATTTCGCCCGCAGGAATTTCCTGTGGGCGAAATAACTCGCCCGCAGGCCTGCGGGTGAGCTGCTGCTGGGCCGACGGGCCCGCGCGACCACTTTTCGCTGCCAATTTTTTTTTCCGACTCCGATTTTTATTTTTATTTGTTTATTTTTATGTTTTATTAATAAAAATTAGATAATAAAGCAAAAACTATTTAATTAAAATTATTTTGGACCAATTAGACAACAAAAATCATTTTGGACTAAATAAAGCATATTGGATCGGATTGGGTCAAAAATTAAGGGTCTACACACAGCTTCTCAACATGTCCTCCAAAATCTGTATCACTCTCTCTGACAGCCCATCTGTCTAAGGATGGAATGCAATGCTAAAATGCAATTGAGAACCCAAAGCAACATACAAACTCTTCCAAAACCTTGAAGTAAACCGAGGATCTCGATCAGACAGTAAAGAAATTGGGACTCCATGCAATCTTACAATCTCACTGATATACAGCTCAACCAACTTCTCAAGAGAATAGTCCATCCAAACTGGAGGAAAATGAGCTGTCTTCGTCAACCGATCAACAATCACCCAAATGGCATCATGCTTCTTCTGAGTTAAAGGCAAACTAATTACAAAATCCATTGTCACTCGCTCCCATTTTCATTCTGGCACCGTTAAAGGTTGGAGAAACCCCGAAGGAACTTGTTGCTCGGCCTTCACCCTCTAACAAGTTAGACACTTGGATACAAACTCTGCTATGTCCCTCTTCATACCTGACCACCAATAATGTTGCTTCAAATCATGATACATCTTGGTACTTCCAGGGTGCATAGCAAAAGCCGACTGATGTGCTTCCTCCAAAATAGTCTTTTTCAATCTTGCATCATCAGAAACACACAATCTATATATATACCAAAGGCTACCATCACTTCTCAAATGAAAATCTCTACTCTCTCCTTTTTGACAATCTGAAACAACCTTTTGAATTTTCTCATCTGCCAACTCAGCCTCTCTAATATGATCCAACAAGACTGGCCTCAACTGCAACTGAGCCAACAAAGCACCATCACTATAAGGCTCGAAGCTAGCATGCAACGCTCTCAACTCAACAAGCAACAAGAGCAAATAAGCAGCCAAACTCACTAAAGACTTTCGACTCAAGGCATCAGCAACAACATTTGCCTTACCAGGATGATAATCAATCAAATAGTCATAGTCTTTAATCAACTCCAACCATCATCTCTACCAAAGATTTAGCTCTGTCTGAACAACCAAGTATTTCAAACTCTTATGATCCGTATAAATGAAACACTTCTCCCCATAAAGGTAATGTCGCCAAATCTTCAAAGCAAACACTATGGCTGCCAATTCCAAATCATGCATCTGATAATTCAACTCATGATGCTTGAACTGTCGAGAAGCATAAGCTATGGCTCTACCCTCTTGCATCAAAGCACAACCTAAACCACTATGTGAAGCATCACTGTAAATCACATATGGTTTACCTTCCACAGGCAAGGTAAGAACAGGAGCTTGAGTCAACATCTCCTTCAACTACTCAAGGCTTGCTTGACACTGATCTATCCACATGAATCTAACTCCTTTCCGAAGTAATCTGGTGAGTGGAGTAGCTATCAAAGAAAAAGCTTTCACAAACCGTCGATAATAGCCTGTCAAACTAAAAAAACTTTTAACTTCAGTCACAATCTTTGGTGGACTCCAATTCAAAATGGCCTCAACTTTACTTAGATCAACCCTTATACCATCTGCTAAAACTACATGACCCAGAAAAGTCACCTGATCAAGCCGAAACTCACATTTCGAAAGCTTAGCATAGAACTGCTTCTCACTCATAGTCTACAATACATTCCACAAGTGCTTATCATGATCCTCCTCACTATACAAATACACCAAAATATCATCAATAAAGGCCACCACAAACTAATCTAAATAGGGTCTAAACACCCTGTTCATCAAATCCATGAAAGCTGCTGGTGCATTCGTCAACCCAAAAGGCATCACCAATAACTCATAATGTCCATACCTTGTGTAGAAAGCTGTCTTGGGAACATCTTCCTCTCTGATTCTTAACTGATGGTACCCTGATCTCAGATCAATCTTAGAGAAAACTATTGCTCCTTTCAATTGATCAAAGAGATCATCTATCCGAGGCAAAGGCTACTTATTCTTAATGGTCACTTTTTTCAACTGCCTATAATCGATGCACAGTCTTAAGGTAGCATCCTTCTTCTTCAAAAACAAAACAGGCACTCCCCACAGAGAAACACTAGGGCGAACAAACTCTTTATCCAACAACTCTTACAACTGCACCTTCAACTCTCTCAACTCAGCAGGTGCCATTCGATAGGGTGTAATAGCGATGGGAGTGGTACCGGGCAACAAATTGATACCAAATTCAACCTCTGTCTCAGGGGGTATCCCTAGCAACTCCTCGGGAAACACATCTGGGAATTCAACAACTGTGGGTATACTATCAAGTTGAGAACCCACTACTCTGGTATAGACAACATGAGCAAGATAAGCATCATACCCTTTCTGAATCATCCTCCTAACTGCAACAGCTGAAACAAACATGGAAGCAAGTTGTCTCTTCTCACTAGATACCATAACGCTTCTACCATCACTGGTTCTAAGGGTAACACACTTCTTCTGACAATCTACTACAGCTCCATGCTTAGACAACCAGTCCATGCCTAAGATCAAATCATACTCCTTAAAAGGCATCTCAATCAGGTCACCAAGAAACTCCTCATCTTGAACAACAACTGGACTATCTTGGTGTTCCTTACTCACCACAACACTATTCTGTAAAGGATTTGTCACCAAAACATCAAATCCTAGGAACTCAGAATGCAATTCAGACACAGGCAAGATGGATGCACTTATGTATGAATGCGTAGATCCAGGACCTAATAGAGTAAGAACTGAAATGCCAAATAATGAAAATATACCCGCAATGATGGCAGAAGCATCCGGCTGCCTTTGCGTCACATACACTCGTTGAGATGGCCCACCCTCATCTGGCCTACTGCCTCCGGTTGTAGAGTCTCCTCTCAGACTAAACCCAAGTCTACCACCTCTTCTAAAACCTCTACCACTACGACCTCCTCTGACACTAGGTTGAGAAACTGCAGAATCTGCCTGCCTATCCTCCTGTAGCTTAGGATAATCTCTGATGAAATGGTCAGGCGACCCGCATATAAAACACACAGTTGGTCCACCTATCTTCCAGCAAACACCCCCATGTATCCTACCACAATGGACACATGTAGGTGGAGTAGATCTATGAGCCATTGGGATCGGTGAACTAGCTACAGAAATTGCAGGTCTCAATCTTTGCCTCTAATGTGGTACTAACCTAGAAGGCTGCCTCTGGCCCCTACAGAACCTCTGAAAATGACCTCCTCGGTCTCTCTTTGTAGATGAAGACCCTACCTCAATCTGGGGTCTCCTAACTCTGGTCTCCTCCTCTGTAGCAGCTGTTGCAATACCCTATGCTCTCTCAACACTCCTGGCAGCTGCAACTAGCTGGGAAAGATCTTGATATCATGAACCAGTAACAATACACATAATAGAGGGTCTCAACCCCTCCTCAAATCTCCTACACCGGTCTATCTCATCTGAAATAATCCCACCAGCATAATAACTCAACCGGATGAACTCTATCTCATACTCTATCACCGTCCGGTTATCCAGTCTCAGATTTAGAAACTCCATCTACTTCGCATCCTTATACTCCCTCGGAGTATACTTCTGCTCAAACTCCCACAGAAAATCACCATAACACAAGGTCGGTGGATCATCCATCGCATGTGGAACTATCTTCCACCAATCATATGCATCTCTTTGTAGAAGATATCTAGCATAATCAAATTTCTCTTCAGGAGTGGCTTGTAACTGGATGAATACCCTATGAACTCTATCCAACCACTGCTTAGCTACTACAGGATCTGTAGTACCAAAGAAGTCTTCAGCTCCAAACTTCCTCAATTTATCATACTGCCTCACCGGTACTTGCGGCTGCGATTGCGATGGTTGCTGCTGTACTGGAGCCTGCCTCAACAAATCTACCATATGCCATAACCAAATCAGCAGAATCTCATCAGAAATTGGTCTCTCTGACATAGAAGTAGGTGCCTCACCAGCTATCTCAACCATAGCTCCATCTCTTCCCTCAATAGGAGCTACACTCTCAGCACTACCTTTTACGGACTGACTTGATTAAGACGCCATCACTACCTATATCTTCAAACACAGCAGAAATTACCTCACCAAAGATCAAAAACTGCCAGTGCCAATGCATGTATCTTATTTAAAAACCATATCTTAAAATAAAAATTTTCTTTTTCTTACAATTCACCTAGGTTGAGAACCTCAAACCTAGGCTCTGATACAAAAACAGTCGTAACACCCCTACACCCAATATACAAACACCACATACACACACACTATATGCGATATACGTATACCGAATACAGGAATGTCACAGTTCATTTTAAACAAACCAATCTTTAAAACTTTATCATCAAATAATTGTAAATCAATCTAAGTAAACTTAAAACATTTAACTTATTTTATAGAAATCAATAGAGAAAACATTCCTTACTAAAATACATATTCATATATCTTCATTACCTCAAAAGTTATCCGAAAAATTAGTTTAATAAGCAACAAAAAATACATAAGGTTACATCAAAATCACTAAGTACAAAAATATAAAATTTATACATGCTGGCAGTTTGCCTTTGATATTGATGTCCACAACTCGACACTGCTCTCACAAACTTAAGCCTAGAATCGACTCGGTCTAGACGAGCTCTCCGGCACAACCGGATCTAACCTGTCACCTGCGCAATGAACCACAATCGTGCTAAGCAGAAAGCTTAGTGATACAAACTTTAATTCAATATAGATCAATGCGATGCTAATGCACAATACATATGAATATATCAACTCATTACATTATAATTCAACATATTAATCATTTGCATCATATTTCATAATTCACATTTAATTAAAGACAAACATGGGCCCAAAAAGGATCTAATATGCTATTCAAAGTTCAGAGTTACTGCTTTGGTCCATTATGACACCTTGTGTCTAGCCCCGTAGGCAATATATATATATCCATGGATAATGTAACAGCCCCAGTCTCTTAGACCTCAACCCGGCTAGACCCTTAGGCCCTAGTATTTTGGCCCTCAACTTGGCTATACTATTACAGTTTTTGAGGCTTACAACCCAGTCTTTTCACCTCAAAAACATCACATTTATCAGTTGGGCTCGGCTTACGACCCGATCTTTTCACCTGCCTAGCAATTCATAGGCATGCCGCCAAACCCAGAACTTTGAACATTGAATAACATACTAGGCACACAACTTATTCATTTATCTCATTATCGAATACTTTCATAATTCATTTCTCATTTTATTTCTCATAATCAAACTAGGCTCATTGTCTTTGTGAGCGGGGATTTTCGCCCCCACTCCCGGTGGAATAGTTCTTATGACTTTGGAATTGTTTAGGCTCGGGGTCTTAGAGAACACGGACCTAAGTCCGGAGAAAATAGAGTAGCCACCTGGACTGGCCGGGAAAAAGAAAGGGGTGGATGACTTGATTTCTAAGGAATCTCCAACCCCTTAATGGTTTCGGAAAGTTGGGTATGTGTGGGGAAGGTGAGAAATGGCCCAGCACCCCCACAACGCCTGGTTCATTGGAACTGGCCACCTTTACAGGTCTTGATATTATAAAATTCTTAAATATAATAATATTATCCATATTACACATAACAATTGAAATAAAGCATCGTTATATTAAAATCAAACCAATGTCCAAACAAAGTAAATAAATGGACACCCATCCGAAGATGGAAACATGTCCTTACATCATCCATGTCTAAACTAAAAGGACACCCACCAAAAGGTAGAAACATGTCCTTTACATTGGTCCAAAATATAAAAGCAATTTAAATTACATGATATTTAACTAATGAGGTACCCACAAAGTGGAAACATATCTCTTACAACACTTGGAAAATAAATTGATAAAAGTAAATAACTATTCATTATAAATAAATCATACATCAAAGATATTAAACATCAATGAAAATATATAATAAACATTCATCCATGATAAATTAAATAAATCAAGTATTGAACTTAAATAAATCTACCATCCAAAGAATATAATAGACTACATAATTAAATCTATAAATAAAGAAAGTAAAGGTACAAATTAGGGTTACTGTTTCTATTTAAATTTCTTTAATTAACATTTAGGGTTTTGGAATCTTAAGATATTATTATTGTTATTTGTTTAGGCTACTATAAGTTTTAAGAGAATTGAAAGGAATTAGGGTTTGATAATTTAAGAAATTAGTAAGGTTCTTTGATTGATCAAATTAGGGTATGATGGGTAAAATTATGGAATTAGGGTTTTAGAATATTAAAACATTAGTTTTATAGCTCTTGGTTACTGGATTGTTGTTTTTAGGCTTACTGTGTTGAGTTTTAATATTTAGGTTTATAGGGTTTTAAGGTTTTAAGGGTTAGGGTTTGGGAAAATTAGGGTTAACGTATTAGTTTTAAGGCAATTATGGTTTAGGAAAACTTAAGTTTTAGATTAATTGGTTTTGGGTTTACTGTTTGTATTTTGAATAATCATAATAATGGAAGTAAAACATAAAGATTTATAATATATAAATAAATAATGAACCGAACCCATAAGGCGGTCTCGCTAGCCAGTTAGCGGGCGAGGATCGGGGTCCGGGTCCACACCCGGAAGATTTTGAAAATTGGCTTCTAGGATTTTAGGTTTCGGTGTTGAAAATTAAGATTTTAGGGTTTAAGATTTAAAAAAAATAAGGTTTTGAAATTGGAAGAAACTAGTGTTATTTTTAAAAGAATAATGCTTACTGTGTGATTTTGGAAAGAAGGATTAATTAGGGTTAAAGCTTTTGATTCTTAAAAATAAGGCTACTGACTTTTTGGAATAGAGATTAGGGTTTTGAGAATTAATAAAATAATTTAGGGTTTTTGAAGTTTTTGGAGACAAAAGAAACGATTTAAGGTTTTTATGGATTTTGAAAACAAAAGAAACGAATTAGGGTGTTTGGAGACAGAAGAAACAAATTATGGTTCTTAGGTTTGGAAGAAACATTTTAGGGATTTATGGTTTAGAAGAAATAGAAGAATGATTTTTAGGGTTTTTGGAAATAGAAGAAACGATTTATAAAAGCTACTGTGAGAAAATAAAGAAATTAGAGATTCAAACCTTCGTTCGTTGGTTCCACCAAAAATTGCTTCTTGGATGAACAAGTACAAAGGCAAAGTTGCTGCCTTTGATGAATCATTGATGGCTTTGCTTGTTGCTCCTCTAATCTGAAGTCCCAAATTACAGTCCGATGTTCCAAAGTTTTTCCTAAGTCCTATTGTTAATCTCTAAAAATTCCTCCCCTTTTTTGTGTTGTTTTTGGGCTTATTTATAGAAGATTTTTATGATAAATCTTAGTTGCTCATGGAATCTAATATTAATTAAGAAAAGGAAATCAAAACCAAATTCAATTTGGTTTCGGAAAAAAAATACGTCAGAAAAATTTCGATGGCAAAAAAAACAGCTGCGGAAAAATTTCTCTGTCGAAAAAGTTGTTGCGGACTACTGCGAGCGCTGGCAAACTAACTTGCGGGGAGTGGGCTGCCAGGCCATTTCGTCCAACTTTTCATCGACGATTTTTTTTTGTCACCGATTTTTTCGTCGCCGATTTTTATTTTTATTTTTACTTTTATTTATTTGTTTATTATTATTTTTTTATTAATTATAAAAACTAAATACTAAAACTAATATTATTTAATTAAGATAACACAAAGATTATTTTGGACTAATTAAAATATATTGGACTGGACTGGGTCAAAAATTAAGGGTCTACAGTCTTATTATATCATCATTTTTCTCACCTTACTCATTCTTCTCTTTTGTATCAATATCAATTTGTTCCATTATGTTTTCACATATCTCATCACATTATTTAACATTTCTTTTCATTTACAACACATTACTCAATTGCTTTTATACATCAACATAATTCACATTATGCATATCATAACATATAACTCATTCATCAACAATATTTATCAAGTAACTTAACACATTTCTCAACTAATTGTGTTAAGTCCCAATGTCATGTAAATGTATGCAATCATTCAAAGTTTGTACTTACATCTTAAAGCAACAACACCACTCTATAAACTTCCTCTTCCAAGACATCCCTCAAACCGTGGCTAGGGTAGCTCAATTCTCTTCAAAACCTAATCCAAATGTGATTACACATAAGGATACAAGAATAAGAACTATCCAGGGCAAACTCTACACTTGACACGCTCAACAATACGGGCGTGTCCCTGACCATGCCCTAAACCCACAACACGGAAGCTTTGACACGCTCAGTGACATGGGCGTGTCACTGCATGTGTAAATTCTCCTCCAACACAAAAGCTATGACATGCTCAGTGACGTGGGCGTGTCACTGGTTATGTCAATCTTCCAACAACACAGTAGGAATGACACGCTCAGTGACATGGGCGTGTCACTGGACGTGTCAATGCTACTAGTACATAGAAGCTATGACACGCTCAGTGACATGGGCATGTAACTGCTTGTGTCACCAACCTAGAAAATAGAACCAACGACACACCCAAAGACATGGCCGTGCTACTGGGCATTTCAGGCCAAAAATCCTAAAATTGACACCAAAAGCCACATCCAACAAACATCTTTCTTTTACGCTTTTTCACTCCAAACAAACTTAACCAAAACCATCAATATACCATATGAATTGGAATAAACATCAAAACAACTCAATTACAAATATCACAACACAATCACAACCATATATCACAACTCAAAGTTACAAAATCCACAACACTTGTCTCTATTACCAAAGTTAACACTTTTCTCTTCAATCCAACCCCAACAATCAAAGTTAACATAACAAAACAACCACAACCATACCAAATTAACCATAAACACATTTACAACAACCAATCCAACAAACCCAAAAACTCAAACTCAAAAGAAAACAAAGAAACAAGTTGGAAACTTACCAAAAGTGAAGAAAATCCTTAAAACTCCAACTTGATCTCTTGAAAACTTTCAATTCCTTAAGTTTGGAAGCAACAAAATCTCTCCCTCTTAAAGATGGTGGTGATGGCCGGCCAAAGAAGAAAGAAGAAGAAGAAAATGCAAAGAAGAAGAAAGTCAACCTCTTTTAACCAAACACTTTCCTCAAATTACTCTCCACCAAGTGTTTAATTAATATAATAATACCCAATTACATCATCTTCCACTATCTTTTATAAATCCATTTAAATATCTTCCTCCACTAACATTATTTAATATAATTAATTCAAATATCTCATTTGACCAACTCAACTTGTTGACTTGTATATAATTTATATATATCTCCATATACATAACATATACGCATCTTTCTATTATCTTTTCACTTAATCAAAAATACACTTTAAATCATATAATTAATTCTCAACGAATAATATTTCCAAAAATTTTAGGGTACTATATGGGATATTACAAGTGTAGGAGATAAAGGGTTTCTGAAGGTGTCTCCATGGAAGAAGATTCTGAGGTTCGGTCGAAAAGGAAAGTTGAGTCCTCGTTTCATAGGACCATATGAGGTGTAGGAGAGAGTTGGTCCAGTGGCTTATTGACTAGCATTGCCACCTGAATTGGATCGAATTCATAATGTCTTCTATGTCTCTATGCTTCGGAGATACAGGTCTAACCCATCTCATATCATATTAGTGGAGTCTTTTGAGGTGAGTCCAGATATGACTTATGAGGAAGAAAAAGTGACGATTTTAGCATAAGAGGATAAAGAATTTAGGAATAAGAGGGTGCCACTTGTGAAAGTCCTTTGGAGGAATCATGCCACCGAGGAGGCGACATGGGAAAGTGAGCAGATGATGCAGAGTCAATTTCCCCAATTATTCCGAACTTGAGAACAGGTAATTTTGAGGATGAAATTTGTTTTAGGGGGAGAGAATTGTAATATCCTAAAATTTTTGAAAAATTCTAATTTTTGGAAAATTTGATAAAATAAATTATAATTTAAAAGGATAAATTAAATTAATGATTTTAAATGAAAATGTAGGGATTTTAAACGAAAAAGTGGAATATATATGTGATATATATGTAAAATATACATAACATATAAAAGTCAACACTTTTTAAAAGAAAAGTCAAAGTCCAATGACATTTTTATAAATAAATTTTAGAAATTTAAAATTAATAAAATAATTTTAAAATAAATTATTTTTGAATGGAAGAGGGAATTTATTAAATAAATAATTAAATAATTAATTATTAAATTATTTTAATATATATATATATATATGGTTTAAAATAAAGATGAAAGGAAAAAAAAAGAAAATAAAAAAAAAATCTTCATCATCATCTTCTTCATCTAGGCCGAAATACAATAGGCAACAAGGGAAGCTTTTTTCTTCTTCCATACACCAAGGATTGAAAGAATTTTGAGGATTCAAGTGGAGTTTTAGAAGTTTCTTTATCAATTGGTAAGTTTTCAACTCTTTTCTTTAAATTCCACGGAAAATTGAATTATGTGAGTTTTGGATCTTTGAAGTAGTATGTTATAATTGTTGAAATTGGTGTGTATGATGTTATTTTGGGTAGTTAACAATGATTTTAAGGTTAGATTGAAGAGATGATGGAGTTTGGACAAAGAATGGTAAAGAGATAGAATTTAGGGTTATGGAACTTTTGGGTTTGTGAAAACATGAGCTTTAATTGTGAAAATTGATTCCAAATGAGTTGTTTAGATGCATAAACAAGTATTTTAAAGTCAAATATTAGATTTGGTTGTGTTTGGTTGGAGTTTGAGAATGGAAGTGGAGATTTAGGGTTTTGGAAAAGTAATTTCCCAAAGTTGTTGAATTGTGTGATTTTATTTGTTTAAGCATGTTGTTTAGTGTTAAAAGTGATGAAAATAAGCTTGAAATGATTATTGGATTGTGTTGGAATGGAAAACCTTCAATGGGGGAAGGTTATGCCATTTTAGGGTTTTGTGTATAAGAATGTGTTTTTGTAATGTAAATGGTTTAAATGTATTAAAATATGTTTTTAATAATATAAATAAACTTAAAACACTAATTTAAATGGAATAGAATGGAATTCTAATGTTAAAGTAAGAAAATGCTAAATTTTTGGAAATTTGTAGGAGTGATGTTTAATTATGGTTTAATATTGGAAATGCCATTAAATGTGATAGTAAATGATTATTTGTTATCACATTTGGTTTAGGCATTGAGGGAGGTTGATTTGCTTCATCCAAGTGGTGAAGGGAAAGTTGGAAAGATAAGGTTGGAGGTTGTTTAAGCTTGCTTTGGGTTGCTAGTTGAGGTATGTACAAACTTTGAATACATTGGTTATGTTTGCATGACATTTGGGCTTAACACATTTTTGGTTGAAAAATGTGTTAAGCTACTTGGTACATTGGTTGTGCATGAATAATGTTCTATGACATTTGTGATGTCATATATGTGTTAACTGCATTATGAAAAGCCATTGATAATGGCTAAATTGTGTAAATGTGATTAAAATGTGTATTATGTGGAAATACCCAAAGTGATTGGGTACTATGTTGTGAATGAAAAAAAAATGTGATATAATTTAATGAGATATGTGGAAATATAATGAAATGAATTGATATTGAGATAAATGAGAAAAGTGAGAAAAGTGAGAAAAAAAAATAAGAAAATAAGGCAATGTGCCTATACTGAATATGTGACAATGAGAAAGAGATTAATAATGAGAAATATGAATAAATTGTGTCTCTAGTATGTTATTCAATTTTCAGAGTTCTGTGTTTGGCGGCATTCCTATGATTGCCTACGGGCTAGACTCTGGGCGTCATTGTAAAAATATTTTTGAGGTGAAATGACCGAGTCATAAGCCTCAAAAATAAATATTTAAAGCTACGTTGGGTGAAATGATCGGGTCGTAAGCTCAGGCCTAGTTGAATTATTACATTGATATATTGCCTACAGGCTAGACACATGGTGTCATTATAGACCAAAATAGTAACTCTGAAATTTGAATAGCATATTAGTTATCTTTGGGCCCATGTTTGTGATTGTTTTTATGTGAAATATTTGAAAAGTATAAGAAAATGGAATGAGGTGATATTCATAAGCATTGTGCATTGGCATTGCATTTGATTTTTGTTATTATCAAAGTTTGTACCATTAGGCTTCGACTTAGCGTGATTATTTACATCGCGCAAGTGACAGGGATGATTCAGCTGAGCCAGAGAGTTCTTCTAGACCAGGTATGGTCTACACTTGCGGTTGAGCGTGTAGAGTTGATATCGAGATCAGAAACACTATCAGCAGCATGTATATATTTTATGTTATTGTATATTTTGAGTATTATGCAAAATATATTATGTTTTGGATTTTATGTATTGTAAACTATAAAGAAAATTTAGGTTAAGTTATTTGAAATGGGAGTGTAAATGTGTTCTAAATTATATATATATAAATGTTTGAGAAATTTAGTGAAATTGAGGAGTATGGTTGAGATGGTGAATTGAAATTATTTGGGAGTGTATTCTTTTTGCAGATTGTGTTTTGTTAAATTTTGGGAACGTTCAAATTACAGACAAAACTCTGACGAATTTTTCCCAGATATTTTCACATAAAATGTTTATTTTGGGTTCCTATAACGAGCAAAGAATATTTATATACTATTTAGTTTTATATATTTAGTATTTGAAATTTTAAATTCGAAATGTGAAAATTTTTTATTAAACCGATTTGTGATATTTTTGTACCGTATATGTGTATTTTGCATGTGCTAGGAATATGTATTGTATGTATATAGGGTATAAGGGTTTTATAATACTATCAATGAGGACATCTATATGGGGTAAAGGAAAATCATCTTTAGGGGAAGCCTTGTTTAAATCTTTATAGTTTATACAAACCCTAATTCTTCCATCTTTCTTTGGCACAGGTACTATATTGGCTAGCCAGTCTGGATAATCTATCACTTCAAGGAACTTTACTTGTATTTGTTTAGTGACCTCTTCTTTAACCAATTTAGGCCATTCAGATCTTAACCGCCTAAGCTTTTGTTTGACAGGTTTCATGTGAGTGTAAGTAGGAATCAGATGTTTGGCTATGTCTTGATCTATTCCAAGCATATCCTCATAAGACCAAGCGAATAATTCTTCATAGTTTTTAAATATTTTTTCAAATCTCTCTCTCTTATCAGGAGTAAGGTCAGATGCTATACTAATATTTTTAGGATTTTGGGTTGTTCCCAAATTTAATGATTGTGTGTCAACGGAGTTAATATTAAAGATGTTCATGTAATGACTATTTGAATGTATGCAACTGTAATATCCCAATGTATGCCCTAGAAGTTTTGAATACTATTGTTGATTTAATTGGATTGAATGTATATGTTAATTTGTAAGAGAAAAGAAATTGAAAAGAAAATGTTTATGTATGGTTTAAAAAGGGAAGTAGTGTGTAGAGAGTAAGTGTATATGTTGGGTATATGGTAATATAAATAACATATACATAAGTCAAAAGGGATGGTCAATGGAAGAGGATATTTATTTGTGATATGTGAAATTACTTAAATGGGCATATAAGTTAAAAGAGGTTAAATTAAATGGATGAAGGGCATTTAAGTAATTGTGTTGTTAGAATTGCTTGGTGGAGATTTAAAGAAGAAGAGAAGGTTGACTTGGCTTTATTTTCTTTTCTTCTCATGTGTGTGGCCGGCTACCAAAGGAAAGAGAGAGCAAGAGAGTTGTTCTAACTTCTAAAAGCAAATTGAAGAAGGAATCAAAGGATTAAATTGGAGATTTGTGAAATTTCCTTAATTTTGGTAAGTACTCTCTTGTTTTCCTTTGTTATTTTTGAAGTTGTGTTTGATGTGAGTTATGATTTTTTGATATTATGATTAGATGTGTTTGTGGTGTGTTTTTAAGTGTTGAAATTGATTGTAAGTTAAGAAGTTAAATTGGTGTTGATATTGGAAGTGTTGAAGTTGATGTTGTTTTAGAGTTTTGAAGTGTTGCATGATGTTTAACTTGAGTTTGCTTAACTATGTTCATAGATCTTCATGTTGTTTGTGTTTGTTGGAGTTATAAGCCTTGGAAATGAGAATTTGGCCGAAGGCAGTAGCATTTTGGATGCCACGCCCGTGGCCTTGGTTGCCATGGCCGTGGCCAATTGTAGCCATGGCCGTGGTGGAGTGGAGCAAGAGTGGCAGAATCATTCCTTAACCCACGCCCGTGGGGGTTGAGGTAGCCACGGCCGTGGGCTCTTGTATGAGGTGTTGGTTTGTAATGTGGATTATAAGGGTCTTAGATGAGGTTAATAAGTGATAAATTGTATTGGAATTCATGTGTTGTATCATTTTTGGATTAGGTTTTGAAAGAAAGTGAGTTGCCCTAATTTGGGAAGTGAAGAATCTTGGAAAAGGGAAAGTGTTTAGAGTTGTGTGAATTGTGATTGAGGTAAGTACAAACCTTGCATTGTTGCATACATTCACTTGATATGACATTAATGACATATATGAATAATGTTATGTGTTGTACATTGTGAATCTTGTGAAAAGTACTATATGTTTAATGTGAAAAGAGATGATTGAGGCATGTATGCCTATATGATTATGTTTAATGTAATTGATTATGAATATATGAAAGATGATGTATTATATTGTGAATTGAGACATGATGATTCAAATGTGATGAGAAGCCATTGTGAGTGGCTATGGTTATACAAATGAAATTGTTGAGGCATGATTGCCTATTTGTTATTGAGATACAAATTGAGAAAGAGAATGATAAAGAGATTAATGATATAATTGTATGTTTAATATGTTATTCAGTTTCAGAGTTCTGGATTTGTATGGCATGCCTATGAAATTATGAATAGTAATAGTCTTGTCGGGTTGAGGATCTCTTCAATTTGAGTTGAATTGAGGTCCAAGAGACTGGGTCTGTTACATTATAGGAATTGTGATTATGAGATAAATGATTGGTAACAGTCTTGCCGGGTTGAGGATCTCCTCAAGCTTGTTGAGTTGATGGTCCAAGAGACTGGGTCTGTTATACTATCCATGGATAGAGATATATATGTGTATATCCTACGGGCTTGATTATTGTGATTATGAACCAAAGCAGTAACTCTGAATTCTGAATATCGTATTAAACACTTGTTGGGCCCATAGGTGTCTATGTTATATGGATGTCATGAATTATGTTATAATATTATGAGATAATGCAATGAAATGTAATATTCATGAAATATTGTATACTGAGTATGATCTTTATTGTTTGAATGTATATCATTGATATTGATAGAGCATAATAGCATTATGGTTTGTACTACTGAGTTGTGGGCTCAGCGCGATTATGATTCATCGCGCAGGTGATAGAGGTGATAAAGTTGAGACGGAGGATTCCTCTAGATGTAGTTGAGTTGTTTTGATTGTGAAGAGTTGGATCAAAGCTTAAAGATCAGAGAGTCAAGCTGCCAATCATGTATATATTTCACATTTTGTAATTTTTGAAGTTTAATGTATTTGTACTTGTAAATAATGTATATAACTTCCGTTGCGTATTAAATAAACGTTTTTATCTACTGTGTCTTATGATTTTCATTTAATTATTTGGTATTTCTTAAGTTTTTATTTTATCTTAAATGAGATTTGAGTATTTACAAAGTGTGGCATTTCTATATTTAGTATACGTATATTACGATCGTATAAGCATGCTGTATACGTATACGGATATAGGGGGTGTTACAGCAACCATAAGGAGAAACGTCATACAAGTAAGCAAAATTAGACTTCATTACATGCATTTTGGAAAAGAAAACATCATCATCCTCATACAAAGCAGATAAATTAAAATCAAAATCAAAATCATTGTCATTATTCTCAAAATCATAAAGCAGGACATTTTCAAACTTTTATTCAACCAGGGTAGCAATCTCTTCTGGAGTCTTCTCAGCTCTTAGGACAGCTTCCTTCTCCTCTTCTAAATTTGGCTCCTTGTAGGCTGGCAGGGTGAGCTCTTTCTTCACTTGTTCCACTAACTCGGCAACATCAGCAAAAATTTCAAAACTCGGAATCAACTTTCCCATGAACATGATTGGCTCGGGCTTCTCTTGGAGTGGTCCCATGCCTGGAGCTTTGACAAAGATCTCTTCAAGTGGTGGGAAGCTCATCTTCTCATTCTTCTTTAGTTGGACATCTTTGTTGGCTTCTTCAAACCATAACCCTTTCTTCGAAGTTTGAGTTTTGAAATCTGGAAGCTTTGTCACACCGGTAACAGGTATGTCCAGAGGATGGAACCATGGTCGTCCCAAAAGTAGAGCAAAAGTAACAGGTATGTCCAAAACCACAAATTCAAAAATAGATTCAATTGGACCAGCCTTCACAACAGCTTTGAAAGTCCCTTCGGCATGCCTTTTGATATTGTCATAAGCCCTAATGGTTACCTCGATTGGGCTTAGATCCTTCGTTGACATAGCTAGCTTTGGCAATATCTTAAGTGGACAAACATTTATGGCAGACTCATTATCAACCATCACACATGGAGTCCTTTTTCCTTTGATTTCTACTTTGATAAAGAGAGGATGAATATGATCTCTCCCCTCTTCCGGTAAATATGTATCTAAGCAAGATACCATTCCTATATTAACTTCTCTCTTATTTTCAATATCTTCACATTTCATTACTCCTTCAACTTTTATGAAGTTAATCAGTTCCTTCGATATTATAGAGGTGGAAATTAGCATGCTATCCAAGGCCTTGGCCATAGTTTTACGGTGCTTCTTAGAAGTGGCCAATAAGTCCCAAATGCTGACACTTGCTTGGGTTCTTTTTAACTGCTTAAGCACAGTATCATCTTCTTCTTCTTTGTTCCCCACTTCAACTTCCTTTCCTTTATTAGCCTCTACTTCTTTAGGTGGTGGCCTCGCATAAGGCTTACCAAATCTAGTGTTCATTACTTCATCTTCTTCGAGCTCAGACCAGGTCCATTCCTTCTTCTTGGGTACAAGATTGTCATCACTATCGCTTGAATCCCAAAACTCATTCACAACACAGATTGCTACTTCTTTACCTACCATAGCTTGTTCAACTTTACAAATTTTGGATCTCATGCCTCAATCTCACACATCTATCCATGTCGTGCACTTGCATTTGATGAAATTGACAAAATGCCTTAGTGTCAAAATTAGGTGGTAGAGGGTTAGGCAAAGGACGAGGATTTAAGGGTTGTAACAATCCCTTCTTTTATAGCTTATTGAGGACCCAAGACAGCGCCTTCCCCAATTCTAAAAACTGCCTTCTTCCTCCTTGGCCAGTAGCATTAACACTAACTGCCTTTTGCATGCTTTGGTTACCAGACTGGTAGTTTCCTTTCTCGTTCATTCTTGTTGAAAAGTGGTTCTTCTCTCTTTCCCACTCTTCAATTTGTAGACCAGCTTGTAAAAGGTCTTTAAAATCCCAAATGAGTGTATGAGACATCCTTTCGTGAAGGCTAGGTAACACTCCTCTCACAATCATTCTAATTTGATTAGATTCATCAGGCCTTCTCTTGAGCAAAGCAGCCTTATTCCTCCATCTTTTCACATAGTCCATAAAATTCTCATTTGGCCTTTGTCTAATGGACTAAACTTCCATTAAGGCAACTTCCATCTCGACATTGTATTCATATTGTTGGATGAAGGCCTTGTATAACAGATCCCAACTCTTTTATGTGCCATCATCTAAGGTATTGAACCAATTTTGGATAATTGGATCCAATGAGAGCATGAAGTACCTTAAAGTTTGAGCCTTAGTATCACTGGCAGACTGCATAGTAGTAATGTACTACTTCACATGGAGGTGAGGAATTTTGATTCCATCAAACATTGCAAAGGATGGCATCTTGAACTTGTACGGAACTTCTTCATCTAGCTCAAATAATTTGTCAACTTCGGACATTTCTTTGATTTTTAGCTTCTTTTCAAACTTCTTTTCCAGATCAGCAATTGTGTTTTCAATATCTGAAGTTTTAGTTTTCTCTATAGCTGATCTTTTAACAACCTTTGATTCTATCTTCTTGTCTTGAGGATCTTGGAAGTATTGAGCCCAATCATCATCATCATCAATGATCACCTTATCATCATCAAAAGTCACTTCACCAACTTTAGCCTTCCCCTTATCTTTCTTGGTGCTTGCGGATGATTCGGCATTGTTCCCAAGCATTGTAGTCATTTGATTCTTCATGATCTCAACTAGGGCCCCTTTTAGTTCTTCCATTTTAGCATTGAGGGCATTGTCCACCATTCTTTAAATTTGTTCAGGCTCCATTGCTTTTGGTGAAAAAGTGATTGAGTCGCTGCTAGATTCTTCATCTCTGGCATAGGTCGGATTGTTGTAAGCTCTTAAACTATCGTAATCCAGGGCTGTGAGCCAGAAAGGATTAATGATATGTGATGTGATGCATGTATGCACAAACAATAAAAAAAGGATAAATAGGACGTTCCTTCCAACCTTATAACATCCACACATAAATAGCGATTCTCTTTTCCTAAGCAATATGGTTAACAAAATACTATTGGAGTATCTTATTTTCGAATAATTCTCTAGGACGTTTCAACCAATAGTTATATTTAAAAATGAAAATCAGTTCATGATAATTCCCATTAATTAGATTTTAATCCATTCAACCAACTAAAGTAGCTTTTATGCTATATTGGATTAAAACTAAATTAAGAGGTTTATTATAAATAGATTTCTAACTTGAAAAAGTAATAAATGATTCATGCCAAAAACAAGCCCATGATTAATAATTCTTAGTATAAACTAGGCACACAATTGATTTTTGGTATTTCATAATTGACCTAAATATTTGTAAGCTCTTTCAAAAGGTTATGAAAATAATTTTGTTTCTAAGCCCATTGTAAAAGATTTTAGAAAAAATGGATTTTGGACTTTGTATTTGGGTCATGAGAAAAGAATTTTTGATTTGTTTTTTAAGAAAAGTTTTATGTCCAAAGACCATCTTAAAAAGTTTTGAAAATAGCTTTGGTATTTTGGACTTTAAAGAAAAAATTATTTTGAGCTTTAAGCCAAGATAAATTAACCATAGTCAAACAACAAGCATTTGGGTTAAAAAACTAAGGAAAGTAACTAGGCCAATTACATGGGCTTTTAGTCTTTGGGATGAAAGGCTTAGGTTCCTATAGCAAGTATATACCAAAAGGTACAAGGCTATAAGTTGTTATGCCATGCTAAATCTCCATACCTTGAGTGAAAGTATGGCATCCCTTACATAACACAACACGGGTAACACGGGCGTCCTAACTCACGCATATGATGCAATGGATAATATCATGATAAGAAAGAGTATAATAATATAAAGACCAACGAAACAAACTTCTCTTATTCCTAGTGGAGTCGCCACTGTGAGCGGGGATTTTTTCCCCCACTCTCGGTGGAATGGTTCTTGCGACTTCGACACTGTTTAGGCTAGGGGCCATAGATAACACAGACCTAAGCTCGGAGAAAATGGAGTCGCCACTCGGATTAGCCAAGAAAAAGAAAGGTGTGGATGACTTGATTCCTAAGGAATCCCCAACCCTCTAATGGGGTCAAAAAGTTGGGTACTTGTGGGGAAGGTGAGAAATGGCCCAATACCCCCACAACGCCCGGTTTATTGGAATTGACCTCTTTTGCAGGTCTTAATATTATAAAATTCTTAAATATATCAATATTATCCATACTACATGATATCATAAGAATAAATAAATAATTTATTAAAATCACAACAAAGTCCAAACAAAGCAAATAAATGGACATCCATCTGAGGATGGAAATATGCCCTTACTCGTCCATGTCTAAAACTAAATAGGACACCCACTGAAAGGTGGAAATGTGTCCTTTACATTGGTCCAAAAAACTTTAAATTAAAATAAATTACATGATGCTTATGACATGAGGTACCTAAAACATGGAAACATACCTCTTACAATGTTTTAAATCAAAATAAATCAATAAAAATAGCCAACCTGTAACACCCCTATACCCCGTATACGCACACTACATACCACCATATATGTAATATACGTATACTGAATATAGGAATGCTACGGTTTACTAAACAAACCACTCATTCCTTTTAATAATAATATGAGAAAACTTGAAAACATTCAAATTATATTATAAAGTACAATAGATAAAACATTTATGTGATACGCAGCGAAAAATATAATGGTATTTACAAATACATATACATATCAAAATCCATGTTTTACAAAACATAAAATTTATACATGTTTGGCAGTTTGTCTTTGATCTTTAAGCCCTCTATCAACGCTTCAGAATCTAGACTCAACTCGGTCTAGCTGAACTCTCTGATTCTACCTTGTCACCTATGCGATGAACCACAATCGCGCTAAGCCAACGGCTTAGTGGTACAAACCACAATAACAATATGCTATAATTAAATGCAAATGTCATACTTTCAAACATTATAAACAATTCTCTAGGACATCATATTTCATAACATTACTTTTTATTTTATCATTCAATTATTTCACCATTCATGAATCAGATTGAAACAAAGACAAGCATGGGCCCAAAAGACACTAATATGTTATTCAAAGTTTAGAGTTACTGCTTTGGTCCATAATCACAATCATCAAGCCCGTAGGCGATATATACATTTATCCATGGATAATCAACTAGATTTGAGCTTACGACCCAGTCTTTTCACTCAATCTAGCTTTAAGAATTTGTTTTTGAGGCTTACGACCCAGTCTTTTCACCCCAAAAACATCACATTTCACATTTTTCAGTTGGACTCGGCTTACGACCCGGTCTTTTCACCTATCCAGCGATTCATAGGCATGCCGCCAAACCCAGAACTCTAAAAATTGAATAACATATTAAGCACACAATTATTTCATTTATCTCTTTATCAATCTCTTTCTCAATTCATTTCTCATTTCATTTCTCATTTCATATTCCATAATCAAATAGGCAACCATGCCCCAATTATTTCATTTGCACTATCATAGCCAACAACAATGGCTTCACATCTCATCACATCTCAATTCACATTAAAGAAATTCATCATTAAAGTATTCATAACCAAATGCATCGAACATACATTTTGAATGATCATCATATCTTTCACATTATGCAAATCATAGCATTAATCAAATGTATCAACAATGTAATAGATTACTTAACACATTTACAACCAAATGTGTTAAGTCCCAATGTCATTTAATTGTATGCAATAATGTAGGGTTTGTACTTACCTCAAGAACAACTCACACCAATCTATACACTTCCACTTCCAAGAATTCTCAACACTTAGGTTAGGGCAACTCAACCTCTTTACAACCTAATGTAAAAAGAATAATACACACTTATTTAAAGATACACATGAATTCCAATACAATTATTCACCTATTAGTCTCATACTAGACCCATAGATCACAAATTATAAGCCAACACAACTATCTAGGACCCACGGTCGTGGCCTCACACCCCGATGGTCGTGGCCTCACAACCCCACGGTCGTGGTCTCACAAACCCCTACGGGCGTGGGTTAGAAAATGAATCTGTCCAATTGCTTAACACCCCCACGGTCGTGGCATCCAAGGGCCACAGGTGTGGCATCCAAAATGCTTCTGTTTCAGACCAAACTCATGTATTCTATGCTTTCAACTCCATTAAACACAAACACATGGAAAAATCTAAGATAATAATTGCTCAAACTCACAACATACATCAATTACCAAGTCACAACTCTTACTCTTTCAACACCAACCTAATTCCTTTTCTTCAATTCAATCCCAAAATCAAAATCAATTATACCCAACACTCTCAAACACACCACAATCAAACATAATCATGCTCTTAATAATCCAACACCAAACTCAAACACAACTTAAAATAAAACAAGGAAATCAAGTGAAAACTTACCAAAGTTGATGAAACTTCTCAAATTTCCAACTTAATCACTTGTAACCTCCGTCAATTTTGAGCTTGGAATATCAAATCTCTCTCTTGCTCTCTTGCTTTGTGATACACAGCCAAGAAGGAAAAGAAGAAGAAAATAAAGAAGAAAAAGAAACAAGTCAACCTCTTATTCTCCACTTAAACCTCCACCAAGTAAATAATATTAAAATAATCATAAAATATCCTCTTCCACTCACTTAATTTTCCATTTTCCACTAATTAATTAATTCATTAAATAATCATCTTTTGACCATTTACTTTGACTTGTATATGTTATATATATCACCATATATATAACATATACACTCTCTCTTTACTTCTTTTGTAACACCCCCACATCCGGTACAAGCACACTACAAACACCACAATGTAATATACTTGCACTGAACATAGGGATGCTACGGTTTTCTTTAACCATCAAATCATTTTAAAAGATACCATAATCTTTATCATTATACATTATAGAAAATAATTAATTAACTTGTAATATAAAACAAAATAGATATAAATACATTTACTTAATACGCAGCGGAATTTATAAAATAGTTACATATATGAAAACATTTAAATCCATATTTACAAATTTACATATATTCACATGATAAACAATACTTTACAAAATATAAAGAAGTTATTCATGATTGGCAGCTTTTCTCTGATCTTTAAGTCCCAAAATAAACTCTTCAATGTCTACTCTCACTCGGTCTCGAGGAACTCTCGGGTTCAACTCTGTTACCTGCGCGATCAACACTATCGCGCTAAGCCAACGGCTTAGTAGTACAAAGTATGCCAACATTATGCTTTAATGCAATGCAATATCATACACATTAATAAATAAACAACAATATAGTTGTAAAGATAATACCACACCTTTATATTTCATAACTCATACTCATATAAGCATAATACATTTCAAAGTCCTTTCAAGGATCTCATTATTAAATTATTTTAACACCAATAAATCACATTGAAACAAAAACAAGCATGGGCCCAAATGACACTAATATGCTATTCAATTTTCAGAGTTAATGTTTTGGTTCAATCATCACATTTATCATTATCATAAACCCAACTAGGCTTCAAGGATTAGGTTCAACCAAGCTTCAAGGGGAACAAAGCATGCTAAGTATCAATCCAACTTGGCTTCAAGAACAAACCCAACCTAGCTTCAAGGGTTGTAACATCTCAATTAGGCTTCAAGGATCAAATCCAACCTAACTTCAAGAGATTGTTACTAATATTAGGCATGCCACCAACAACAAACTCTGAAAATGGAATAACACATTAGCCACACAATTCATTTATTATTTAATTATCATTTCCATTCTCAATTCTCATCATCATCTAGGCAAACATGCCTTATTTCTTTCAATTGAATCATCATAGCCAATCACAATGGCTTCACATCACATTTGAGTTATAGCCAATCACACTGGCCTCATATCATATCATGTCTCAATTCATATTATAATATTTCCATTCTTATCAAATCAATTCATCATAAAAGCATTCATATACATCATCACTACTCACATTTTGTCCCACATTATACACAATATAACATTATTCATGGATTTAGAATCTTCCACATATATTTGTTTAGATCATTCTTTGTATTAAATGTGTTTAAAGTGTTTAGTTTTATGTTTAGGTGCAAGAAGACCTTTGAAGAATCAAAACAATGCAAGAAGAGCAAAGAACAATCACAATAGCTAACACACTCAAGGGACACGGCCAAGCTTGTGGCCGTGTCTCTCAACCAAAATAGGCAGTGGCAGACACAGTCAAGGGACACGGCCAAGCCAGTGGCCGTGTCTCTCCAAAATTGATCCAACAAGGCCAAATTTCCTTAAACTTGGCCGTGTCTCCCAAAAATCTTTAGTCTTGCCCTTGTCTCTTCTTTAGTTTGGCCGTGTCTCTCATGAATAAAAACCCTAAACATGGCCAAGTCTCTTTTGATTGAATTAAAACACATTATGCACAACATAACCTCATTCAAATGGATATAATCAATGTCATTAACATATATTTGCATGCTCATCACAATATTCACATTAACAATACATTTAATCACTTACCACTTCAAAACCCTAAAACCAACATCACTCTTATTCTTTCAATATCAACATCCACTTAACTTACCATCTTCAAACCAAAACCAACACCAATTTAACTTTTTAACTTACAATCAATTTCAACACTTAGAAACACATCTCAAACACACCTAATCATAATATCAACAAATCATAACTCACCTCAAATACAACTTCAAAAATAACAAAGGAAAACAAGAGAGTACTTACCAAAATTGAGGAAATTCCACAAATCTCCAACTTAATCCTTTAATTCTTCCTTCAATTTGATTATAGAATTTAGAACACCTCTCTTGCTCTCTCTTTCCTTTAGTAGCCGGCCACACACATGAGAAGAAAAGAAAATGAAAACAAGTCAAACTTCTTTTCTTCTTTAAATCTCCACCAAGCAATTCTAACCAGGCAATTACCTAAATGCCCTCATCCATTTAACTTAGCTTGTTTCACTTATATGCCCACTTAAGTAATTTCACATATCACAATTTAAAATATCTTCTTCCCTTGACTCTCCATTTGACCAACATATATGTTATATATATTAACATATATACAACATATACATTCCATTAACACAATCATTTCCTTTGCAAAAATATATATACATTTAATTCAAATCAAACAACAATTGTAATAAAACTTCTAGGGCATACATTGGGATATTACAATTCTCCCCCTCTAAAAAGAAATTTTGTCCTCGAAATTACCTGATATCAAGTCCGAAACAACTGAGGATACTGATCTCGCATGGTTTGTTCACTTTCCCAAGTTGCCTCTTCTTTTGCATGATTCTTCCACAAAATCTTCACAAGTGGCACTTTCTTATTTCTCAATTCTTTCACATCACGTGCCAAAATAGCAATTGGTTCTTCTTCAAATGTTAGATCTGGACTCACTTCGATAGATTCAATTGGAAAAACATGAGATGGATCCGATCTGTATCTTCTCAATCTAGAAACATGAAATACATTATGGATCCTATCCAACTCAGGTGGCAAGGCAAGCCGATAAGCAACTAGTCCAATTCTTTCTAAAACATCATACGGTCCAATGAAACGAGGACTCAATTTCCCTCTCCGACCAAACCTCAAAATCTTCTTCCAAGGAGACACTTTCAAAAATACCTTATCTCCCACATTATACTCAATGTCTCTCCTCTTCAAATCTGAATAAGACTTCTGTCGATCTGAAGCTGTTTTTAACCTATCTCGAATCATTATCACTTTCTCTTCAGTTTCTTTAACCAGATCAAGACCAATTATCCTACTTTCTCCAAGCTCATTCCAACATAAAGGTGTCCTACACCGTCTACCATACAGTGCTTCGAATGGTGCCATACCAATGCTGGATTGATGACTGTTATTGTAAGCAAATTCCACAAGTGGTAAGAATCTATCCCAACCTCCAGAGAAATCAATGACACAGCTTCTCAACATATCCTCGATAATCTGTATCACTCTCTCTGACTGTCCATCTGTCTGCGGATGGAAAGCAGTACTGAAGTGTAATCGAGAACCCAAAGCACCATGTAAACTCTTCCAAAATCTTGAAGTAAATCAGGGATCTCGATCAGACATTATAGAAATTGGGACACCATGCAACTTCACAATCTCATGGATATACAGCTCAGCTAACCTCTCCAAAGAGTAATCCATCCAAACCGGAAGAAAATGAGCTGTCTTAGTCAACCTGTCAATAATCACCCAAATAGCATCATGCTTTCTTTGTGTCAATGGTAGACCAGATACAAAATCCATGGTTACTCTATCCCATTTCCATTCAGGCACTGCTAAAGGTTGAAGCAACCCGGTTGGAACTTGATGCTCAGCTTTTACCCTCTAACATGTGAGACATTTGGATACAAACTCCGCAATGTCTCTCTTCATACCGGACCACCAGTAATACTGCTTCAAATCATGATACATCTTTGTATTGCCCGGATGCATATAAAAAACTGACTGATGGGCTTCTTCTAAAACAATTCTTCTCAAATTAGCATCATCAGGTACACACAATATGTTCTTAAACCGAAGACTCCCATCATTTCTCACAATAAAATCTCGACTCTTTCCATTTTGTCAATCTGAAATAATCTTTTGAATCTTCTCATCAGCCAATTGAGCCTCTTTAATCTGATCCAACAAAACGTGTTTCAATTGCAACTGTGCCAACAATGCACCATCATCACAAGATACAAAACTGGCATGCAAAGCTCTCAACTCAACAAGCAACGAGAGTGAGTAAACAGTCAAACCTGCTAAAGACTTCCGACTCAAGGCATCAGCAACAACATTTGCTTTACCAGGATGATAATCAATCAAACAGTCGTAGTCTTTAATCAACTCCAACCATCTCCTCTATCGAAGATTAAGCTCTTTTTGGACACCCAAATATTTCAAACTTTTATGGTCTGTATAGATAAAACACTTCTCCCCATACAGATAATGTCGCCAAATCTTCAATGCAAACACAATGGCTGCCAACTCTAAATCATGGGTCGGATAATTGAGTTCATGCGGTTTCAATTGTCGAGAAGCATAAGCTATCACTTTACCTTCTTGCATCAGAACACAACCCAAACCACTATGTGAAGCATCACTGTAAATCACATATGGTTTGCCTTCCACAGGTAAAGTAAGAACAGGCGCTTGAGTCAACATTTTTCTCAATTGATCAAAGCTAGCTTGACACTGATCTGTCCACATAAATCTAACTCCCTTTCGAAGTAATCTGGTAAGTGGAGTAGCTATCAAAGAAAATCCTTTCACAAACCGTCGGTAATAGCCTGCAAAACCCAGAAAACTTCTAACTTCAGTCACAGACTTTGGTGGACTCCAATTCAAATTGGCTTCGACTTTACTCGGATCAACTCTAATACCCTCTGCTGAAACTATATGACCGAGAAAAGTTACTTGATCAAGCCAAAACTCACACTTCGACAGTTTAGCAAACAATTGTTTCTCTCTCAAAATTTGCAGCACAATCCGCAGATGCTTGTCATGTTCCTCCTCATTACGCGAATACACCAAAATATCATCGATGAAAACCACCACAAACTGATCCAGATAGGGCCTAAACACCCTATTCATCAAATCCATAAAAACTGCAGGTGCATTCGTCAAACCAAAAGGCATAACTAGAAACTCATAATGCCCATACCTTGTACGAAAGGCTGTCTTCGGAACATCCTCAGCTCTGACCCTCAACTGATGGTACCCTGATCTCAAATCGATCTTGGAAAACACTGCTGCACCCTTCAATTGATCAAAAAGATCATCAATTCTAGGCAAAGGATATTTATTTTTAATAGTCACTTTGTTCAATTGCCTATAATATATACACAATCTCATAGTACCATCTTTCTTTTTCACAAACAAAACAGGAGCTCCCCACGGTGAAACACTAGGGCGAACAAACCCTTTATCCAGCAACTCCTGCAACTGCACCTTCAATTCTCTCAGTTCAGCAGGTGCCATTCTATAAGGAGTAATAGAGATAGGAGTGGTACCAGGCCATAATTCAATACCAAACTCCACCTCTCTCTCAGGAGGCAACCCTGGCAACTCCTCTGGAAACACATCTGTAAACTCTGCAACTGTAGGTATAATATCAATTTGTGAACCCTTTACTCTAGTATCCACCACATGAGCAAGATAAGCGTCACACCCCTTTCTAATCAATCTCCTAGCTACAATAGCTGAAACAAACAAGGATGCTAACTGTCCCTGCTCACTAGATACTATCACCTCTCTTCCATCACCAGTTCTCAAAGCAACAATTTTCTTTTTACAATCTACCACGGCTCCATGTCTAGATAACCAGTCCATACCTAGGATCACATCATATTCCTTAAAAGGCATTTCAATTAGATCTCCAAGGAACTCCTCACCTTGCACCACTACTGCACTATCTCGGTGCACTTAACTAATAATCACACTATGCCCTAAAGGATTTGTCACCAATACATCAAATCCTAGGGATTCAGCATGCACATCAGACATAGGCAAAACAGATGCACAAATATATGAATGTGTGGATCCGGGATCAATCAAAGCAAGTACTGAAATACCAAATAAAGAAAAAGTACCAGCTATGACTGCCGAAGCATCTGATTGCCTCTGCATCACATAAATCCTCTGTGAAGATCCAGCCTCCTCTGGTCTACTCTCCCTGGATGTAGAACCTCCTCTAGAACTGAACCCAGATCTACCTCCTCTACTGAAACTCCTACCTCCTCGACCTCCCCTCACACTAGATTGAGAAGCTGCAGAATCAACCAGCATCTGCTCCTGCCTGCCAGGACAATCTCTAACAAAATGATCAGGCGATCCACATCTGAAACATACCCCTGCCACACCCTTCCTCCAACAAGTACCACCATGTGGCCTGCCACAATGAATGCATATGGGTAGAGTGGATCTCTGAGTCACTGGGGTCGGAGCACTCGCCACTGAAACTGTAGGTCTAGATCTCTGTCTCTGAAACTGTACTGACCTACCAGCTGGCCTCTGATTCCTACTAACCCGAGGAATGAAGCTTCCTTTACCTCTCTTTACAGACGAAGACCCTGCCTCAAACTGGGGTCTTCTCACCCTGATCTCTTCCTCAGAAGCAGCCACTGCAATATTCTGAGCTCTCTCCACACTCCGAGCTGCTGCCACAAGCTGGGAAAAATCATGATATCTAGATCCAGCCACAAGACACATAATAGAGGGCCTCAATCCCTCCTCAAATCTCCTGCATCTATCAATCTCATCTGATATAATACCCCCAGCATAATGGCTCAACCGGATAAACTCAACCTCATATTCCGTTACGGTCAGGTGATCTTGCTTCAAGCTTAAAAACTCCATTTTCTTCACATCTTTGTACTCCCTTGGAGTGTACTTCAATTCAAACTCTCTTAGAAAATAGCATAGGACAATGTAGGTGGATCATCCATAGCATGAGGCACTGTCTTCCACCAATCATATGCGTCCTTTTGCAACAATGATCTTGCATAATCAAATCTTTCCTCTGGAGTGGCTTGCAACTGAACAAATATTCTCTGTACTTTATCTAGCCACTGCTCAGCTACAGCTGGATCAATAGTACCCAAGAAATCTTCTACTCCATACTTCCGTAATTTGTCATAATGCCTCACTGATACCAAAGACTGTGGGGGTGGTGGCGGTAGTTGCACTGGTGCTGGCCTCAAAGCCTCTACCACATGCCTAAGCCAAACTGGTGGAACCTCCTCACCAGCTGGTCTCCCTGACACAGAAGCAGGTACCTCTCCAGCACTATCCACTCTAGCTCCCTCTCTAACCTCATCAGGAGCTACGCTCTCCGCACTACCCTCTACTGACTGTCGCAAGTGAGAATCCATCACAACCTATGTCTGCAAACACAGCAGAATACATCTTATTAAAGATCAGAGACTGCTAATCCCAAACATGTATATTATTCAAAAACCAACTTTTTAAGTCAAAATACTCTTTTTCTTACACTTCACCTAGGTTGAGAATCTCAAACCTAGGCTCTGATACCAAAACAATTGAAACACCCCCACATCCGGTACAAGCACACTACAAACACCACAATGTAATATACGTGCACTAAACATAGGGATGCTACGGTTTTCTTTAACCATCAAATCATTTTAAAAGATACCATAATCTTTATCGTTATACATTATAGAAAATAATTAATTAACTTGTAATATAAAACAAAATAGATATAAATACATTTACTTAATACGCAGCGGAATTTATAAAATAGTTACATATATGAAAACATTTAAATCCATATTTACAAATTTACATATATTCACATGATAAACAATACTTTACAAAATATAAAGAAGTTATACATGATTGGCAGCTTTTCTCTGATCTTTAAGTCCCAAAATAAACTCTTCAATGTCTACTCTCACTCGGTCTCGAGGAACTCTCGGGTTCAACTCTGTTACCTGCGCGATCAACACTATCGCGCTAAGCCAACGGCTTAGTAGTACAAAGTATGCCAACATTATGCTTTAATGCAATGCAATATCATACACATTAAGAAATAAACAACAATATAGTTGTAAAGATAATACCACACCTTTATATTTCATAACTCATACTCATATAAGCATAATACATTTCAAAGTCCTTTCAAGGATCTCATTATTAAATTATTTTAACACCAATAAATCACATTGAAACAAAAACAAGCATGGGCCCAAATGACACTAATATGCTATTCAATTTTTCAGAGTTAATGTTTTGGTTCAATCATCACATTTATCATTATCATAAACCCAACTAGGCTTCAAGGATTAGGTTCAACCAAGCTTCAAGGGGAACAAAGCATGCTAAGTATCAACCCAACTTGGCTTCAAGAACCAACCCAACCTGGCTTCAAGGCTTGTAACATCTCAATTAGGCTTCAAGGATCAAATCCAACCTAACTTCAAGAGATTGTTACTAATATTAGGCATGCCACCAACAACAAACTCTGAAAATGGAATAACACATTAGCCACACAATTCATTTATTATTTAATTATCATTTCCATTCTCAATTCTCATCATCATCTAGGCAAACACGCCTTATTTCTTTCAATTGAATCATCATAGCCAATCACAATGGCTTCACATCACATTTGAGTTATTATAGCCAATCACAATGGCCTCATATCATATCATGTCTCAATTCATATTATAATATTTCCATTCTTATCAAATCAATTCATCATAAAAGCATTCATATACATCATCACTACTCACATTGTGTCCCACATTATACACAATATAACATTATTCATGGATTTAGAATCTTCCACATATATTTATTTAGATCATTCTTTGTATTAAATGTGTTTAGAGTGTTTAGTTTTATGTTTAGGTGCAAGAAGACCTTTGAAGAATCAAAACAATGCAAGAAGAGCAAAGAACAATCACAATAGCTAACACACTCAAGGGACACGACCAAGCTTGTGGCCGTGTCTCTCAACCAAAATAGGCAGTGGCAGACACAGTCAAGGGACACGGCCAAGCCAGTGGCCGTGTCTCTCCAAAATTGATCCAACACGGCCAAATTTCCTTAAACTTGGCCGTGTCTCCCAAAAATCTTTAGTCTTGCCCGTGTCTCTTCTTTAGTTTGGCCGTGTCTCTCATGAATAAAAACCCTAAACATGGCCAAGTCTCTTTTGATTGAATTAAAACACATTATGAACAACATAACCTCATTCAAATGGACAATGTCATTAACATATATTTTGCATGCTTATCACAATATTCACATTAACAATACATTTAATCATTTACCACTTCAAAACCCTAAAACCAACATCACTCTTATTCTTTCAGTATCAACATCCACTTAACTTACCATCTTCAAACCAAAACCAACACCAATTTAACTTTTTAACTTACAATCAATTTCAACACTTAGAAACACATCTCAAACACACCTAATCATAATATCAATAAATCATAACTCACCTCAAATACAACTTCAAAAATAACAAAGGAAAACAAGAGAGTACTTACCAAAATTGAGGAAATTCCACAAATCTCCAACTTAATCCTTTAATTCTTCCTTCAATTTGATTATAGAATTTAGAACACCTCTCTTGCTCTCACTTTCCTTTGGTAGCCGGCCACACACATGAGAAGAAAAGAAAATGAAAACAAGTCAAACTTCTTTTCTTCTTTAAATCTCCACCAAGCAATTCTAACCAGGCAATTACCTAAATGCCCTCATCCATTTAACTTAGCTTCTTTCACTTATATGCCCACTTAAGTAATTTCACATATCACAATTTAAAATATCTTCTTCCCTTGACTCTCCATTTGACCAACATATATGTTATATATATTAACATATATACAACATATACATTCCATTAACACAATCATTTCCTTTGCAAAAACATATATACATTTAATTCAAATCAAACAACAATTGTATTAAAACTTCTAGGGCATACATTGGGATATTACATCTTTTCTCTTTCCATTAAACATATACTTTAAATCCAAATACAACAATAATACGAAAACTTTTAGGGTATACTTTGGGATATTACACAACCATTCATTATAAATAAATAATTCATCAAAGACATCAAAAATCAATCAAAATATATAATAAACATTCATCTAATTTAAATAAAATAGTAAGTATACAAATTTAGGGTTCATACATCAATTTAGGCTTTCTTGGATTTTATGTTTAATAATTAGGGTCTTGTAATTTAGTTTACTAGATTAATCAATTTGAGAAATATTTAATATAAAAGAAGTAATATAGCTACTGGATGTTTGAAAGATTTAGGGTTTTGAAAGTTTATGAAAATAATATTAAAATTTAGGTTTTAAATAAATAAATTGAAGATCATGAAAATTGGATTTTAAATTAGGTATTTGAAAAGAATAGGCTACTGTGAATCTTTCAAAAAAATAGATTTGGTTTGGGTTTTAAGAAAACATATTATTGTTTTGTGATTTTAGAAAAGTGTAATTAAGGTTTTAGATTTCAAAAATATATTTTACGGGTATTAAGAAATTAGGGTTTTGAAAAAAATAGTTTTTAGGGGTATTAAGATATTAGGGTTTTGAAAAAATAGTTTTGAGGGTTTTTAATATAGTTTGGATGGTAAACAGAATAATTGATCAAATAACAAAAACATCATCTATTGTATGTTTATACAATTGATCAATTGAATGATGAAGCTACTGTAAACATAAATAAGTCAATAGAAACTCAAACCTCTGTTGTTGGTTCCACTACAACTTGAATTTTGGTTGAACAATAACAAAAGATAGAGTATGCTGCCTTTGATGGATTCCTTCTTGCTTATTGACTGCCTCTTGCCTTTTCAAGTCCAATGTTCTAAAAAAAAGTCTAGCCCCTTCAAAAAAGTCTAATCTCCTTTTTAAAAGATCAAAGACCAAAGTCTCTCGATCCCTTTCTGTGTGTTTTGATGTGGTATTTATAAGAAAAATAAAAATATAATACTAATTGGTTAAAGAAATAAAAACCATTTAGGAAATAAAATTAAAAACCAAAACCAAGTAGAATAGGGTTTCAAAAATTTGTGCTAGCAAAAATTACTGCGGGGCACGTGGGCTAGGCGCGGGCTGGGTGAGGGCCACAGGCCAATTTGTCGCAGGAAAAACCTACGATGAATTGGCTTGTGGCCAATTCGCTGCAGGGTTTTCCTACGGCAAATTGGCCCAAGCCAATTCGTCGCCAGCGATGAAAAATTTCGTAGCCGATTTTGCCCCTCGCCGATTTCTATTTTCAATTTATTTTTTAATCTTTTCTTCTTTATTTAATTTTTTATTTTAATTAAAAGTAAATACTATAAATAATAAATATTATTAAAAATACCACAAAAATTATTTTGGACTTTCTAAAAATATCGAACTGGACTAGGTCAAAAATTAAGGGTCTACAAAGAGGGGAGAGTTAAGGTAATGTTAATTCTAAAGAATTGCATCTTTTTTATTGTGCCATGAAAGCAAAAGTTTTTAATGGTGGTTATTGGTTTGCTAAATAATGTGAAGAGGTCATTAACCAGAGTGGTAAGATTGGTATTGGGGGAATGATTACAAGGGTTGCTACTTATCTTAATATCGGTCTTAATCATCTTGCACCTATCTCGGGTAAAACTATAATTGATATGGGTACCGTTCTATCTATAAGACTAGCAACAAATAGAGGGAACCAATAAGTAGTTTTAGGACCCCCAGATGTCGAAATTAACATTGATGAGAAGGAATTATTCAAAGAAGAAGTCGATTTTGAAGAAACAATAGAACAACCACAACCTCCTCTGCCTCAACCTTCTGAGGCCGGTCCATCTGCTCTACCACCAAATGCATTTGATTATATTGCTAACAAGCTTAATTTTTTTTTGAAAATGAGATGAACCATAGGAATGAAGCTTTGGAGCAGCAATTTGACAACATGGAGCAGCGATTTGAAGGAGTTGAGCATGAGGTGCAGACTATTTCCACTCAAATGACCAGAATTAGTGACTAGTTCAATAGTTTGTTTGCTCATTTTGGACTCCACTATACACTGCCACTGTAATATCCCAAATAATACCCTAAAATTTTGGAAATGCTAATTGTTGAAATTGAATTAAATGATTTAAAGTGTACATATGATTAAGTGGAAAGAAAGGAAAAGGGAAGTGTGTATATGTTGTATATATGAAGATATATACAACATATACAAGTCAACATTTATTTATGGTCAAATGATTTATTTAATTATTTAAAATAGAAATTTAATGTGAGTGGAAGATGATATTTATATTATTATAATATATTATTACTTGGTGGAGATTAAGTGAAGAATTAAGTGGTTAAGAGTAATGTTTGGGTTTGACTTTTTATCATCTTCTTCTTTCTTCTCTTTGATAGCCGACCATCACCGTTGTCAAAAGAAAAGAGAAGTTTTGTTGATTCCTAACTCAAGCAATTAAAGAATTTCAAGAGATCAAGTTGGAGTTTTAAGGATTTTCTTCACTTTTGGTAAGTTTCCAACTTGTTTCTTTGATTTCTTTTGAGTTTGTGTATTTGAGTTTGGTGGATGGTTGGTGTAGGTGTGTGTATGGTTGATTTTGGTATGTTTGAGGATGTTTTGTCTAGTTAACTTTGATTTTGGGGCTGGATTCAAGAGAAAAAGGATTAAATTTGGTGAAGAAAACAAGAGTTGTGGGTGGTGTGACTTTGAGTTGTGAAATATTATTGTGATTGTGTTTTGATGTTTGTAATTGAGTTGTTTTAATGGTTACTCTAGTATTATATGGTATGTTGATGGATTTGGCTGAGTTTGTGTGGTGTTGATAAGGTTATTGAAAGATGATAGTTGGATGTGGCATTTTTTTGTGTCGATTTCTTATTTTTGGCCTGACACGCCCAGTAACACGGCCATGTCTTTGGGCGTGTCATTTGTTCTATTTTCTGTATTGGTGACACGAGCAGTGACACGCCCATGTCACTGAGCATGTCACAGCTTCTGTATAGTAGTAGTATTGACACGTCTAGTCACACGCCCATGTCACTGAGCATGTGTAGACCCTTAATTTTTAACCCAGTCCGGTACAATATATTTTGATTAGTCAAAAATAATTTTTGTGTTATCCAATATATTTTAATTAGTCAAAAATAATTTTTGCGGTATCTTAATTAAATAATATTTATTTTAGTATTTAGTTTTTTTAATTAATAAATAATAATAATAAATAAACAAAAATAAAAATAAAAATCGGTGATGAAAAAATCGGCGACGAAAAAAATTTGTCGCTGAAAAACATTGTTGGACGAAATGGCCCACAGTCCACCCTCGCAATTTTTCGCTCGCCAGTCCTCGTAGTAGCCCGCAGCAGTTTTTTTGCCAGCGAAATTTTTTCGATGCATTTTTTTTTAAACCAAATTCTATTTGGTTTTGGTTTCCTTTTCCTAATTAATGATAAATTCCATAAACAATTAAGATTAATCATTAAAATTTCCTATAAATAAGACTAAAAAAACACAAAAAGGGGAGAAACTTTTGGAGAAAAACTTTGAGAGATCGGACTGAATTTTGAGGAGAAAAACTTTGGATTTGGACTGGAACTTGAGACTTTGGATTTGAGAGGAGCAACAAGCAAGCCATTTATAATTCATCAAAGGCAGCAACATTGCCTTTGTCTCCGTTCATTCAAGAAGCAATTTTTGGTGGAACTAACAAACGAAGGTTTGAATATCTAATTTCTTTTTATTTTCTTACAGTCACTTTATTTTTTTTATTCATAACATTATACACACAAAACCTTGATCTATAAACATGTAGTAACATTGATCTTCGTTTCAACAACCAAAAAATACTTTTCTGTTTCCAAATACCTTAAAAACCCTAAATCGTCTTTTTTATTTCCAAAAACCCTAAAAAAATACTTTCTGTTTCCAAGAACCTTAAGAACCCTAAAAATAATTTTCTATTTCTTCTAAACCCTAAGAACCCTAAATTTATTTCTTCTATGTCCAAAAGACCTTAATTCGTTACTTTTCTGTTTCCAAAAACCTTAAACCGTTTTGCTTATTTCCAAGAACTTTATAAAACTCTAAACTGTTTTCACAAATCTTAAAACCAAAAATATTTTCCAAGACACCAAAAACCCTAAATCATTTTATTAATTCCCAAAACCCAAATCTCTATTCCAAAAGTCAGTAGCCTTATTTTTTTAAACCATCAAAAGCTTTAACCCTAATTAATCCTTCTTTCCAAAATCACACAATAAGCATCATTCTTTAAAAAAAAACATTAGTTTCTTCCAATTTCAAAACCCTATTTTCTAAATCTTAAATCTTAAAATCTTAATTTTTCAACACTGAAACCTACAATCCTAAATATTGACCCGACCCTGCAAGAGGCGCTGCCCCCTTGACCCCCGCCCTCTAACCGGCTAGTGAGACTGTCGTGTGGGCTCGGGTCAATATTTATTTATGTATTATAAATCTTTATGTTTAACTTCCTTCATTATGATTATTCAAAATACAAACCTAAACCCTAATTTGATTCATGAAACCCTAATTCATTCCAATTTTCCAAAACTTTTATAGTAGGTTAAACAAATACTAAAATACTAAATTCCAAAATCCTAATATATTAATTAAAGAATTTTAAATAGAAACATTAACCCTAATTTATGTCTTTACTTGCTTTATTTAATTATGTAGTTTATTATATGCTTTGAGTTATTTAAGTTCAATGCTTGATTTATTTAATTTATCATGGATGGATTTTTGCTTTCTATTTTGATTGATGTTTAATATCATTGATGAATGATTTATTTATGATGAATGGTTATTTACTTCTATCGATTTATTTAGATTTCCAAATGTTGTAAGAGGTATGTTTCTACTTTTTGGGTACCTCATTAGTTAAATATCATGTAATTTAAATTGTTTTATATTTTTTACCAATATAAAGGACGTGTTTCTACCTTTTAGTAGGTGTCCTATTTAGCTTAGACATATATGATGTAAGGGCATGTTTCCATCTTCGGATGGGTGTCCATTTACTTGCTTTCTTTGGACATTGCCTTGATTTTTAATATAACGATGCTTTATTTCAATTGTTGCGTGTAATATGGATGATATTGTTAGACATAAGAATTTTATAATATTAAGACCTGTAAAGGAGGCCAGTTCCAATGAACCGAGCATTGTGGGGGTGCTGGGACATTTCTCAACTTCCCCACACGTACCTAACTTTTCGAACCCATTAGGGGGTTGGGGATTCCTTAGGAATCGAGTCATCCACCCCTTTCTTTTTCCAGGCCCGTCCGGGTGGCGACTCCATTTTCTCTGGACCTAGGTCCGTGTTCTTTAAGGCCCCGAGCCTAAACAGTGCTGAAGTCGCAAGAACCATTCCACCGGGAGTGGGGGAAAAAATCCCCGCTCACAGTGTGTCATAGCTACTGTGTTGTTAGAGGATTAACATGACCAGTGACATGTCCATGTCACTGAGTGTGTCATAGCTTCTGTGTTGGAGGAGGATTGACACGTGTAGTGACACACCCATGTCACTGAGCGTATCAAAGCTTCTGTGTTGTGGGTTTAGGACACGGTCTGGGACACACCCGTGTTGTTGAACGTGTCAAGTGTAGAGTTTTCCCTAGATAGCTCTCTTCCTTATTTTCTTATGTGTATCACTAAGTGAGTATGTATAATCACCTTTGGATTAGGTTTTGAAGAGATTTGAGTTACCCAAGCCAAGGATTGAGGGATATCTTGAAAGAGGAGGTTGATAGAGTGGTGTTGCTGCTTTTAGAGGTAAGTACAAACTTTGAATGATTGCATCCATTTACATGACATTGGGACTTAACACATTTAGTTGAAAAAAAATGTATTAAGTTACTTGATATTTTTTTGATGAATGAGTAATGTGTTATAATATGCATAATGTGAATTATGATGATGTATCAAAGAAATTGAGTAATATGTTGTCAATGAAAAGAAATGTGGAATAATGTGATAAGATAAGTGAAATTGATATTGATACAAAAGAGAAGAATGAGAAAGGTGAGAAAATGATGATATATTAAGGCAATGTGCCTAATTTGATCATGAGAAAATAAGAATGGAATTATGAAAGTATTTGATAATGAGATAAATGAACAAATTGTATGCCTAGTATGTTATTCAATTTTTAGAGTTCTGGGTTTGGCGGCTATGAATTGCTGGGCAGGTACAAAGACAGGGTCGTAAGCCTAGCCCAGCTGATAAATGTGATGTTTTTGGGGTGAAAAGATCGGGTCATAAGCCTCAAAAACAAATCCTTAAAGCTAGACTGAGTGAAAAGATCGGGTCGTAAGCTCAGATCTAGTTGGATTATCCATGGATATATATATATTGCCTACGGGGCTAGACACATGGTGTCATTATGGACCAAATCAGTAACTTTGAAATTTGAATAGAATATTAGATCCTTTTTGGGCCCATGCTTGTCTTTATTTTAATGTGAATTATGAAATGTGATGCAAATGATTAATATGTTGAGATATAATGTAATGAGTTGTTATATTCACATGTGTTATGCACTAGCATTGCATTAATCTATATTGAATCAATGTTTGTACCATTAAGCTTTTTGCTTAGCGTGATTGTGGTCCATCGAGCAGGTGACTGGGTAGATCTAGTTGTGCCGAAGAGCTCGTCTAGACCGAGTCGAGTCTAGGCATGAGATTTTGAGATCAGAGTTGTTAGTGGACATCAAGATCAGAGACGAACTGCCAACATGTATAAATTCTATATTTTTTTAAACATTGATTTTATGTATACATATGTATATTCCACTGTTTATTAAACAAATTTTTTGGATAAACTTTTTGGTAATGAAATTAAATATGTTTTAACAAGTAATATATCACCTATTATTTTTATGATGTTAATTGTATGTTTTAAGATTATATAAATTTTATAAATGATGATTTGATGTTAAAGTTAAAGATTGATTTGTTTTTAATGGATTGTGACATTCTTGTATCTGGCATACATGTATTACATATGTGGGTATATGTGGTGTACGTATATTGGGTATAAAGGTGTTACAATTGTTTTGGTATCAGAGCCTAAGTTTGAGGTTCTTAACCTAGGTAAATTGTAAGAAAAAGAAAATTTTGGTTTTTAAAATATGGTTTTAAAATAAGATGCATGCATTAGCACTAGCAGTTTCTGATCTTTGATGAGGTAATTTCTACTGTGTTTACAGATTTAGGTAGTGATAGTGTCTCAGTCACGTCAGTCTGTAGAAGGTAGTGCTGAGAGTGTAGCTCCTGTTGAGGGTAGAGATGGAGCTAGAGTTGAGATAGCTGGAGAGGCAACTGTTCCTGTGCCAGAGAGACCAGCTACTGATCAGATTCCGCCGGTTTGGTTACGACATATGGTAGATTTGTTGAGGTAGGCTCCAGTGCAGCAGCCACCATTGCAACCACAGCCGCAAGTACCGATGAGGCAGTATGATAAACTGAGAAAGTTTGGAGCTGAGGATTTCATTGGTACTACAGATCCTGCAGTCACTGAGCAGTGGTTAGATAGAGTTCAGAGGGTATTCATTCAGCTGCAAGCTACTCATAAAGAAAATTTTAATTATGCTAGATCCCTTCTGCAGAGAGATGCATATGACTGGTGGAAGACGGTTCCACATGCTATGGATGATCCACCAACCTTGACTTATAGTGATTTTTTATGGGAATTTGAGCAAAAGTATACTCCGAGGGAGTATAAAGATGCAAAGAAGATGGATTTTCTGAGTCTGAAATAGGATAACCGGACTGTGACAGAGTATGAGATTGAGTTTATCCGGTTGAGTCACTATGCCGGTGGGATTATTTTAGATGAGATAGACCAGTGTAGGAGATTTGAGGAGGGGTTGAGACCCTCTATTATGTATATTGTCGCAGGCTCCCGGTATCAGGATCTTTCCCAGCTAGTTGCAGCTACCAGGAGTGTTGAGAGAGCATAGGGTATTGTAGCAGCTACTACTGAGGAGGAGACCAGAGTTAGGAGACCCCAATTTGAGGTAGGGTCTTCATCTGCAAAGAGAGGCTGAGGATGTCATTTTTAGAGGTTTAGTTGGGGCCAGAGGCAGCCTGGTAGGTCAGTACCACATCAGAGGCAGAGATTGAGACCTATAGTTTCTGTGGCTAGTGCACGGACCCTAGTGGCTCAGAGGTCTGCTCCACCTACATGTGTTCATTGTGGTAGAGCATACGGAGGTGATTGCTGGTGGAGAGGTACTTTGGGAGTGTGTTTCAGATGTGGATCACCAAATAATTTTGTCAGAGATTATCCAGAGTGACTAGTGGATAGACAGGCAGATTCTGCAGCTTCTCGACTTAGTATCATAGGAGGTCGTAGTGGCAGAGGTTTTAGTAGAGGTGGTCGACCTGGGTTTAGTCAGAGAGGAGGCTCTACATTCGTAGGCAGTAGGCCAAATGAGGCTGGGCTATCTCAGTAGGTTTATGTGATGCAAAGGTAGCCGGATGCTTCAGCCGTCATTGCGGGTACATTTTCTTTATTTGGCATTTCATTTCTTACTCTGATAGATCCTGGATCTACGCATTCTTACATAAGTACATCCATCTTGCCTGTGTCTAAATTGCATTTCAAGTCCCTAGGATTTGATATTTTGGTGACTAATCCTTTAGGGCATAGTGTGGTAGTTAGCAAGGTGCATCGTAATAGTTCAGTTGAGGTGTAAGATGAGGAATTCCTTGGGGATCTGATTGAGATGCCTTTTAAGGAGTATGATCTAATCTTAGGCATGGATTGGTTATCCAAGCATGGGGCTATGGTAGATTGTCAAAAGAAGTGTGTTACCATGAGAATCGGTGATGGTAGAAGTGTGATGGTATATAGTGAGCAGAGACATCTTGCATCCATGTTTGTTTTAGAAGGATGATTCAGAAGGGATGTCAGGCTTATCTTGCTCATGTTGTGGATACCAGAGTAGTGGATTCTCAGCTTCATAGTATACCCACTGTTGCTGAATTCCTAGATATTTTTCCTGAGAAGTTTCCAGGGATACCTCCTGAGAGAGAGGTTGAGTTTGGTATAGATTTGTTGCCTAGTACCACTCATATCTCTATTACTCCTTATCAAATGGCACCTGCTAAGTTGAGAGAGTTGAAGGTGTAGTTGTAGGAGTTGTTGGATAAAGGGTTTGTTTGCCCAAGTGTGTCTCTGTGAGGAGTGCCTGTTTTGTTTGTGAAGAAGAATGATGGCACCTTAAGATTGTGCATTGATTAATGGCAGTTAAATAAGGTAACCATAAATAACAAGTATCCTTTACCTCGGATAGATGATCTCTTAGATCAGTTGAAAGGAGTAGCAGTTTTCTCTAAGATTGATTTGAGATAAGGGTACAGATAATATTAAGACCTGCAAAGGAGGCCAGTTCTAATGAATTGGGCATTTTGGTGGTGCTGGGTCATTTCTCATCTTCCCCACATGTACCTAACTTTCTGAACCCATTAGGGGTTGGAGATTCCTTAGGAATCGAGTAATCCACCCCTTTCTTTTTCTCAGCCAGTCCGGGTGGAGACTCTATTTTATCTGAGCTTAGGCCTGTGTTCTCCAAGGCCCCAAGCCTAAACAGTGCCGAAGTCGCAAGAACCATTCCACCAGGAGTGGGGGCAAAAATCCTCGCTCAGAGTGACGACTCCACTGGGGATAAGAGAAGTTGATTCCATTGGTCTTTATATTATTCTATTCTTTCTTATCATGATATTATCCATTGCATCGTGTGCATGAGTTAGGACGCCTATGTTACCCGTGTTGTGTTATGTAAGGGATACCATACTTTAACTCAAGGTATGGAGATCGAGCATGGCATAACTACTCATAGCATTGTACCTTTTGGTATATACTTGCTATGGGAACCTAAGCCTTTTAACATTAAGACTAAAGCTCATGTAATTGGCCTAGTTACTTTCCTTAGGTTTTTTACCCCAAATGCTTGTTGTTTACTATGGTTAATTTATCTTGGCTTAAATCATAACTTATTTGGTTTGTTCTTTTTCTAGTATGACCTAAGTACATTGTAAGTTCAAATAAATTTTTCTTTAAAATCTAAAAGGGCAAGGCTATTTTTAAAACTTTTCAAGATGGTCTTTGGACATAAAACTTTTCTAAAAACAAATCAAAAATTCTTTTCTCATGACTCAAATACAAAGTCAAAAATCCATTTTTTTAAAATCTTTTTACTATTTTTGCTTTTCATCTAATCTTTTCTTTAAAAAGAGCTTACAAATTATTTAGGTCAATTATGGAATACCAAAATCAATTGTGAGCCTAGTTTATACTAATAATGTCACATCCGTCACCGCATTTATGCATAGCAGTCACGTGCATAGTGAGAGAGAGGGGAAAGGAGAAGATAATTCCCGACAACGGGCCTAGATAAGGCTATAGGACTAAAGGGGCCTAATTGAAGAAATCCAAAAGTTTTAGGGAGGTGACTGTAATTTCAAATAGTCTTGGGGAGGTGACTGTAATTTCAAAAAGTTTTGGGGAGGTGAATGTAATTTTTAAAAGTTGTACTGGATGTTCTTAATAGTGCACATAACATATTCTAAAAATGGAGAGTAGAGAAAAATCGGGTCGCAACGACGCGTAACGGTTTTTCCAGAAAACGCACGGTTTGGAAGATATAGGGGATTTTGACTAGGGACATGTTGGTCATTATTAATTAAAATTTATACATGAATCTAAAATAGGAAATAAAAACACGAGTGAGTAGAGGACGTCGAGGGGTTGAATATGAAACGATCGTCAGTAGAAATGGAGCCCGGGCAAAACCCGAATCACGTAAGGACCTAAAGGGAATTTTTACAAAAGTTAAGGGCATGAGCGTAATTTTTATAAATTAGTTCAAAATCAAGAATGAATGACGGAAATGGAAACTAGAGGTTGAAAGGAGGAGAACGGTACATTTTACGCGTCGTAAAACCACCCGGTTAGGAACAAAAGGCAAAACCTTCAATTGAAGGGTATTTTGGTCTTTTCACTTCCACCCAAGCACCAAGGGGGACATGTGAGATAATTTGAGGGTTAATTTGGTAAATTTCCAAGGGAGGACACATGGCATAGTAATTTTCTAGAAAAGGACACATGGAAAAATCTTGTTTAAAGACACTTTTGGGTTGGATTAATCTTAACCCTCCAAAATGAAATTAATTAAATAAATGGAAAATGGAAAAATATAAAAAGGGAGAGAAGGATGATTAAAGAACTAAGAACACATATTTTTCTCTCCATTTTGAGAGGTATGGCCGAATTCTCTCCACCAAAAAAAGGGAAGGAATTTTTCAAGTGTTCAAATGGATTTTTGGAAGGAAAAGCTTAATTTTAAGGTAAGGATTCCAATTCTAGCTTTAGTTTATTCATTTGATTGATAGTTTTCAAGTTATCAATGAAATAAAAGTTGGGAAGATTATGGGAAAGTTAAGAAAGTGAAGAGAAATTAGATTAAATGATCCATACATATAGAAGTGATGAATAAATAGTAATTAGTAGCTTTAGATAGCAAGAATCAAGGCTTGAACATATGGTTTTTATCATGTTCTTATTATGGAAATTATGAAAATTATAGGAAATCAAAGGGATAAAGAAGAAGAAGGGAAGAAAGAATAGGACAAGCAAGGAACAAAGCAAATAAACAAGGTTTGGTACTTTACCATAAAAGGAATTTTATTTTTCTTACAAACTTTGGTTTATGGAATTTTTGATGTTGATGCTTAAATGTATTGATTGAGTTTAAATTAAATGTTTGAGTTATGTTCTTGGTTTCTTATGGCAATTGAGTTGTTTAAATTTAATTTAAACCAAGTGTTTTGAGAAAAATTTTGGCAAGTTGATTTGATGAACTTTAATTAGTTGATTTAAGTTAAACATGCAAAAGTTGTCAAAGGGAAGTGTTTGAATCTTCACTTTATCATTAAAGAAGCCTTCATATTGATTTGAAAAAGAAAAATAAACTATCCCATGTATTTCATATGTTTGGGCCGAAATGGTTCCAAAATGGCAGATTTCTGGATCTTTTTGTGGCAGTTGTTTGAAGTAGCAAATGAATGAATTTTTCAACGAAATTTTATGTGTAATTAGTTAACATATGAAATAAGTTTTATGTAAAATTTTAATAAAAAATAAGATCGTTTACTTGGTCAAATGGAAGACTGAAGTGGACTGAAATTTTGATGAAAACCCAGATTTTACTATTCATATGGTCATGCCATTTGCGTTGCCGATTTTACGTGCCGCGATACTATTCATTTGGTCAATTTGTGATCTTTTGAGGAATGCTTTGAAATGTTTGATATGTTTATTGTTGATGTTAAATATGTGAAAAAGGGTAATGGTTTGACTAAAGAATGTGGTGCGCGGCGTAAATGGCAAAGTGCAACGGAAATTAAAATAATTTCTCGAGTCATTCTAAAATGAAGTTTGAGACTTAAATTGAATTGTTTTAACCTTTATGCTCTACTGGATAGTTGGGAGTGGTAGATAAGGGTATGGTGTGTAATATCCCAAAGTGTGCCCTAGAAGTTTTGATAATTGTTGTTTTAATTGAATTTAATGTATATGTGTAATTGGAAAGAGAAAGGAAGTGAAGAGAGAGTGTATATGTTGTATATATATCAATATATACAACATATACAAGTCAAGTGAGTGGAGGTTAAAAGATGGTTAGTTAATGATTTTAAATTAATTAAGTTAATTAGTGGAAATGGAAAATTAAGTGAGTGGAATGAGATATTTTAATATTTTAATATTAATGCTTGGAGGAGAGGGTTTTGAGGAGATAGTGGATGAGATTTGACTTTGATTTCTTTCTTTTCTTCTTTCTTTCTCCGTGGTCCATTTCCTTTTCTCTTCTTTTGGCCGGCTATCAAAGAATCAAGAGAGCAAGGAAGAGATTTGATCTTCTAAACTCAAGATTTAAGGAAGTTTTCAAGTGACCAAGTTGGAAATTTAAGAGTTTCTTCATCCTTGGTAAGTTTCCTCTTGATTCCTTGATTTTCTTTTAAGATGTGTTTGAGTTTGTTGGTTGATTGTTGATGGTATGTGTATATGTTTGATTAAGATGTATTTAAGAGTGTTTGGTTTAATTGATTTTTGATGTTGGTGTTAGATTGTAAAGAAGGAGTTAGGTTTGATGTTGAAAGAGTAAGAGTTGTGGGTATGTGGTGGTTGAAAGTGGTGTTTGATGTATGTTTTGAAGTGTTTTGGTGTTTTTGCAAGTTATTATGGTTTTTGGGTGTGTTTAGTTCAGTTTGTTTGAAGTGAAAAATGGTGGAAGAAAGTGGTTTATTGGTTGTGTTGTTGTTGTTGCCGGAATCTGGATTTTTGACCTGACACGCCCATGAGCACGGCCAAGTCTTTGGGCATGTCGATGGTTCTATGTTGTAGTAGCATTTACACGTCCAGTGACATGCCCATGTCACTGAGCGTTTCATAGCTACTGTGTTGGTGAAGGATTCACACGACCATGAACATGCCCATGTTGTTGGACGTGTCAATGTTTCTGTGAGGCAGAATGTACTACACGTTCAGTGACACGCCCGTGGTCCTGAGCGTGTCAAAGCTTCTGTGTTGTGAGATTAGGGCACAGTTAGGGACATGCCCGTGTTGTTGAGCGTGTCATGTGTAGAGTTTGCCCTAGTTAGACCTTAGTCTTATTATCTCATGTGTATTATTCTTTTTGGATTAGGTCTTGAACAAGATAATTTTCCCTAATTCAAGTTGTGATGAAGTGTGGGCAAAAGGAAGAGTATAGAGTAGTATGAGTATTCTTAAGGTAAGTACAAGCTACATGGTTGCATGCATTTATATGATTTTGATACTTAACATGTTTGATTGTACATATGTTAAGTAATTGATTACATTGTTACTTCATGTGATAAATGTTATGGTTGGTATAATGTGAATTGATTAATGTAAATTGACATATAATGAGATGTGAAACCAATGTGGTTGGTTATAATGATGTAAATGACATAATTGAGGCATGTTTGTCTAGATGATATGTAATGCAATTGATGATATATATATATATACTCTCTTGATGAGATATGGAACCATGGTTGTTGGCTAAAATGATAATGATGCTAATGAGATGATTGAGGCATGGTTGCCTAAGTGATGATGAGTAAATGAGAATGGAATTTATAATGAAATAACTAATGAATTGTGTGGCTAATATGTTATTCCATTTTCAGAGTTTTGTTGTTGGTGGCATGCCTATGGTAACAATCTCTTGAAGTTAGGTTGGGCTTGATCCTTGAAGCCAAGTTGGGTTGAAGTTTAACATGTGTTACTCCCCTTGAAGCTTGGTTGGGTCTAGTCCTTGAAGCATAATTGAGATGTTACAACCCTTGAAGCTAGGTTGGGTTTGGTTCTTGAAGCCAAGTTGGGTTGATACTTAGCATGCTTTGTTCCCCTTGAAGCTTGGTTGAACCTAAATCCTTGAAGCCTAGTTGGGATAATGATAATGATAAATGTGATAATTAAACCAAAACATTAACTCTGAAAGTTGAATGGCATATTAGTGTCTTTTGGGCCCATTCTTGTCTTTGTTTTCAATGTGATTCTTGAATGGTGAAACATACTTGTGAGATATAATGATATGAAATTGATTGTGTGACATTGACATTTCATTGAAACATAGTATTATTATAGTTTGTATCACTAAGCCGTTGGCTTAGCGCGATTATGGTTTATCGCGCAGGTGATAGCGAAGAACCGGAGAGTTCCTCTAGGCCGAGAGAGTCTAGATCTTGAAGTGTTGATAGTGGAGCTTAAATATCAAAGACATATTGCCAAACATTTATATATATTTTATGTTTTGTAAAACTTGAGTTTGATGTATATGTATTTGTAAAAACATTTGTTATATTTTTCGTTGCGTTTTAAATAAACACTTTATTTATTGTGTTTATAATTTCTTTTAAATGATTTAAATTTGTTCATGTTTTTTTTTGAAAATGGATGAGTCGTTTGTTTAGTAAATAGTGGCATACCTATATTCAGTATACGTTTATTACGATCGTATTAGCATGCTGTGTACGTATACGGGGTATAGGGTTGTTACAATTGTTTTGGTATCAGAGCCTAGGTTTGAGATTCTCAACCTAGGTGAAGTGTAAGAAAAAGAAAATTTTGGTTTTTAAAGTGGGTTTTTGAGTAAAATACATGTTTTGGCATGGCAGTCTTTGATCTTTAATGAGGAATATTCTGCTGTGTTTGCAGATATAGGTAGTAATGGAGTTCCATTCACGTCAGACTGTAGAAGGAAGTACTGAGAGTGTAGCTCCAGGAGAGAGTAGAGAGGGAGCTAGAGTTGATAGAGTTAGTGAGGTACCTGTTTCTGTGCCAGAGAGATCAGCTGCAGAGGAGGTTCAGCCAGGTTGGTTAAGGCAGGTGATAGAACTATTGAGGCCAGCTCTAGTGCAGCCACCACCACCACCACAGCCTCAGGTACCAGTAAGACATTATGATGACTTGAGAAAATATGGGACTGAAGATTTCTTGGGCACTACTGATCCTGTAGTGGCTGAGCAGTGGTTGGATAAAGTGCAGAGGATATTCATTCAGTTGCAAGCCACTTCGGATGAGAAATTTGATTATGGTAGATCCCTCCTTCAGAAAGATGCCTATGACTGGTGGAAGACAGTTCCTCATGCCATGGATGATCCACCTACATTATCCTATGGTGATTTTCTAAGGGAATTCGAGCAGAAATATACTCCGAGGGAGTATAAAGATATTAAGAAGATGCAATTTTTGAATTTGAGGCAAGACAACCGGATGGTGATAGAATATGAGATTGAATACATCCGGTTGAGTCGTTATGCCTGGGGAATTATCTCTGATGGAATAGATCGGTGCAGAAGATTTGAGGAGGGATTGAGACCCTCTATAATGTTCATTGTGGCTGGTTCTCGGTACCAGGATTTCTCTCAGCTTGTTGCAGCAGCTAGAAGTGTTGAGAGAGCGCAGAGCATTGCAGCAGCTGCTTCTGAGGAGGAGACTAGAGTAAGGAGACCCCAATTTGAGGCAGGGTCTTCATCTGTGAAGAGGGGTAGAGGAAGTTTTGTTTCGAGGATCAGTAGGAGTCAGAGACAGTCGGGCAGATCAGTGCAGTATCAGAGGCAGAGGCCGAGACCGACAGTCTCTGTAGCAAGTGCCCCGACTCCCGTGATGCAGAGGTCTACTCCACCTGTATGTGTTCACTGTGGCAAGTCACATGGGGGTGTTTGTTGGAAGACTGGTGTATCTGGAGTATGCTTTAGATGTGGGTCACCAGATCATTTTATTAAAGATTGCCTTGAGATGCAAGATGATAGGCAGACAAATACTGCAGTTTCTCGACCCAGTGTCAGCAAAGGTGGTCGAGGGGGCAGAGGTTTCAGTAGAGGTGGTAGACCCGAGTTTAGTCAGAGAGGAGGATCTTTATCTAGAGGCAGTAGGCCAGATGAGGCCGGATCTTCTCAGAGGGTATATGTAATGCAGAGGCAGCCAGATGCTTCAGCAGTTATAGCGGGTAGATTTTCTTTATTTGGCATTTCAGTACTTGCTTTGATTGATCTAGGATCTACTCATTCATATATAAGTGCATCTGTCTTGCCTGTGTTTGAATCGCATTTCGAGTCCTTAGGATTTGATGTTTTAGTGACAAATCCTTTAGGACATAGTGTTGTGGTGAGTAAGGTGCATCGTAATAGTGTAGTTGTGGTGCAAGGTGAAGAGTTTCTGGGTGATCTAATTGAAATGCCTTTTAAGGAGTATGATTTCATCTTAGGCATGGATTGGTTGTCTAAGCATGGAGCTGTGGTAGACTGTCAAAAGAAGTGTGTTACCTTGAGAATCGGTGAAGGTAGAAGAGTAATGGTGTCTAGTGAGCAGAGACAACTTGCATCCTTGTTTGTATCAGCTTTTACAGCTAGAAAGTTGATTAAAAAAGGGTGTGATACTTATCTTGCTCATGTGGTGGATACCAGAGTAGTAGGTTCTCAACTTGATAGTATACCCACAGTTGCAGATTTTTCGATGTGTTTCCTGAGGAGTTGCCAGGGTTACCCCCTGAGAGAGAGGTTGAGTTTGGTATTGAGTTGTTGCCTGGTACCACTCCCATCTCTATTACTCCTTATCGAATAGCACCTCCTGAGTTGAGAGAGTTGAAGGTGCAGTTGCAGGAGTTGTTGGATAAAGGGTTTATTCGCCCTAGTGTTTCTCCATGGGGAGCTCCTATTTTGTTTGTGAAGAAGAAAGATGGTACTATGAGGTTATGTATCGATTATAGGCAATTGAACAAGATGACTATAAAGAATAAGTATCCTTTGCCTAGAATTGATGATCTCTTTGATCAATTAAAAGGAGCAGCAGTGTTTTCTAAGATTGATTTGAGATCGGGGTACCATTAGTTAAGGGTTAGAGCTGAAGATGTTCCTAAGACAGCTTTTTGCACAAGGTATGGGCATTATGAGTTCTTGGTGATGCCTTTTGGGTTGACGAATGCACCTGCAGCTTTCATGGATTTGATGAATAGGGTGTTTAGACCCCATCTAGATCAATTTGTAGTGGTTTTCATTGATGATATTTTGGTGTATTCACGTAATAAGGAGGAGCATGATAAGCATCTGCGGATTGTGTTACAGATCTTGAGAGAGAAGTAGTTGTATGCTAAGCTGTTAAAGTGTGAGTTTTGGCTTGATCAAGTGACTTTTCTTGGTCATATAGTTTCAGCAGGTGGTATAAGAGTTGATCCAAGTAAAGTTGAAGCTATTTTGAATTGGAGTCCACCAAAGTCAGTGACTGAAGTTAGAAGTTTTCTGGGTTTGGCAGGCTATTATCGACGCTTTGTGAAAGGTTTTTCTTTAATAGCTACTCCACTCACCAGATTACTTCGAAAAGGAGTTAGATTTGTGTGGACAGATCAGTGTCAAACTAGTTTTGAGCAGTTGAAAGAAATGTTGACTCAAGCACCTGTTCTTACTTTACCCGTGGAAGATAAACCATATGTGATTTACAGTGATACTTCACATAATGGTTTAGGATGTGTTTTGATGCAAGAGGGTAAAGTCATAGCTTATGCTTCTCGGCAGTTGAAGCCGCACGAGCTTAATTATCCGACTCATGATTTGGAGTTAGCAGCTATAGTATTTGCTTTGAAGATTTGGCGACACTACCTGTATGGAGAGAAATGTTTTATCTATACGGATCATAAAAGTTTGAAATATTTAGATGTTCAGAAGGAGCTAAATCTTCAGCAAAGGCAATGGTTAGAACTGATTAAAGACTACGACTGTTTGATTGATTATCATCCTGGTAAGGCAAATGTAGTTGCTGATGCCTTGAGTCGAAAGTCTTTGGCAGGTTTGGCTGTTTATTCGCTCTCGTTGCTTGTTGAATTGAGAGCGTTGCATGCTAGTTTTGAGGCATGTGATGATGGTGCATTATTGGCTCATTTGCAGTTGAGACCAGTATTGTTGGATCATATTAAGGAGGCTCAATTGGTAGATGAGAAAATTCAGAAGATTATTTCAGATTGTCATAATGGGAAGAGCCGAGATTTCTATGTGAAAAATGATGGTAGCCTTTGGTTCAAGGATAGGTTGTGTGTTCCTGATGATGATAGTTTGAAAAAGATTATTTTAGAGGAAGCACACCAATCGGTTTTTGCTATGCATCCGGGTAGTACAAAGATGTACTATGATTTGAAACAACACTACTGGTGGTATGGTATGAAGAGAGATATAGCGGAATTTGTGTCCAAATGTCTCACTTGTCAGAGGGTGAAAGCTGAGCATCAAGTTCCAACAGGGTTGCTTCAACCTTTAACAGTGCCTGAATGGAAATGGGAGAGAGTGACAATGGATTTTGTATCTGGGTTGCCATTGACTCAGAAGAAGTATGATGCTATCTGGGTGATTGTTGATCGATTGACTAAGACAGCTCATTTTCTTCCAGTTCGGATGGATTATTCTCTTGAAAGGTTGGCTGAGTTATATATAAGAGAGATAGTGAAATTGCATGGAGTCCCAATTTCTTTAGTATCTGATCAAGATCACCGGTTTACTTCGAGGTTTTGGATGAGTTTACATGGTGCATTGGGTTCTCGATTACACTTTAGTACTGCTTTTCATCCACAGACAGATGGGCAGTCAGAGAGAGTGATACAGATTATTGAGGATATGTTGAGAAGCTGTGTTATTGATTTCTCTGGAAGTTGGGACAGATTTTTGCCACTTGTGGAATTTGTTTACAACAACAGTCATCAATCCAGTATTGGTATGACACCATTTGAGGCATTATATGGTAGAAGATGCAGAACACCTTTATGTTGGAATGAAATTGGAGAGGGCAAGTTAATTGGTCCTGATTTGGTTAAAGAGACTGAAGAGAAAGTGAAGATAATTCAGAATTGGTTAAAAGCTGCTTCAGATCGGCAAAAATCTTATTCAGATTTGAAGAGGAGAGACATAGATAAAGTATTTTTGAAAGTATCTCCTTGGAAAAAGATTTTAAGATTTGGTCGTAAAGGAAAACTGAGTCCTCGTTTTATTGGACCGTATGAGGTATTGGAAAGAGTTGGACCAGTTGCGTATCGACTTGCTTTACTGCCTAAATTGGATAGAATTCACAATGTCTTCCATGTTTCTATGTTGCGGAGGTATAGATCAGACCCATCTCATGTTTTACCAGTTGAATCTATTGAGGTGAGTCCGCATCTCACATTTGAAGAAGAACCAATTGCTATTCTAGCACATGAAGTAAAAGAGTTGAGAAATAAGAAAGTGCCATTAGTGAAAGTTCTTTGGAAAAACCATGGTAGAGAAGAGGCCACTTGGGAAAATGAGCAAGCAATGCGAGATCAATATCCTCAACTATTTCGAACTTGAGATCAGGTAATTTCGAGGATGAAATTTCTTTTAGAGGGGGATAATTGTAAAATCCCAAAGTGTGCCCTAGAAGTTTTGATAATTGTTGTTTTAATTGAATTTAATGTATATGTGTAATTGGAAAGAGAAAGGAAGTGAAGAGAGAGTGTATATGTTGTATATATATCAATATATACAACATATACAAGTCAAGTGAATGGAGGTTAAAAGATGGTTAGTTAATGATTTTAAATTAATTAAGTTAATTAGTGGAAATAGAAAATTAAGTGAGTGGAATTAGATATTTTAATATTTTAATATTAATGCTTGGAGGAGAGGGTTTTGAGGAGATAGTGGATGAGATTTGACTTTGATTTCTTTCTTTTCTTCTTTCTTTCTTTCTTTCTTTCTCCGTGGTCCATTTCCTTTTCTTTCCTTTTCTCTTCTTTTGGCCGGCTATCAAAGAATCAAGAGAGCAAGGAAGAGATTTTATCTTCTAAACTCAAGATTTAAGGAAGTTTTCAAGTGACCAAGTTGGAAATTTAAGAGTTTCTTCATCCTTGGTAAGTTTCCTCTTGATTCCTTGATTTTCTTTTTAAGATGTGTTTGAGTTTGTTGGTTGATTGTTGATGGTATGTGTATATGTTTGATTAAAATGTATTTAAGAGTGTTTGGTTTAATTGATTTTTGATGTTGGTGTTGGATTGTAAAGAAGGAGTTAGGTTTGATGTTGAAAGAGTAAGAGTTGTGGGTATGTGATGGTTGAAAGTGGTGTTTGATGTATGTTTTGAAGTGTTTTGGTGTTTTTGCAAGTTATTATGGTTTTTGGGTGTGTTTAGTTCAGTTTGTTTGAAGTGAAAAATGGTGGAAGAAAGTGGTTTATTGGTTGTGTTGTTGTTGTTGCCGGAATCTGGATTTTTGACCTGACACGCCCATGAGCACGGCCAAGTGTTGGTGAAGGACTTTGGCTCAGGCTCTAAAGTAGAGGTTTCTGTGTTGGTGAAGGACTGAGTGTGTCATAGTTACTGTGTTGGTGAAGGATTGACACGACCATGAACACGCCCATGTTATTGGATGTGTCAATGTTTCTGTGAGGCAGAATGTACTACACGTTCAGTGACACGCCCGTGGTCCTGAGCGTGTCAAAGCTTCTGTGTTGTGAGTTTAGGGCATGGTTAGGGACACGCCCGTGTTGTTGAGCGTGTCATGTGTAGAGTTTGCCCTAGTTAGACCTTACTCTTATTATCTCATGTGTATTATTCTTTTTGGATTAGGTCTTGAAGAAGATAATTTGCCCTAATTCAAGTTGTGATGAAGAGTGGGAAAAAGGAAGAGTATAGAGTAGTATGAGTATTCTTAAGGTAAGTACAAGCTACATGGTTGCATGCATTTATATGATTTTGATACTTAACATGTTTGATTGTACATATGTTAAGTAATTGATTACTTCATGTGAGAAATGTTATGATTGGTATAATGTGAATTGATTAATGTAAATTGAGATATAATGAGATGTGAAACCAATGCGGTTGGTTATATTGATGTAAATGACATAATTGAGGCATGTTTGCCTAGATGATATGTAATGCAATTGATGATATATATATATATACTCTCTTGATGAGATATGGAGCCATGGTTGTTGGCTAAAATGATAATGATGCTAATGAGATGATTGAGGCATGGTTGCCTAAGTGATTATGAGTAAATGAGAATGGAATTGATAATGAAATAACTAATGAATTGTGTGGCTAATGTGTTATTCCATTTTCAGAGTTTTGTTGTTAGTGGCATGCCTATGGTAACAATCTCTTGAACTTAGGTTGGGCTTGATCCTTGAAGCCAAGTTGGGTTGAAGTTTAACATGTTTTACTCCCCTTGAAGCTTGGTTGGGTCTAGTCCTTGAAGCCTAATTGAGATGTTACAACCCTTGAAGCTAGGTTGGGTTTGGTTCTTGAAGCCAAGTTGGGTTGATACTTAGCATGCTTTGTTCCCCTTGAAGCTTGGTTGAACCTAAATCCTTGAAGCCTAGTTGGGATAATGATAATGATAAATGTGATAATTAAACCAAAATATTAACTCTGAAAGTTGAATGGCATATTAGTGTCTTTTGGGCCCATGCTTGTCTTTGTTTTCAATGTGATTCTTGAATGGTGAAACATACTTGTGAGATATAATGATATGAAATTGATTGTGTGACATTGACATTTCATTGAAACATAGTATTATTATAGTTTGTATCACTAAGTTGTTGGCTTAGCGCGATTATGGTTTATCGCGCAGGTGACAGAGAAGAACTGGAGAGTTCCTCTAGGTTGAGTAGAGTCTAGATCTTGAAGTGTTGATAGTGGAGCTTAAAGATCAAAGACATATTGCCAAACATGTATATATATATTATGTTTTGTAAAACTTGAGTTTGATGTATATGTATTTGTAAAAAAATTTGTTATATTTTCCTTTGCGTTTTAAATAAACTCTTTATTTATTGTGTTTATAATTTCTTTTAAATGATTTAAATTTGTTCATTTTTTTTTTGAAAATGGATGAGTCGTTTGTTTAGTAAATAGTGGCATACCTATATTCAGTATACGTATATTATGATCGTATTAGCATGCTATGTACGTATACGGGGTATAGGGGTGTTACATGGTGCACTATACTAACTTATCCAGTACTGCCACTTATTGTGTTTGATACACCCCGGCGGTTACCTTCGGGTATAGGCCGTGGAGCGGAGATGTTGTGAAATTGTGATTGGAATGCTCCGGCGGTTACCTACGGGTATAGGCCATAGAGCGGAATTGGTTATAACCATGGTGGTGAGGCCACCTATGTTACAGTGGTGAGGGCCACTGCCTTATCGCTATGGTTCCCTATATGCCAGTAGAGCCTGAGCCAAAGTGTTGTTTTTCTAAAACTACGTACTGCAATATGAGTTTGAATTATGGTTTTTACAATTGTTGAAAGTATAGCTAGACTGAATGGACAATAACTTCCATTGGTTTAATGTTGGTTGATTTTTGATTTAATTATTTCCTTTTAGTTCAAATGCTTTCATGTTTTACTTATATTTTCATCGGTAAAGTACCCACTGAGCGTCATTGCTCAGCGAGTTAAGTTTTCTTGACTCGTAGGTTCGGAGCAGTAGATTTCGGTGATTAGCATCGAGCAGCACAACACAACGCAGCACCTCAGAGTAGCCTTTCATTTCCTATATTATGAGTTAGCTAGTTGTGGCATGTATATGTATATGAAAATATAAGATTGAGAATTTCTATGTTATACTATACGTTAGTAGTATGTAATAATAAGAAACCTCTACTTTAATTTGTATTAGAAGTGTGAATTCTTCTTGCAGGTTTGTAGTTGAGGGTATAAGGTGGATTCATTGGGAGTGTATTGAAACTGATTGTATTCGCATTGGTTTGTGTAAAAAAGTTTTAAAAAATCAGAAAAAATCAGTTTTGTCGACACTTGGGACCCAAACTTCTAGGCGAAACTCTGGCAAAATTTATGTAAAATCGGAACAAAAATTTGACTAAGTAAAATTGGTAGCAACATTAGGTTAGTGTGGCGTCTCTACTCGGCTTACACATGTAGGCCGGGAAGGGGTGTTACAAAGAATGATTAATCATGGGCTTGTTTTTGGCATGAAACATTAGTTACTTTTTCAAGTGAGAAATCTATTTATAATAAGCCTCTTAATGTAGTTTTAATCCAATATAGCATAAAAGCTACTCTAGTTGATTGGATGGATTAAAGCATAATTAATGGAAATTATCATGAACTAATTTTCATTTTTAAATATAACTATTGGTTGAAAAGTTCAAAGGAACTTTTCGAAAACAAGATACCCCATGTTGGTATTTTGTTAACCATATACCTAGGAAAAGAGACTCTCCATCCGTGTGTGGAAGTTATAAGGTGGGAAGGAACATCCTATTTATCCTTGTTTGTTTATTGTTTATGCATACATGCATACATACATTTGCTTCTCATATCATTGATACTCTCTGGCTCGTAGCCCTGGATTATGATAGTTCAAAACTATACAACAATACCACCTACAACATTAATTTTGATTGAAGTGCTTCATTGGAAGGATGGATGCAAACCAGCTAAAGAATATAATCGATGAAGTTGTCGAAGCTAGGATGGCCAAGCTATGAGATCAATTAATTGAAATTATGAGACCTTAGTTGATTCAGATTTAGGAGATCATCAACAATGCTAACGAGGCATCTCCCATTGATGTAAAGAAGAAGGAAAAGGCAACATTAACAAGGAACATGTCTACTGATAGAGATCGAATGAAAAATGAGAGATCAATCCCTATTCTTCAAGACCAGTCGAACCATGTGCTGTCTAACAGGGGCAATAAGGGTAGCTACCACCCCAATGTGCAAAATCAACGGAAGAGAGAAGGTGTTGAGAAAAATGCAACAACTAAACTAATAAAGAAGCATAAATTTTCAGACTTAAGGGAACCTTTGTCAAAAATGTTAGAGAATCTAATGAAGAGGGATTTGCTACAACCATTAGTTCCTCAACCCTTGCTGAATCCTCTACCTCCAAACTTTGATACCAAAGTTTTTTGTCAATTTCATCAGACTTAAGGGCACAAGACAGATAAATGTGTTCGATTAAGGCATGAGATCCAAAATTTGATTGACAAAGGAAAGCTATCTGAGCCTGATAAGCCCAACACTAAGAATAATCCTCTGCCTAAATTTGGAAGGGCACCACCATTGGCAACCTTTATATAGAGTTTTATTTTGTCATCCTGTCATGATTTGGATAGAGAAGCTGGTAAAGAGGATGTACTACTAAGCAAAGTTGGACTAACTGTGGATGATGAAGCAATGATCCTTGATGATGAAAAAAATCCTTGCCCTTGATATGCCTAAATAAATGAAGTATCTTCGACTCCAACTCAATGAACCTCCCTTAGCTTGAAGTGTTGCTCTTTTTATTTTACTTCGCTTTCTTTAGTACTTATTAGGAACAATTATATTTTTCAAATTGTGTTTGTTTGAATAAATTACTTTCATTAAATTTTTTGTTGGTCTTTGTTCATTTTAGTGCTCAACCAATGAGGAATCTAGCTTGATGCTCATAAATTAATGTGTCTAGGCATCATGATTTGAATGACTTTACTATATGAGGGAATTGCTCCATAGCATTGAGTTGTGTATGCTTACTTAGAGAGCGCTCCTGCATAATTACCTTTGTCTAATTTCTAGTCAGTCTTAGAACATGCTTTGATAAACTTTCGAGGAAAAATTGAACTTTGCTTATTTAAGAGAGAAATGATCTAGGCATTGTTTGGTTAGCCAACAACTAGTATCTACCCAATTAAATATCAATCCCTAGTTGTCCCTTTGAGCCTTCATAAAATTTTAGCTTTCTTTTCATTGGCTTACAAACCCCAACAACCTACCCTGAGCTATTTTGATACTTATGACAAGTCTTATGACCACTAAGGTGAAGAGGCAAGAAGATCAAAGAGAGGAATGCATAGCCAAAACTATAAGGATAATTGATGTTATCAAGACCATAAGGGTAGTTGAAGTTCCTCTAATATCTCCAATCTATCAAGATAATATCAGAGTAACGATTGATTTATCCCTGTTAAAGAAGAATTATGTCACTCCACTCATCCATTATTGGAAACCCAAGTAGGTGCAAACAAGACAACTCTTTTAGAGCTAGAACCAAAAAATGAAAGAAAAGGAAAAGAAAAGAAGAAAAATAAGAAAAGAAAAAGAATAAAAAATAAAACCCAAAATGGTTTAGAAAGCCAACCAAGTTCTCTTTTACCTAAAGCAGCAAAAGATTTCTGTAAGGATAGTTTGACTTGAATTGTTCCAACCCAACAAAAGATTCAATCAAAATCAGAGAAAAAAGAGAAAGGTCATCCAGTTCACGAAAGTCTTGTACTTGATAGTCCTATTGAAGAGAAGGACAAAATGATAAAATGCTCAAAGAAAAGATGGAGTAAGAAAAGAAAGAGAAAGAAAAGGGAAAAGAAGAAAAGAAAGGAATGTGGGTATCAACCTTTTTATAAGGGAAAAGACAGTTCCAATCAAGATCCAGATTAATGCCAAGGAGAAAGAAAAATGTTCAAAGCTCTATCTTACTCTTGCTCCCAACTGCCTAAAGTTCAAACAAGAAATTTGTAGTGTGAAGGTTTGTCCATTGTGCCACATCAGCACCAATCTCAAAATGGCTTTAATTTAACCCATGTCCCTTATAGACCCCATTTCAAGCCTATCAAAGACTTGTTGATCTCTCTTATTAGGTAGAGTCTATTAGTGGAGATAGTTTGGATAAGAATGCATGTGAGATAAACAATATTCAAACTCAAATGAGATCTTTGACCAAGTAATTTGTATGCGCCTATCTGAAGAGCAATAATTCTTGCTCAAATAGAAATGATTCCCGAGTTTAGTACGGTAACTAGGGTTGTCATGTTATAGAATATGTTAATTTGGAAAATCAAGTCCTGAGGTAAATTGACATTGATTTGGCAAAGCCAACATTTGATTTCAAAATTCAAAAATCAGAAAAGGAAAATTTTTTTTCAAAGCCTTCAAGTTAAGGGAAATATGTTGAACAGTCGAACCTCAAAGGATGCACTGAGCAAAGTCAAGAATTATTTGCACGGTTGTGAAGAAGCTACCAATTGACATGTTGAATCATATTTTGAAAAGGATGTATCTCTGACTTTGCTGCTCGGAGTCTCAACCACTCATGACCTCAACATCTTTAAGATGAAAGTAAAAAATGTGAAGCATCCTGTCATTCCAAAGAAAGACCTGAATGGTCATCTGGAAGGAGTTAATGAGAAAATTTCGGCTGATAACCTCAGTCTAGGAGTCAATGAGAACACTTCAGCTGATAACCTCAGTCTGTTAGTCAATGTAACCACTGTAAGTATTATCCATGCATATCATGCATACATGAGTATATCACACTCCATTTTTCTTGTCAAAAGTAAACAATAATATTCTATGAAGCAACCATAAAGTGGATATGGAATCAGGGGGCATGGAAAGCCCATTGCGTGAGGAAGCTCCAGTCATTTTGCAAAAGAGGAAATGCATGCTTGTGTGAAGAGCTAGACAAGACAAACATCAATCAGAGCCTGCATGAGAAAAATCATTGGGGGCAAGGAGAAGATATAAGGGGCCAACTAAAAATAGCTGAATTTTTTAAAAAAGTGTAAAAGAATGGAACATTAAAAACTATCAAAAGAATGAAGATGCAAAAGACAAAAGATCAGTCCAGCTAAAAGAGCTGAAGCTAGGGTAAAGACCATATCTCCAATGGATAAAGATCCATCTTAAAGGATGAAGATCCACTTTCAAGGGTGAAGATCCGATGCCAAGGATGAAGATCCAGCTTAAAGGATGAAGATCCAAATTCAAGGGTGAAGACCTGACGTCCAAAGGATGAAGATCCAATTTTAAGAGTGAAGACTCGATCTCCAATGATGAAGATCCATTTACAATGGTGAAGACCCAATCTCCAAGGATGAAGATCCATTTTCAAAGGTGAAGATCCGATGCTAAGGATGAAGATCCAAGGTCCAACGATGAAGATTCATTTTGAGGGTGAAGACCCACAATCCGTTAAAGAACAGAACAGTCGGAGCAGCTAGAATTCTCAACTGATAAAAGGTCAGTCAAACTGAGTCTCGGGTCCAAGTACCCAAATCCAATCCAGTCTCAGGTCCAAGTACCCAATCTCGGGTCCAAGTACCCAAACTCAATCCAGTCTCGGGTCCAAGTACCCACTCTTGTGTCCAAGTATCCAATCTCAGGTCCAAGTACCCAAATCAAATTTAGTCTTGGGTCCAAGTACCCAGTCTCAAGTCGAAGTACCCGAATCAAATTCAGTCTTGGGTCCAAGTACCTAGCCTTGGGTCCAAGTTCCCAAATCTAATTCAGTCTTGGGTCCAAGTATCCAGTATTGGGTCTAAGTACCCAAATCAAATTCAGTCTCGGGTCCAAGTACCCAGTCTCAGGTCCAATTACCCAATCACAGGTCCAAGTACCCAATTCAATCATGGGTCCAAGTACCCAATTAAATCTCAGGTCCACGTATCTAATCACAGGTTCAAATACCCAATCTAGTCTCGGGTCTAAGTACCCAATTCAGTCATGGGTCCAAGCACCCAATTAAGTCTCGGGTCCAAGTGCCCAATCCAATCACAGGTCTAAGTATCCAATCTCGGGTCCAAGTATCCAAATCGAATCCAAGTACCCATCCTCATCCAAAATTTGTTCAAACTCATGTTGCTTTTCACTTTCTTCTACTGAAAAATCTCAGATCATTCAAGCTGGGGACAAACTGTAGACCCTTAATTTTGACTCAGTCCAATCCGATAGTCCAAAATAATTTTTATGGTATTTTAATTATTTTAATTACTAATAATATTTAATAGTTATTTTTAATAAAATAAAAAATAATAAAATATAAAAATAATAAAATATGAAAAAGTAAAAAATTGGATAGATCGGCGAGCGACGCGCGGCAGTGCTGCCAGAATTTGTCGCAGAATGTTTCAACTGGGTGCCAGCTTTCCGCAGGTGCTGCCTGTAGTGAACTGGCTGCCCAGTTCGCAACCCGCAGGCACAACAGCCCACACGCGCTGCCAATTTTTTGGCCAAACCTTGTTTTACTCGATTTTGTAATTTTTCCGAAACAGCGGGTATTTCTTTATTAAAATAGGATTAAGACTTTTTGTTTTCCTATAAATACTAGAATGAAACACATGGATTAGGGGAGGCAATTTTTTTCAAAAGAAACTAGGGACTTTGAGAAAAGCGGCACAAAGAGATAGAAGCAATAATATATCAACTTCCAACAATTGCATAGACAATTGTTCCACCCCACCAACACCTTAATTGATCTAAGCAAACTCAAAGTTTGGTTCAAAGATTCAGTTTTGGTAGAGCCTTCAAACGCAGGTTTAGCTTTTCAATCTAAATTTTTTATTCAGTATTTGCAAGTCATCTTTTAGAATATGATCATAGTAGTTTATTATCAAAATATTGCATCATGTAGTAGCTTAATTATGAAAACCTCAATCACATATTTTTAAATACCTTAAAATAATAATCTATTTTCTCAAACCCCAATCAATAAAGTAAACCTTAATAGCCAAAAGCCATATTTCATATTTAAACCCTAGAAACACCCTATTTCATGATGTTAGCCCTAAACCATAATTTGATTAACCAAAAACCCTATTACTTTCTTAAAATTATTAAACCCTAATTAAATCAATTTTTCAAAATCTTCACAGTAGCCTCTTCTTTCAAAAAGTAAATATAATAGTTTTAGTTTTCTTAGAAATCCAAGCCCTAATTAAAATTAAACCCTAACTTATTTTGTTAAAACCTTTATCAAATTTGTTTATTTTATTATCACAGTAGCTATTTCTTTTTAATATATTTAAGTTTTAATCTTATTTTCATAGGCTTGTACCTTATTCACTTCAATCTCAAATTATAAATTTTAATCACATAGTAGCATAATCTTTCTAAAATAATAAACCTAACAATAATACTAGTTCTTTAAGATTCCAAAACCCTAAATCATTTTTCCCAAATCTAAAATTCTTTAAAATCCTAATTCTAAATACCAAAACCCTATTTCCTCAAACTTTAAATCCCAGAACCCTAATTTGTTAAATCTTAAATCTTAAACCTTATCTTTATTTATTTAATGGGTTGAATTCTAATTTTATTTATTTATTTGATTATGTGATTTGTTATATGTTAATGATGAATTGTTTAATTTATTTTATGAATGGTTTGCTTTTATTTATAATTAGATGATTGGGTATTCTTTTATTTGTCTTAGTTTTAAAATTGTAAGAGGTATATTTCCACTTTGTGGGTACCTCATTAGTTAAATTTTATGTAATTTATTTTATTTAAAGTTTTTTGACCAATGTAAAGGACATGTTTCAATCCTCGGATGGGTGTCCATTTATTTGCTTTGTTTGGACATTACTTTGATTTTAATATAACGATGCTTTATCTTAATTATTGCATGTAGTATGGATAATATTGTTATATTAAGGAATTTTATAATATTAAGACTTGCAAAGGAGATCGGTTCTAATGAATCGGGCATTGTGTGGGTACTGGGCCATTTCTCATCTTCCCCGCACGTATCCAACTTTCTGAACCCATTAGGGGTTGCAGATTCCTTAGGAATCGAGTAATCCACCCCTTTCTTTTTCTCGGCCAGTCCGGGTGGCAACTCCATTTTCTCCAGGCTTAGGCCCATGTTCTCCAAGGCCCTAAGCCTAAACAGTGCCGAAGTAGCAATAACCATTTCACTGGAAGTGGGGGTAAAAATTCCAGCTCACACCTTCTTTAATTGGGATCAGACTAGCATAGGGCTAAAATTAAGGGTCTATAGTTTGTCCTCTTCTTAAACGGTCTGAGTCTTTAGTAGAAGAGAGTGAAAAGCAATGTGACTTTGAGCTGATTATGGATGATGATGGGTTATGGAAAGAAGATTCAGTTTGGGTTCTAGACCTGAGATTAGATCCTGGACCTAAGACTTGATTTGGGTTCTCGACCCGAGACAGGATTTGGATTCTCAACCTGAGATTAGATTTGGTTTCTTGACCCTAGATTGCATTTAGGTTCTTGACCGAAGACTAGATTTGGGTTTTCAACCGTAGATAGGATTTGGGTTCTCAACTCGAGACTAGATTTGGGTTCTCGACCCTAGACTGGATTTTTAATTCTAAACCCGGATTAAGTTTTGGACTTAAAATGGTTTGGGTTTTGGACCTGGATTTGTTTGGGTTCTAGACCCGAGACTATATTTTGGGTTCTCGACCTAAGACTGAATTTGAGTTCTTGACCCAAGATTGGATTTTGGGTTCTTGATCTAAGACTAGAGTTGAGTTCTTGATCCTTGACTGGATTTGGGTTTTCGACCCTAGACTGGATTTGGGTTCTCGACCTAAGACTAGATTTGGGTTCTTGACCCTAGACTGGATTTGGATTCTAGAGCCGGATTGAGTTCTGAACTCAAAATGGTTTGGGTTCTAAACTTGGATTAGTTTAGATTCTAGACCCGAGACTAGATTTTGGGTTCTTAACCTGAGACTGGATTTGGGTTCTTGACCCTAGATTGGATTTTGGGTTCTTGACCCAAGACTGGAGTTGGGTTATCGACCTGAGACTGGATTTGGGTTCTCGACCCAAGACTGAATTTGGGTCCTCAGCCCAAGACTGAATTTGAGCTCTTCTAGCTTGACCGTCCCTTTGTTGTTTGAGAATTCTAGCTTTCTTCTAGCTAATTGGTTCCATTCTTTAATGGATTCTGCTGACCTTCTTCACCTAAGAGTTTTGGTTTTCTTCTAGCCATCAACTTTATATCTTCTTCTTTCACAATGAATCTTCTAATATCAAGTCTTCACCCTTCATAATGGATCTTCATATTATTGAAATTGCATCTTCATCCTTTGAAATAGATCTTCATCTTTGGACATTTGTCCTGTATTGGCTTCAGCTCTTCTAGCTAGACTGATTTTTCATCTTTTTCATCTTCATTATTTTAGGATTATTAATTTCTTCTTATTCCATTCTTTTTGTTCTTCCCTTTCCAAAAAAATTCAATTATTTTTTAGCTAGCTCTTATATCATCTCTTTGCCCCCTACGTGGAAAAATATTGAAAGTAAGTCTGAAAATATTTTGTAAATGCATAAACTCAAAAATTGAAAGGAGAAACTTTTCCCTTGTGTAGCCACAAACCAATGATTTTGTTCCCATATAAGCTTTCATTGATGTTCCCATTTTTTTTGGTTCTTTGCACAAGCACACATCTCCATTTTTGTAAAGTGGTCGTATCTTCCTCAAGCAGTGGGCCTTCCATGCCCCCTGATTTCATATCTGCTTCATGTTTGCTTTATAGAGTATATTTTGTTCACTTTGACAAAGAATAGGTAGCACAAGATAAAATTGCAGTGTGATATGCTTATATATATGTGATATACATGAATAATACTTACACTGGTTCTATTGACACACAAACTGAGGTGATAAGTTGAAGCACTTATTCAAGTTTTGCATTAGAATAGCATAAGCCTTAACATCTATGGCTTTTATCTTCCAAGATGAAATCATGAGTAGTGGGGGCCCCAACAAGGTAGTTAGGAATATAAGAGATACCCGTTTGAACCCATGATTCAACACCTTGGTTGGTGCCTTCTTATCTCTTGTCTCATATTCACCATGATATTTATTAGATGCAAGGAAAATTTGATCTTCCACAATGTAATCTTAGGTATTCGGATGTGAGTGAACACATTGAAACTCTATTTGAAGAATCCTCTCAATCCTCATATGGCTATTCTGCTACTCCATCTCTTGAAATTAAAGAAGACACTCCTCCTCCTCCTCCTCCTCCATCTAGGAAATGAAAAAAGATGATGTAAGATTAGACTCTTAGACACTTCATTTTTTTTCTTTTAATTTATGTTTCCCTTTGTGTATTGCAATCTTATGTTTTATGTTATTTGATTAATGAGCAATGAACCTTTTCTTTACATCTTTTATTTATATACATATTTTTTTTACCTTTGTCAAAGGGGGAGAAGAAAACATAAATTGAATTTAAAACAAACAACAACTAAAAAGAAAGAAGAATAATAAGTTATGGGGGTGAAACTAAGAAGACCTAAAAATAAGAAACTAAAATTAAATGAATGATTAAAAATTGCATAAAATTGATTGACTTGAAATTTACCATTGTTTAAATTCAATTTGATTGCAAAGGCAAAATGGGGAGATCGCTGGACAAGTAAATTCTATTTTGATCATTGACAATCAAATTGATGTGTACTAATTATTTCAAGCAAGTTTGTTTTATAGACACTAAACTCTTAGACTACATGTGTAATGTTTAAAATTTTAAACAGTAAACTTTTTAATTAATATTGATAATTGATAGTGTATAGTGATAAAAGTGACCCGGATAAATGATAAAAGTAGAAAATAGTGTATAGTAGATCTTAAAATTATTTGAAGAAATTATTTTTATAGCTTTACGAGATTAAAAATTGAATTAGAATCAAATGATAAGAAAGAGGGTGCACCGTAGTTAAAATGAGATTGCCTCACTTGATTAAATTATATATATATGGACATGTGTGTGTGTAGAATTTTCTTCTCTCTTCTTCCATCTCCCATGCCTATCATCACCATCACCACTAAAACTTCTCCTTTCTTTTTATTTTAAAAAATTTAGCCAAAATTTGAAAGAAAATCACATATAGTTATAGGTTTTTAGAAGAATAAGCTACAAAGGGTAAGATTATCAACAAGTGATTAAAGAGAAAAGAGGGATTTTGAAGAGGCATGTGCTTATGTATTTTAATTTGCAAATATTTAAATTTCTATGTTTTAATGTTTGAATTGATTGGTTAAGTCATTTTTAATGAATTATTTATTGAAAGTACTGATTAAATGAATTGATGGGTGAAAGATGAATTAAAAGAACTTATATATGGTGTGTATGATTCTTAATTCAATCTTTATAAGAATTGGGTAGTTTGATGTTGTTATTAGCCATAAGTGATTATTGAAGGCTTGATTAATTGAAGTTTGAGTAAAGTATTTGATATGAACTCTTTTTATGTCAAAAATTTGGTTTTGATACATCTTTAACTTAGATTTTCAATATGTTTGTGTTTAATTAAGTTAAAAGTGCATAAAACACAATTTTGGGATGCCACGGGCATGGCTTATGGGTACCATAGGTGTGGTATTAAAGCTTTTTGGTTTTATTTATATATTATATTTATAGACTATGTAGGGGGTGTTACATTTAGTGGTATCAAAGCACTTGTTTAGGCGGTCCTAAGTTTGTGGGTTAAAAGAAAAGAGAAATATAATTATCATTGTTATATGAAATATATAATTGAATAAATGTTTGATGTAGTTTATTACCAATATTTAAAGGTATAAGATGGCCTCTGAATCTAGTCAAGGTGCAGAGGAATAAGTTTCATCCTCACACAATCAAGCAAGTGTGAGGAATCATCAGCCATCGGAACCTTCTACAGAATAAATTCCCTTAGACCCCCAATTTGTGAGAAATATTGTGGAAGTTCTCAAGAAAATTGTAGGAGTTGCTCCTCCTACATAGCCTCCACTACCAGTTCCCTAAAGATCTTAATTGGAGAGAAATTAGGAGTATAAGACTATAAATCTTGTGATTCTGATGAATCTTCAGTAGCAGAGTATTGGATGGAGAGGATTGTGAGAGTTTTTAATTTTCTATATTGCACTGATGAGGAAAGATTAGAGTGTGTAGTTTCCTTACTGCAGGAACAAGATTATGCCTAGTGGGATACAAAGCAGAAAGTTTTACCTACGGGTAGACTCACTTGGGCATTTTTCCAAGAAGAATTAAAAAAAGAAATATATTAGTGAGATTTATTTAGAGAAGCGTCGGGAGTTTTTTGTTTGTTTAAGGAAAGGCAGTCATCTGTGTCTGAGTGTGAGAGGCAGTTTGTTTGCCTCAACAAATATTTTCCAGAGTTAGTTTCATCTGAGGAAGAGAAGTGTAAGCGGTTTGAGTAGGGTTTGAACTGTCAGATCCGGGTGTACTTAGTGGTTAAGGATTAAAGAGTTTTCCACTCTTGTTAATGGCTACAGTTGCTATAGAAAATGAGATTAAGCATGAGCAGGGAAGAAGACAACAATCAAAGAAGAGATTTTCTAGTGAACAACAACAAGGTGGCCAGAAAAGGCAGAGAAATATTCAAGCCCAAACTCAAGGGCCTGGTAGAGGAAGTGGACCTTGTTTTCAGAGGTCTAGAGGTGGTAGGTTTGGAGTTGCTACAGGCTTATCTTTAAGGGTAGTTACTACACCTTATCAATATTGTGGTAAGGGTCATGCAAGTGAAGATTGCTGGTATTGAAAAGGAGCTTGTTTGAAATGTGGTTCTTCAGAGCATAAAATTGGAGATTGACCAATGATAACAGAATTTGAAGTTGTTGAAGAATAGAGTTCTATGCAGAAGTCTCAAATAGGTCATAAGACAGGTAGAGTTGGTAGACCTAGTGTTATTCAACAGAGAGGATCTAAAATAGTGGATAGACCTCAGACTCGAGGCACTACTTCAGCTAAGGCTTATGCCATGAAAGCAGTGGAGGACCAGGTTGCTCATGATGTTATAGTTGGTAAATTTTATTTACTTGGTCTTGATGTGTATGCATTGTTAGATCCTGTTTCTACACATTCTTATATATGTACAAGTATAACTTCAGGGGAAGAAAATGTGTGTTGATAAGCTTCATTATGAGATAGAAGTTACTAACCCCTTAGGCCATAGTGTGTATATCAAAATTGTCCAATTAGAGTTCATGATGCAGAACTTCCTGCTGATTTGATTAAACTTCCATTCCATGATTTTGATGTAATCTTTGGAATACATTGGTTGTCCTGACATCAAGCAGTTATAGACTATTGTAATAAAGTTATGACTTTTAAAATTCCAGATTATAGTGAAATTATGGTCCGAGTAGAAAAACAATTTTGTCCTTCTAGTTTGATTTCTGTAGTTAAAGCTAGGAGGTTTATTAGGAACAGGTGTGAAGCTTACCTTGCTCATGTTATTGATGCATGACATTTAAGCAAGGCTTTGGGAGATATACCTACAGTGTGTGAGTTTTTGGATGTTTTTTCAAGAGGAATTAACTAAAATACCACCAGAAAGGGAGGTGGAATTTGTTATTAATGTAGTTCCTGATATGGCACCAATTTCTATTCCACCTTATAGAATGACACCTCCAGAGTTAAAAGAATTAAAAGTGCAACTTCAAGAATTACTTGATAAGGACTTTATTAGACCTATTGTATCACCTTCGGGTGCATCAGTTTTATTTGTGAAGAAGAAGGATGGTACTCAAAGATTGTGTACAAAATATCGGTAGTTGAATAAAGTGACTATTAAGAATAAATACACATTACCTAGGATTGATGACTTGTTTGATCAGTTAAAAGGAGCGGGTGTTTTCTCTAAGATTGATCTTAAATCGAGTTATTATCAGATGAAAGTTAAAGAAGTAGATATTCCAAAGACAACTTTCAGAACTCGATATGGGCATTATGAATTTTTTGTTACAGCCTTTGGTTTAACCAATGCTCTAGCAGCTTTTATGGACTTGATGAATTGAGCCTTCAAACCCTATTTAGAGAAGTTTGTGGTTGTTTTCATTGATGATATACTGGTTTATTCCAAAAATAAAGAAGAGCATGATAAACATTTGGGAATTGTACTACAGACACTAAAGGAAAATCAATTTGTATGCTAAACTACTAAAATGTGATTTTTTATTGACGAAAGTGGTATTTCTAGGTCATGTAGTATTGGCTAATGGTATTCATGTGGATCCTAGTAAAATTGAAACTATTTTGAATTGGCAGCCACCAAAGAATATAAAAGAAGTCTAGAGTTTCTTTGGGTTAGCTAGTTACTATAGAAGATTTGCGCAAGGGTTTTCGAAAATAACACTTCCTTTAACTAAACTCCTTAGAAAATAAAATAAATTTGAGTGGAATGATCAGTGCCAAGCTAGTTTTGAACAATTAAAGGCTATTTTAACTGAAGCACCTATATTGACACAACCGATCCTAGGTAAAGACTGTGATTTATAGTGATGCTTCTCATCCGGGACTTTGTTGTGTATTGATGCAAGAGGATAAAACAATTGCTTATGCTTCTAGGCAATTAAAATCTTATGAATTGAATTATCCTACACATGATTTGGAGTTGACTGCTATTTTGTTTGCTCTTAAGATCTGGCAACATTACTTTTTTGGCAAAAGGTTTTATATTTTCACTGACCATAAAAGTTTGAAATACTTGCCAATGCAAAAAGAACTTAAGACAGAGAAGGTGGATGGAATTGATTAAAGATTATGATTGTATCATTGACTATCATCCTAGAAAAGCTAACGTGGTAGCCGATGCTTTAAGTCAAAAGACTTTGTGTGAGTGAAAATTTTCGCCCCCACTCCCGGTGGAATGGTTCTTGCGACTTCAGCACTGTTTAGGCTCGGGGCCTTAGAGAACACGAACCTAGGTCCGAAGAAAATGGAGTCGACACCCTAACAAGCCGGGAATAAGAAAGGGGTGGATGACTCGATTCCTAAGGAATCCCCAACCACCTAATGAGTTCAGAAAGTTGGGTACGTGTGGGAAAGGTGAGAAATGGCCCAACACCCCCACAATGCCCGGTTCATTGGAACCGGCCTCCTTTACAGGTCTTAATATTATAAAATTCTTAAATATAACAATATTATCCATATTACATATAATAATTAAAATAAAGCATCGATATATTGAAAATCAAAACAATGTCCAAGCAAAATAAATAAATGGACACCCATCCGAAGATGGAAACATGCCCTTACATAATCCATTCCTAAATAGGACACCCGCCGAAAGGTAGAAATATGTCCTTTACATTGGTCTAAAATATAAAAGCAATTTAAATTACATGATATTTAACTAATGAGGTACCCACCAAGTGGAAACATACCTCTTACAACATTTGGAAATAAAAAATAAATCGATAAAAGTAAATAACCATTCATAATAAATAAATCATTCATCAAAAATATAAAATAAACATCCATCCATGATAAATTAAATAAACAATCATTGAAATTAAATAAACAAAGCATTGAAAATAAATTAAAGCATATAATAGACTACATAATCAAATATAAAATTAAATAAAGCAAGTAAAGATTCAAATTAGGACTACTATTTCTATTTAAGATTCTCTATTTAATATGTTTAGGGTTTTGGAATTTATGGGTTTAAGCTACTGCAAGTTTTAAAGGAATTGAAATGGATTAAAGTTTTATAATTTAAGAGGTTGATAAAGTTCTTTGATTAACCAAATTAGTGTTTGAGGAGTGAAATCATGAAACTAGGGTTTGGACACTTTAAAACATTGGGTTTATGATTATTAGCTACTGAATTGTTGTTTTTATGCTTACTCTGTTTGAATTTTAATATTTAGGCTTATAAGATTTTTGAATTTAAAGGATTAGGGTTTAGAAAAATTAGGGTTTAAGTTTTTAAGGGAGTTAGGGTTTAAGAAAACTAGGATTTAAGGTTAGCTAGTTTGAGGTTAATGTCTTGCTTTTTAAAGTGGAATTAGGGTTTTTAGTGTTTTGGAGAATGTATTTGATTTTAGAATTTGGAAGAACAATTTATAGTTTTATAAAGCTTTATGTGATTTTTAGAAGCTATAAGTAAAATTTAGGGTTTTAAGGTTTTGAAACATTGGAAAACAGATTAGGGTTTTGGGGAATTAATAAAACGATTTAAGGTTTTGGAAAGTTGGAAAGTAGATTAGGGTTTTGATATTTAAAAGAAATAGAAAAAGTAATTTAGGGTTTTTGAAAATAGTGGAGACGATTTAAGGTTCTAAGGTTTAGAAAAAGTAAATTAGGGTTCTAAGGTTTTTAGAATTAAAAGAAAGAGTTTAATGATTCAAGCTACTGTAAAGAAAAAAATATTTGATATTCATACCTTCACCAAAAATTACTTCTTGGATGAAAATAACAAAGCCAAGATGGTTGCCTTTGATGGATTGAATTGCTTGTTTGCTTGTCCTAAAAAGTCCGATCGTTAGTCTCTGCCAAAAAGTTTTAAAGTCCGATCACTTTTCCTAAGTTTTTCCTTCACTCAATTGTCCTCTTTTTTTCCCCTTTCTTTTCTTTGTTGTTTTTAGTCCTATGTATAGAAGATTTTGATGATTAATCTTAATTATTCACGGAATCTAACATTAATTAAGAAAAGGAAACTGAAACCAAATTGACTTTGGTTTCGAAAAAAATTGCATCGGAGAAATTTCGCTGGCAAAAAAAAATTGCTGCGAAAAAATTTCGCAGTCGAAAAAACTGCCGTGGGAACTTGCGGGCTACGGAATTGCCTGCGGGCCTTTTCGGCGTCCGACCCCCTTTTCGGCGTCCGACCCCCTTTTTGTCCTTGATTTTTATTTTTATTTTTATTTGTTTGTTTATTTTTATTATTTTTATTATTTTTTTATTAATTATAAAAACTAAATACTAAAGCAAATATTATTTAATTAAGATAACACAAGGATTATTTTGGACTAATTTAAATATATTGGACAACACAAAAATTATTTTGGACTTATTAAAATATATTGGACATTACAAAAATTATTTTGGACGAATTAAAATATATTGGACCGGACTAGGTCAAAAATTAAGGGTCTACAGTTTGCCCCCTGCTTGAATGATCTGAGACTTTAGTAAAAGAGAGTGAAAAGCAATAAGACTTAATTTTTGAGATGGTTGAGGTTTTGAGTTCTTGACCCGGTTCGAGTTCTGGACTCAAGGATTATTTTAGGTTCTTGACCTAAGCGTAATTTTAGGTTCTGGACCTAAGAAAAATTTGGGTTCTGGACCCGAGCTAAGTTCTGGACTTAGGAAAGATTCTAGGTTCTAGACCTAAGGAAAATTTGGGTTCTGGACCCAAGCTAAGTTCTGGACTTAAGAAAGATTCTAGGTTCTGGACTTAAGAAAAATTTGGGTTCTGGACCCGAGCTAAGTTCTAAACTTAGGAAAGATTCTAGGTTCTAGAACTAAGGAAAATTTGGATTCTGGACCCGAGCTAAGTTCTGGACTTAGGAAAGATTCTAGGTTCTGGACCTAAGGAAAATTTGGGTTTTGAACCCAAGCTAAGTTCTGGACTTAGGAAAGATTCTAGGTTCTGGACCTAAGAGAAATTTGGGTTCTAGATCCGAGCTAAGTTCTGGACTTAGGAAATATTCTAGGTTCTGGACCTAACAAAAATTTGGGTTCTAGACCCGAGCTAAGTTCTGGACTTAGGAAAGATTCTAGGTTCTGGACCTAAGAAAAATTTGGGTTCTGGACCCGAGCTAAGTTCTGGACTTAGGAAAGATTCTAGGTTCTGGACCTAAGGAAAATTTGGGTTCTAGACCCAAGCTAATAAAGATTTAATTATCTGTAAAAAAATAATTTTTTGGTTTCAAAAAGTTTAACTAGTTTTTATGCATATATCTTCTCCTTGCCCTCTGCATATAAAAATATTTATATACACGCAAGTATTTGAATGATTAAATTGAATAATTGAGTTTACTGTTTATTTTACTATGTAGTAACTGTTCATGCACTATATACTATTCATAAATAGTAACTTACTATTTATAAATAGTAGTAAATAGTATTTTACTATTAGAAATAGTAATATACTATTTATAAATAGTAATTTACTATTTATAAATAGTAAAATTTACTATTCATCAATAGTAATTTTTTATTCATAACTAGTAAAATTTACTATTTATCAATAGTAAAGTTTACTATTCTTAAACAGTAAACTTACATTTGATTTTTGTTTTTTTTTTCCGTTTCTCTATATAAACCAACGAATTCCTTCATTTCATTCACAGCGAAATCTATAATTCTCTCAAATTATTTCAAATTTAGCATATAGTTTTGAAAAGAAAACGCATGCTTCAAGGTCAGGAACTCATTCTAATGCTGAGTTATTAGAGTTTATTCGGCATCTTGAAGATGAAAATATAGATCTACTAGTCAGGATGTCGCTTCATCGTAGTTCAAACCAAAAGAGTGCGGTAATTATTTTTTCCCTTTCTTTTTTCTTTTTTTTTGATTTTTTTCTTCTTTCTGTTATTATTTTTTCTTCTTTTTTTTTCTTTTGTTTTTCTGTTATTTGTTTATATTATTATTTTATATTATTTATTTTATATTATTTTATTATTTATGTTTTTATATCATGCTCTATTATTATTATTATTATGTTTGCCTTTATTTTTTATTTATATTTTTATATTATTATAATTTTTTAGAAAATTTAGGAAAAATATATTAATTTAAGCAAATAGGATAATGTGTACTTATCTTGTATTAACTTACCTGGCTCCGTGTTAGCGTGATCGTTGCATTGTTCGGGCCAAAGGGTGTATCTACAAAGCCCGACAATGGTATGATGTAGTGCCTTCTCGGGTAAGGCAGATTATCCGAGATTGCAGCTTTGAGAGCTTCATCTTACAATTGCCATCCGAGGAGTATCTGATAGGCCGGAGTGTAGTCCAAGCGCTTGCAGAACGATGGTTGGACACAACTCACACTTTTCACTTGCCCATTAGAGAGATGACAATTGGTCTGGTCGATTTTACTGCTATAACCGGCATTCGATATGATGGTGTTTCGGTTCCTCTGACCAATGATATTTTAACATTTGAAGAAATTTAGCAATTAATTGGTATGGAACATCATATAAGGGGCTTTTTAAGAAAAAAATTGAACCGATTTGTAGCTATTGGATGAACTACGAAGGACGGGTTCACAGGGACACGGCCCAACAGTATGCTCGAGGATTTTTTATTATATTTGCTTGGGTTGACCAACTTAGACAGCACTGAATCCTCCATCCACTTGTCAGTGTTGAAAGCCCTTTCTTATTTTAGGACAGTACCATCTTCTGGCTGGGGTGAAGCTAGTCTTGCCTATCTTTACCATGGTCATGATAAAATTTGCCGAAATAAGAAGTCTTTTGTCTGCTAGATGGCGGTTATTGAGGTATTCTTCTTCTACCAATGTCAATTTTGCTCATTTCTTATATGAATTTGATCTTTACTATTATTCTAGGCATGGGCATATGAACACAACCTCGTGAGGGCACCCGGTATTTCCTGAGAGAGAGTCGGGTATTCGAGATTAAATTTTTGATTGTCAGATAGCATGAACGTTCCTAGCTCTCACCATGTGCATACTCACCGCTTCGTGTCGAGCTGCTTAACCTGGGACCAGGTAAAATAACATTAGTATACTTTAAATTTTATGTGAAAGTTTACTTACCTTATGTTATTTTGCAGGTGAATTTGGCTTGGTGGAACCCAGAAGAGAGGACAAACCGGTCTCCCTTCATAGAGGCTGCGCTATCTTTCCAACAAACTCGCCGAGTCATCGCTGGCCCAGTGTCTAGTGGTTGGTTTTTCGGAGAGAGAGTTTATGAGTGGTTTCTTAGTCCAGAGCAGCGGAGGGTTCCAATGCATTGCCCGGAATATACTTTAAATATTATGTCAATGCCGGAGGATGCATGGTGGTCGGCTCAGTACAATTATAATGTTGAGCCATTTCTCCATCTACCGGGTGCATTTTATGCCCATTTTATTCAAAGAAGGCTCTTAAACTTTGATGTATCTCTTGTTGGTGTACTGGAGATTTTCGAAGAAAATGAGGGTAGAGATGGAGATGCATGAGAGTTCATTCCACATCTCGGGGCTAGTACTTCTCAGGTAAAACTTTACCATTTTTCCCTTGCAACCGCTTCTTTCTTTTTTGATTCTTTAATGATTGTTGCAAGCTGTTGGCTCAGTTGATCATGAGGTTGAACCTCCTTTTACTGCCCCTTCATTTGCTCATTCTAGCCCGCCAGATATGCCATCTCATCCGCAGGGCATTGATATGAATTACCTGGTAAGTTCTCTTATTTCATGGTAATTTATGCTATATGCATGCATGATTATGTATGCTCTTACCTTTTTCCTATCTGGCTCACAGCGGATGCTTGAAGATAAAAATAAGAAACTTCAAGAAGAGTTGGCTGCAAGTCGTCAACAGGCTTCTCATTTTGAAAATTTGTATCATCAATCAGAACAGAATTTTTGAGACTTCCGATTTTAGGGGATGAGGGATCCTGGTGCTTCTTCATCAAGAGGCCCCCAAACACCCCCTTTGACACTGGGTCTAGAGGCTACTGTATCTGTCAATCTATCATCTGGTGGCTCTGGACAATATCAGAGAAAATGCTCTAGTGATCCACATCTGTAACACACTACTGGCGCACCTGTCCTCCAGCATACACCTCCATGTGCCCTACCATAATGAACAAATGTAGGAGGAGTAAGTCTTTGAGTCACTAGTGCTGGGGCACTGGCCAGTGAGGCTGCAGGTCTCTATCTCTACTGCTATGCTGACCTGCCAGGCTACCCCTAGCTCCTACTAAACCTTTGAGGATATCCCCCTCGACCTCTCTTCGATGATGAAGACCCTGCCTCACCCTGGGGTCTCCTAGTTCTAGTCTTCTCTACTCTGGCTGCTGCTGCAAGTCTTTGTGTCCTCTCTACACTCCTGACAAATGCAACCAACTGAGAGAAATCTTGACACCGAAACCTACCACTAAACACATGATAAAGGGTCTAATCCCCTCCTCAAACCTTTAGCATCTGTCAAACTCATCTGATATAATCCCTCCAGCATATTGGCTCAATCGGATGAACTCAATCTCATACTCTGTCACTGTCCTGATGTCCTGCCTCAAACTCATGAACTCCATCTTCTTTGCATCCTTATACTCCCTTGGAGCATACTTCTTCTCGAATTCCTATAGGAAATCGGCATAGGTCAAAACTAGTGGATTAGTTGTACCATAAGGATCAATCTTCCACCATAGGCATCCCCTGCAGAAGTGATCTAGCATAATCAAACTTCTCATCTGGACTAGCCTATAGCTGAATGAATGCCCGTCAGACCCTATCTACCCGCTGCTCTATTACAATAGGGTCTGTAGCACCAACAAAATCTATGGCTTTAAATTTCTTCAGCTTATCATATTTCTGCGTCGGCAACTGCTGTTGCTGCTGCTGCTATAGGGGTGGTTGCGGCTGCTGAACTAAAGCCTGCCTCAACATCTCCACCATATGTCGTACCCAGCCTGGTGGAATCTTCTCAACTTATGGTCTAACAGGCACAGAAGCAGATGCTTTGCCAACATGCTCAATATCAGCTCCAACTCTACCCTTATCAGGAGCTACACTCTCTACACTACCCTCTGCACACTGATGCATCCAAGATACCATAACTACCTATATATGCAAATACAACAGAAATTGCCACATCAAAATAAGAAAATGTCAGTACCAAAGCATGTTTCATAATTGAAAACCATATTTATAAATGTAAAACCCTTATACCCTATACACAGATAATACACACACTCGGTATATGTAAAATACATATATACAGTACAATAATGTCATGAACCAGTTTAATAAAAAATTTTATATTTCTAATTTAAAATTCCAAACATCTTAAAATGTATAATTTAATAGTAAATAAAATACTCTCTTTTTAGTTATAGGAACACAAAATAAATATTTCATTACAAAATTTTTGAAAAAAATTTGCCAGAGTTTTATCTGTAATTTGGACATCCAAAAATTTAAACAATTCCACAACCTGCATAAAAGTAACACTCCCAATAACAATTCACACATTTCCATTCCAACTTCTCAAATTCTCCATAATACTAAAAACATTAACTTCTATATACATATATACATATATATCAAAACACTATACACAACCAACATTTTATAATTATCCAAAATATTCTTTATGACATACATTATATATATACTTTAAAATCATAATACAATATACATAATGTTGTCCCAAGATGGCAACCAAGAGGGGGGGGGTGAATTGGTTTCCTCAAGAAATAATGACAATTAAAAAACTCAACAAAGTAGAAGTGCGGAATTAAGAGATCGTTGAGTAATGGAAGAAAGAAAGAACACACAAGATTTATAGTGGTTCGGATTTTACTTCAATCCTACATCCACTTCCTTAACAACTTGTTAAGGTTCCACAAATCTTGAAGTTTTTACAAGCTCACTTCCAACTTTGGTGCTTTCACAAGTTCACACCTAACTTCACAAGTGTTTTCTAAGGCTAACACTCATGAACCTTTAAAGGAGTTTTTAAGGCTTACTCTCACAACCCAAACAAGAGTTTTACAAGGCTTACTCTAACAACCCAAGTGTTTCCCAAGCTCACACTCAAACTTATACAATGGTGATTTCAATGCTAACACCTAACATTCATTACAATTCAAAATGTAAGTTTAAGTAAAAGAAAAATTGTTGCTTGGCTATCAAATTCTGTTTTGCTTCACACTCTTTTTTTTTCTCATAGAGACATTGTATTTATAGCCAATGTGGTCTTACTAGCCGTTATTGATAGAGAGATTAAAGTCTTGGCAGCTTAGACCTTCTTTACTTAAACTGTCCGAAGCATTTCGCGGTCGTCCTTCATACAAGGATGGTCGCGCATATGCGTCACGCGGTCGTCCTTCGACAAGGTGCGGTCACTGTATTTAAAAAAGCTTCAACGGTCGAATTTGAGTGCTCTGCAGCTGGAATCTTGCCCATGCTGCGATTGTCGGGACGGTCGCGCATCATCAAGGTGCGGTCGCCCTTTTTGAATGTTGAAGTGGATTTTTAACGGTCATGTCACGTGGCATTCTCTGACAAGGCAGAAGAGATGTCCGCCAAAATTTGAATATCGCGGTTGCCCTAGGTAGCATCTCGCGGTCGAATTGAGGTTCTCACGTCGAACTTCTGGACGCACCTGAGGACGCGAACACTACTGTCTCTTTAAGCAAATTCTTCTTGAATTGGTAGAGCGGTCGCTACTCTATATGGGCGGTCGCTAAAGCAGCAAGTGAGACCGTGACATTCACCGTTCTTGTCACCGCGAACCTTACTGTGATTAGAATGATTCCAGAACTTGGGACGGTCGCTCTTCTTGAAGTGCGGTCGCGACTTAGGTCGGGCTTCTGACCGTGAAACCTACTGTGATAAGGTTTCATCTTTCAATTGCATGGTGCGGTCGTATGTATGTCGGGTGTGACCGCTAGAAGTGTTCTGTTCAGTCTTTTTGAAGCAACCTAATCCTGTAACAAGATTCTTCAAACACATGTTAAATGGATCATTCAATTTGAGTTGTCAAGGATCAAAATTGAGATCTTTTGTCTAACAATCTCCCCCATTTTGACTTTGACAATTCAAATGGAATGATGAGAGAAATAATAAGTTTAAAATACTCCCCCTTAACATATGCATGAATGCATTGTGATTATTGGATTATCAATGTTATTGTTTGATGCAAACATTTCTCCCATTGTCAATAAACATACCTTGGTGCAAATGTCAACAATCATTCCAAGTTAAATCATTCCAAGTTATTTCATTTCTCCCCCATTGTCATAGGCAAAATGTTTTTTTAGTTTAAATATTGTTTGATGATTAAACATTGATGATTTAAACATTGATGAACATTATGTTTATTAAAATATAGAGAAAAATACAAGGAGATAGTAAACAAAAAAGGCAACAAAATAAAACAAGGCAGAACACAAAATGTAAATATAAAGCTATCTAATCAGATTCATCATTCTCATCTATCTCTTCTTCTACTAAAGGAGCTTTTCCTTTATCAAGAGGAGCAATAGAGGCAGAGCTAGTGCTAATTGACTCTTCTTCTTCAGGTAAGCTTTGGGTATGATCACTTATATCCCAATCTTCAAGGTTGCATTGAGGCAAGTCCAATTTGCCTTGCATATCATATAGATCATGATGCATGTGAGATATAAGGTCAATTCTCTTGTTCAAGTGCTGGAATCTTTTGGAGACACTCTTCTTGAACTTAGAGAGTTTCCTGGAGAGAGATTTGATAGCATGGAGGATGAGTTGAGTAGAGGATGAGGTAGTTTCTTAAGTAGCTTTGGATGAAGCAGCTTTTGGAGGTAATTCCACAACAACTTCCACAGAGTCTCCCTCTTCCTCAATTGTGTACCTTGGCCTTTTTTTCTGTCTATCAACAACTCCTTTCTTGCCAAAGTAGTACACATATGAGCCTTCAATCTTCCTTACACATCCAGCATGCTCTAAGTAATCAATAGTGATGGCACTAGAGGCAAGATTGAAAGGGTTTCTCAAAGTAGCTAAGTTCAAATCATTTAGTAGGTTTAGGTGCCTAGCTATTTGAGTAATTTGTGAGGATAGGAAAAAAGTGCCAGTTCTTGTAACAACATGATGATAGAGGGTGTCAATCAAGAACTTGGTTGTGTTCATTTGAATGTTGTGGGTGAAAGCATATAAAAAGATGAGGTCTCTCTTGGTTACTTTCTCATTCCCATCTGCTCTTTGATGGATGGTGTAGGTGATAATCCTATGGAGCATCCAATGGGTGAGAGTTTTGATGTGTCTGGCTTTAGATTCTTTTTCAAAAGAAGTTTCAATAGAAATTTCTTACAAGAAATCAGAAAGAGTTTGGTTTGAGAAGATTTGGTCATTGTAGGAGGTTATACCATCAGTAGGGAAGTTCCAAATGCCGCCAAAATCTTCTAGGGTTAAGGATTGGTATTGATCAAAGAGTTTAAACCTAACCCCATACCATCCTAGTGCAGAGTTAGCACTCTTTTCTATTTGGAGAGACATTAGAAACTCCTTGCTCAGACTGGAATAACCTACCTCTTCTGGAAATACAAATTTTCTCCATCCAAGGACATCTAGCAATCTCTCAATCTCGTCCTTGATATTTAGGGCAGAGAGCATCCCACCAAAAGAGATTTGGTTCCCTCAACCTTCTACCTCTTCAACATAGCATACCTAACATCTTCTTCAGAAGTTTGGTGGTGAGGTTTTTGAATTTTCTCACCTCTTCTAGATTGTGGAGGAGATGGAGGATCAACTATGGGTTCTCTAATTGTAATTCCTGGAACTCTCTTTGCTTGTCCTTTGATTTTGGAAGTGGTTTTCTTTTTGGGAGCCATCAGAAAGACAGAACAGAAGAGAACTTGGAAAACAGAGGGTGATGGAGAAACATATGATTTTGAGAAGTTTTTAGAGATTCAGAGGGAAGTTTGTGTATTTTAATAAGCAAAATATCAAAGAAACTGATGTAACATACACTTAAATAGATGAAATTAAGAAAATAGCCTTTTATGACTGTTGAAAGTTAAGAGTTGCGACCTGTCACACAGCCAACGGTTATAAAATTTCGAGCAGAGTGTACAGAGTGCGGTCGCACATTCAACAGGGTGCGATCGCGACAATCAGTCTAGCGACCATTAGCAAGATAGGTACACTCGTGAGGGAGGAAACTGTCTGTAACGGTCGAAACTATTCAAATTAGTGCGTCCGCGCATAAATTTTCTCGACCGCGCACAGAGTTATTTGTTTGAATGAATATGGCAGATATGATAGCGATCATGAAAGGACACTGGAGTGACCACGAGAGACATAAAAATGAAAGATTCAAGGAAAGATGGAAGATATTTCCAGTGATTAGGCAAAAATATACATATATGCACAAAGAAACTTTATAAATAGGTAAAAATTTTAATTAATTCAGAGTGATTCCATCAATCATTCCTAAATTGAGTTTAATGAAGTTAAGTCTATCTTCATTCAAAGGTTTTGTAAAGATATCAGCAAGTTGATTTTGTGTATCTATAAATTCTAGGATTATATTCTGATTTTGTACATTTTCTCTCAAGAAGTGATGTCTAATATCTATATGTTTGGATCTAGAGTGTTGGATAGGATTCTTAGACAAATTGATAGCACTAGTGTTGTCACATTTAATGGAGATATTGTTAAAAACTTTACCATAGTCAAGCAATTGTTGTTTCATCCATAATACTTGTGTGCAACAAAAACATGCTGCAACATATTCAGCTTCCGTTGTGGATAAAGCAACCGATGCTTGTTTCTTACTATGCCAAGAAACTAGACAATTACCAAGAAAGTGACATGCTCCTGTTGTGCTCTTCCTATCTAAGATACTACCAGCATAATCTGCATCTGAAAAGCCTATGATATGAAATGATGTATTCTTAGGATACCAAAGTCCTAAATGCATTGTACCACTCAAATATTTCAAGATTCTCTTAGTGGCATTCAAGTGTGATTCTTTAGGACTAGTTTGAAATCTAGCACAAAGACATACACTATACATTATATCAGGCCTAGAAGCGGTTAAGTAAAGTAGTGATCCGATGATACCTCGATATTTCTTCTCATCTACTGCTTTACCATTTTCATCTTTACCTAATTTCAATGATGTGCTCATAGGAGTTTTGCTAGTTTTGCAGCCATCCATTCCAAATTTCTTGATTAGTTCTTTCGTATATTTGGATTGGTTGATGAAGATCCCATCTTCACATTGCTTGACTTGCAGTCCAAGGAAGAACTTGTGTTCACCCATCATGCTCATTTCAAATTCCCTAGTCATACAAGAAGCAAATTCTTTGCACAAGGCTTCATTAGTAACTCCAAATATTATGTCATCCACATAAATTTGTACAATCAAAATGTTATGCTTGTCCTTTTTAACAAAAAGAGTTGTGTCTACTTTTCCTTTTGAAAAACCATTTTCAAGCAAATATGCACTATGTTTATCATACCAAGCTCTAGGTGCTTGTTTCAATCCATATAAAGCTTTGGTAAGTTTGAAAACATGATCAGGAAATTTGTAGTTTTCAAAACCAGGAGGTAGTTCTACATAAACTTCTTCGTTTATAAGTCCGTTTAGAAATGCACTTTTGACATCCATTTGAAAGAGCTTAAAGTTCATATGACATGCAAAAGCAAGTAATATTCTAATAGCTTCTAATCTGGCTACGGGGGCAAAGGTTTCATCATAGTCAATACCTTCTTCTTGATTATAGCTTTTGGCTACCAATCTTGCTTTATTTCTAATGATGTGACCATTTTCATCAAGCTTATTCCTATAGACTCATTTGCATCCTATTATAGAGTGATCTGTAGGTCTAGGAGTAAGTTGCCAAACATTATTTCTTTCAAATTGATTAAGTTCATCTTGCATTGCAGTTATCCAATTTTCATCATTTAAAGCCTCCTCAACAGTCTTTGGCTCAATTTGAGAAACAAAAGAAAAATTAACATCTACATGATTAATTTTAGATCTAGTGATTACTCCCTTAGATGTTTCTCCAATGATGAGTTCCTTCGGATGATCTTTCTTGTATTGCCAATCCTTAGGTAAATCCTGTGTAACACCCCTTCCTGACCTACATGTGTAAGCCGAGTAGAGGTGCCACACTATCCAAATGTTGCTACCAATTTTACATAGTCAAATTTTAGTTCGGATTTTTACAGAAATTTTGCCATAGTTCCGCCTAGAAATTTGGATCCCAAGTGTCGACAAAACTGATTTTTCTTATTTTTGAAAACATTTTACATAGACCAATGTGAATACCATCAAATTTAATGCACTCCCAATGAATTCACCTTATACCCTCAACTACAAATCTGCAAGAAGAGTTCGCACTTCTAATACAACATAAAGTAAAGGTTTATGATTATTACACACTACTAACATACAATTATAACATAGAAATTCTCTTTTATATATATTCATATACATGCCACAACTAACTAACTCATAATGGAACTAAAAGATCTACCTCTGAGATTTTGCTGTGGTCTGGTCGTTGCTTCCCCAAGATTTATCTACTGCTCCGAACCTACGAGTCAAGCAAAACTTAACTCGCTGAACGTTGTCGCTCAGTGGGTACTTTACCAATAAAAATAAAAGTAGTATATGAAAGTATTCGAATTCAAAGGAAATAATTAAATCATAATTCAACCACTTTATACCAATAGAAATCGTGATACATTCAGTGTGATATGCTTTCAATAATGTAAAATCATAATTCAAACTCATTGGCATTATATAGTTTAACGAAAAATAACATGTCTTTGATTCAGGCTCTATTGGTATATAGGGAACCATAGTGATAAGGCAGTGGGCCTCCCCACTGTAACATAGGTGGCCCTCACCACCAATATCAGATCACAGGAATGGGCCTCCCCATCCTGGTTAACCAATGGGCCTCCCCATTGGCTTCAGTGGCCTCACCACTGAATAAAATATCATATCACAATAATGAATAGTACTGCATGCGTTAGTATAGTGCACCATACCCTTATCTACCACTCCCACTATCCAGTAGAGCATAAAGATTAAAATGATTCAATTTAAGTCCCAACTTCATTTTAGAATGATTCCAGAAATCAATTTAAATTCTCATTGCGCTTTGCCATTTATGCCGCGCACCACTTTCTTTGGTCAAACCGTTACTCTTTTTCACATATTTAACATCCACCATAAACACATCACCCGTTTCAAAGCATTCCTCAAAAGATCAATAGTGTTGCGGTGAGAAAAGTCGGCAACGCAAAATGGCATAACCAAATGAATAGTAAAATCTGGGTTTTCGTCAAAATTTCAGTCCACTTCAGTCATGCATTTGACCAAGTAAATGATCTTATTTTAGGCTGAAATTTTACAGAAAACTTATTTCATATGTTGACTAATTGCATGTAAAATTTCGTTGAAAAATTCATTGGTTTGCTGCCCCAAAAAATTGCCACAAAAATAGTCCAGAAGCTGTCACTTTGGGACCATTTCGGCCCAAACATTTGAAATGCATAGGATAGTTTATTTTTCTTTTGCAAATCAATATTAAGGCTTCTTTAATAGTAAAGTGAAGATTCAAACACTTCCTTTTAACAATTTTTGCATGTTTAACTCAAATCAAACTAATTAAAGTCCAAACAACTTACCAAATCAACTTTCCAAATTTTCTCAAAACATTTGGTTTCAATTAAATTTAACAACCCAATTGCCATAAGAAAACAAGAACATAACTCAAATATTTAATTTAAACTCAATCAATATATTTAAACATCAATTTCAAAACTTCCATAAACCAAAGTTTGTAAGCAAATTGAATTTCTTTTATGGTAAAGCACCAAATCAAAAGTAATTATTCAAAGGTAATGTACCAAACCTTATTTCTTTATCTCCTCTTAGCTTTTCCTTCTTCTCCTTCTTTAATTCTTTATTTCTTCTTCAATCAATTCAAAATACAACATAAACCTTAGAATTTCAAAATAATAAATTATCCTCCATTTCTTTTCCAACCGAAACCCCTAATCCGATCTTATTAATCTTTCTACCTCTTGATTCTTCCATTTAATCAATTAATCTCATCACTTACTTAATATTTTTTTTTCAATTCCACACAAAGACTCTAATCTCCAATCTTCCAATAAATATATATAACTACCTAAAATTGACACTAAAATTAAAGTCTACATACTTGAAAACCTTAAAACTTACCTTGAAAATCAAACTTGGAAAAAAACTTGGAATTCCTTTGGTATTTCCTATTGTGGCCGAAATTTGTAAGTGGAAAAGAGAGAAATTGGTTCTTCATATCACATATATTTATATACAAAGGAAATGATGATCACCTTATGTGTTGGTTGAACCCTTTAAGACCACTTGTCCACCTTTCTCTTTCTTCATTTATTACACATGCTAAATGGTTACTTTTGATTGGCCAACATTAGATTTTTATAGTTTTCTTTTCCTTTACTTCTTTCCACTTGTCCCTCTTCCCATAGGATATCCTAAAGTTGTCCCGGGTTACCCATACGGTCCCGACACGAACCCGGGCCCACTTTACATTTCGGCGATTAATCGATCATATCTTTTAAACCGTATAGTTCCACGAGTCAAACTACATATAGTTTTGATCCTCTCGACCTCTACTTTCTATTTATAAGGTCTATTTTAGGTTTCCAAGTCATTTTGAAAAATTATCGATAAGCCCTCAACTTTTTACAAATTTTCCTTTAGGTCCTTTCCTTGCTCGGGTTTCTTCCGGCTCCGTTTCTACTGATGATTCGTTTCATATTTAACCCCTCGTCATCCTCTACGTACTCATGTTTTTATTTCCTACTTTAAATTCATGTATAACTTTAATTGATAATGACCAAAATGCCCCTAGTCAAAATGTCTTCGTTTTTCTTTAACGGGACATTTCCTGGAAAAACCGTTACACGTCGTTGCGACCCGATTAATCTCTAGAATATTCTTCTGGGGTCGGATATGGGCACTATTAAGAACTTCCGACTCTTAATTTTTAAGTTTACATAGTTACCCCTAACTTTTGAGAAATTTTCACTTAGGTCCTTTTGATATCCCTTCTTGACCTTGCTGTCTTTCTTTATTAATATCTTTTTACTCACAACTCCAAATTAAGTAATTCTTATTCCCACTGAAACTAGACATCCGGGGATATATTGTATCAAAATTTGAGGTTGATCCGAGCTATATCTGATTTTTGACTGTCCTTTGAAGTCAAGCCTACTATGCTGTCCTGAGGCAGCTTGCACATTGTCTAGTAAATCCATCATATCTTATTCTGTACAACTCCAAATTGAGTAATTTTAAGTTATACGTCTAGCTAAGACACAAATAAACAATTGAGTCTTCTTTGAGACTCTCTAATTCTTTCACTGACTTGGATGAAATTCGAGCTCAAGTTATAGGTCACGTTCTGAACTCCTTTGTTCTAAGCCTAAATCATATCCTCTATGTCTGTTTCTTACCAATATGGGATTTGGGATGTTACAATTCTATCCCCCTTAATTTAAGCTTCGCCCTGAAGCTTACTCATTCTATATACTTGATGTTCTTTAACTTCTGTCTATTGCTTTTGCCACTCTTTCACCTTATTCACTTGATTGCTCTCTGTCATCTTTCTATATTGTTTACGCATTGCCTTATTTTGACTGAAATTAACTATTTTAAGATTCAACATGTTTTACCTTTTGTATTCTATTTTCTTCCCATATATGCTCACTTGCTGTTTATTATTCTACAAGATTATCCAATAGACTATTATGTGGTTCAATATGCTTTGACTTTTGTCACAATTTCTCATTTGAAACATCATTATTACTTCTCTTGTATTTCCTTCAACTTTGATTCATGTTTGTTCTTTCTTATTCCTTCTTGTACGTTTTTCACTTTCTAATGTATTCATTTCTAAGCTTCCTTCTCTTTGCATTGTGTTTATTCTTTATTTACTTCTTACTGAATTTGTATGTCCTATGTATATTCGTGCAGTGTGGTAGCATTCCTTAAGTATCAACTCATCTGACTTTCCTTGTGTTGTCATATATACATCTCGAATAATAGCTCATGGGTGATCAGTCCATGATACCATCATTCTCGAAGTACTATTTATTTCATTACGTGTCTCGCTCTATGTTGGTTATGGCCGATCCCAACATAAGGTGAGAACATTTTTTTTCTCTTTTTTTTTATTACATTTCAAACTCTTTCTTTCCTTTCTTTTCCGAATATGTTTCAATTCACTTTCTGTTTATTTTCATATATACTTTTTTTTTTCATCTGTATATTATTACATATTTTTCTTACTTAGCTCCTCAAGGTAATAACAGTAGAATCAAAGTGGGATGAGACAATACCATATGGAACCAGCATGGCATGGGTGGCCCTCACCACCATTTTATTTCCATGGCACAGGTGGCCCTCACCACCTTTTCATCAACCAATGGCCCTCACAATTGGCCCCCAGTGGCCCTCACCACTGGCCCCAAAGGCCCTCACCATTGAGTATAAATGTTAATGCCATATAAATACACTCATCCCCAACTCTGATTCAATCTGAATTACCAAGGTAAGCATATCTTTCTAATATTTTTTTTCTCTTTCCTTCATTCATATCAATGCACACATAGGCATAAAAATTCTCAAGTTGTCAGAACACATTACCAAACATTTCCAACACAAGTATAAATAGTTCATTATATAAGGAACACATGATTTCAACCAGGTAAAGCATTAATCCTGGAGAATCTAACTAGTTTTGCTTCCTTTTCTTAGTTCTCAATTTTATTTTCTATGATTTTTTTTCTTGCCGTACTATTATTCTTCACTCTTTCAATTTTAGACTCTTGTATTATGGTCGGTATTCTATTCGTTATTATTCTTTCGGTGCTTTTACTACTTACCTCTCATAATTGCCTTAACCTTTATTGCATATATTTCTCAATTTTTCGTGCATATATATGAGTGTGAAACACCCGGATCTATTAAAACGTAAAGCGGAACTCCAAACATAGACAACTGACCTGCAATCACGTCTAGCGCTTCTTGCGACAACTAAAGAACAAAGCAAAACGTATACAATCCCATCATACGTAACGACCCAGACCAACAACATTATCTTATCCTAGGTGGCACGTATATAAAGATCCCATCATCAACTAACTACCCAGAACCGGCTAAACCTGGCTCTGATACCACTAATTGTAACACCCCTTCCTGACCTACATGTGTAAGCCGAGTAGAGGTGCCACACTATCCAAATGTTGCTACCAATTTTACATAGTCAAATTTTAGTTCGGATTTTTACAGAAATTTTGCCATAGTTCCGCCTAGAAATTTGGATCCCAAGTGTAGACAAAACTGATTTTTCTTATTTTTGAAAACATTTTACACAGACCAATGTGAATACCATCAAATTTAATGCACTCCCAATGAATTCACCTTATACCCTCAACTACAAATCTGCAAGAAGAGTTCGCACTTCTAATACAACATAAAGTAAAGGTTTATGATTATTACACACTACTAACATACAATTATAACATAGAAATTCTCTTTTATATATATTCATATACATGCCACAACTAACTAACTCATAATGGAACTAAAAGATCTACCCCTGAGATTTTGCTGTGGTCTGGTCGTTGCTTCCCCAAGATTTATCTACTGCTCCGAACCTACGAGTCAAGGAAAACTTAACTCGCTGAGCGTTGTCGCTCAGTAAGTACTTTACCAATAAAAATAAAAGTAGTATATGAAAGTATTCGAATTCAAAGGAAATAATTAAATCATAATTCAACCACTTTATACCAATAGAAATCGTGATACATTCAGTGTGATATGCTTTCAATAATGTAAAATCATAATTCAAACTTATTGGCATTATATAGTTTAACGAAAAATAACATGTCTTTGATTCAGGCTCTATTGGTATATAGGGAACCATAGTGATAAGGCAGTGGGCCTCCCCACTGTAACATAGGTGGCCCTCACCACCAATATCAGATCACAGGAATGGGCCTCCCCATCCTAGTTAACCAATGGGCCTCCCCATTGGCTTCAGTGGCCTCACCACTGAATAAAATATCATATCACAATAATGAACAGTACTGCATGCGTTAGTATAGTGCACCATACCCTTATCTACCACTCCCACTATCCAGTAGAGCATAAAGATTAAAATGATTCAATTTAAGTCCCAACTTCATTTTAGAATGATTCCAGAAATCAATTTAAATTCTCATTGCGCTTTGCCATTTATGCCACGCACCACTTTCTTTGGTCAAACCGTTACTCTTTTCCACATATTTAACATCCACCATAAACACATCACCCGTTTCAAAGCATTCCTCAAAAGATCACAAATTGACCAAATGAATAGTGTTGCGGCGAGAAAAGTCGGCAACGCAAAATGGCATAACTAAATGAATAGTAAAATCTGGGTTTTCGTCAAAATTTCAGTCCACTTCAGTCATGTATTTGACCAAGTAAATGATCTTATTTTAGGCTGAAATTTTACAGAAAACTTATTTCATATGTTGACTAATTGCATGTAAAATTTCGTTGAAAAATTCATTCGTTTGCTGCCCCAAACAATTGCCACAAAAATAGTCCAGAAGCTGTCACTTTGGGACCATTTCGGCCCAAACATTTGAAATGCATAGGATAGTTTATTTTTCTTTTGCAAATCAATATTAAGGCTTCTTTAATAGTAAAGTGAAGATTCAAACACTTCCTTTTAACAATTTTTGCATGTTTAACTCAAATCAAACTAATTAAAGTCCAAACAACTTACCAAATCAACTTTCCAAATTTTCTCAAAACATTTGGTTTCAATTAAATTTAACAACCCAATTGCCATAAGAAAACAAGAACATAACTCAAATATTTAATTTAAACTCAATCAATATATTTAAACATCAATTTCAAAACTTCCATAAACCAAAGTTTGTAAGCAAATTGAATTTCTTTTATGGTAAAGCACCAAATCAAAAGTAATTATTCAAAGGTAATGTACCAAACCTTATTTCTTTATCTCCTCTTAGCTTTTCCTTCTTCTCCTTCTTTAATTCTTTATTTCTTCTTCAATCAATTCAAAATACAACATAAACCTTAGAATTTCAAAATAATAAATTATCCTCCATTTCTTTTCCAACCGAAACCCCTAATCCGATCTTATTAATCTTTCTACCTCTTGATTCTTCCATTTAATCAATTAATCTCATCACTTACTTAATATTTTTTTTTCAATTCCACACAAAGACTCTAATCTCCAATCTTCCAATAAATATATATAACTACCTAAAATTGACACTAAAATTAAAGTCTACATACTTGAAAACCTTAAAACTTACCTTGAAAATCAAACTTGGAAAAAAACTTGGAATTCCTTTGGTATTTCCTATTGTGGCCGAAATTTGTAAGTGGAAAAGAGAGAAATTGGTTCTTCATATCACATATATTTATATACAAAGGAAATGATGATCACCTTATGTGTTGGTTGAACCCTTTAAGACCACTTGTCCACCTTTCTCTTTCTTCATTTATTACACATGCTAAATGGTTACTTTTGATTGGCCAACATTAGATTTTTATAGTTTTCTTTTCCTTTACTTCTTTCAACTTGTCCCTCTTCACATAGGATATCCTAAAGTTGTCCCGGGTTACCCATACGGTCCCGACACGAACCCGGGCCCACTTTACGTTCCGGCGATTAATCGATCATATCTTTTAAACCGTATAGTTCCACGAGTCAAACTACATATAGTTTTGATCCTCTCGACCTCTACTTTCTATTTATAAGGTCTATTTTAGGTTTCCACGTCATTTTTGAAAAATTATCGTTAAGCCCTCAACTTTTTACAAAATTCCCTTTAGGTCCTTTCCTTGCTCGGGTTTCTTCCGGCTCCGTTTTTACTGATGATTCGTTTCATATTTAACCCCTCGTCATCCTCTACGTACTCATGTTTTTATTTCCTACTTTAAATTCATGTATAACTTTAATTGATAATGACCAAAATGCCCCTAGTCAAAATGTCTTCGTTTTTCTTTAACGGGACATTTTCTGGAAAAACCGTTACACGTCGTTGCGACCCGATTAATCTCTAGAATATTCTTCTGGGGTCGGACATGGGCACTATTAAGAACTTCCGACTCTTAATTTTTAAGTTTACATAGTTACCCCTAACTTTTGAGAAATTTTCACTTAGGTCCTTTTGATATCCCTTCTTGACCTTGCTGTCTTTCTTTATTAATATCTTTTTACTCACAACTCCAAATTAAGTAATTCTTATTCCCATTGAAACTAGACATCCGAGGATATATTGTATCAAAATTTGAGGTCGATCTGAGCTATATCTGATTTTTGACTATCCTTTGCAGTCAAGCCTACTATGCTGTCCTGAGGCAGCTTGCACATTGTCTAGTAAATCCATCATATCTTATTCTGTACAACTTCAAATTGAGTAATTTTAAGTTATACGTCTATCTAAGACTCTCTAATTCTGTCATTGACTTGGATGAAATTTGAGCTCAAGTTGTAGGTCACATTCTGAACTCCTTTGTTCTAAGCCTAAATCATATCCTCTATGTCTGTTTCTTACCAATCTTGGATTTGGGATGTTACATCCTGAGTCTTTTCTTCAAGTTGATTGATCTTTGGAGCATCAATAGATTCAAGAGATTCAAGAGTACCTGCAGAGTCATTTAAAGTAATACCTTTCTTTTGATCAAGTTTAGATGATTCATCAAATACAACATGCATTGATTCTTCTATAACTAGAGTTTTCATGTTAAATACTCTATATGCTTTGCTATATGATGAATATCCTAAGAATATGCCTTCATCTGATTTGGATGAAAATTTTCCAAGATTATCCTTGGTATTCAATAGAAGCATTTGCATCCAAATACTCTAAAATATCCAATTCTGGGTATTCTTCCATTCCATAGCTCATAAGAAGTTTTATTAGTTAAATGCCTTTTGTAAACATGATTTGCAATGTAACAAGCTGTATTAATGGCTTCCGCCCAAAAATAAGATGGTAAATCATATTCATTGAGCATTGTCCTAGCCATTTCGATTAAAGTTCTATTTTTCCTTTCAACTACACCATTTTGCTGTGGAGTTCTAGGAGCAGAAAAATTATGTGAAATGCCAAGTTCATTGCAAAAGCCTTCAAAATTTTCATTCTCAAATTCTTTGCCATGATCACTTCTAATAGATGTGATCACATATCCTTTTTCATTTTGAACTCTTTTTGCAAACGTTTTGAAGTAATTAAAGGCTTCATTCTTTTGAGCTAAGAAATTAACAGAGTAGTCATCAACAAGAACAAATGCATATGATTTGCCTCCTAAGCTTGTGACTCTATTTGGTCCAAACAAATCCAAATGAATGAGCTCTAAAGGTCTAGAGGTGCTTATAACACTCTTCGTTTTAAATGAGCTTTTTTGTTGCTTACCATGTTGACAAGGTTCACAAATCCTGTATTTATCATATTTTATCTTAGGTAAGCCATCAACTAAGTTTTCATTGCAGATATATTTCAATTGATCCATACCAGTATGTCCTAGTCTTCTATGCCATAACCATGCATCATTATTAGTGGACATTAAACATTTATGATTTGAATGAATATTGACATTATAAGTGTTGTTTGTTCTAGTACCCTTAAATATGATAATATCATTTGAATATGTGATTTTGCATTCCTTGGAATCAAAATTGACAAAGTATGCTTTATCACAAAGTTTACTAACACTTAGCAAGTTATGTTTCAAACCATCAACAAGCCATACATCTTCTATTAACTCCTTACCAATAGAACCAATGGAGCCAACACCAAGAATTTTACCTTTAGCATTGTTTCCAAAAGTCACATTACCTCCATGTTTGTAGGTAATATTTGTAAAAAGCTTTGCATTTCCAGTCATATGCCTTGAGCATCCACTATCCACAAGCCATGTGCTTTCATTGATAGTAGATTTTAGGCATACCTGCAAGACAATTGTGATCATTTTCTTTTAGGTACCCACATGAAGTTGGGTCCTTGATGGTTAGCAGAAAAAGAATCTTCTAACTTGAGATGAGCCTTTCTTATATAACAATAGAAGTTTTTGTGTCCGAATTTCATGCAATATGTGCATTGCCATGGCATTCTATACTTCTGCATTTTTCTTTTTGTATTTAACATATTATGCATGCAGCTATAAGTATGTGATTTCTTTTGTGCAAGTTTAGTGAACAACAATGCATAATTATTTTTAGCTTTTTCTCCTAGCAAACCATAAGAAGTACTTTTGGTACTTTTAGACTTGGTGCAAGCATCTTTGATATGATCATCAGAAATTTCAATTGTAGATGCTTTTACAAATGTTGGTTTACTTGGTGCAATGTTGGTTGATCCATTGAATCCTAATCCATACTTTAAGGAAGGTGATCTTTGATTATTAATTAATGTATTTAATGCTTCCTTTCCTTTATGAAATTTGGAAATTGATTCTTTTAGTTCTTTTAGCTCATGCTTCAATGTTTCATTCTCTTTAATCACTTTTTCTAAGTCATGTGAGTTTTTATTTAACTCTCCTATCGTATTCATCAAGTGTTCATTTGAGGTTTTCAATTCTAAGGTAGAGTTCTTTAAGCATATAAAATCTTTTTCTAACTTAGAGTTTTTCTCTTTATAAAGCTTCATTTTAGACAAATATTTTTCTATCTTAAAATTCATGTACTCAATCAAATCACTATCATCTATATCATTTGTATCATTATGTGCTATTTGATCAAAGGATTGAGTACTTACCTCGTTGGAGTCATCTTCAATAGCCATGAGACAAAGATTTGCAATTCCTTCTTCTTCTTCTTCTTCACTTGAGGAAGAGTCATCCCATGTGGCTTTGAGAGACTTTTTCTTTTCTTTATCCCATTTCTTTTTGTTCTTTAATTTGAAGCAATCTGATTTAATGTGACCAGTTTTTCCACATTCATAGCATTTTACCTCATTTTTCTTTTCTTTATCTTTGAAGGAGAATTTTGGAGGTGTGCCTTTGTTTGCTTGTAATCTTTTCTTCCTTTTCCATTCATTGATTCTTTTTGAGAACATTGCCATTTCATCTTCATCATCAGTACCTTCATTGCTTGAGCTCTCAACTTCTTTTATTGCTTTGAGTGCAATTGGTTTTCTCTTTTCTTTTTCACCTTGATCTTCTTCTTTCTCACTGTGTAGCTCAAATGTGAGTAACTTTCCAACTAGCTCGTTGGTTCTTAATGTGCTGAGATCATGAGCTTCTTCTATGGATGATACTTTGGATTCAAAGTTCTTTCTAGCTCTTAGGGCTCAAGATTTTACTGTTTACATCACCTTGATCATATATCTTGACATACTTCTTTAGTTCATTGACAATAGCAAGCAAGCGATTTGTCATGTCGGTGACATTTTCATTTGGTTTCATCTTGAATAGCTCATACTCATGGACATGCATTTGTTTCTTGGTGAATCTCACTTGAGTTGTACCTTCATGGTAGTTTTCAAGTGTTTTCCAAATGCAATGCGCACAAGTTAAATGCTGAACTCTTCCACCTTCTTCTCTTGAAATGGAATTCATCAAGATGGAAACAGCTCTATTGTTCTTGAATCGATCAAATTCATTACAATTCAAAATGTAAGTTTAAGTAAAAGAAAAATTGTTGCTTGGCTATCAAATTCTGTTTTGCATCACACTCTTTTTTTTTTGGTTTTCTCATAGAGACATTGTATTTATAGCCAATGTGGTCTTACTAGCCGTTATTGATAGAGAGATTAAAGTCTTGGCAGCTTAGACCTTCTTTACTTAAACTGTCCGAAGCATTTCGCGGTCGTCCTTCATACAAGGATGGTCGCGCATATGCGTCACGCGATCTTCCTTGGACAAGGTGCGGTCGCTGTATTTAAAAAAGCTTCAACGGTCGAATTTGAGTGCTCTGCAGCTGGAATCTTGCCCATGTTGTGATTGTCAGGACGGTCGCGCATCATCAAGGTGCGGTCGCCCTTTTTGAATGTTGAAGTGGATTTTTAACGGTCATGTCATGTGGCATTCTCTGACAGGGCAAAAGAGATGTCCGCCAAAATTTGAATATCGCGGTCGCCCTAGGTAGCATCTCGCGGTCGAATTGAGGTTCTCGCATCGAACTTCTGGACGCACCTGAGGACGCGAACACTACTATCTCTTTAAGCAAATTCTTCTTGAATTGGTAGAGCGGTCGCTACTCTATATGGGCGGTCGCTAAAGCAGCAAGTGAGACCGTGACATTCACCGTTCTTGTCACCGCGAACCTTACTGTGATTAGAATGATTCGAGGCCTTTAAGTAGCGGTCGTCCAGAACTTGGGACGGTCGCTCTTCTTGAAGTGCGGTCGTGACTTAGGTCGGGCTTCTGACCGCGAAACCTACTGTGATAAGGTTTCATCTTTCAATTGCATGGTGCGGTCGTATGTATGTCGGGTGCGACCGTTAGAAGTGTTCTGTTCAGTCTTTTTGAAGCAACCTAATCCTGTAACAAGATTCTTCAAACATATGTTAAATGGATCATTCAATTTGAGCTGTCAAGGATCAAAATTGAGATCTTTTGTCTAACACATAATATCAAAATATACTACAATATAAGATTGGTATTAGCTGGAAATGTGTCTCTGATCTTAATGTATCCACAATCAGCTCAACAAGCAAACTCGAATCTAGACTCGACTTGGTCTAGAAGAACACTCCGGCTCAACCATATCTCCACTATTGCCGGCTCAATGAAATGCAATTGCGCTAAGCTAAAGTTTAGAAATACAAACTCTAAAATAATGACAATGCAATAATGCTCTTATACCTTGTCACAATGTGGCATCCAAGCACACATATTCTTTCATAATTTAAAAATTCATACAAAAACATACATAAGCATGGGCCAAATAACTAATACATTATTCAAATCCTAGAGTTTTTGTTTTTGGTCCATAATGATACCAAGTGTCTAGCCCCGAAGGCAAATCAAGTAATGCTCAAAAGCTAGCCTGAAGGCAATCATATCATAGTGAACCTAAGCGTCTAGTCCCGAAGGCAAATAATGAGGATAACCTCATAGGCATGCCGTCAAGCACAGAACTCTGGAAATTAAATAACATACCAGGTACACAATTATTTCATATTTTCATCAAATTCTTTCTCATTTTCCCATTTTTAATTATGTACATTGCCTTATTTTCTCATTTTTCTCATTCATATCAATGTCATTTCATTTAAATTCATCATGTTTCATCACAATGTACCTCATTTCCCATTAAAATCACATTTCCCAAATATTTTGGGTAATTCTCACATGATGCAAATAAATCACATTTTATTCAATTTAGCCATTAATAATGGCTTTTCACAATGCAAATGATGCATATACAACAATTTAGAAGTCATAGCACAATGTTCAATGAATCAAGTAGCTTAACACATTTTCCATCCAAAATATGGTAAGCCCATATATAATGCCAACTTATCTAATTTATCAAAAGTTTGTACTTAGTTAAGAATGCACTCCAAAACAAGCTTCAAAACTCCCTCCAACCTTCTCTTCCAAGTTACCCTTCAACACTAAGGTTGGGAAAACTCCTTCCTCTTAATGCCTATACCAAAAGTGATAATAAACAATCACCTAATATTACAATCTAAAGCATTCACAACATCAAACCACAATTAAGCATCACTCTAAAGAAAATCCATAAATTCAAATCTTTCCTTACTTTAACATTGAACTTCCATTTTAATCCATTGAAATTAGTGTTTTAAGTTTATTAATATCACTAAAAACATATTTTAATATGTTTAAACCAATTACATTACAATAACACATACTTATCTTCCAAACAATAAAATGGCATAATCTTCTCCCATTGAAGGTTCTCCATTCAAATTCATTCCAATTATCAATCTAATCTTATTTCCATTTCCTATATCCTTAAAGAACATGATTAAAACAATAAAACCAAAAAATTCATCATACTCAAAAATCCCCTTTTCCAAATCCCTAAATCACCACTACCATTTCCAAACTCTATCCAAATCCATCATTTGACTTTAAATTCATTGTTTATGCATCAAAACAACACATTTAGAACCAAATTGCACAATTAAAACTCATAATTTCACAAACCCAAAAGTTCCATAACCCTAAATTCTCTTTCCTCACCAAACTCAGCTTAAATTCAGCTATTTCTTCAATCCAACCTTAAAATCATTATTAACTACTCAAAACACCTCCATTCATATCCAATTAAGCAATTAAAACATGCCATTGCAAAAATCCAAAATCAACATAATCTTATTTTCATGGAAATTCAAAGAAAAAGTTAGAAAACTTACTAATTATGGTGGAAATCAATAAAAATCCACTTAAAATCTTGAAAGCCCTTTATTTCTTGAAGCATGGAAGAAGCAAAAACTTGAGTTTTTCACCCATGGAGTTTCAATTTCAAGACGAAGATGAAGTAGAAGACCAAAGTGAAAATTCTCTTTCCTTTCACTTCGTTTATAACCATATATATAATATTATATTATATTTTTAATTAATTATTTAATTAATAAAAATCCCAAAATTACTTCTTCAATACAAAAATAAATTATTTTAAAATTATTTTTATAAATTTTAATTTTCAAAATATAATTACAAAAATGCCACTTGACTTTGACTTTTCTTTCAAAAGAGTTGACTTTTGCATATGTTAGGTATATTTTAGCTATATTTCACATATACATTCTATTTTTTCACTTCAAATCCTTTCATTTTCCTTTTAAATCATTTATTTAATTTATTTAAATTTAAATTTATTTTATTTTATTAAATTTCAAAAATTATGGATGTTAGAATTCTCTCCCTCTAAAGAAAAATTTTGTCCGCAGAATTACTTGCTATCAACTCTAGAACAATGGGAGGTACTGACTTTGCATCATCTGCTCACCCTCCCATGTGACTTTCTCAATTGCATGATTTCTCCAAAGGACTTTCACAAGTGGCACCTTCTTGTTTCTCAACTCTTTTACCTCTCGTGCCAAAATCGCCACTGGTTCTTCTTCATAAGTGAGATCTAGGCTCATCTCAATAGACTCCACTGATATGATATGAAATGGGTTTGACCTGTACCTCCAAAGCATAGAGACATGGAAGGCATTATGTATTGGTCAAACTCAGGCGGCGAAGCCAATCTGTAAGCCACTGGACCAACTTTCTCCAGAATCTCATATGGTACTATGAAACGAGGACTCAACTTCCCTTTGCGACTGAATCTCAAAATCTTCTTCCATGGAGATACCTTCAGGAATACTTTATCTCATACATTGAACTCTATATCCTTCCTCTTCAAATTTGTATAAGATTTATGTCGATCTGAAGCTATTTTCAGATGACCCCAAATCATTTTCACTTTCTCTTCTGTTTCTTAATCAAATCAGGACCAACCAGTTTACCTTCTCCAATCTCATCAAAACACAAAAGTGTCCTGCATCTCCTGCCATACAAGGCCTCAAAATGTGTCATCCCATTACTGGACTGATGACTATTGTTATATGCAAACTCAATCAATGGTAAGAATTTATCCCAACTCCAAGTGAAATTAATAATACAACTTCTCAACATATCCTCTAGAATTTGTATCACTCTCTTTGACTGGCCATCTATCTGAGGATGGAAAATAGTACTAAAATGCAACCAAGAATCCAATGCATCTTGCAAACTCCTCCAAAATCATGATGTTAACTGGGGATCTCGGTCTTACACAAAAGAAACTGGGGCTCTATGCAACCTCACTATCTCACTGATATACAGCTCAGCCAACCTCTCAAGTGAGTAATCCATCAAACTGGAAGAAAATTAGTTATCTTCATCATCCAATCAACTATCACCCATATTGCATCATGCTTTTTCTGGATCAAAGGCAATCCAATCACAAAATCCATCGTCACTCGCTCCCATTTCCACTCTGGTACTCATAATGGCTAAAGAAACCCTGAAGGAACCTGGTGCTCAACCTTCACTTTCTGGCAAGTGAGACATCTGGATACAAACTATGCTATGTCCTTCTTCATACCTGACTATCTATAATGGTGCTTCAAATATTGATACATCTTGGTACTACTAGGATGCATAGCATAAACTAACCTATATGCTTCCTCTAATACCATCCTCTTCAAACCTGCATCATCAGGAATGCACAACCTATCTTTGTACCATAGACTGCCATCATCTCTCACACGAATGTCTCAACTTTACTCCTTTTGGCAATATAACATAATCTTCTGGATATTCTCATCTGCCAACTGGGCTTCCCTAACCTAATCCAACAACACTAGCCTCAACTGCAACTGAGCCATCAATGTACCATCATCATAAGACTCACATCTAGCATGTAATGCTCTCAACTCAACGAGCAACAAGAGTGAATAAGCAGTCAAACCTGTCAAAGACTTTCAACTCAAGGCATCATCAATAACATTTGCCTTGCCAGGGTGATAATCAATCAAACAATCATAGTCTTTAATCAACTCTAACCATCATCTCTGCCGATGATTCAGCTCTCTTTGAACACCTAGATACTTCAAACTCTTATGATCAGTATAAATGAAACACTTCTCTCCATACAAGTAATGCCGCCAAATCTTCAATGCAAAAATTATGGCTTCAACTGTCGAGAAGCATAAGCAATGACTCTACCCTCCTGCATTAGAACACAACCTAAACCATTATGTGAAGCATCACTACATATATCATATGGTTTACCTTCCACCAGTAGGGTAAGGATAAGAGGCTGATTCAACATCTCCCTCAACTGCTCAAAACTCGCCTGACACTGATATTCCACATAAATCTAACTCCTTTTCAAATTAATCTAGTGAGTGGTGTAGCTATCATAGAAAAGTACTTCACAAATAGACGATAATAGCTTGCTAAACCCAAAAAATATCTAACCTCTATCACAGTCTTCGGTGGAATCCAATTTAAGATAGCCTTAACTTTACTCGGATCAACTCTAATACCCTCTGCCAATACCACATGACCGAGAAAAGTTACTTGATTGAGCCAAAACTTACACTTAGACAGCTTGGCATACAACTTCTTCTCTCTCAAAGTCTGCAGTACAATCCCCAAATGTCAGCTATGATCTTTCTCATTACGCGAATACACCACTATATCATTAATAAAGACCACTACAAACTGATCTAAGTATGGTCTAAACACCCTGTTGATAAAATCCATAAATGCTACTAGTGCATTCGTCAATCCAAAGGGCATCATAAAAAACTCTTAATGCCTATACCTCATACGAAAAGCATCTTGGGTACATCAACATCTCTAACTCTCGACTGATGGTATCCTAATCTCATATCAATCTTAGAAAATATTGTTGCTCCCTTCAACTGATCAAAGAGATCATCTATCCGAGGTAATGGATACTTGTTCTTAATGGCCACCTTATTCAACTACCTATAATCAATACATAACCTCAAGGTGCCATCCTTCTTCTTCACAAACAAAATAGGTGCTCCCCACGGAGACACACTAGGGTGAATAAACCCTTTATTAAGAAACTCTTGCAACTGCACCTTTAACTCATTTAACTCTACATGTGCCATTCGATAAGGGGTAATAGAGATGGGAGTGGTACCAATCAACAAATCAATACCAAACTCCACCTCTCTCTTAGGTGGTACCCCTAGTAACTCATCAGGGAAAACATCTGGAAACTTGGCAACTGTAGGTATACTCTTAAGCTAGGACCCCATTACACCGGTATCTACCAAACGAGCAAGATATGCCTTACATCCCTTTTGAATCATCCTCCAAGCTGAATCAGCTAAAATAAACATGGATAAAAGATGTCTCTGCTCACTAGATACCACTACAGATCTACCACCATGTGTTCTCAAGGTAACACATTTCCACTGATAGTCTACCACAGCCCCATGCCTGGATAACCAATCCATGCCCATAATAAAATCATACTCCCTAAAAAGCATCTCAATTAGGTCACTAAGAAACTCCTCATCCTGAACAACAACTAGACTGTAATGTTTAAAATTTTAAATACTAAACTTTTAATTTAATATTGATAATTGATAGTAAATACTGATAAAAGTGGCATGGATAAATGATGTAGATGGTGGATCTTAAAATTTATTGAAGAAATTAATATTTTTATGGCTTTACGAGACTAAAAATCGAATTAGAATCAAAGGTTAAAAGTGAGTATGCACCGTAGTTAAAATGAGATTGGTCACACTAGATTAAACTATATATATATGTGTGGACAGGTGTGTGTGCGTAGAAGTTTCTTTCTTCTTCTTTCCATGCTTATCATCACCTTCATCACCAAAACTCCTCCTTTCTTCCTTCTTTTAAAAAATTTAGCCAAATTTAAGAGGAAATCACATCTAGTTATAGGTTTTTAGAAGAATAAGCTGGAAAAGTTGAGATTATCAACAAGAGATTAAAGAAGAAAATGGATTTTGGAAGAGGCATGTGCTTATATATTTTTATTTGTAACTATTTGAATTTCTATAAATTTTATTATTTTAATTGGTTGATTGAGTTATCTTTAATGAGTTATTATTGAAAAATATTTGATATAGACTCTTTCTATGCCAAAGAAACTAGTTTTTGATTCATTTTTATCATAGATTTGGATATATTGTGTTTGAGTGGTTGAGTGCACGAAACATATAATTTTGCCTGACACAGCCAATGACACGACCATGTCACTGGGCATGTCAATGATGGTGTGTTTTAACATTGATGACATGACCAGTAACATGCCCGTGTCATTGGGCATGTCATAGCTACTATGATAAAAGATAAATGACACAGCCAGTGACACAACCATATCTTTGGGCATATTGTAGCTACTGTAATGCAAGTTAAATGACACGGCCAATGACGCGCCCGTGTCATTAGGCATGTCAAAGCTTCTGTAAGAATGGGCAAATGACACGATCATTGACATGCCCATGTCATTTGGCATGTCACTTGAAGAAATTACCCAAAATAACTCTTTTCTTTGTCTTTCATATGTAATTCCAACCTAAAGATTTTAAGGCCTCAAAGTTAAATGATATTTGAAATCAACCCTACCAAGTAGTGTAACAAATTTATATTGAATATATGATAAATATGTGTATACCAAGTGTTGATCAAAGAATTATTCCATTGAAGTGCAATACATAATTTAATGTTAATTAAAAACTACTGAATTGCCCAAATCATACTGTTTTTAGATCTAGTTTTGGATTGAATGGATAGCCAAAGGGAGAATGTCCAAAGTGATAGTGGGCACTCGGTGCCATTAATGGACACTTTGTGTTACCATATTCAGTGGGCATTCATACCATAGTGGACCATTAGCAAATTTTATATAGTGGACATTAAATTGAAAATAGTGACCCGATATCCAAACCTAGGATCTGAGTTCAGTGTGTCTGGATATAATTAAAGAAGTTATCTACATTGAAAATAGTGTGTTATATGGTTATTGTTAAATTAACTAATTCTGAATTTAATTGTATTTAGGATTTCAAGTTTCAATGAATTTATTAATTCTTCATTTAACATCCTAAAACTAATAATTTCCACTATTTCTAAATAATTTTATGTATAGTTCTCTTTCCTTTAAACTTTCTTGCATATTTTAAATACATAAGCACCACTAAGGTTTGCTTAGCATGTTAGAATTGTTTTCTGACGCACAAATCAAAAGAGAAGAGTTGAGACTGTAGAGTGAGAGATATATGTTCCTAGTCAACTGCATCACAAAGGTTCAAAGAACAATATTGTAAATATTGAATTCTGTATAGTTCTCATGGAAATACTTAATAATTTTGTATGACAGTTGTATAAGTTTGAGAATAGATTGAGAATTATAATATTGTAAGCTAAAAGTAGGAGCTCTGTGTAAATTAATAGATATATGTTTGCAATATAGGCATGTTTATAGTAGTTCTTTGAAAGTTTGATAACTGCATTAATACATAGAAGTGTAACACCCCCATACTCTATATAAGTACTATACATATACCTGGTAGACATACAGTACATATATAAAGTATAAGAATAGTCGTTACAGTTTAAAAACTTTTATCTGAGTTCAAACAATAATACATTTTATTCAAAGAACATTTACAAAATCATTATACTTTCGATGATCTTACATATAAATAATAATCTTGTCCTTATCAAAATTCACTTATACATATGAATACATTTTTAATAAAATACAACATATTTAACTTGTACATGTATACACCACCTTCTAGTTGGTCTCGAAACACTCATACCCTTCTCATGGCAAAACGATTGACTTCAGATCTGCTACCTACTCACCTGCGTGATTACACAACTGCGCTAAGCCCGAGAGCTTAGTAGTACAAATAAATATTATAAACATACATTACAGAAAATCATACTCATATGTTAAATTCATATATCATTATCTTTTTATCATGTTTTCCCATTTCAATTACACCTTTCAAATATATCTACTAATCTCATAATTATATACAAATACACATATCATTAACACAACCTACCATTCCATAACTTATAAGAACATTCATAACTAATACTTATAATGTCCACATCCATACACATTTTACATGTCATATTATATTTTCAGAATCTCATCTTTCAACTTAGCTTCTCAAACTATATTTCTATTCAATAGTTTACTTATGTATTGTAATCATATCATACTTCATAACATTACATGTCCTTATATTATTCAATTAATTCATTATTCACAATTCACCTTTCATGAATCACATTTCATCATTCATATTGAAAACAAAGACAAGTATGGGTCTCATTATTCCTTCATTTCACATTTCATAAATCACATTGAAAACAAAGACAAGCATGGGCCCAAAAAGAATCTAATATGTTATTCAAATTTCAGAGTTACTGCTTTGGTACATAATCACAATCATCAAGCCTGTAGGCGATATATATATCTCTATCCATGGATAGTGTAACAGACCCAGTCTCTTGGACCTCAACCCGGTTAAATCGAGGAAATCTCAACCCGACTAGACTGTTACTATTTTTGAGGCTTACGACCCGGTCTTTTCACCCCCAAAAACATCATATTTCACATATTTCACATTTCTCAACTGGAATCGGCTTACGACCCGGTCATTTCACCTATCCAGTGATTCATAGGCATGCCGCCAAAACCAGAACTCTGAAAATTGAATTAACATATTAGGCACACAATCATTTTATTTATCTCTTTATCAATTTCATTCTCAATTCATTTATCATTTCTTATTCCACAATCAACTAGGCAACCATGCCTCAATTATCTCATTTGCATCATCATAGCCAATAACCATGGCCTCATATCTCATATTATCTCAAATCACCTTAATACAATTCAACACATCATTATATCTTTCATATTTCATATACGCAAACATGTTTCAATAATCTCATTATGTCTCAATTCATCATATCTTTCATATTTCATCATTGATATATATATAGCGATTTACATTACTCATAGAATTAGAATCTTCAACATACATTCCACACAATTCACATTATGCACTACATAGCATTATTCATATGCATCAACAATGTAATAGATTACTTAACACATTTATAACCAAATGTGTTAAGGTCCAAAGACATATAAATATATGCAATCAAATAGGGTTTGTACTTACCTCATGAGCCATCACACAACACCAAACTCATCTTCCAATAATCCTCAACACTTGGATTAGGGCAAAACACTTCTTCACAACCTAATCCACAAGTAATAACACACACTTACTCAAAGATACACATGAATTCAATACAATTATTCATTTATCAATCTCATACTAGACCCTTAGATCACAAATTACAAACCAACATCTCTCTCTAGGACCCCACGGTCGTGGCCTACCAACCCCCACGGGCGTGGCATAGCAAACAATTATGCCCAATTGCTCTAACAACCCCCACGGTCGTGGCCTTCCAACCCCCACGGCCGTGGCATAGAAAGTGAATCTGTCTCCTTTGTTCAACACCTCCACGGCCATGGCTTCCAATGGCCACGGTCGTGGCAGCCAAGGGCCACGGGCGTGGCATCCAAAATGCCTCTGTTTCGGATCCAACTCATGTATTCTATGATTTCAACTTCATTAAACACAAATATCTTGAAGATCTAGGAAAATAAATGACCAAACTCACCACATACATCAATTACCAACTAATTTAACCCCTTATATAACTTCAACAATCTATCATCATCCTCACAAATAACTATATTATCATCATCTAACTACCAATTTAACATATCTATAAACTTTAATCTTTCACTATCATCATCTTCACACACTAACCAAATCAAATATAAACAAAATCAATAGAAATCAACTCAAAGAAATGAACACTTACTTGAATATTTTGACAAATCTTCAATCTCCACCTTCAATTCTCTTAAAGCCCTTAAGAATTTGGTGTGTATATAGATAAAATCACATATCTCTCTCTCTCTCTCTCTCTTTCTCTCTCTCGTTCAAGAAGAAGAAGAAGGAAAGAAGATCTTTTCTTCTTTTTCTCATACTTATCATATATATATATATAATAATATAATTAATTATTTCTAAAATATCCTCCACCACTACTTTCATCCTTTGACTTTTCTTTCTTCTTTTTCTTTTATTATTATTATTATTAATTAATTATATAAACTTACTTTTCCTACACCACTTTATACATTATGTATATGTAATGTATATGTTGGTATATATATATATCTTTTATATTACATTTATATTTTCCAAATACCAAATATACATCTCATCCCTCATATACGTCTATCTCTTATAATATTTCCTTTTAATTAATTTATCTTCCTTTCTCTTTCCATAAAACATATACATTAAATCCAAATACAACAACAACTCCAAAACTTTTAGGGTATACTTTGGGATATTACAATTCTCTCCCCCTTAAATAATTTTGTCCTTGAAATTATCCAGTACAGTAATAACCCATTCTTAACAAAGCACCATCTTAATTTTCATATGAAATTAATCATATTCTTATGTTATAATTTCATCAAATCACATAACTTTTACTCTCCCCCCTTAGAGTCAATTTCCAATTCCATAACTTTTCATAATATATGCAATATCCCAAAATGTGCCCTAGAAGTTTTGGGTATAATTGTTGTTTTAATTGAATTTAATGTATTTGTGTAATTGGAAAGAGAAAGGAAGTGAAGAGAGAGTTTATATGTTGTATATATGGCAATATATACAACATATATACAAGTCAAATGGATGGTCAACTAAAGAAGATATTTATGTATTTTTTATTTAATAATTAATTAGAAGGAAATTTAAAATGAGTGGAAGAGATTAAATGGAATATTTTAATAGTTAATTGCTTGGAGGAGAGGGTTTTGAGGAGATAGTGGATGAGATGTTGACTTTGTTTTCTATCTTTTCTTCTTTCTTTCTTTCTTTCTGCGTGGTTCTCTTTCTTTTCTTTCCTTTTCTTTTCTTTTGGCCGGCTATCAAAGAAACAAGAGAACAAGGGAGAGATTTGATCTTCTAACTCAAGATCTAAGGAAGTTTTCAAGTGATCAAGTTGGAAATTTAAGAGTTTCTTCATCCTTGGTAAGTTTCCTCTTGATTGCTTGATTTTCTTTTAAGATGTGTTTGAGTTTGTTGGTTGATTATTGATGCTATGTGATTATGTTTGATTAAGATGTGTTTAAGAGTGTTTGGTTCAAGTGATTTTGGATTTTGGGGTTGGATTAAAGGAAAGAGTTAGTTGTTGGAAGTGAAAGTATTGTGGTTGTGTTTTGGGTTTGTGGTGATGATTTTGATTTGTGTTGGATGTATGCTTTTAGTTGTTTTGGTGTTTTTTCAAGTTTGTTATGGTTCTTGGGTATGTTGAGCTAAGTTTATTTGAAGTGGATTTTGGTGAAAGGAAGTGATTTGTTGGTTGTGTTGTTGATGTTGCCGGAATCTGGATTTTTGGCCTGACACGCCCATGAGCACGACCAGGTTTTTAGGCGTGTCGATGGTTCTGTGTTCTTGGATGGGTGACACGAGCAGTGACACGCCCATGTCATTGAGCTTGTCACAGCTTTTGTGTAGTTGTAGTATTGACACGTCCAGTGACACGCCCATGTCACTGAGCGTGTCATAGCTACTGTGTTGATGAGGAATTGACACGGCCATGAACACACCCATGTTGTTGGACGTGTCAATGTTTCTGTGAGACAGAATGTATTACACGTTCAGTGACACGCCCGTGGTTCTGAGCGTGTCAAAGCTTCTGTGTTGTGAGTTTAGGGCACGGTCATGGACACGCCCGTGCTGTTGAGCGTGTCATGTATAGGGTTTGCCCTAGTTGGTTCTTAGTCTTATTATCTCATGTGTATCTCTGAGTGAGTATGTATTATCACCTTTGGTTTAGGTATTGAAGAGGTTGAATTGTCCTAACCTAGGTGGTGAAGAATTCTTGAAAGAGAAAGGATGTAGATTGGTGTGAATTATCCCTAAGGTAAGTACAAACTACATTGTTGCATACACTCATATGATTTGATACTTAACATATTTGCTTATACATATGCTAGGCAATTGATTTACTGTAATTTGAGATATAATGAGATATAAAACCAATGTGATTGGCTATGATGATGGTGTTAATGCAATTGATATTGTATATTATCTTGATGAAATATGATGCCATGGTTATTGGCTATAATGATGCTAATGAGATGATTTAGGCATGGTTGCCTATTTTGATTATGAGATATGAAGCCATGGTTGTTGGCTATAATGATGAGAAAGAAATGTATAAAAGATATAAATGAAAAAATTATGTGTCTAATGTGTTATTCAACTTTCAGAGTTCTGAGTTTGGCGGCATGCCTATAAAGTACTGGATAGGTGAAAAGACCGGGTCGTAAGCCGATTCCAGTTGATAAATGTGAAATGTGAGTTATAGTAACAATCTTGCCGGGTTGAGGATCTCCTTGGTTTATCCGGGTTGAGGTCCAAGAGACTGGGTCTGTTACAGGTAACAATCTTGCCGGGTTGAGGATCTCCTTGGTTTATCCGGGTTAAGGTCCAAGAGACTGGGTCTGTTACCCTATCCATGGATAGAGATATATATATATATGTGTATTGCCTACGGGCTTGATGATTGTGATTATGGACCAAAGCAGTAACTCTGAACTTTGAATAACATTTTAGTGTCTTGTGGGCCCATGTTTGTCTTTGTTTTCAATGTGATTTATAATGATGAAATAAATGAATAATGAGATTCTTGAGAATTGTTTATATGTTTGAGATTATGACATTTGCATTTCATTAAAGTATAATATTACTATAGTTTGTACCACTAAGTCGTTGGCTTAGCACGATTGTGGTTCATCGCACAGGTGACAGAGAAGAACCAGAGAGTTCCTCTAGACTGAGTAGAATCTAGATTTTGAGGCGTTGATAGTGGAGCTTAAAGATCAAAGACATACTACCAAACATGTATATAATTTATGTTTTGTAAAACTCGAGTTTTGATGTATAAGTATTTGTAAACAATTGTTATATTTTTCGCTACTTTCAAATAAATATTTTATCTTTTGTCTTTTATAATTTCTTTTAAATGATTTAAATTTGTTCATGTTTTTGTAAAGTAATAAGTTGTTTGTTTAGTAAACCGTGGCATTTCTATATTCAGTATACGTATATTATGATCGTATCAGCATGTTGTGTATGTATACAGGGTATAGGGGTGTTACAATTATTTTGGTATCAGAGCCTAGGTTTGAGATTCTCAACCTAGGTCAATTGTAAGAAAAAGGAAATTTTGAGTTTTAAAATATGGTTTTAAGTAAGATACATGTTATGGTATTGGTAGTCTTTGATCTTTAATGAGGTATATTCTACTGTGTTTGCAGATATAGGTTGTTATGGCATCTCAGTCACGACAGTCTGTAGAGGGTAGTGCTGAGAGTGTAGCTCCTGAAGAGGGTAGAGATGGAGCTAGAGTTGATAGAGTTAGTGAGGCCCCTACTCCTGTGCCAGGGAGATCTGATGCTGATGAGGTACCGCCGGGTTGGTTTAGGCACATGGTAGATTTGTTGAGAGGAACTCCAGTGCAGCAGCCACAACTACCACCACAGCCTCAGGTGCCGGTGAGGCATTATGACAAATTGAGAAAATATGGGGCTGAAGATTTCTTGGGCACTACCGATCCTGCAGTGGCTGAGCAGTGGTTGGATAAAGTGCAGAGGATATTCATTCAGTTGCAAGCTACTTCGGATGAGAAGTTTGACTATGCAAGATCCCTTCTGCAAAAAGATGCCTATGACTGGTGGAAGACGGTTCCTCATGCCATGGATGATCCACCTACATTATCTTATGGGGATTTTCTGAGGGAATTCGAGTTGAAATATACTCCAAGGGAGTATAAAGATATTAAGAAGATGGAATTCCTGAATTTGAGGCAAGACAACCAGACTGTGACAGAATATGAGGTTGAGTACATCCGGTTGAGTCATTATGCCGGTGGGATTATCTCGAACGAGATTGATCGATGCAGAAGATTTGAGGAGGGATTGAGGCCCTCCATTATGTGCATTGTGGCTGGTTCTCGGCACCAGGATTTCTCTCAGCTAGTTGTAGCAACTATAAGTGTTGAGAGAGCACAGAGCATTGCAGCTGCTGCTACTGAGGAGGAGACTAGGGTAAGGAGACCCCAGTTTGAGGCAGGATCTTCATCTGTGAAGAGAGGTAGAGGAAGTTTTGTTCCGAGGATCAGTAGGAGTCAGAGACAGCCGGTAGGTCAATGCAGTATCAAAGGCAGAGATCGAGACCTACAGCTTCTGTAGCTAGTGCTCCGACTCCAGTGGTTCAGAGGTCTACTCTACCTGTATGTGAGCTTTGTGGTAGGAACCATGGCGGTGTTTGTTGGAAGGTTTGTGGATCGGCTGGGTGTTATAGATGTGGGTCACCAGCTCATTTTATTAAAGATTGTCCTGAGTTGTAGGAGTGTAGAGAGGTTGAGTCTGCAGCTTCTCGACCGAGTGTTAGCAGAGGTGGTCAAGGGGGTAGAGGTTTTAGTAGAGGTGGTCGGCCCGGGTTTAGTCAGAGAGGAGGGTCGACATCCGGAGGGAATAGGCCAGATGAGGCCGGATCTTCTCAGAGAGTTTATGTGATGCAGAGGCAGCCGGATGCTTCAGCAGCTATAGCGGGTACATTCTCTTTATTTGGCATTTCAGTTCTTGCTTTGATTGATCCAGGATCTACTCATTCATACATAAGTGCATTCATTTTGCCTGTGTCTGAATTACATTCAAAGTCCTTAGGATTTGATGTCTTGGTGACAAATCCTTTAGGACATAGTGTTGTTGTGAGTAAGGTTCATCGTGATAGTGCAGTGGTAGTGCAAGGTGAGGAGTTTCTTGGGGATTTAATTGAAATGCCTTTTAAGGAGTATGATTTAATCTTAGGCATGGATTGGTTGTCTAAGCATGGAGATGTGGTAGATTGTCAAAAGAAGTGTGTTACCTTGAGAACCGGTGATGGTAGAATTGTGATGGTGTCTAGTGAGCAAAGACAACTTGCATCCTTGGTTGTATCAGCTGTAGCAGCTAGAAAGTTGATTAGAAAAGGGTGTGATGCTTATCTTGCTCATGTTGTAGATACTAGAGTAGTGGGTTCTCCACTTTACAGTATAACCACAATTATAGATTTTCCAGATGTGTTTCCTGAGGAGTTACCAGGGTTACCCCCTGAGAGAGAGGTTGAGTTTGGTATCGAATTGTTGCCTGGTACCACTCCCATCTCTATTACTCCTTATCATATGGCACCTGCTGAGTTGAGAGAGTTGAAGGTGCAGTTGCAGGAGTTGTTGGATAAAGGGTTTATTCGCCCTAGTGTTTCTCTGTGGGGAGCCCCTATTTTGTTTGTGAAGAAGAAGGATGGTACTATGAGATTGTGCATCGATTATAGGCAATTGAACAAAGTGACTATCAAGAATAAGTATCCTTTGCCTAGGATTGATGATCTCTTTGATCAATTGAAGGGAGCAGCAGTGTTTTCCAAGATTGATTTGAGATCAGGGTACCATCAGTTGAGGGTTAGAGCTGAAGATGTTCCTAAGACAGCTTTTCGCACAAGGTATGGGCTTTATGAGTTCTTAGTGATGCCTTTTGGGTTGACGAATGCACCTGCAGCTTTCATGGATTTGATGAATAGGGTGTTTAGGCCCTATCTAGATCAGTTTGTGTAACACCCCTTCCCGACCTACATATGTAAGCTGAGTAGAGGCGCCACACTAACCTAATGTTGCTACCAATTTTACTTAGTCAAATTTTAGTTCCGATTTTTTTTTTCAAAAATTTTGCCATAGTTTCGCCTAAAAATTGAGTCCCAAGTGTCGACAAAACCGGTTTTTTTCTTATTTTTAAAAACATTTTACACAAACCAATGCAAACAAAATCATTCTCAGTACACTCCCAATAAATCCCCCTTGTAACCTCAACTACAACCTGCAAAAAGAATTTACACTTCTAGTACAACATAAAATAAAGGTTTTGTGACAATCCCCCATTTTTAAATATTACACAGCGGAAGTTATAAAATATTTACATATTTACATATTAAACATTTCTTTACAAAATATAAAGAAATATACATGATTGGCAAGTCTGCTCTGATCTTTAAGCTCCCAAAATGGATTCAACAAGGTCTACTCTCACTTGGTCTTGAAGAACTCTCGGGTTCAACTCTATCCACTCTATTACCTGCGTGATTAAACACTATCGCGCTAAGCCAACGGCTTAGTAAGATAAAACATGCTAATAGTATGCTTTAATGCAATACAATGCCACATATGCTATTGATAAGATCAACATTATAAATATAAAGTTAACACATAATTATGCATTTCACAAATCATAGTCATATGAGCATACCACATTTCAACATCTTTCCACATTCAACATTACTCAACAACCAACATCTTATTTCATTAACTCATAACATTATTTAGGACATTCATATAACCTTGACACCTATGGGCCCAACAAGTATTTAATACGATATTCAGAGTTCAGAGTTACTGCTTTGGTTCATAGTCACAATTCTCATAGTGTAACAGACCCAGTCTCTTGGACCATCAACTCAACACATTTGAGGAGATCCTCAACCCGGCAAGACTGTTACAAATCATATATTTCATATTCACAATTCTCATAGTGTAACAGACCCAGTCTCTTGGACCATCAACTCAACACATTTGAGGAGATCCTCAACCCGGCAAGACTGTTACCTTTCATCATTTCTTAGGCATGCCACCCAAATCCAGAACTCTGAAACTGAATAACATATTAAACAAACAATTCATTTATTATATACTTACCATTTCCATTCTCAAATTCTCATCACATTTAGGCAAACATGCCTTCTTTCTTTCAATATCATCATCATAGCCAATCACAATGGCATTGTCTCATATCATGTCTTATTTGAATTATCATTTCAATTTCAATGTATATCATTCATGAAATACATAACCATTCACAATGCATAACATAACATTGCTCAATCTCAACAATGCAATTAGGGCAAAGAACAATTGATATGATTCATATAAATAATACATTCTGGTTTTAGACTCCATTTTATCCTTATTTTGAAATATTGTATAAAATAATCTACTTGACTAAAAATTCTAAAATTTTTACAGAATTTAGTTTTGTATCTTAAAATCATCCCTTTAAAATTTCAGATCAAACTGAACACAAAATCTTGGTCAAATAGTTCACCTAACCAGACTGCCCCAATTGCCCTGCATCCTGGCAGCAGTTCTGAACTTTGTGAATTCCATAAATCAAATTCAATCAACGTGGTTCCAAATTATTTTTCTCAAATAATAGACTCACTAAGAAACAACATATCCAAAATTCAATTGAATATGATTTTTCTACATTTTATTAAAAATCCCGAAATAGAGCTGTCTCAATTAAGGTACCTGCTGGAACAGGTCTAATAAAAATAATCTTTCTAAACTCATAACCATTCCAAAATCGAATCAACATATTTTTCAGTCATTCTAGACTCATATAGGCACAACATATCAAAAATTCACTTCAAGAACATTTTTCTAAAATTAATTAAAAATCATACAAGTCACAGCCTTTACTAATCCTAAAACAGAAACAATTTCACTAAACACCAATCTTACTCTTCCATCACCCACACCAACCCAACTTCTCATCTATCAAGCAAAATCAATACTTACAATCATACCATAAGCAACTTAATCATACCACTTCAAAAGAATTGAAGAAATTAGAGAAAAGATCTTACCTTAGTTAAAAACTTCTTAAATCAACACTTGAACACTTAATCTTTCTTCAATTTAAGCTTGAAATCATCAAAACCATCACTTGTCTCTTTCTTTCTCTTTGGCTATAGAGGGCCGGCCATCAACAACAAGAAGAAGAAGAAATGATGAAGAAAACACAAGTCAAACCTTCTTTAAATATCCACCATGTGATTTTATCCAAGCAATTACCAAAGTGCCCTTATTCACATAATTATCTTTTTGTCTTATATGTGCCCAATTAAGTAATTTACCAATCTCAAATAAATATCTTCTCTTGCATTGACCAAGCCTTTTGACCACTTTATATGTCATATATATTAACATATACACAACATATAAATTTGTCTCTAAACCCTATTTCTTCCCAAAATACATATACATATACTTTCTCTTCTCAATTTCTTTTCTCTTACAATTTAACACATATATTCAATCCAATATATAACAATAACAACAACAACAATATGCAAAACTTCTAGGGCATAAATGAGGATATTACAGTTTGTAGTGGTCTTCATTGACGATATTTTGGTGTATTCGCGTAATGAAGAGGAACATGACAAGCATTTGCGGATTGTATTGCAGATTTTGAGAGAAAAGCAGTTGTATGCTAAGCTGTCGAAGTGTGAGTTTTGGCTTGATCAAGTGACTTTTCTAGGTCATATAGTTTCAGCAGATGGTATTAGAGTTGATCCAAGTAAAGTTGAAGCTATTTTGAATTGGAGTCCACCAAAGTCAGTGACTGAAGTTAGAAGTTTTCTGGGTTTAGCAGGCTATTATCGACGCTTTGTGAAAGGTTTTTCTTTAATAGCTACTCCACTCACCATATTACTTCGAAAAGGAGTTAGATTTGTGTGGACAGATCAATGTCAAGCTAGTTTTGAGCAGTTGAAAGAGATGTTGACTCAAGCGCCTGTTCTTACTTTGCCTATGGAAGATAAACCTTATGTAATTTATAGTGATGCTTCGCATAATGGTTTAGGATGTGTTTTGATGCAAGAGGGTAAAGTTGTAGCTTATGCTTCTTGACAGTTGAAGCCACATGAGCTTAATTATTCGACTCATGATTTAGAGTTGGCGGCTATAGTGTTTGCTTTGATGATTTGGCGACACTATTTGTATGGGGAAAAATGTTTTATCTATACGGATCATAAGAGTTTGAAATATTTGGGAGTTCAAAGAGAGCTTAATCTTCGGCAGAGACGATGGTTAGAGTTGATTAAAGACTACTACTGTTTGATTGATTATCATCCTGGTAAGGTGAATGTTGTTACAGATGCCTTAAGTCGGAAGTCTTTGGCAAGTTTAACTGTGTATTCATTCTCATTGCTTGTTAAATTGAGAGCATTGCATGCTAGTTTTGAATCATGCGATGATGGTGCACTGTTGGCTCAATTGCAGTTGAGGCCAGTGTTGTTGGATCAGATTAAAGAGGCTCAGTTGGCTGATGAGAAAATTCAGAAGATTGTTTCAGATTACCAACATAGAGAAAGTAGAGATTTCCATGTAAGAAAGGAAGGTAGCCTTTGGTTTAAAGATAGGTTGTGTGTTCCTGATGATACTAGTTTGAGAAAGTTTATTTTGAAGGAAGCACACCAATCAGTTTTTGCTATGCATCCGGGAAGTACAAAGATGTACCATGATTTGAAACAGCATTATTGGTGGTCTGGTATGAAGAGAGACATAACGGAATTTGTATCCAAGTGTCTCACATGTCAGAGGGTGAAAGCTGAGCATCAAGTTCCAACAGGGTTGCTTCAACCTTTAACAGTGCCCGAATGGAAATGGGAGAGAGTGACAATGGATTTTGTTTCTGGTTTGCCATTGACTCAGAAAAAGTATGATGCTATCTGGGTGATTGTTGATCGGTTAACAAAGACAGCTCATTTTCTTCCAGTTAGAATGGACTATTCTCTTAAGAGACTGGCTGAGCTATATATTAATGAAATAGTGAAGTTGCATGGAGTCCCGATTTCTTTAGTGTCTGATAGAGATCCCCGGTTCACTTCAAGGTTTTGGAAGAGTTTGCATGATGCATTGGGTTCTCGATTACACTTTAGCACTGCTTTTCATCCTCAGACCGATGGGCGTCAGAGAGAGTGATACAGATTATTGAGGATATGTTGAGAAGCTGTGTCATTGATTTCTCTGGAAGTTGGGACAGATTTTTGCCACTTGTGGAATTTGCTTACAACAACAGTCATTAATCCAGTATTGGTATGGCACCATTTGAGGCATTGTAGGGTAGAAGATGTAGAACGCCTTTATGTTGGAATGAACTTGGAGAATGCAAATTAATTGGTCCTGATTTGGTTAAAGAGACTGAAGAGAAAGTGAAGATAATTCGGGATCGGTTAAAAGCAGCTTCAGACCGATAGAAATCTTATTCAGATTTGAAGAGGAGAGACATAGAGTTTAATATTGGAGATAAAGTATTTTTGAAAGTGTCTCCTTGGAAAAAGATTTTAAGATTTGGTTGTAAAGGAAAACTGAGTCCTCATTTTATTGGACCGTATGAGATATTGGAAAGAGTTGGACCAGTTGCTTATCGTCTTGCTTTACCTCCTGAATTGGATAGAATTCACAATGTCTTCCATGTTTCTATGCTGAGGAGGCACAGATCAGACCCATCTCATGTTTTACCAGTTGAATCTATTGAGGTGAGCCCGGATTTAACATTTGAAGAAGAACCAATTGCTATTTTGGCACATGAAGTAAAAGAATTGAGAAATAAGAAAGTGCCATTGGTGAAAGTTCTTTGGAAGAATCATGGTAGAGAAGACACAACTTGGGAGAGTGAACAAGCAATGCAAGACCAATATCCTCAACTGTTTCGAACTTGAGATCAGGTAATTTCAGGGATGAAATTTCTTTTTAGAGGGGAAGAATTGTAATATCCCAAAATGTGCCCTAGAAGTTTTGGGTATAATTGTTGTTTTAATTGAATTTAATGTATTTGTGTAATTGGAAAGAGAAAGGAAGTGAAGAGAGAGTTTATATGTTGTATATATGGAAATATATACAACATATATACAAGTCAAATGGATGGTCAACTAAAGAAGATATTTATGTATTTTTGATTTAATAATTAATTAGAAGGAAATTTAAAATGAGTGGAAGAGATTAAATGGAATATTTTAATAGTTAATTGCTTGGAGGAGAGGGTTTTGAGGAGATAGTGGATGAGATGTTGACTTTGTTTTCTATCTTTTCTTCTTTCTTTCTTTCTTTCTGCGTGGTTCTCTTTCTTTTCTTTCCTTTTCTTTTCTTTTGGCCGGCTATCAAAGAAACAAGAGAACAAGGGAGAGATTTGATCTTCTAACTCAAGATCTAAGGAAGTTTTCAAGTGATCAAGTTTGAAATTTAAGAGTTTCTTCATCCTTGGTAAGTTTCCTCTTGATTCCTTGATTTTCTTTTAAGATGTGTTTGAGTTTGTTGGTTGATTATTGATGGTATGTGATTATGTTTGATTAAGATGTGTTTAAGAGTGTTTGGTTCAAGTGATTTTGGATTTTGGGGTTGGATTAAAGGAAAGAGTTAGTTGATGGAAGTGAAAGTATTATGGTTGTGTTTTGGGTTTGTGGTGATGATTTTGATTTGTGTTGGATGTATGTTTTTAGTTGTTTTGGTGTTTTTGCAAGTTTGTTATGGTTCTTGGGTATGTTGAGATAAGTTTGTTTAAAGTGGATTTTGGTGAAATGAAGTGATTTGTTGGTTGTGTTGTTGATGTTGCTGGAATCTGGATTTTTAGCCTGACACGCCCATGAGCACGACCGGGTTTTTAGGCGTGTCGATGGTTCTGTGTTCTTGGATGGGTGACACGAGCAGTGACACGCCCATGTCACTGAGTGTGTCACAACTTTTGTGTAGTTGTAGTATTGACATGTCCAGTGACACGCCCATGTCACTGAGCGTGTCATAGCTACTGTGTTGGTGAGGAATTGAAGTGGCCATGAACACGCCCATGTTGTTGGACGTGTCAATGTTTCTGTGAGACAGAATGTATTACACGTTCAGTGACATGCTCGTGGTTCTGAGCGTGTCAAAGCTTCTGTGTTGTGAGTTTAGGGCACGATCATGGACATGCCCGTGTTGTTGAACGTGTCATGTATAGGGTTTGCCCTAGTTGGTTCTTAGTCTTATTATCTCATGTGTATCTCTGAGTGAGTATGTATTATCACCTTTGGTTTAGGTATTGAAGAGGTTGAATTGTCCTAACCTAGGTGGTGAAGAATTCTTGAAAGAGAAAGGTTGTAGATTGGTGTGAGTTATCCCTAAGGTAAGTACAAACTACATTGTTGCATACACTCATATGATTTGATACTTAACATATTTGATTATACATATGCTAAGCAATTGATTTACTGTAATTTGAGATATAATGAGATATAAAACCAATGTGATTGGCTATGATGATGGTGTTAATGCAATTGATATTGTATATTATCTTGATGAAATATGATGCCATGGTTATTGGCTATAATGATGCTAATGAGATGATTTAGGCATGGTTGCCTATTTTGATTATGAGATATGAAGCCATGGTTGTTGGATATAATGATGAGAAAGAAATGTATAAAAGATATAAATGAAAAGATTATGTGTCTAATGTGTTATTCAACTTTTAGAGTTCTGAGTTTGGCGGCATGCCTATAAAGTACTGGATAGGTGAAAAGATCGGGTCGTAAGCCAATTCCAGTTGATAAATGTGAAATGTGAATTATAGTAACAGTCTTGCCGGGTTGAGGATCTCCTTGGTTTATCCGGGTTGAGGTCTAAGAGACTGGGTCTGTTACAGGTAACAGTCTTGCCGGGTTGAAGATCTCCTTGGTTTATCCGGGTTGAGGTCAAAGAGACTGGGTCTGTTACCCTATCCATGGATAGAGATATATATATACGTGTATCGCCTGCGGGCTTGATGATTGTGATTATGGACCAAAGCAGTAACTCTGAACTTTGAATAACATTTTAGTGTCTTGAGGGCCCATGTTTGTCTTTGTTTTCAATGTGATTTATAAATGATGAAATAAATGAATAATGAGATTCTTGAGAATTGTTTATATGTTTGAGATTATGACATTTGCATTTCATTAAAGTATAATATTACTATAGTTTGTACCACTAAGCCGTTGGCTTAGCGCGATTGTGACAGAGAAGAACCAGAGAGTTCCTCTAGACCGAGTAGAATCTAGATTTTGAGGCGTTGATAGTGGAGCTTAAAGATCAAAGACATACTGCCAAACATGTATATAATTTATGTTTTGTAAAACTCGAGTTTTAATATATAAGTATTTGTAAACAATTGTTATATTTTCCGCTGCTTTTAAATAAATATTTTATCTTTTGTCTTTTATAATTTCTTTTAAATGATTTAAATTTGTTCATGTTTTTGTAAAGTAATGAGTCATTTGTTTAGTAAACTGTGTCATTTCTATATTCAGTATACGTATATTACGATCGTATCAGCATGCTGTGTACGCATACGGGGTATAGGGGTGTTACAATATATATATCTTTATAATTCTTATTACTTTCTTAACCAAACATTCAAAATAACTCATTACATTCCCAATTAATTTATCTTTATACAAGAATCAGATCATCTTATAATATACTTATACTTCGTCCAATTATTACATTCAAAATATTTTATTACTTCATTTCTTTATAATTACTCTCTTAACTTTAACTTTAAAAATCATTGATTTACATCTTAATATTGCTTATTCCGTCATTACAATCACTTTCAGAATATACATTTATCACACCTTAATTGATAACAATATCCTTATTTTTCATACACTTAATTCCTTTTTTAAACATGCTTCTCACTTAACATAAATATTAGTACAATACGTTTAAACTTACTTTACAGGTAATTAACCTTTTCCTTATTACCCTCATTTATAACCGATATAACTCAATTCATTCCTGTCCATTCACATATTAAAATATTACATCATATACGTTATCATTTAAATCATATACTTCTAGTACAATTGTACAAATTAAATCTTAATAATGATTCGCAATCTTAATAGAATCTAGATCAATTGATTCATCTGTCACCATACACTAATATCTCAATCTTGTTCAAATCAAACCATCAATTAACTTATTTAAATTTATCCTCAGATTTCACAATATATATGATCTACTTCCATTAGGTCAAACTTATATTCAAATTCTAATCTCTCCGGATCCATATTCAGCTTTTTAAAACTATAATCATTAATAACAAATCACTTCAAATTATCTTAGTACAATTTCCACAAAATTCTCATGATTATCTCATACCATATTTACTACCCATAGTTCATTCGCTTAAATCCTAAGCCCATTCACTTGTTCACTTTATACCATAAACATATTCAGTATAACTTTCAATCATATTTCGTAATTTCTCCCATTTAACATTTCCTCACCTTTCATACCATTACTATATTTACATATTTACCTTTCTATCACATTATCCATAACTCAAAACATTTTCATAATTCTCTTCTCTTTCCTTACTTTTCATAATTATAATTCAATTTCTAACATAGAAATTATAAGATACAACTTCACCAATCATATCTTTTAACCATGTTTCTAGAAACATAATTCATCAATCTCATCAACACTATACTATGGTTATGTTATCTTAGGTTCAAATTTGTGGATAACAAAACTAACCAACCAAATATGCTAAACTGCTCATATGACCATGGTATATTAAGGATCATACCTGCAACTTATGAATAAATACTGTCTCTCTATTATTTTTTTTTCCAAATATTTCCAATTACAATGTTAAGTCTACAAATCATTCTCTAAGCTTTTGCTATAACAAGAGTTAACACATATCAACTCCATCTCAAAACAATTTGCACTCGATTATATGATCATCATTAACTTAGCTCATGTTCAACAATATTACTATTAACATTTCTTACATATACATATTCAATCAGATGCAAATCTAACACAATTTCCATTTGTTACTTGTTTAGTTCATTTTTGTACTTGTTTTTAGTATAATTTTATGTGTGTTTTAGTTAATGTTTTGATTGATTTTTGTTTTAAGTATGTTTAAAGTGTTTGTTTTAGGTTTAGGTGCAAAAACACCCTTGGAAGATCAAAACTGGGCAAGAAAAGCATGAACCAAGCAAGACATGGCCAAGCCAAGCAAGACATGGCCATGTCCCTCAAAAGAAATTCAAGGCAGAAGCAGACACACCCAGAGACACGGCCAACCCTCTGGCCATGTCTCATTCAAAGAATAAAACAAAGAACAAGCCAAAGAAAAGAAGGAAAATGAGCAACAGAAGTGGACACACTCAGTGACACGGCCAAGCCTCTGGTCGTGTCACATGACACGGCCAAGACAAGAATGGCTTGGCCGTGTCCCATTTCATGCCAAGAACAAAGAGCAAGCAAAAAAGAAGCAGAAACGGACACTATCAAGGGAAACGGCCAAGACACTGGCCGTGTCACATGACACGGCCGTGTCCTCTGGCCATGTCTCAATCTGTGTCAAAGAGAGTGAGGGACACGGCCAGGAGCTTGGCCGTGTCCCAAAGAAAAAAAATCAAGAGACATGGCCAAGTTCCAAATGGCTTGGCCGTGTCACATCTCACAACCAAAGAGAAGAAAGAAAGAAAAGAAAGGTCCAGTGAGGGACACGGCCAAGTGACACGACCGTCTCCCATGAAAAATCAAGAGACATGGCCAAGCCACTCTTGGCTTGGCCGTGTCACCTCAAGGAAGAGACCAAGAGACACGGCCAAGACACTCTTGGCTTGGCCGTGTCCCACCTGAAAAGTCAAAATTCTTTCAACAAAGTGGGGAACAAGTGGGAGACAAAGACTTATTGCTTGCCAAAAGAAATATTAAACAAATAAAAAGTGGGGGACAAAGGGAAATGGGATGAGTTGGAAGGCATGGGTGTGTATTTTGAATGAATTAAAAGGAGAGGAAGAGGAAAATGGGGGGAGTTCTTGGCTTCTTGGGGCCAATTTTCTGCAAAACATGGGAGAGGGAGAGAGTGACACTCTCCCTTGTCCCTTCACCTCCAAACCTCCATTTCCATCCTCTCCACCTTCTCCATCTTCCATTGATAGGATCTTTGAGGTTCTTTGGGATAAATTGGGTTACAAGTTCTCAAAGGTTGAAGAAGCTTCATTGAAGGGAGTGGTGACTTGAGAAAGCTCCATTCCATCTTCCAAAGGCATATCCATTGAAGGTTGGTGACTTGAGAAAGCTCCATCCAAAGGTTTGGTGACTTGAGAAAGCTCCATTCCACATTGCAAAGGGAAATCAACCATTGAAGAGGGCTTGGGTTCTTCATCAAATACATCAAGTGGAGCTAGGAGGAAGACTAGCAATCCTACTCTTGGCATCTTCACAAGGGGTTTTTCTATTCTCTCTTTTAATTCATTTCTATTGTTGTTGTTGTATTAAGAGATTGATATTGCAATGGACAATTTGTATTTGTTTTATATTGAGTTGAATGAATGTTATAAATTGATGATGTTGAGCTAAATACCCATGTTTAGGTTTTATAGTACATTTGGTTGAATGCTTTGATTTGATATTTAAATTGATGTTCTTTGTTGATTGGTTGATTGTATTGCATTAAATGCTAGGTTGATAGATTAGCTACCTATTTATCTTTGAATATTGGATGACGGACCGAGAGGTGAAATCCGATATCGGAACTATATAATCGACCACCCTATGAATGAATTAGAAATATAAGTTCTAGGGTTTCATTAATTTGGTAATATAAAAGAATTGGTCATTGTTAATTCATGAATGTGAGAACTAATGGATTGGTAATTGACTAATTAATCTTAAGGAACAAATTAATTTTCAAGGTTATGTTAATGGACAATTGAGAATTGAGCTTTGATTGAATGGACCTATGACCCTAGGCACCTTCCCAAGAATCGATTTGATCTTGTACACCCACACACATTACTCTCTACGCACGATAAATTTTAGGTTTAAATTAATCTCGCACATCTCATACAACAAACACTTCCGCATTTAAATACTTGTCAATCAAGCTATTACGAACCACACCTTCTTGGGGAAACGACCTTGGGGCGATCACCTTTGCTACAGCTACCTCGTATACTTGCGAGTGACGCTTTGTAGTAGTACTTAATCCGAGCGCAACAAGTTTTTGGCGCCACTGCCAGGGAAGGCTGTCGCAGTAGTAATAGTTTGATTTTTCTTTTCATTGTTTGTTTATTTTCTGTGAATTTTTTTTGTTTGTTTTGTTTTTCTTTCAATTTAATTGTTTGTTTTGTTTTCTTTTAAATTGTTTGTTTGTATTGCTTGAATTTTTTGTTGTTTGTTTTCTTTAAGTTTCTAAGTGCCTTGTGTAAAGATACAGTTTTCAAGGCACGGAGGAGTTTACGATAGGAACGATGATTCTTACATGGCATGGCAATTAGCAAAATTGACGAATCAACTAAAGGTGCTAAATGCAAGAGGAAGAGCACCTATGCCACGCCAAGAGATATGCGCAGCATGTGGCAATTTAGGCCATAGTGCAAACACGTGTTCAATGGGTTTTGGACGATACCAAGAATGGCAAGAGGAAGAATATAACTACCAAGGTTTCCAGCAAATGGGTAGAAATGACACATATTTCGATCCTTATAATCCCAGCTGGAGAAGCCAACCAAATTTTTCTTGGGAAAATCAACAGCAAATTCCACCTCAAAATTTTTTTTCAACCTTACCAAAGAAACCCTTACTCTCAAGAACAATATTCAAATCAAGAGTACCTTAAGCCACCCACATTTGATGATAGTTTGAATGCCTTCATTCAAACTAGCATACGAAACCAAGATCACCTTAAGGAACCCACCCTAGAAGAAAGTTTGGATGCCTTCATTCAAACTAGCGTGCAAAATCAAAATCACCTTAAGGAACCCACTTTGGAAGATAGTTTGAATGCCTTCATTCAAACTAGCTCACAAAACCATGTTCAATTTGAGAAATCCACAGTGGACGATGATTTGAATGCTTACCTTCAAATTAACAAACAAAATCAGGAAGGGACCAATGAGAGATTTGATTCTTTGGAGGAATCCTTGAAGAGGGTGGAAATGCAAGTTGGGCAACTGGCACATCAACTCCAAGCACAACAAAAGGAGGAATTTCCTAGCCAATTGGAGCAAGTCAAGGTAATCACAAATTTGACGAGTGAACAGGTGATATATAACAATTTTTGTGATTCCTTTGATGCAGGAACTAATCAAGAAGACAATGGTGAGGAAATGTTGCCCAACATGGAGAAACAAAGTCAATCAAAGGAGGAGGAGAATTTGGACTCATCAACTTCATCACATTTGTATGAACCTCCGAATCCTTTGCACTCAATTCCATTCCCAAGTAGGCTAAAAGAAGAGGAGCAAGGTAAGCAACCTTCTAACATCTATATTATGCACTCCCAAGGAGAAAGTGGAAATAAGCTTGAGATGGGTATGTCTTTAGAAGAAGAACATGAATTGCCCAATTTAGAACTTGAGGAGTGTAAGCTAGTTTTAGATGTTGAGGTTGTTGAGAGGGGACTTGACATTGTTAAAGTGAATGAAGAAGTGATTCAACCAAACTTGGTTGAACTTAAAGAGTCCCCAAAAATCATCTCTTCTACTCTTGGTAGTAAAGAAGAGCATATAATGGATAGAACCATGTTGCACGATGAACTACGGTTTTACAAAGTTCCTATTGCACTGGAGGATTACCCTAAGATGACCTTCACATGTTTTCAAATAATGCTACTTAGGCTTAGCAATACATCGGGTGTCCTTCAAAATTGTATGCTAACCATCCCTGCAGACATGAGCGACAATTGCATTATGGGTGGAAGGAGCATTGTACATCGTATATGGGAACGATGGAAATCAGGTTTCATCTAAACCCTCCCTGTGTATGCATGCTCACATTGAGGACAATGTGAATCTTTAAGTGTGGGGTGCATTTTCTGTTTTGTGTTTTTACTTTTAAGTGCATTATGTGTTTTGTGTTTTTACTTTTAAGTTATTTTTGTTTAAGTTTAGTTAATGTTTTTCGTTGAATAAATGAGTTTTAGAAGTTCAATTCTTATAAAAATTGTTGACTGATGACCTTTGAATTTTTGAAGCATGAATTTGAGAATTGAGTAGAATTGGTGCTTATTGTCAATTTTGTCGGTTTTTCTTCTCATTGCCATTAACCTAGTGAGGAATTGAGCCATCAACTTATCATTATTGTTGTGGGTGAACATCTTTGATTGATGAATTGCTAGAACTTGCTTTGACATGCATTTTAAGATTACATAAAAATTTCAATTTTGCATCAAAATGATTAAGGCAATTAGGTGAAACCACTTTGGCTTAAAAAGACCAACCCTATTTTTAACCTTAGTTAGCCAATTTTGAGCTTATTTTATTTTTCCTTTTCTTTCTTTTTCACAACACCATTAGCTTGAACCTTGTTGTTTAACTCTTATCCTTTCATTAGGTCAAGAGCATTTTAAGAGCGTTTATGACCGAGTGTTGTGTTGAATTAAGTGTGGGGTTAAATTTAGTAGGTTTAATGTGGCAAAGCAAAATAAAAATAAAAAAATAAAAAAATAAAAAAAGAAAAAGAAAATATATATATATATATATAATAATAATAAGAATAATTGTTATTCTTGTTGAAAGGGTTGGAATCTATCATTACAAGATTTAATAAGTGAATTTCCTTGAAAAGCTCTTTAATGTCAAAGGGTAGATGAGAGGAAGGTGTTTTGGGATTGTTGGGTTACATATATAAATGGTTACTTCATTCTTGAAGTGCTCTTGAACTTAATGATCAAACTCACATTTCCTAAATATCATGCCTTTACCTTAGCCTCATTACAACCCAATAAAGACCTTTTGATTGATGCTTGATTGTTATTTTGTGGTGGAGATTTGATTGATAAGCAAGCCTATAGTAATAATTTTTCATTGATTGTTATGAGTGTAAACACCACCATGATCAAACACTTATAAGAGTTGGTGAGGGAGTGACAACATTGGTTATGCATGGAAAGCCACTTAATTGCATGAGTGTCGATTTTGTTTGATTCGATATTGATTGCGGATTTAGGGATAGGGAAGCCATGATACATCTTTATAACTCTTGAACTTAACAAAATTCACCTTGTTTATTGTGTTTTGATTTTAGCCTTGCTTGGGGACAAGCAAGGAGTTAAGTGTGGGGCATTTGTTTAGTTCATTTTTGTACTTGTTTTTAGTATAATTTTATGTGTGTTTTAGTTAATGTTTTGATTGATTTTTGTTTTAAGTATGTTTAAAGTGTTTGTTTTAGATTTAGGTGCAAAAACACCCTTGGAAGATCAAAACCGGGCAAGAAAAGCATGAACTAAGCAAGACATGGCCAAGCCAAGCAAGACATGGCCATGTCCCTCAAAAGAAATTCAAGGCAGAAGCAGACACACCTAGAGACACGGCCAAGCCTCTGGCCGTGTCTCATTCAAAGAATAAAACAAAGAACAAGCCAAAGAAAAGAAGGAAAATGAGCAACAGAAGTGGACACACTCAGTGACACGGCCAAGCCTCTGGCCGTGTCACATGACACGGCCAGGACAAGAATGGCTTGGCCGTGTCCCATTTCATGCCAAGAACAAAGAGAAAGCAAAAAAGAAGCAGAAACGGACACTATAAGGGGACACGGCCAAGACACTGGCCGTGTCACATGACACGGCCGTGTCCTCTGGCCTGTCTCAATTTGTGTCAAAGAGAGTGAGGGACACAGCCAGGAGCTTGGCCGTGTCCCAAAGAAAAAAATCAAGAGACACGGCCAAGCTCCAAATGGCTTGGCCGTGTCACCTCTCACAACCAAAGAGAAGAAAGAAAGAAAAGAAAGGTCCAGTGAGGGACACGGCCGTGTCCCTAGTCCCATGAAAAATCAAGAGACACGGCCAAGTCACTCTTGGCTTGGCCGTGTCACCTCAAGGAAGAGACCAAGAGACACGGCCAAGACACTTTTGGCTTGGCCATGTCCCACCTGAAAAGTCAAAATTCTTTCAACAAAGTGGGGAACAAGTGGGAGACAAAGACTTATTGCTTGCCAAAAGAAATATTAAACAAATAAAAAGTGGGGGACAAAGGGAAATGGGATGAGTTGGAAGGCATGGGTGTGTATTTTGAATGAATTAAAAGGAGAGGAAGAGGAAAATGGGGGGAGTTCTTGGCTTCTTGGGGCCAATTTTCTGCAAAACGTGGGAGAGGGAGAGAGTGACACTCTCCCTTGTCCCTTCACCTCCAAACCTCCATTTCCATCCTCTCCACCTTCTCCATCTTCCATTGATAGGATCTTTGAGGTTCTTTGGGATAAATTGGGTTACAAGTTCTCAAAGGTTGAAGAAGCTTCATTGAAGGGAGTGGTGACTTGAGAAAGCTCCATTCCATCTTCCAAAGGCATATCCATTGAAGGTTGGTGACTTGAGAAAGCTCCATCCAAAGGTTTGGTGACTTGAGAAATCTCCATTACACATTGCAAAGGGAAATCAACCATTGAAGAGGGCTTGGGTTCTTCATCAAATACATCAAGTGGAGCTAGGAGGAAGACTAGCAATCCTACTCTTGGCATCTTCACAAGGGGTTTTTCTATTCTCTCTTTTAATTCATTTCTATTGTTGTTGTTGTATTAAGAGATTGATATTGCAATGGACAATTTGTATTTGTTTTATATTGAGTTGAATGAATGTTATAAATTGATGATGTTGAGCTAAATACCCATGTTTAGGTTTTATAGTACATTTGGTTGAATGCTTTGATTTGATATTTAAATTGATGTTCCTTGTTGATTGGTTGATTGTATTGCATTAAATGCTAGGTTGATAGATTAGCTACTTATTTATCTTTGAATATTGGATGACGGACCGAGAGGTGAAATCCGATATCGGAACTATATAATCGACCACCCTATGAATGAATTAGAAATATAAGTTCTAGGGTTTCATTAATTTGGTAATGTAAAAGAATTGGTCATTGTTAATTTATGAATGTGAGAACTAATGGATTGGTAATTGACTAATTAATCTTAAGGAACAAATTAATTTTCAAGGTTATGTAAATGGACAATTGAGAATTGAGCTTTGATTGAATGGACCTATGACCCTAGGCACCTTCCCAAGAATCGATTTGATCTTGTACACCCACACACATTACTCTCTACGCACGATAAATTTTAGGTTTAAATTAATCTCGCACATCTCATACAACAAACACTTCCGCATTTAAATACTTGTCAATCAAGCTATTACGAACCACACCTTCTTGGGGAAATGACCTTGGGGCGATCACCTTTGCTACAGCTACCTCGTATACTTGCGAGTGACGCTTTGTAGTAGTACTTAATTCGAGTGCAACATTACTCCATTTCTAATCGATCTCTTTTAAAATTTGTTTATATTATATTTCCCTTTTTCCTTACAATTTCTTATTATACACATATACATAGAACCTTTCCACATGTAAATACTTTGGAACTCAAAATATTATATGATCATCAAGTTCAGTGATCACCATAACAATTTTCACTATCCATTATTACTCAAGTCCATTTCCACTCTCAATTCCATCACATAATCCATCTAGCTTTGCACAGTTCAAGACCTAATCTCTCTTAGATCCACTAATACATGCAATATCATTCTTAATATCTTTAAACCAATAGTTATACCACATACACCTTCATAGGTCACATCCATAATGTGACTCACTTCCCACATTCTTTACAGAATACAATTACCTTCATATCGAAGAACTCATCTCACATATCCTATACATATATACATATAATTATGCAATTATATTAAATTTCTCTTTTCTTTTAACATGACTTAAGTTATTTATCAACTTAACATATATATATATATATATATATACTTTATTCATAATAGTATTTCACAAAAATCTTAGTCACATTTCTAATATGACATCTCTCTCACACTTGTTTTTAAATACACTTAGTATAACTTTCATATCCATTTTCACCCTCTCCAGTCAAATGACTTAAATTAACTCATTTTTACACGCTTAATCACTTTTCTTTTATTTCAAAACAAATTTTTATACTACCAATCACATTACCCAATTCATATTATTCTCATATGCAATAATATTCCTTCAAATTAGCTCACATACTTAATATACATTAAACTATCGATATCTAAATAATCTTTATCAATCTTCCATTAAAATCTTAAATTCTCAAATTATTACCTCACCTAAACTTCAATTTACAAATCTCATCTTTTCTTAATATCAACTTTAAAAATGTCTTAAATATATATATATACCACAAAGCAACATCGAAACATATAATTTTCACAATTATTAAAGCTCATTTCAAAAATCCAAAGGTCACATATTACCACCATTAACATGAGCTTTCACAATATTCAAACATATCACATTTCTAACATTGAAATCACAATGTTTGCATTAAAATAACAATACAAATAACACCATTATATCTCCTTACTTAACCAACATCATCTCAAACCTTAAATTCTCACACTTTGTCTATACCAATCAACTCACTCAATATTCCACCATACTCTCTTCATTTTAATAGCATATCTATCCATTTTAACAATCTGACAATATTTCCTCTTTCTAACAAACCAAACATAAGCTTTATTATAAAGAGATTCAAAGTGTAGAGGAAAAAGTACATACTTTAATCTTGATTTTGTTTTCAACTCATTTTCAACTTTATTTTCCTATTCATTTCTTTATATTACAACCACATCTCAATAATCAACATTTCAATATTTGCTTTCCTTAAGTAAACTCCCATTCTTTATTTTATCAATTAAACTTATATTAATTTTTTTTTCCATATCATTTCTTTCTCTAATTTTCCTTTCATGTAGAACTTCATCCACATACTATCATTCATCTCATCTAATTCAAATACATTACAATTCACATAATGCCACATTCGAGACCAACTTAGGTGTTAATGCACATGCATGTATTACAAATTTCATTTTTCTTTTCAAAACTTTTCTTTTTAATTCTATTTAAGCTTTTCAAAACTTTTTCTTTTTAATTCTACTTAGGCCGAGAATCTCGAACCTAAGCTCTGATACCAAAATAATTGTAACACCCCCATACTCTATATAAGTACTATACATATACCTGGTAGACATACAGTACATATATAAAGTATAAGAATGTCACTAGTCGTTACAGTTTAAAAACTTTTATCTAAGTTCAAACAATAATACATTTTATTCAAAGAACATTTACAAAATCATTATACTTTCGATGATCTTACATATAAATAATAATCTTGTCCTTATCAAAATTAACTTGTACATATGAATACATTTTTAATAAAATACAACATATTTAACTTGTACATGTATGCACCACCTTCTAGTTGGTCTCGAAACACTCATACCCTTCTCGTGGCAAAACGATTGACTTCAGATCTGCTACCTACTCATTTACGCGATTACACAACCGCGCTAAGCCCGAGAGCTTAGTAGTACAAATAAATATTATAAACATACATTACAGAAAATCATACTCATATGTTAAATTCATATATCATTATCTTTTTATCATGTTTTCCCATTTCAATTACACCTTTCAAATATATCTACTAATCTCATAATTATAGACAAATACACATATCATTAACACAACCTACCATTCCATAACTTATAAGAACATTCATAACTAATACTTAAAATGTCCATATCCATACACATTTTACATGTCATATTATATTTTCAGAATCTCATCTTTCAACTTAGCTTCTCAAACTATATTTCTATTCAATAGTTTACTTATGTATTGTAATCATATCATACTTCATAACATTACATGTCCTTATATTATTCAATTAATTCATTATTCACAATTCACCTTTCATGAATCACATTTCATCATTCATATTGAAAAAAAAGACAAGTATGGGTCTTATTATTCCTTCATTTCACATTTCATAAATCACATTGAAATCAAAGACAAGCATGGGCCCAAAAAGAATCTAATATGTTATTCAAAGTTCAGAGTTACTGCTTTGGTCCATAATCACAATCATCAAGCCCGTAGGCTATATATATATATCTCTATCCATGGATAGTGTAACAGACCCAGTCTCTTGGACCTAAACCCGGTTAAATCTGAGGAAATCCTCAACCCAACTAGACTGTTACTATTTTTGAGGATTACGACCAGGTCTTTTCACCCCAAAAACATCATATTTCACATATTTCACATTTCTCAACTGGAATCGGCTTACGACCTGGTCATTTCACCTATCCAGTGATTCACAGGCATGCCGCCAAAACCAGAACTCTGAAAATTGAATTAACATATTAGGCACACAATCATTTTATTTATCTCTTTATCAATTTCTTTCTCAATTCATTTCTCATTTCTTATTCCACAATCAACTAGGCAACCATGCCTCAATTATCTCATTTGCATCATCATAGCCAACAACCATGGCCTCATATCTCATATTATCTCAAATCACCTTAATACAATTCAACACATCATTATATCTTTCATATTTCATATACGCAAACATGTTTCAATCATCTCATTATGTCTCAATTCATCAATTCATCATATCTTTCATATTTCATCATTGATATATATATAGCAATTTACATTACTCATAGAATTAGAATCTTTAACATACATTCCACACAATTCACATTATGCACTACATAGCATTATTCATATGCATCAACAATGTAATAGATTACTTAACACATTTATAACCAAATGTGTTAAGGTCCAAAGACATATAAATATATGCAATCAAATAGGGTTTGTACTTACCTCATGAGCCATCACACAACACCAAACTCATCTTCCAATAATCCTCAACACTTGGATTAGGCAAAACACTTCTTCACAACCTAATCCACAAGGAATAACACACACTTACTCAAAGATACACATGAATTCAATACAATTATTCATTTATCAATCTCATACTAGACCCTTAGATCACAAATTACAAACCAACATCTCTCTCTAGGACCCCACGGTCGTGGCCTACCAACCCCCACGGGCGTGGCATAGCAAACAATTTTGCCCAATTGCTCTAACAACCCCCACGGTCGTGGCCTTCCAACCCCCACGGCCGTGGCATAGAAAGTGAATCTGTCTCCTTTGTTCGACACCTCCACGGCCATGGCTTCCAATGGCCACAGTCGTGGCAGCCAAGGGCCACGGGCGTGGCATCCAAAATGCCTCTGTTTCGGATCCAACTCATGTACTCTATGATTTCAACTTCATTAAACACAAATATCTTGAAGATCTAGGAAAATAAATGATCAAACTCACCACATACATCAATTACCAACTAATTTAACCCCTTATATAACTTCAACAATCTATCATCATCCTCACAAATAACTATATTATCATCATCTAACTACCAATTTAACATATCTATAAACTTTAATCTTTCACTATCATCATCTTCACACACTAACCAAATCAAATATAAACAAAATCAATAGAAATCAACTCAAAGAAATGAACACTTACTTGAATATTTTGGCAAATCTTCAATCTCCACCTTTAATTCTCTTAAAGCCCTTAAGAATTTGGTGTGTATATAGATAAAATCACATATCTCTCTCTCTCTCTCTCTCTCTCTCTCTCTCTCGTTCAAGAAGAAGAAGAAGGAAAGAAGATCTTTTCTTCATTTTCTCATACTTATCATATATATATATATAATAATATAATTAATTATTTCTAAAATATCCTCCACCACTACTTTCATCCTTTGACTTTTCTTTCTTCTTTTTCTTTTATTATTATTATTATTATTATTATTATTATTATTATTAATTAATTATATAAACTTACTTTTCCTACACCACTTTATACATTATGTATATGTAATGTATATGTTGGTATATGTATATCTCTTTTATATTACATTTATATTTCCCATATTTTCCAAATACTAAATATACATCTCATCCCTCATATACATCTATATCTTATAATATTTCCTTTTAATTAATTTATCTTCCTTTCTTTTTCCATAAAACATATACATTAAATCCAAATACAACAACAACTCCAAAACTTTTAGGGTATACTTTGGGATATTACATAGAAGTATTTTGGTTTTATTTCTACAATACATATATAGACAAGTGTGAGTATTTAGGTAACGTCACCTATGTAGTTAAGTGTATATAGACTATGTAGGGGATGTTACATTTAGTGGTGTTAGAACAGGTTTAGGCGGTCCTAAGATGTGGGTTAAAAGAAAAGAAAAGTACAACTGTCATTACTATGTGAACTATATAATTGAATAAATATTTGATGTAGTTGATTTGTAATTTTTAAAGGTATAAGATGGCCTCTAAATCTCATCAAGGTCCGGAGGAACAAACTGTGTCCTCACATAGTCAAGCTAGCGTGGGGAATTAGCAGTCATCGGAACCTTCTGCAGAACTAATTCCCTTAGATAGCCATTTTGTGAGAAATATGGGGGAAGTTCTCAAGAAAATTGTAGGAGTTGCTCCTCCTACACAACCTCTACCTCTGGTGCTTCAAAGATCTCCATTGGAGAGAATTAAAAAATTAGGGGTAGAAGATTTTAAAGCTCGTGATACAGATGAGTCTTTAGTAGCGAAGTATTGGATGGAAAGAATTATAGAGTTTTTGATATTCTGCATTGTACTAATGAGGAAAGATTAGAGTGTGTAGTTTCCTTGTTGCAAGAATAAGCTTATGCCTGGTGGGATACAAAGCAGAAAGGGATACCCGCAGGTAGACTCACTTGGGCATTTTTCTAAGAAGAATTTAAAAAGAAATATATTAGTGAGATTTATTTAGAGGAGAAGAATCAGGAGTTTTTATATCTTAAGTAAAGGCAGTCATCTGTGTCAAAATATGAGAGTCAGTTTGTTTGCCTCGACAAATATTTTCTAGAGTCAGTTGCATCTGAGGAAGAGAAGTGCAAATGGTTTGAATAGGGTTTAATAGTGAGATCCGGGTGTATTTAGTAGCGATGAGGATTAAAGAGTTTTTCACTCTTGTTAATGCAACAATTTCCATAGAAAATGAGATTAAACTAGAGTAGGGAAGAAGACAACAATCAAAGAAGGGTTTTTCTAGTGAACCACAACAAGGTGGTGAGAAAAGACAGAGAAATATTCAAGCCCAAACTCAAGGGTCTAGTAGAGGAAGTGGAGCTAGTTTTCAAAGGTCTAGAGATGGTAGGTTTGGAGTTGCCACAGGCTCATTTTCAAGGGCTATTACTACACCTTGTCAATATTGTGTTAAGGGCCATGCAAGTGAAGATTGTTGGTATAAAAAAGGGGCTTATTTGAAATGTGATTCTTTGGAGCATAAAATTAGAGATTGTCCAATGATAAAAGAACTAGAAGTTATTGAAGTACAAAGTTCTGTACAAAGGTCTCGGTCAGGCAGAAGAATAGGTAGAGGTGGTCGACCCAGTGTTAGTCAGTAGAGAGGATCTAAAATAGTGGATAGACCTCAAACTCGAGGCAGTGCTCCAGCTATGGCTTATGCCATGAAAGTTGTGAAGGACCAGGGTGCTCCTGATGTTATAGTTGGTAAATTCTCTTTACTTTGTCTTGGTGTGTATGCATTATTAGATCCTAGTTCTACACATTCTTATATTTGTACAACTATAGCTTCAGGAAAGAGAATGTGTATTGATAAACTTGATTATGAGACAGAAGTTATTAATCCCTTAGGCCATAGTGTGAAGGTAAACAAAGTATATCAAAATTGTCCACTTAGAGTTCAGGAGGTAGAACTTCCTACTGATTTGATTGAACTTCCATTCCATGACTTTGATGCAATCTTGGAAGCAGATTGGTTATCACAACATCATGCAGTTATGGACTGTTGTAGTAAACTTGTGTCTTTTAATATTCTGGATTATGGTAAAATTATGATATGAGGAGAAAAACAATTTTACCCTTCTAGTTTTATTTCTACAGCTAAAGCTAGAAGGTTGATTAGGAAGAAGTGCGAAGCTTACCTTGCTTATGTTAATGATACACGGCATTTAAGCAAGGCTTTGGGAGACATACCTACAGTGAGTAAGTTTCTAGATGTTTTTTCGGAGGAATTACCTAGAATACCACCAGAGAAGGAGGTAAAATTTGTTATTAATATAGTTCTGGGTACGACACCAATTTCTATTCCACCTTATAGAATGGAACCTCTGGCGTTAAAAGAGTTAAAAGTGTAACTACAAGAATTACTTGATAAAGGCTTTATTAGACCTTTTGTATCACCATGGAGTGCACCGATTTTATTTGTGAAAAAGAAGGATGGTACCTTAAGATTGTGTATAGATTATCGACGGTTGAATAAAGTGACTATTAAGAATAAGTACCCATTACCTAGGATTGATGACTTGTTTTATCAGTTGAGGGGAGCGGGTGTTTTCTCTAAGATTGATCTTAAATTGGGCTATTATCAGATAAAAATTAAAGAAGTAGATATTCCAAAGACAACTTTCAGAACTTAATATGGAAATTATGAATTTCTTGTTATGCCCTTTGGTTTAACTAATGCTCTAGTAGCTTTTATGCACTAGATGAATCGAGTCTTCAAACCCTATTTAGACTAGTTTGTAGATGTTTTCATTGATGAAATATTGGTTTGTCCTAGAAATAAAGAGGAGCATGATAAGCATTTGAGAATTGTACTACAGACACTTAGGGAGAATCAATTGTATGCTAAACTATCAAAATGTGATTTTTGGTTGATGAAAATGGCATTTTTGGGTCATGTAATATCAGCTAATGGTATTCGTGTGGATTCTAGTCAAATTGAGATTATTTTGAATTGGCAGTCACCAAAGAATATAACAGAAGTCAAGAGTTTTCTTGGGTTAGCTTGTTACTATAGAATATTTGTAAAAGGTTTTCGAAGATAGCACTTCTTTTAACCAAGCTCCTTAGAAAGGAAAATAAATTTTAGTGGAATACCCAATGTCAAGCTAATTTTGGTGCCATTAATGGACACTCTATGTCACCATATTCAGTGAGCATTCATGCCATAGTGGGCCATTGGCCAAATTTTATATAGCGGGCATTAAATTGCCAATAGTGACCCGTTATCCTAACCTAGGATCAGAGTTTAGTATGTATGGGCATAATTAAAGAAGTTATCTACATTGAAAACAGTGTGTTATATGGTCATTGTTAAATTAACTGATTCTAAATTTAATCGTGTTTAGTATTTCAAGTTTCAATGAATTTATTAATTTCTTTATTTAACATTCTAAAAGTAATAATTTCCATTATTCCTAAATCATTTTATTTATAGTTCTCTTTCTTTTAAATTTTCTTGCATATTGTAAATACATAAGTACCACTAAGCTGTGCTTAGCATTCCTGGTCAACTACATCACAAAGGTTTAAAGAACAATATTGTAAATATTGAATTCTATATAGTTTGAATGGCAATACTTCATAATTTTATATAATAATTGCAAAAGTTTGAGAATAGTTTGAGAATTATAATAATGTAAGTCAACAGTAGGAGCTCTGTGTAAATTAACAGATATATATTTGGAATATAGGCATGATTATAGTAGTTCTTTGAAAGTTTAATAACTGCATTAATACATAGAAGTATTTTGATTTTATTTCTATAATACATATATAGACAAGTGTGAGTATTTAGGTTACATCACCTATGTAGTTAAGTGTATATAGACTATGTAGAGGATGTTACATGGACTATCTCGATGCATCCTACTAACCACAACATTTTTCCCTAAAGGATTTCTAACCAAAACATCAAATCCTAGGGACTCGGAATGCAAATCACTCACAGGTAGTATGGATGCACTGATGTATGAATGAGTCGACCCAGGGTCTATCAATGTAAGAACTAAAGTACCAAATAAAATAAAAGTACCGACTATAATAGCTGAAGCATTTGGCTGCCCTTGCATCAGATAAACCTACTATGATGGCCCTGCATCCTCTGGTCTACTCCCTAGTATAGAACCTCCTCTCAGACAAGACCCGATCAGCCACCTCTGCCAAAACATCTGCCACCACAACCCCCTTTGTCACTGGGTTTAGAAATTACAGTATTTGCCTGTCTTTCATCTGGTGGCTTTGTACAATCTCACAAAAAATAGTCTGGTTATCCACATCTATAATACACTGCTGGTGCACTTGTCCTCCAGCAAACACCTCCATGTAATATCCCAAACTATACCCTAAAATTTTTGGAATGATTATTGTTGAAATTGGATTAAATAATTTTAAAGTGTGTGTAGATGATTAAGAGAAAAGATAAGTGTATATGTTATATATATTGAGATATATATAACATATACAAGTCAATTATTTAGTTGGTCAAATGAGATTTATGGAATATTTGATAAATGGAAATTATTAAGTGGAAGATGATATTTATGATTATTTTAATATTTAAATTGCTTGGTGGATATTAAAAGAAGGCTTTAGTGGTTAAGAGAGGTTGTGAGTGGTTGACTTTCATTCTTCATTTTCTTCTTCTTCTTCTTTCTTTGTTTTGGCTGGCTATCTCCACAGCAAGAAGGAAAGAGAGATTTTGCTCTTCCTAACTCAAGATTGAAGGGTGTTTCAAGTGATCAAGTTGGAATTCTAAGGGTTTTCATCACTTTTGGTAAGTTTTCAACTTGATTCTTTGGTTTTCTTTTTAGTTTGTGTTTTGAGCTTGGTGTATGGTTGTTGTTGATATATGTAAGTATAATTGTGGTATATTTGAGAGTGTTTGGTCTTATTTGCTTTGATTTTGGGGTTGGTTTGAAGAAAAAGAGTTAAGTTTTGTGATGAAAAGCAAGTGTTGTGTTTTGTGTATGTGATGAGTTGTGATTATGATTGTGATTTGTGTTGCGATGTATGTATTGAGTTGTTTTGGTGTTTTTGCAAGTTGATTATGGTTTATTGATGTGTTTGGTTAAGTTTTTTTAGAGTGGAAGATGGTAAAAGAAAGAGGTTTGTTGGATGTGGTGTTGTTGTTGTCGGAATTAGGATTTTTGGCCTGACACGCCCATGAACACGACCAAGTCTTTGGTCATGTCAATGGTTCTATTTTCTGGATGGGTGACATGACCAGTGACACACCCATGTCACTGAGCATGTCACAGCTTCTGTGTTGGAGTAGTATTGACACGTCCAATGACACACCTATGTCACTGAGCGTGTCATAGCTACTGTGATGTTGGTGGATTGACAAGACCAGTGACACGCCCATGTCACTGAGCATGTCATAGCCACTGTGATAAAGGAGATTGACACGGCCAGTGTCACACCCATGTCACTGAGCGTGCCAAAGCTTATGTGTTGTGGATTTAGGGCACGGTCAGAGAGACACCCGTGTTGTTGAGATTGTCATGTGTAGAGTTTGCCCTAGTTGGTTCTTATTCTTATTATCTTAAGTGTATCTCTAAGTGAGTGTGTATGATCACCTTTGGATTAGGTTTTGAAGAGATTGAGTTGCCCTAATCCATGTGTTGAAGGATTCTTGGAAGAGGAAGTGGTTAGATTGGTGTGAGTTGCTCTTGAGGTAAGTACAAACCCTACATGATTGTATACATTTACACACATTTGCTTGTAAATGTGTTAAGTAATCTATTATATTGTTGATACAATTGATTAATGCTATGAATTGCATAATGTGAAAGATATAATGATCATTCAAAATGTATGTATAATGCAATTGGTTATGTATACCCTAATGATGAGATGTGCAGCCATTGTTGTTGGCTATAATGATGCAAATGAAATAATTGGGGCATGTTTGCCTAGATGATTATGAGAACATGATAATGGAATTGATAATGAAGGAATGAAAGAATTGTGTGCCTAGTATGTTAGTCAATTTTCAGAGTTTTGTTGTTGGTGGCATGCCTAAAAGTAACAATCCCTTGAAGCTGGGTTGGGCTTGGCCCTTGAAGCCAAGTTGGGTTGAAGTTTAGCATGCTTAACTCCCCTTGAAACTTGGTTGGGCATAGTCCTTGAAGCCTAGTTGGGATGTTACATATGAGATGTTTCTCATTGTGATAATGAATTGCCTAAGGGCTTGATAAATGTGATTATTGAACCAAAACATACATATTAGTTTCTTTTGGGCCCATGCTTTTTGTTAGACAAATGACCTTAATTTTGATCCTTGACAAACTCAAATGGATGATCTATTTAACTTGTGTTTGAGAAATCTTGTTGCAGGATTAGGTTACTTCAAATAAGGTGAACAGAACACTTATAGCGGTCGCACCTCACCTGAATACGACCGCTCCATGTAATTAAAAGAAGAAACCTTATCACAGTAGGTTTCGCGGTAAGAAGTTCGACCTATGTCGCGACCGCTCCTACAGAATAGCGACCGTCCGAATATTTGCACGACCGCTACTCAAGGAACTTAAATCATTACAATCACAGAAAGGTTCGCGGTGACAAGAACGGTGAATGACTCGACCTCGCTTATCACTTTAGCGACCGCCCCATTCAGAATCGCGACCGCTCTACCATTCAAGAAGAAATTGTTTGAAGAGACAGTAGGTTTCGCGTCCTCAGGAGCGTCCAGAAGTTCGACGCGAGTTTCTCAATTCGACCGCGATAATCTACATAGGGCGACCGCGACATTCAAATTATGGCGGACATTCAATTTTGCCCTGTCAGAGAATGACACGTAATATGACCGTTATAAACCCACTTGATTATTCAAAAAGGGCGACCGCACCATTGCTAGGCGCGACCGTCCCGACAAACACAGCTGGGCAAGAAACCGGTCCGACAAACACAGTATGGGCAAGATTCCAGCTGCAGAGCACTAAAATTCGACCGTTGAAGTCTTTTCAAAAGTAGCGACCGTCCCATGTTAAAGGACGACCGCGAGAAGCATGAGTGCGACCATCCTTGCATGAAGGGCGACCGCGAAGTGCTTCGGGCAGTTTAAGTAAAGAAGGTCTAATCTACCAATACATTATTCTTAATGTCTATAACGGCTAGTAAGACCACATTGGCTATAAATACAATGTCTCTCTGAGAAAACAAAAAAGGAACAAGCAAGAAATCAGATTGTAATAGCCAAGCAACAAATTTTCATTTACTTAAACTTACAATTAAATTGTAATGTATGTTAGGTGTTAGCATTTGAAAACACCATTGTATAAGTTTGAGTGTAAGCTTGGGAAACACTTGGGTTGTGAGAGTAAGCCTTGTAAAACTCTTGTTTGGGTTATAAGTGTGAGCCTTAGAAAAACACTTGTAAAGTTAGGTGTGAACTTGTAAAAACACCAAAGTTGGAAGTGAGCTTGTAAAAACTTCAAAGTCTAGTGGAACCTTAACAAGTTGTTAAGGAAGTGGATGTAGGATTGAAGCAAATCCGAACCACTATAAATCTTGTGTGTTCTTTCTTCCTTCATCACTCAACAATCTTCATATTCCGCACTTCTTGTTTGTTGAGTTTTTTAAATTGTCATTACTTCTTGAGGAAACCAATTCACCCCCCCCCCCTCTTGGTTGCCATCTTGGGACAACAATTGGTATCAGAGCCCTTAGATTTCTTAAACTTAATTGTGAAATCTGATCCACTATGGCAACTTCTTCTTCATCAAGCTCTCATGGAAATCTTAATTCTATTCTTAGACCCTACTTTGATGGAACTGATTATTCATACTGGAAACACAAAATGTATTTGTTTCTAGATAGTGAAGGGATTGAACTATGGGATTTCGTGGAAAATGAATGGAAATCCCCTACCCACGAAGTTGACGGTATTCAAGTTCCACTTCCCAAAGCTCAATGGTCAACTAGCAATGTCAGAGATCGATTCAAGAACAATAGAGCTGCTTCCATCTTGATGAATTCCATTTCAAGGGAAGAAGGCGGAAGAGTTCAACATTTAACTTGTGCACATTGCATTTGGAAAACACTTGAAAACTACCATGAAGGTACGACTCAAGTGAGATTTACCAAAAAACAAATGCATGTTCATGAATATGAGCTATTCAAGATGAAACCAAATGAAATGTCACCGACATGACCAATCGCTTACTTGCAATTGTCAATGAACTAAAGAAGTATGGCAAGGTATATGATCAAGGTGATGTAAACAGCAAAATCTTGAGAGCCCTAAGAGCTAGAAAGAACTTTGAATCCAAAGTATCATCCATAGAAGAAGCTCATGATCTCAGCACATTAAGAACCGACGAGCTAGTTGGAAAATTACTCACATTTGAGCTACACAGTGAGAAAGAAGAAGATCAAGGTGAGAAAGAAAAGAGAAAACCAATTGCACTCAAAGCAATCAAAGAAGCTGAGAGCTCAAGCAATGAAGGTACTGATGATGAAGATGAAATGGCAATGTTCTCTAAAAGAATCAATGAATGGAAAAGGAAGAAAAGATTACAAGCAAACAAAGGTACACCTCCTAAATTCTCCTTCAAAGATAAAGAAAAGAAAAATGAGGTAAAATGCTATGAATGTGGAAAAACCGGTCACATCAAGTCGGATTGCTACAAATTAAAGAACAAAAGGAAATGGGATAAAGAAAAGAAAAAGTCTCTCAAAGCCACATGGGATGACTCTTCCTCAAGTGAAGAAGAAGAAGAGGAAGGAATTGCAAATCTTTGTCTCATGGCTATTGAAGATGACTCCAATGAGGTAAGTACTCAATCCTTTGATCTTGTAGCACATGATGATATAAGTGATATAGATGATAGTGATTTGATTGAGCACATGAATTCTAAAATAGAAAAATATTTCTCCAAAATGATGCTCTATAAAGAGAAAAACTCTAAGTTAGAAAAGGATTTTATATGCTTAAAGAACTCTACCTTAGAATTGAAAACCTCAAATGAACATTTGATGAATACAATAGGAGAATTAAATAAAAGCTCACATGACTTAGAAAAAGTGATTAAAGAGAATGAGGCATTGAAGCATGAACTAAAAGAACTAAAAGAATCAATTTCCAGATTTCATAAAGGAAAGGAAGCATTGAACACATTAATTAATAATCAAAGATCACCTTCCTTGAAATATGGATTAGGATTCAATGGCTCAACCAACATTGCACCTAGCAAACCAACATTTGTGAAAGCATCTACAATTGGAATTTCTAATGTTCATATCAAAGATGCTTGCACCAAGTCTAAAAGAACTTCTTATGGTTCACTAGGAAATAAAGCTAAAGATAATTATGCATTGTTGTTCACTAAACTTGTACAAAAGAAATCACATACTTGTAGTTGTATGTATAATGCAAAAAGAAAAATGCAGAAGCATAGAATACCATGGCAATGCACATATTGCATGAAATTTGGACACAAAAATTTTTCCTGTTATATAAGAAAGGCTCATCTCAAGTTAGAAGACACTCTTTCTACTAACCATCAAGGACCCAACTATATGTGGGTACCTAAAAAAGGATGATCACAATTGGCTTGCAGGTATGCCTAAAATCAACTACCAATGAAAGCACATGGCTTGTGGATAGTGGATGCTCAAGGCATATGACTGGAAATGCAAAACTCTTTACAAGTATTACCTATAAACATGGAGGTAACGTAACTTTTGGAAACAATGCTAAAGGTAAAATTCTTGGTGTTGGCTCCATTGGTTCTATTGGTAAGGATTTAATTGAAGATGTATGGCTTGTTGATGGTTTGAAACATAACTTGCTAAGTGTTAGTCAACTTTGTGATAAAGCATACTTCGTTAAGTTTGATTCCAAGGAATGCAAAATCACAAATTCAAATGATGTTATCATATTTAAGGGTACTAGAACAAACAACACTTACAATGTAAGCATACATTCTAATCATACATGTTTAATGTCCACTAATAATGATGCATGGTTATGGCATAGAAGACTAGGACATGCTGGTATGGATCAATTGAAATATATTTGTAATGAGAATTTAGTTGATGGCTTACCTAAGATAAAATATGATAAAGACAGAATTTGTGAACCTTGTCAACATGGTAAGCAACATAAAAGCTCATTTAAATCAAAATGTGTTATAAGCACCTCTAGACCTTTAGAGCTCATTCATTTAGACTTGTTTGGACCAAATAGAGTTACAAGCTTAGGAGGCAAATCATATGCATTTGTTCTTGTTGATGACTACTCTAGATTCACATGGGTTAATTTCTTAGCTCAAAAGAATGAAGCCTTTAATTACTTCAAAACCTTTGCAAAATGAGTTCAAAATGAAAAAGGATATGTGATCACATCTATTAGAAGTGATCATGGCAAAGAATTTGAAAATGAAAACTTTGAAAACTTTTGCAATGAACTTGGCATTTCACACAATTTTTCTGCTCCTAGAACTCCACAGCAAAATGGTGTAGTTGAAAGGAAAAATAGAACTTTAATCGAAATGGCTAGGACAATGCTCAATGAATATGATTTACCATCTTATTTTTGGGCGGAAGCCGTTAATACAGCTTGTTACATTGCAAATCGTGTTTATAAAAGGCATTTAACTAATAAAACTTCTTATGAGCTATGGAATGGAAGAATACCCAGAATTGGATATTTTAGAGTATTTGGATGCAAATGCTTCATATTGAATACCAAGGATAATCTTGGAAAATTCTCATCCAAATCAGATGAAGGCATATTCTTAGGATATTCATCATATAGCAAAGCATATAGAGTATTTAATATGAAAACTCTAGTTATAGAAGAATCAATGCATGTTGTATTTGATGAATTATCTAAACTTGATCAAAAGAAAGGTATTACTTTCAATGACCCTGCAGGCACTCTTGAACCTCTTGAATCTATTGATGCTCCAAAGATCAATCAACTTGAAGAAAAGGCTCAAGATCTACCTAAGGATTGGCAATACAAGAAAGATCATCCAAAGGAACTCATCATTGGAGAAACATCAAAGGGAGTAACTACTAGATCTAGATTTAATCATATTGATGTTAATGTTGCTTTTGTTTCTCAAATTGAACCAAAAACTATTGAGGAAGCTTTAAATGATGAAAATTGGATAACTGCAATGCAAGATGAACTTAATCAATTTGAAAGAAATAATGTTTGGCAACTTACTCCTAGACCTATAGATCATTCTATAATAGGATGCAAATGGGTTTATAGGAATAAGCTTGATGAAAATGGTCACATCATTAGAAATAAACAAGATTGGTAGCCAAAGGTTATAATCAAGAAGAAGGTATTGACTATGATGAAACCTTTGCCCCCGTAGCTAGATTAGAAGCTATTAGAATATTACTTGCCTTTGCATGTCATATGAATTTTAAGCTTTATCAAATGGATGTTAAAAGTGCATTTCTAAACGGACTCATAAATGAAGAAGTTTATGTTGAACAACCTCCTGGTTTTGAAAACTACAAATTTCCTGATCATGTTTTCAAACTTACCAAAGCTTTATATGGATTAAAGCAAGCACCTAGAGCTTGGTATGACAAACTTAGTGCATATTTACTTGAAAATGGTTTTGCAAAAGGAAAAGTAGACACAACTCTTTTTGTTAAAAAGGATAAGCATAACATCTTGATTGTACAAATTTATGTGGATGACATAATATTTGGAGCTACTAATGAAACCTTGTGCAAAGAATTTGCTTCTTGTATGACTAGGGAATTTGAAATGAGCATGATGGGTGAACTCAAGTTTTTCCTTGGACTGCAAGTCAAGCAATGTAAAGATGGGATCTTCATCAACCAATCCAAATATACAAAAGAACTCATCAAGAAATTTGGAATGGATGGCTGCAAAACTAGCAAAACTCCTATGAGCACATCATTGAAATTAGGTAAAGATGATAATGGTAAAGCAGTAGATGAGAAGAAATATCGAGGTATCATCGGATCACTACTTTACTTAACCGCATCTAGGCCTGATATAATGTACAGTGTATGTCTTTGTGCTAGATTTCAAACTTGTCTGAAAGAATCACACTTGAATGCCATAAAGAGAATCTTGAAATATTTGAGTGGTACAATACATTTAGGACTTTGGTATCCAAAGAACACATCATTTCATATTATAGGATTTTCAGATGCAGATAGGAAAAGCACTACAGGAGCATGTCACTTTCTTGGTAATTGTCTAGTTTCTTGGCATAGTAAGAAACAAGCATCGGTTGCTTTATCCACAACGGAAGCTGAGTATGTTGCAGCTTGTTTTTGTTGCACACAAGTATTATGGATGAAACAACAATTGCTTGACTATGGTAAGGTTTTTAACAATATTTCCATTAAATGTGACAACACTAGTGCTATCAATTTGTCTAAAAATCCTATACAACATTCTAGATCCAAGCATATAGATATTAGACATCATTTTTTAAGGGAAAATGTGCAAAATCAGAACATAATTCTAGAATTTATTGAAACACAAAATCAACTTGCGGATGTCTTTACAAAACCCTTGAATGAAGATAGACTTAATTTTATTAAACTTAATTTAGGAATGATTGATGGAAACACTCTGAATTAATTGCCTATCAATAAGGTTTCTATGTGCATGAATTTAATGGTTCTTAACACAATAGAAATATTCTCCATCTTTCCTTGAATCTTTCATTTTTAAGTATGTAGCGGTCGCTCCAATATTATTTAGCGGTCGCTATCCTGTCTGTCAGTTTCATTCAAACTAATGACTCTGTGCGCGGTCGAGAAAATTTGTGCGCGGCCGCACCAATTTGAATAGTTTCGACCGTTACAGTTACTTTCCTCACTCGCGAGCATACTTATCTTGACAATGGTCGCTAGACCATAAGTAGCAATCGCACTATCTTCAATCCGCGACCGCACCCTGTACACTCTGCTCGAAAATTTATAACCGTTGGCTGTGTGACAAGTCGCAACTCTTAATATTCAACAGTCAAAAACGGCTATTTTCTTAACTCCATCTATTTAAGAGTAAGTTACATCAAATTTCTTGGATATTTTGCTTCTGAAAACAATCTAAAACCCTAAAATCTTCTCAACTCATCTACTTCTCAAATCAACCTCTGTTTTCCTGCATTCATCTGTTTCTTCTATTCTAATGGCTCCCAAAAGAAAAACCACTTCCAAAATAAAGGGACAAGCCAAGAGAGTTCCAGGAATCACCATTAGAGAACCCGAAGTTGTTCCCCCATCTCCTCCTCAATCTAAAAGAGGTGAGAAAATTCACAAACCTCACCATCAAACCACTGAAGAAGATGTTAGGTATGCCATGCTAAAGAGAAAGAAGGTTGAAGGCACCAAATCTCCTTTTGGTGGGATGCTTTCTGCCTTGAACATCAAGGACGAAATTGAGAGATTGCTGGATGTCCTTGGATGGAGAAAATTTGTCTTTCCAGAAGAGGTAGGCTACTCTAGTCTGAGTAAGGAGTTTTTAATGTCTCTTCAAATAGAGAAGAGTGCAAATTCTGCACTAGGGTGGTATGGGGTTAGATTTAAGCTCTTTGATCAATACCAAGCCCTATCTCTAGAAGATTTTGGCAGCATTTGGGACTTCCCCTCTGAAGGTATAACCTCCTACAATGACCAAATCTTCTCAAACCCAACACTTTCTGATTTCTGGAGAGAAATTTCCATTGAAACCTCTTTTGAAAAGGAATCTAAAGCCAGACATATCAAATCTCTCACCCACTGGATGCTCCATAGGATTATCACCTATACCATTCACCAAAGAGCTGATGGGAATGAGAAAGTCACCAAAAGAGATCTTATATTTCTGTATGCTTTCACCCATAACATCAAAATGAACACCACCAAGTTCTTGATTGATACCTTTTATCATCATGCTATTACAAGAACTGGTACCTTCTTCCTATCCTCTCAAGTTACTCAAATAGCTAGGCACCTAAACCTTCTGAATGATTTGAACTTAGCTACTTTGAGGAACCCTTTCACTCTAGCCTCCAATGCTATCACAATGGATTACTTAGAGCATGCTGGTTGTGTAAGGAAGATAGAAGGGTCATATGTATACTGCTATGGCAAGAAAGGAGTTATGGATAAACAAAAGAAAAGGCCAAGGTATACAATTGAGGAAGAGGGAGATTCTGTAGAAGTTGCAGTAGAATTACCTCCAAAAGCAACTTCATCAAAAGCTGCTAAAGAAACTGCTTCATCCTCCACACAACTCATCCTCCAAGCTATCAAGACTCTCTCAAGGAAACTCACTAAGTTCAAGAAAAGTGTTTCCAAGAGATTCCATCACTTAAACAAGAGGATAGACCTTATATCCCACATGCATCATGATCTTTATGACATGCAAGGCAAATTGGACTTGCCTCAATGCAATCTTGAAGATTGGGATATAAGTGATCACACCCAAAGCGTTGCTGAAGAAGAAGAGTCCATTAGCACTAGCTCTGCCTCTGTTGCACCTCAAGATAAGGGGAAAGCTCCTTTAATTGAAGAAGAGTTAGAGTTAGATGATGACTCAGAATAGCTTAGCTTTAGTCTGTTTTTGCTTGCATTTTCATATGTTTGCTAATTTGCTTTCTGTTTTGTATTTTCCTCCACTTCAATCTATATAATGTTTATATTTCCTTTCATTTGCTTTGTTAATATTTTTGCTTAACATTTATTTCATTTTGCCTATGCCAATGGGGGAGAGAAAATACCAAAATGGAATGTGGTATAAATGGAATGTCAATAAAAATTATGGGGGAGAAATGAGAAATACGAACAATCTGTTTGAACATTTGCAAATTTGGGAAAAATGTTTATGGGGGAGTTAATTTCTTGTTGAAATTTATTGAACATTTGCAAATAAGAAAAAATGTTTATGGGAGAAAAATGTTTGCACCAAGATAAACTACTAAAACACAAATGCTCTTAACCATGATTGTTGCATATGTTAAGGGGGAGCATTTTTAGACTCATTATTTTTCTTATCATTCCATTTGAATTGTCAAAGTCAAAATGGGGGAGATTGTTAGACAAATGACCTTAATTTTGATCCTTGACAAACTCAAATGGATGATCTATTTAACATGTGTTTGAGAAATCTTGTTGCAGGATTAGGTTACTTCAAATAAGGTGAACAGAACACTTATAGCGGTCGCACCTCACCTGAATACGACCGCTCCATGTAATTAAAAGAAGAAACCTTATCACAGTAGGTTTCGCGGTCAGAAGTTTGACCTATGTCGCGACCGCTCCTACAGAATAGCGACCGTCCGAATATTTGCACGACCGCTACTCAAGGAACTTAAATCATTACAATCACAGTAAGGTTCGCGGTGACAAGAACGGTGAATGACTAGACTTCGCTTATCACTTTAGCGACCGCCCCATTCAGAATCGCGACCGCTCTACCATTCAAGAAGAAATTGTTTGAAGAGACAGTAGGTTTCGCGTCCTCAGGAGCGTCCAGAAGTTCGACGCGAGTTTCTCAATTCGACCGCGATAATCTACATAGGGCGACCGCGACATTCAAATTATGGCGGACATTCAATTTTGCCCTGTCAGAGAATGACACGTAATATGACCGTTATAAACCCACTTGATTATTCAAAAAGGGCGACCGCACCATTGCTAGGCGCGACCGTCCCGACAAACACAGCTGGGCAAGAAACCGGTCCGACAAACACAGCATGGTCAAGATTCCAGCTGCAGAGCACTAAAATTCGACCGTTGAAGTCTTTTCAAAAGTAGCGACCGTCCCATGTTAAAGGACGACCGCGAGAAGCATGAGCGCGACCATCCTTGCATGAAGGGCGACCGCGAAGTGCTTCGGGCAGTTTAAGTAAAGAAGGTCTAATCTACCAATACATTATTCTTAATGTCTATAACGGCTAGTAAGACCACATTGGCTATAAATACAATGTCTCTCTGAGAAAACAAAAAAGGAACAAGCAAGAAATCAGATTGTAATAGCCAAGCAACAAATTTTCATTTACTTAAACTTACAATTAAATTGTAATGTATGTTAGGTGTTAGCATTTGAAAACACCATTGTATAAGTTTGAGTGTAAGCTTGGGAAACACTTGGGTTGTGAGAGTAAGCCTTGTAAAACTCTTGTTTGGGTTATAAGTGTGAGCCTTAGAAAAACACTTGTAAAGTTAGGTGTGAACTTGTAAAAACACCAAAGTTGGAAGTGAGCTTGTAAAAACTTCAAAGTCTAGTGGAACCTTAACAAGTTGTTAAGGAAGTGGATGTAGGATTGAAGCAAATCCGAACCACTATAAATCTTGTGTGTTCTTTCTTCCTTCATCACTCAACAATCTTCATATTCCGCACTTCTTGTTTGTTGAGTTTTTTAAATTGTCATTACTTCTTGAGGAAACCAATTCACCCCCCCCCCCCCTCTTGGTTGCCATCTTGGGACAACACTTTTCTTTGTTTAAATGTAAATCATGAATGATGAAACAAATGAATAATATTATTTAATGTAAGGTTTTGAAATATGATATTCTTGTGGATTGTTTATAATATTTGAAAGTATGACATTTGCATTACATTAAAGCATATTGTTATGATGGTTTGTACCACTAAGCCATTGGCTTAACACGATTGTGGTTCATTACGCAGGTGACAGGGTAGATCCGGTTAAACTGGAGAGTTCAGCTAGATAGAGTCAAGTCTAGGCTTTTGAAGTGTTGATTTTTGGACTTCAAGATCAGAGATGAACTGCCAAACATGTATAAACTTTATATTTTGTACATAATGATATGTATGTATATATATGTGTATACCGCTACATTTTCCACTGAATAATAAATAAATGTTTTACCTATTATGTTTTATAATACAACTTAAATGTTTTAAGTTTCTTATATTATTAAATTGAAAGATTAGTTTGGTTTAAAATAGACCGTAACATTCCTGTATCCGTTATACGTATATTACAGATATGGTTGTATGTAGTGTGCGTATATGGGGTATAGGGGTGTTACAACAGTTTTGGTATCAGAGCCTAGGTTTGAGATTCTCAACCTAGGTGAATAGTAAGAAAAAGAAAATATTGATTTTAAAATATGGTTTTTGAATAAGATACATGCTTTGGCACTGGCGGTTTCTAATCTTTGATGGGGTATTCTGCTGTGTTTGCAGATATAGGTAGTGATGGCGTCTCAGTCACTTCAGTACATAGAAGGTAGTGCTGAGAGTGAAGCTCCTGAAGAGGGTAGAGATGGGGCTAGGGTTGAGAGAGGTGGAAAGGCACCTGCTCCTGTGCCAGAGAGACCAGCTGCTGATAAGATTCCATCGGTTTGGTTACGGTATGTGGTAGAATTGTTGAGGGAAGCTTCAGTGCAGCCGCAGCCACCTCAACTATAGCCACAAGTACCGGTGAGGCAGTATGATAAATTGAGGAAGTTTGGGGCTGAAGATTTCTTTGGTGCCACAGATCCTGCAGTAGCTGAGCAGCGGTTGGATAGAGTTCAGAGGATATTTATTTAGCTACAAGCTACTTCTGTAATATCCCAATGCATGCCCTAAAAGTTTTGATTATGTTGCTGTTGTATATTGGATTTAATGTATATGTTATGTGATAAGAAAAGAAATTGGAAGAGAATGTTTATGTATTTGTGTTTTGGAAAAGAAAGAGGGTTTAGAGAAAAGTGTATATGTTGATTATATGGTAATATATATAACATATAAGTTGGTCAAATATGTGGTCAAGGGAAGAAGATATTTTTAGTTGAGATTTGAGAAATGACTTTAAAGGACAAGTGGTTGTAAGGAAATCAAAACATGTGGTTAAAGGGTGTTTTGGTAATTGCTTGAATTGAAACACTTGGTGGAGATTAAAAGAAGAGTTGACTTTGTTTCTTGTGGTTCATTTTCTTCTTTCTTCTTTGTGTGGCAGGCTTCTCCATAGACAAAGGAAAGCAAGAGACAAAGAGAAGATCTTGAAGAGTTAAGCTCAAATTGAAGGAAGATTAAGTGATCAAGTTGATGATTCAAGAAGTTTTATAACTTTGGTAAGTTCTCTTTTGATCTTTTTGTTTATTTGATATGATATTTGGATTTGATAGATGATTTAAGAGTGTGTTACTTGATTTTGATATGTTTAAGGGTGTTTGATTAGTTTGATCTTGGATTTTAAGGATAAGTTGAAGGAAAGAGTAAGTTGATTGGAGGAGATGATGTTGTGTTGTGTTTAGGGTTTTGAGATGATTTGGTGTTTTGTGTTTGATGTGTGTGTTTTGGTTTGTTTTTGTTGTTGTTGCAAGTTTAAGATGGTTTTTGGGTATGTTTTGTGAAGATTGTTTGAAGAGGATGTTAATGTATAGAAGTGTGTTGTTGAGTGTTTGGTTATTTTGACCGGAATCTTGTTTTGTGGTCGGACACGCCCATGATCACGTCCAGGGTTTTTAGGCGTGTCAATTGTGTTGGAGGCAGTAGGTTTGACACGACCAGTAACACGCCCGTGTTATTGAGCGTGTCATAGCTACTGTGAGTTTGGAGAATTGACACGGCCAGGAGCACGTTCATGATGTTGGACGTGTTGTAATGGTTGAGAGGCAGTAGGTATTACACGCCCATGAACACGCCCGTGTGGGTGAGCGTGTCAGGGTTAGGGTTTGCCCTAATTAATTCCTAATTGGATTATCTCTTGTGTATCCCTAAGCAAGTATCTGCTATTACTTTTGATTTAGGTCTTGAAGATAGTGATTGATCATTGATCTAAGAGGTAGAAGGATCTTGAACAAGGAAGTGTTAAGAGTGGTGTGATTGTGATTGAGGTAAGTACAAACTACATTATTGCATACATTCATATGAATGTTATTAGATTGTGTACAATGTGGAATATATTGTTAATATTTATGAAAGATGCTATGTGGGATATAATGTGATTATTGATGATGAATTACCTTAATGTTATGATTAAGGCATGTTTGCCTAAATGATGATGAGAATTGAGAATGGAAATGATAATTGAATAATAAATGAATTGTGTGGCAAATGTGTTATTCTATTTTCAGAGTTTGTTTTTGGTGGCATGCCTAATGATAGTAACACTCTCTTGAAGTTAGGTTGGGCTTGATCCTTGAAGCCAAGTTGGGTTGAAGTTTAACATGTTTTACTCCCCTTGAAGCTTGGTTGGGTCTAGTCCTTGAAGCCTAATTGAGATGTTACAACCCCTGAAGCTAGGTTGGGTTTGGTTCTTGAAGCCAAGTTGGGTTGAGACTTAGCATGCTTTGTTCCCCTTGAAGCTTGGTTGAACCTAATCCTTGAAGCCTAGTTGGGTATATTTGATAATGATAAATATGATAAAACCAAAGCATTTACTCTGAAAATTGAATAGCATATTAGTGTGTTTTGGGCCCATGTGTGTCTTTGTTTAAATGAGATATAGAAGAACTTGTGAAATGTGATATGCTTATATGATCATGAATGGTGTAATGCAAAGGTATGATGTGTCTCTATTATTAAGATGTGTGACATTGCACTGCATTTAAAGCATGATAATAGCATGTTTTGTACTACTAAGCCGTTGGCTTAGCGCGATAGTGTTGATCACGCAGGTGATAGAGTTGAACCCGAGAGCTCTTCGAGACCGAGTGAGAGTAGACATTGAAGAGTTGATTTTGGAATTTAAAGATCAGAGCAAAGCTGCCAATCATGTATAATTTCTTTATATTTTGTAAAGTATTGTTTATAACGTAAATATATGTATAATTGTAAATATGGATTTAAGTGTTTTCATATATGTAAATATTTATAACTTCCGCTGTGTATTAAGTAAATGTATATATATATCTATTTGTTTTATAGTACAAATTAATGACTTATTTTCTATTATGTATAATGAGAAAGATTATAGTATCATTGAAAATGTTTTGAATGTTAAGAAAATCCGTAGCATTCCTATATTCGATGCTTGTATACTACATTGTGGTGTATGTAGTGTGCCTGTATTGGATGTGGGGGTGTTACAGTTGTTTTGGTATCAGAGCATAGGTTTGAGATTCTCAACCTAGGTACAGTGTAAGAAAAAGAGTGTTTTGATTTTAAAATGTGGATTTTTGAATAACATACATGTTTTGTAACACCCCTTCCCGACCTACATATGTAAGCTGAGTAGAGGTGCCACACTAACCTAATGTTGCTACCAATTTTACTTAGTCAAATTTTAGTTCCGATTTTTACAAAATTTTTGCCATAGTTTCGCCTAAAAATTGAGTCCCAAGTGTCGACAAAACCGGTTTTTTTCTTATTTTTAAAAACATTTTACACAAACCAATGCAAACAAAATCATTCTCAGTACACTCCCAATAAATCCCCCTTGTAACCTCAACTACAACCTGCAAAAAGGATTTACACTTCTAGTACAACATAAAATAAAGGTTTTGTGACAACCCCCATATTTAAATATTACACAGCGGAAGTTATAAAATATTTACATATTTACAAATTCATATACATCAAAACCCAAGTTTTACAACACATAAAATTTATACATGATTGGCAAGTCTGCTCTGATCTTTAAGCTCCCAAAATGGATTCTTCAAGGTCTACTCTCACTAGGTCTTGATGAACTCTCGGGTTCAACTCTATCCACTCTATTACCTGCGCGATTAAACACTATCGCGCTAAGCCAACGGCTTAGTAAGATAAAACATGCTAATAGTATGCTTTAATGCAATACAATGCCACATATGCTATTGATAAGATCAACATTATAAATATAAAGTTAACACATAATTATGCATTTCACAAATCATAGTCATATGAGCATACCACATTTCAACATCTTTCCACATTCAACATTACTCAACAACCAACATCTTATTTCATTAACTCATAACATTATTTAGGACATTCATATAACCTTGACACCTATGGGCCCAACAAGTATTTAATACGATATTCAGAGTTCAGAGTTACTGCTTTGGTTCATAGTCACAATAATCACGCCCGTAGGCAAGTGTAACAGACCCAGTCTCTTGGATCATCAACTCAACACATATGAGGAGATCCTCAACCCGGCAAGACTGTTACAAATCATATATCTCATAGTGTAACAGACCCAGTCTCTTGGACCATCAACTCAACACCTATGAGGAGGTCCTCAACCCGGCAAGACTGTTAACTTTCATCATTTCTTAGGCATGCCACCCAAATCCAGAACTCTGAAACTGAATAACATATTAAACAAACAATTCATTTCCATTCTCAATTCTCATCACATTTAGGCAAACATGCCTTCTTTCTTTCAATTACATCATCTTAGCCAATAACAATGGCTTCACATTTCATTTCACAATATAACATCTCATTATTCAAGTATATATATATATCTCATCCATGATCACATTATATCTCACATAGCATCATTCATAAATATCAACATTTCATTCCACATTACTCATGAAACACATTACCATTCACAATGCACAACATAACATTGTTCAATCTCAACAATGCAATTAGGGCAAAGAACAATTGATTATAACATTCATTGATTCAAGTGTGTTTAAAGTGTTTAGGGTTAGGTTTAAGGACCAACCTACCTTTGGAAAACCAAAGCAATGCAAGAAGAACAAAGAATTAAAACCCTAACCATAAATAGTACATTCTGGTTTTAAACTCCATTTTATCCTTATTTTGAAAAATTGTATAAAATAATCTACTTGACTAAAAATTCTAAAATTTTTACAGAATTTAGTTTTGTATCTGAAAATCATCCCTTTAAAATTTCAGATCAAACTGAACACAAAATCTTGGTCAAATAGTTCACCTAACCAGACTGCCCCAATTGCCCTGCATCCTGGCAGCAGTTCTGAACTTTGTGAATTCCATAAATCAAATTCAATCAACGTGGTTCCAAATTATTTTTCTCAAATACTAGACTCACTAAGCAACAACATATCCAAAATTTGATTGGATATGATTTTTCTACATTTTATTAAAAATTCCGAAATAGAGCTGTCTCGGTTAAGGTACCTGCTGGAACAGGTCTAATAAAAATAATCTTTCTAAACTCATAACCATTCCAAAATCGAATCAACATATTTTTCAGTCATTCTAGACTCATAGAGGAACAACATATCAAAAATTCACTTCAAGAACATTTTTCTAAAATTAATTAAAAATCATACAACTCACAGCCTTTACTAATCCTAAAACAGAAACAATTTCACTAAACACCAATCTTACTCTTCCATCACCCACACCAACCCAACTTCTCATCTATCAAGCAAAATCAATACTTACAATCATACCATAAGCAACTTAATCATACCACTTCAAAAGAATTGAAGAAATTAGAGAAAAGATCTTACCTTAGTTAAAAACTTCTTAAAGCAACACTTGAACACTTAATCTTTCTTCAATTTAAGCTTGAAATCATCAAAACCATCACTTGTCTCTTTCTTTCTCTTTGGCTATGGAGGGCCGGCCATCAACAAGAAGAAGAAGAAGAAATGGTGAAGAAAACACAAGTCAAACCTTCTTTAAATATCCACCATGTGATTTTATCCAAGCAATTACCAAAGTGCCCTTATTCACATAATTATCTTTTTGTCTTATATGTGCCCAATTAAGTAATTTACCAATCTCAAATAAATATCTTCTCTTGCCTTGACCAAGCCTTTTGACCACTTTATATGTCATATATATTAACATATACACAACATATAAATTTGTCTCTAAACCCTATTTCTTCCCAAAATACATATACATATACTTTCTCTTCTCAATTTCTTTTCTCTTACAATTTAACACATATATTCAATCCAATATATAACAATAACAACAACAACAATATGCAAAACTTCTAGGGCATAAATGAGGATATTACAATTCTCCCCCTCTAAAAAGAAAATTTCGCCCTCGAAATTACCTGATATCAACTCTGAAACAACTGCAGATACTGTTCTCGCATGGATTGTTCACTTTCCCAAGTTGCTTCTTCTTTTCCATGATTTTTCCACAAAATCTTCACCAATGGCACTCTCTTGTTTCTCAACTCTTTCACTTCCCGTGCCAAGATAGCAACTGGTTCCTCTTCAAATGTCAAGTCTGGGCTCACTTCAATAGATTCAAAAGGCAACACATGAGATGGATCCGACCTATATCTCCTCAACATAGAAACATGGAATACATTATGAATACGATCCAACTCAGGTGGCAAAGCAAGTCGATACGCCACTGGCCCAACTCTTTCTAACACTTCATACGGCCCAATGAAATGAGGACTCACTTTTCCTTTCCGACCGAAGCTCAAAATCTTCTTCCAAGGAGATACTTTCAAAAACACCTTATCTCTAACATCAAACTGAATGTCTCTCCTCTTCAGATCTGCATAAGACTTCTGTCGGTCTGAAGCTGCTTTTAACCTACCTCGGATCAACTTCACTTTTTCCTCAGTTTCTTGAATCAAATCAGGTCCAACCAACTTATTATCTCCAAGCTCATTCCAACAAAGAGGTGTCCTACACCGTCTGCCATACAATGCTTCAAACGGTGCCATACCAATGCTGGATTGGTGACTGTTGTTGTAAGCAAACTCCACAAGAGGTAAAAACCTATCCCAACTTCCAGAGAAATCGATGACACAGCTTCTCAACATGTCCTCAATAATCTGTATCACCCTCTCTGACTGTCCATCCGTCTGTGGATGAAAAGCAGTGCTGAAGTGCAGTCGAGAACCCAAAGCACTATGCAAACTCTTCCAAAATCTGGAAGTAAACCTGGGATCTCGATCAGACACTAAAGAAGTTGGAACACCATGCAGTTTCACAATCTCATGGATATACAGCTCAGCCAATCTCTCCAAAGAGTAATCCATTCGAACCGGAAGGAAATGAGTTGTCTTAGTCAATCTATCCACAATCACCCATATAGCATCATGCTTCTTTTGTGTCAATGGCAAACCAGACACAAAATCCATTGTCACTCTTTCCCACTTCCATTCTGGCACTAACAATGGCTGAAGCAACCCGGTTGGAATTTGATGCTCTGTTATAACCTTCTGACAAGTGAGACATTTCGACACAAAATCTGCAATGTCTCTCTTCAAACCAATCCACCAATAATGCTGTCTCAAATCATGATACATCTTCGTATTACCCGGATGCATAGCAAACATTGATTGATGAGCTTCTTCCAAAATGACCCTTTTCAAATCAGCATCATCGGGTACACACAATCGGTTCTTAAACCAGAGACTCCCATCGCTCTTCACAATAAAATCTCTACCCTTTCCACTCTGACAATCTGAAACAATCTTCTGTATCTTCTTATCAGCCAACTGAGCTTCTTTGATCTGATCTAACAAAATCGGCTTTAATTGCAACTGTGCCAATAATGCACCATCAACACAAGGTACAAAACTGGCATGCAATGCTCTCAACTCAACAAGCAACGAGAGCGAGTAAACTGTTAAACCAGCTAAAGACTTCCGACTTAAGGCATCAGCAATAACATTTGCTTTACCTGGATGATAGACAATCAAACAGTCGTAGTCTTTAATCAACTCCAACCATCTCCTCTGACGAAGATTGAGTTCTTTCTGGACACCCAAATACTTCAAACTCTTGTGATCAGTGTAGATGAAACATTTCTCCCCAAACAGATAGTGGCGCCAAATCTTCAATGCAAACACAATGGCAGCCAATTCCAAATCATGGGTTGGATAGTTAAGCTCATGCGGTTTCAACTGTCGAGATGCATAAGTTATAACTTTACCTTCTTGCATCAATACACACCCCAAACCTCTATGTGAAGCATCACTGTAGATCACATAAGGTTTACCTTCAACAGGTAAAGTAAGAACAGGCGCTTGAGTTAACAATTCTCTCAACTGCTCAAAACTCGCCTGACACTGATCCGTCCACACAAATCTCACTCCCTTACGAAGCAATCTGGTGAGTGGAGTAGCTATCAAAGAAAACCCTTTCACAAACTGCCTGTAATAGCCTGCCAAACCCAGAAAACTTCTAATCTCAGTCACAGACTTGGGTGGACTCCAATTCAATATAGCTTCAACTTTGCTCGGATCAACTCTAATACCCTCTGCTCAAACTATATGTCCGAGAAAAGCTACTTGATCCAAACAGAACTCACATTTCTACAATTTGGCAAATAACTGCTTTTCTCTCAAAATCTGCAACACAATCCGCAGATGCATATCATGTTCCTCTTCATTCCGCGAATACACCAGTATATCATCAATGAAGACCACTACAAACTGATCCAAATAGGGCATAAACACCCTATTCATCAAATCCATGAAAGCTGCAGGTGCATTTGTCAGACCAAAAGGCATAACTAAAAATTCATAATGCCCATACCTGGTCCAAAAGGCGGTCTTAGGAACATCTTCAGCTTTGACTCTCAACTGATGATACCCAGATCTCAAATCAATTTTGGAGAACACTGACGCTCCCTTCAACTGATCAAAGAGATCATCGATTCTAGGCAAAGGATATTTATTTTTAATAGTCACCTTATTCAATTGCCTATAATCGATACACAACCTCATAGTACCATCTTTCTTTTTCACAAATAGAACAGGAGCTCCCCAAGGAGAAACACTGGGGCGAATAAATCCTTTGTCCAACAACTCCTGTAATTGCACTTTCAATTCCCTCAATTCTGCTGGTGCCATTCTATAAGGAGTAATAGAGATAGGAGTTGTACCAGGCAACAATTCAATACCGAACTCCACCTCTCTCTCAGGAGGTACCCCTGGCAACTCCTCTGGAAACACATCTGGGAACTCTGCATAACATACATCCTCTAGGAAGATCCAACCTCCTCTGGTCTACCCTCCCTGGATGTAGCACCTCCTCTAGAACTGAATCCTGGTCTACCTCCCCGGCTGGCACCTCTGCCTCCTCTGCCTCCCCTCACACTAGCTCGAGAAGCAGCAGAATCCACTGGCATCTGCTCCTGCCTCTCAGGACAGTCTCTCACAAAGTGGTCAGGTGATCCATACCTGAAGCATACCCCTGATCTACTATGCCTCCAACAAACGCCCCCATGTCTTCCACCACACTGGTTACACACAGGTAAGGTGGATCTCTGAACTCCAGGAGTAGGAGCACTCGCTACTGAAGCTGCAGGTCTAAATCTCTGCCTCTGGAACTGCACTGACCTACCCGCTGGTCTCTGGCTCCTACTACTCCGAGGAACAAAACTTCCTCTACCCCTCTTTGCAGAAGAAGACCCTGCCTCAAACTGGGGCCTCCTAACCCTAACCTCTTCCTCTGAAGCAGCTGCAATAACTTGAGCTCGCTCTACACTTCGAGCTGCTGCCACAAGCTGTGAGAAATCCTGATATCTGGATCCAGCCACTAAGCACATGATCGAGGGCCTCAATCCCTCCTCAAATCGCCGACATCTATCAATCTCATCAGCAATGATACCCCCAGCATACTGACTCAGTCGAATAAACTCAACTTCATATTCAGTTACGGTCCAATGATCTTACTTCAAATCTAGAAACTCTCTTTTCTTCCCATCTTTATACTCCCTAGGAGTATACTTCAACTCAAATTCCCTCAGAAAATCAGTGTAAGACAGTGTTGGAGGATCATCCATAGAATGGGGCACTGTCTTCCACCAGTCGTAGGCATCCTTCTGTAGCAAAGATCTTGTATAGTCAAACTTCTCCTCTAAAGTGGCTTGCAACTGCACAAATACCCTCTGAACTCTATCAAGCCACTGTTCTGCTACAGCAGGATCAACTGTACCAAAGAAATCCTCTGCTCCATATTTCCTTAGCTTATCATAGTGCCTTACTGGTACTGAAGGCTGAGGGGGTGGTGGCGGTGGCTGTGGTTGCACAGGTGCTTGTCTCATAGCTTCCATCATAGGCCTAAACCAGGCTGGCGGAACCTCCTCCCCAGCTGGTCTACCCGACACCGAAGCAGGTGCCTCCTCAACACTATCAACCCTAGCTCCCTCAGCAGGAGCAATACTCTCGGCACTACCCTCAATCGATTGACGTGAGTGAGAATCCATCACAACCTAACACTGCAAACACAGCAGCTTATATCTTATTAAAGATCAGAGACTGCCAATCTCAAACGTATATGTTATTCAAAACCACTTTTTAAGTAAAAATATTCTTTTTATTACATTTTACCTAGGTTGAGAATCTCAAACCTAGGCTCTGATACCAAAACAATTGTAACACCCCTTCCCGACCTACATATGTAAGCTGAGTAGAGGTGCCACACTAACCTAATGTTGCTACCAATTTTACTTAGTCAAATTTTAGTTCCGATTTTTACAAAATTTTTGCCATAGTTTCGCCTAAAAATTGAGTCCCAAGTGTCGACAAAACCGGTTTTTTTCTTATTTTTAAAAACATTTTACACAAACCAATGCAAACAAAATCATTCTCAGTACACTCCCAATAAATCCCCCTTGTAACCTCAACTACAACCTGCAAAAAGGATTTACACTTCTAGTACAACATAAAATAAAGGTTTTGTGACAACCCCCATATTTAAATATTACACAGCGGAAGTTATAAAATATTTACATATTTACAAATTCATATACATCAAAACCCAAGTTTTACAACACATAAAATTTATACATGATTGGCAAGTCTGCTCTGATCTTTAAGCTCCCAAAATGGATTCTTCAAGGTCTACTCTCACTAGGTCTTGATGAACTCTCGGGTTCAACTCTATCCACTCTATTACCTGCGCGATTAAACACTATCGCGCTAAGCCAACGGCTTAGTAAGATAAAACATGATAATAGTATGCTTTAATGCAATACAATGCCACATATGCTATTGATAAGATCAACATTATAAATATAAAGTTAACACATAATTATGCATTTCACAAATCATAGTCATATGAGCATACCACATTTCAACATCTTTCCACATTCAACATTACTCAACAACCAACATCTTATTTCATTAACTCATAACATTATTTAGGACATTCATATAACCTTGACACCTATGGGCCCAACAAGTATTTAATACGATATTCAGAGTTCAGAGTTACTGCTTTGGTTCATAGTCACAATAATCACGCCCGTAGGCAAGTGTAACAGACCCAGTCTCTTGGATCATCAACTCAACACATATGAGGAGATCCTCAACCCGGCAAGACTGTTACAAATCATATATCTCATAGTGTAACAGACCCAGTCTCTTAGACCATCAACTCAACACCTATGAGGAGGTCCTCAACCCGGCAAGACTGTTACCTTTCATCATTTCTTAGGCATGCCACCCAAATCCAGAACTCTGAAACTGAATAACATATTAAACAAACAATTCATTTCCATTCTCAATTCTCATCACATTTAGGCAAACATGCCTTCTTTCTTTCAATTACATCATCTTAGCCAATAACAATGGCTTCACATTTCATTTCACAATATAACATCTCATTATTCAAGTATATATATATATCTCATCCATGATCACATTATATCTCACATAGCATCATTCATAAATATCAACATTTCATTCCACATTACTCATGAAACACATTACCATTCACAATGCACAACATAACATTGTTCAATCTCAACAATGCAATTACGGCAAAGAACAATTGATTATAACATTCATTGATTCAAGTGTGTTTAAAGTGTTTAGGGTTAGGTTTAAGGACCAACCTACCTTTGGAAAACCAAAGCAATGCAAGAAGAACAAAGAATTAAAACCCTAACCATAAATAGTACATTCTGGTTTTAAACTCCATTTTATCCTTATTTTGAAAAATTGTATAAAATAATCTACTTGACTAAAAATTCTAAAATTTTTACAGAATTTATTTTTGTATCCGAAAATCATCCCTTTAAAATTTCAGATCAAACTGAACACAAAATCTTGGTCAAATAGTTCACCTAACCAGACTGCCCCAATTGCCCTGCATCCTGGCAGCAGTTCTGAACTTTGTGAATTCCATAAATCAAATTCAATCAACGTGGTTCCAAATTATTTTTCTCAAATACTAGACTCACTAAGCAACAACATATCCAAAATTCGATTGGATATGATATTTCTACATTTTATTAAAAATTCCGAAATAGAGCTGTCTCAGTTAAGGTACCTGCTGGAACAGGTCTAATAAAAATAATCTTTCTAAACTCATAACCATTCCAAAATCGAATCAACATATTTTTCAGTCATTCTAGACTCATAGAGGCACAACATATCAAAAATTCACTTCACGAAAATTTTTATAAAATTAATTAAAAATCATACAATCACAACCTTTACTAATCCTAAAACAGAAACAATTTCACTAAACACCAATCTTACTCTTCCATCACCCACACCAACCCAACTTCTCATCTATCAAGCAAAATCAATACTTACAATCATACCATAAGCAACTTAATCATACCACTTCAAAAGAATTGAAGAAATTAGAGAAAAGATCTTACCTTAGTTAAAAACTTCTTAAAGCAACACTTGAACACTTAATCTTTCTTCAATTTAAGCTTGAAATCATCAAAACCATCACTTGTCTCTTTCTTTCTCTTTGGCTATGGAGGGCCGGCCATCAACAAGAAGAAGAAGAAGAAATGGTGAAGAAAACACAAGTCAAACCTTCTTTAAATATCCACCATGTGATTTTATCCAAGCAATTACCAAAGTGCCCTTATTCACATAATTATCTTTTTGTCTTATATGTGCCCAATTAAGTAATTTACCAATCTCAAATAAATATCTTCTCTTGCCTTGACCAAGCCTTTTGACCACTTTATATGTCATATATATTAACATATACACAACATATAAATTTGTCTCTAAACCCTATTTCTTCCCAAAATACATATACATATACTTTCTCTTCTCAATTTCTTTTCTCTTACAATTTAACACATATATTCAATCCAATATATAACAATAACAACAACAACAATATGCAAAACTTCTAGGGCATAAATGAGGATATTACATGTTTGGCATTGGCAGTCTCTGATCTTTAATGAGAGGTATTCTGCTGTGTTTGCAGATATAGGTTGTGATGGATTCTCACTCATGTCAGTCAGTTGAGGGTAGTGCTGAGAGTATAGCTCCTGATGAGATTAGAGAGGGAGCTAGAGTGGATAGTGCTGGAGAGATACCTGCTTCTGTATCGGGGAGACCAGCTGGTGAGGAGGTTCCACCAGTTTGGCTTAGGCATGTGATAGAGGCTTTGAGACAAGCACCAGTGCAACCACCGCCACCACCTCCACAGCCTTTGGTATCAGTGAGACAGTATGATAAGTTAAGGAAGTATGGAGCTTAAGATTTTATAGGTACCATTGATCCAGCTGTAGCAGAGCAGTGGCTAGACAAAGTACAGAGAATCTTCATTCAGTTGCAAGCCACTCCAGAGGAAAAATTTGATTATGCAAGATCATTGCTACAGAAGGATGCATACGATTGGTGGAAAACAGTGCCATATGCTATGGATGATCCACCAACCTTGTCCTATGCTGATTTCTTGAGAGAGTTTGAATTGAAGTATACTCCGAGGGAGTATAAGGACATGAAGAAGATGGAGTTTTTGAGTTTAAAGCAAGACAACCGGTCAGTAACTGAATATGAGGTTGAATTTATCCGGTTGAGCCAGTATGCTGGGGGCATTATATCTGATGAGATAGATAGATGCAGAAGATTTGAGGAGGGATTGAGGCCCTCTATCATGTGTCATGTGGCTGGATCTAGATATCATGATTTTTCCCAGCTTGTGGCAGCAGCTAGGAGTGTGGAGAGAGCCCAGGCTATTGCAGCTGCTTCAGAGGAAGAGATCAGGGTTAGAAGGCCCCAGTTTGAGGCAGGGTCTTTGTCTGTGAAGAGAGGTAAAGGAAGTTTTGTTCCTCGGATTAGCAGGAGTCAGAGGCCAGTGGGTAGGTCAATACAGTTTCAGAGGCAGAGATCTAGACCTACAGTTTCAGTAGCGAGTGCTCCGACCCCAGTGACCCAGAGATCCACCTTACCCATTTGCATTCATTGTGGTAGACCACATGGAGGTCCTTGTTGGAAGACTGGTGTAGCAGGGGTTTGTTTCCGATGTGGATCCCCTGATCACTTTGTGAGAGATTGTCCTGAGAGGCAAGAGCAGATGTCAGTTGATACTGCAGCTTGTCGACCTAGTGTGAGGGGAGGTCGAGGAGGCAGAGGTGTCAGTAGAGGAGGCAGATCTGGGTTCAGTTCTAGAGGAGGTTCTACATCCAGGGAGAGTAGACCAGAGGAGGTTGGATCTTCTCAGAGGATATATGTTATGCAGAGGCAGCCAGATGCTTCGGCAGTCATAGCTGGTACTTTTTCCTTATTTGGTCTTTCCGTACTTGCTTTGATTGATCCGGGTTCCACACATTCATATATTAGTGCATCTGTTTTGCCTATGTCTGATATGCATGCTGAATCCCTAGGATTTGATGTATTGGTGACAAATCCTCTAGGGCATAGTGTGATTGTTAGTAAAGTGCACCGAGATAGTGCAGTAGTGGTGTAAGGTGAGAAGTTCCTTGGGGATTTGATTGAGATGCCATTTAAGGAATATGATGTGATTCTAGGTATGGATTGGTTATCCAGACATGGAGCTGTGGTGGATTGTAAAAAGAAAGTTGTTACTTTGAGAACTGGTGATGGTAGAGAAGTGATAGTATCTAATGAGCAGGAACAACTAGCATCCTTGTTTGTTTCAGCTGTTGCAGCTAGGAGATTGATTAGAAAAGGGTGTGATGCTTATCTTGCTCATGTGGTGGATACTAGAGTGAAGGGTTCTCAACTTGATAGTATAGCCACAGTTTTAGAGTTTCCAGATGTGTTTCCAAAGGAGTTGCTGGGGTTACCTCCTGAAAGAGAGGTGGAGTTTGGTATTGAACTATTGCCTGGTACCACTCCTATCTCTATTACTCCTTATAGGATGGCACCAGCTGAGTTGAGAGAATTGAAAGTGCAATTACAGGAATTGTTGGATAAAGGATTTATTCGCCCCAGTGTTTCTCCTTGGAGAGCTCCTGTATTATTTGTGAAGAAGAAGGATGGTACTATGAGATTGTGTATCGATTATAGGCAATTGAACAAGGTAACCATTAAAAATAAATATCCTTTGCCTAGAATTGATGATCTCTTTGATCAATTGAAGGATGCAGCTGTGTTTTCAAAAATTGATTTGAGATCAGGGTACCATCAGTTGAGGGTTAGAGATGATGATGTTCCTAAGATAGCTTTTCGGACCAGGTATGGGCATTATGAATTTCTAGTTATGCCTTTTGGTCTGACGAATGCACCTGCAGCTTTTATGGACTTGATGAATAGGGTGTTTAGGCCCTATCTGAATCAGTTTGTGGTAGTGTTTATTGATGACATTCTGGTGTATTCGCGTAATGAGGAAGAGCATGACAAGCATCTGCGGATTGTGCTGCAAATTTTGAGAGAGAAGCAATTGTTTGCTAAATTGTCGAAGTGTGAGTTCTGGCTTTATCAAGTAACTTTTCTCAGTCACATAGTTTCAGCAGAGGGTATTAGAGTTGATCCGAGTAAAGTTGAAGCTATTCTGAATTGGAGTCCACCAAAGTCAGTGACTGAAATTAGAAGTTTTCTGGGTTTGGCAGGTTATTACTGACGGTTTGTGAAAGGATTTTCTTTGATAGCTACTCCACTCACCAGATTGCTTCGAAAGGGAGTTAGATTTGTGTGGACAGATCAGTGTCAGGCTAGCTTTGAACAGTTGAGAGAAATGTTGACTCAAGCGCCTGTTCTTACTTTACCTGTAGAAGGCAAACCATATGTGATCTACAGTGATGCTTCACATAGTGGTTTGGGTTGTGTTCTGATGCAAGAAGGTAAAGTTATAGCTTATGCTTCTCGGCAGTTGAAACCGCATGAGCTCAATTATCCTACTCATGATTTGGAGCTAGCAGCCATTGTGTTTGCATTGAAGATTTGGCGACACTATTTGTTTGGAGAGAAATGTTTCATATACACTGATCATAAAAGTTTGAAATATTTGGGTGTCCAAAAAGAGCTTAATCTTCGGCAGAGGAGATGGTTGGAGTTGATTAAAGACTACGACTGTTAAATTGATTATCATCCAGGTAAAGCAAATGTTGTTGCTGATGCCTTGAGTCGGAAGTCTGTAGCAGGATTGACTGTTTATTCGCTCTCGTTGCTTGTTGAGTTGAGAGCATTGCATGCCATTTTAGTATCTTGTGATGATGGTGCATTGTTGGCACAGTTGCATTTGAAACCAGTTTTGTTGGAGCAGATTAAAGAAGCTCAATTGGTGGATGAGAAGATTCAAAAGATTGTTTCAGATTGTCGGAATGGGAAGAGTAGAGATTTTATTGTGAAAGATGATGGGAGTCTGTGGTTCAAGAACAGATTGTGTGTACCCGATGATGTTAATTTGAGAAATATCATTTTAGAGGAAGCTCATCAATCAGTATTTGCTATGCATCCGGGTAATACAAAGATGTATCATGATTTGAAGCAGCATTACTGGTGGTTTGGTTAGAAGAGAGACATTGCTGAGTTTTTATCTAAATGTCTCACCTGTCAGAAGGTAAAAGCAGAGCATCAAGTTCCAACCGGGTTGCTTCAACCGTTATCAGTGCCTGAATGGAAGTGGGAAAGAGTGACAATGGATTTTGTGTCTGGTTTGCCAATGACACAAAGAAATCATGATGCTATATGGGTGATTGTTGATAGATTGACTAAGACAGCTCATTTTCTTCCGGTTCGGATGGATTACTCTTTGGAGAGATTAGCTGAGCTGTATATCCATGAGATTGTAAAGTTGCATGGTGTCCCAATTTCTTTAGTGTCTGATCGAGATCCCCGGTTTACTTCAAGATTTTGGAAGAGTTTGCATGGTGCTTTGGGTTCTCGATTACATTTCAGTACGGCTTTCCATCCGCAGACAGATGGGCAATCAGAGAGGGTGATACAGATTATCGAGGACATGTTGAGAAGCTGTGTCATTGACTTCTCTGGAAGTTGGGACAAATTTCTACCACTTGTGGAGTTTGCTTACAACAACAGTCATCAATCCAGCATTGGTATGGCACCATTCGAAGCACTGTATGGTAGACGGTGTCGGACACCTCTTTGTTGGAGTGAACTTGGAGATGGTAAGTTGATTGGACCTGATTTGATTCAAGAAACTGAAGAGAAAGTAAAAGTCATTCAAGGAAGGTTAAAAGCAGCTTCAGACCGACAGAAGTCTTATGCAGATCTGAAAAGGAGAGACATAGAATTTGATGTGGGAGATAAAGTATTTTTGAAAGTGTCTCCTTGGAAGAAGATCTTGAGGTTTGGTCGGAAAGGGAAATTGAGTCCTCGTTTCATTGGACCGTATGAAGTTTTGGAAAGAGTTGGGCCAGTTGCTTATCGACTTGCTTTACCACCTGAGTTGGACCTTATCCATAATGTATTTCATGTTTCTATGTTAAGGAGGTACAGATCAGATCCATCACATGTGTTGCCAATTGAATCTATCGAAGTAAGTCCTGATCTGACATTTGAAGAGGAACCAGTTGCTGTCTTAGCACGTGAAGTGAAAGAATTGAGAAATAAGAAAGTGCCACTTGTGAAGATTCTTTGGAAGAATCATGGTAGAGAAGAATCAACTTGGGAAAGTGAGCAAACAATGCGAGAACAATATCCTCAATTGTTTCGGACTTGATATCAGGTAATTTCGAGGGCGAAATTTCATTTTAGAGGGGGAGAATTGTAATATCCCAATGCATGCCCTAAAAGTTTTGATTATGTTGCTGTTGTATATTGGATTTAATGTATATGTTATGTGATAAGAAAAGAAATTGGAAGAGAATGTTTATGTATTTGTGTTTTGGAAAAGAAAGAGGGTTTAGAGAAAAGTGTATATGTTGATTATATGGTAATATATATAACATATAAGTTGGTCAAATATGTGGTCAAGGGAAGAAGATATTTTTAGTTGAGATTTGTGAAATGACTTTAAAGGACAAGTGGTTGTAAGGAAATCAAAACATGTGGTTAAAGGGTGTTTTGGTAATTGCTTGAATTGAAACACTTGGTGGAGATTAAAAGAAGAGTTGACTTTGTTTCTTGTGGTTCATTTTCTTCTTTCTTCTTTGTGTGGCCGGCTTCTCCATAGACAAAGGAAAGCAAGAGACAAAGAGAAGATCTTGAAGAGTTAAGCTCAAATTGAAGGAAGATTAAGTGATCAAGTTGATGATTCAAGAAGTTTTATAACTTTGGTAAGTTCTCTTTTGATCTTTTTGTTTATTTGATATGATATTTGGATTTGATAGATGATTTAAGAGTGTGTTACTTGATTTTGATATGTTTAAGGGTGTTTGATTAGTTTGATCTTGGATTTTAAGGATAAGTTGAAGGAAAGAGTAAGTTGATTGGAGGAGATGATGTTGTGTTGTGTTTAGGGTTTTGAGATGATTTGGTGTTTTGTGTTTGATGTGTGTGTTTTGGTTTGTTTTTGGTGTTGTTGCAAGTTTAAGATGGTTTTTGGGTATGTTTTGTGAAGATTGTTTGAAGAGGATGTTAATGTATAGAAGTGTGTTGTTGAGTGTTTGGTTATTTTGACCGGAATCTTGTTTTGTGGTCGGACACGCCCATGAGCACGTCCAGGGTTTTTAGGCGTGTCAATTGTGTTGGAGGCAGTAGGTTTGACACGACCAGTAACACGCCCGTGTTATTGAGCGTGTCATAGCTACTGTGAGTTTGGAGAATTGACACGGCCAGGAGCACGTTCATGATGTTGGACGTGTTGTTATGGTTGAGAGGCAGTAGGTATTACACGCCCATGAACACGCCCGTGTGGGTGAGCGTGTCAGGGTTAGGGTTTGCCCTAATTAATTCCTAATTGGATTATCTCTTGTGTATCCCTAAGCAAGTATATGCTATTACTTTTGATTTAGGTCTTGAAGATAGTGATTGATCATTGATCTAAGAGGTAGAAGGATCTTGAACAAGGAAGTGTTAAGAGTGGTGTGATTGTGATTGAGGTAAGTACAAACTACATTATTGCATACATTCATATGAATGTTGTTAGATTGTGTACAATGTGGAATATATTGTTAATATTTATGAAAGATGCTATGTGGGATATAATGTGATTATTGATGATGAATTACCTTAATGTTATGATTAAGGCATGTTTGCCTAAATGTTGATGAGAATTGAGAATGGAAATGATAATTGAATAATAAATGAATTGTGTGGCTAATGTGTTATTATATTTTCAGAGTTTGTTGTTGGTGGCATGCCTAATGATAGTAACACTCTCTTGAAGTTAGGTTGGGCTTGATCCTTGAAGCCAAGTTGGGTTGAAGTTTAACATGTTTTACTCCCCTTGAAGTTTGGTTGGGTCTAGTCCTTGAAGCCTAATTGAGATGTTACAACCCTTGAAGCTAGGTTGGGTTTGGTTCTTGAAGCCAAGTTGGGTTGAGACTTAGCATGCTTTGTTCCCCTTGAAGCTTGGTTGAACCTAATCCTTGAAGCCTAGTTGGGTATATGTGATAATGATAAATGTGATAAAACCAAAGCATTTACTCTGAAAATTGAATAGCATATTAGTGTGTTTTGGGCCCATGTGTGTCTTTGTTTAAATGAGATATAGAAGAACTTGTGAAATGTGATATGCTTATATGATCATGAATGGTGTAATGCAAAGGTATGATGTGTCTCTATTATTAAGATGTGTGACATTGCACTGCATTTAAAGCATGATAATAGCATGTTTTGTACTACTAAGCCGTTGGCTTAGCGCGATAGTGTTGATCGCGCAGGTGATAGAGTTGAACCCGAGAGCTCTTCGAGACCGAGTGAGAATAGACAATGAAGAGTTGATTTTGGAATTTAAAGATCAGAGCAAAGCTGCCAATCATGTATAATTTCTTTATATTTTGTAAATTATTGTTTATAACGTAAATATATGTATAATTGTAAATATGGATTTAAGTGTTTTCATATATGTAAATATTTATATTTTCCGCTGTGTATTAAGTAAATGTATATATATATATATCTATTTGTTTTATAGTACAAATTAATGACTTATTTTCTATTATGTATAATGAGAAAGATTATAGTATCATTGAAAATGTTTTGAATGTTAAGAAAATCCGTAGCATTCCTATATTCGATGCATGTATACTACATTGTGGTGTATGTAGTGTGCCTGTATTGGATGTGGGGGTGTTACAACTTCTGAAGAGAAATTTGATTATGTTATATCCCTTCTGCAGAGAGATGCTTATGATTAGTGGAAGACGGTTCCACATGCTATGGATGATCCACCGACCTTGACTTATAGTGATTTTATGCGTGAGTTTGAGCAGAAATATACTCCGAGGGAGTATAAGGATGCTAAGAAGATGGAGTTTTTAAATTTGAGACTGGATAACTGGATAGTGACAGAGTATGAGATAGAGTATATCTGGTTGAGTCATTATGCCGGTGGAATTATTTCAGATGAAATTGACCGGTGTAGGAGATTTGAGGAGGGATTGAGGCCCTCTATTATGTGTATTGTTGCTGGTTCTCGGTATCAAGATTTTTCTCAGTTGGTTGCAGCAACCAGAAGTGTTGAGAGAGCACAGGGTATTGCAGCAGCTGCTACTGAAGAGGAGACCAGAGTTAGGAGACCCCAGTTTGAGGCAGGGTCTTCATCTATGAAGAGAGGCAGAGGAAGTTTTGTTCCGAGGATCAGTAGGAACCAGAGGCAGTCTGGTAAGTCAGTTCAGTATCGGATGCCGAGACCGAGACCTATAGTTTCTGTAGCTAGTGCTCCGACTCCAGTGGTTTATAGGTCTATTCCACCTACATGTGTTCATTGTGGTAGGGCACATGGGGGTGCTTGTTGGAAGATGGGTGGACCAGGAGTATGTTTTAGATGTGGCTCGCCGAATCATTTTATCAAAGATTGCCTTGAGCTATTGGAAGATAGACAGACTGATACTGCAGCTTCTCGACCTAGTGTCAGCAGAGAAGGTCGAGGGGACAAAGGTTTTAGTAGAGGTGATCGACCCGAGATTAGTCAGAGAGGAGGCTCTACATCCACAGGAAGTAGGCCAGATGAGGCTGGGCCATCTCAGCGAGTGTATGTGATGCAGAGGCAGCCGGATGCTTCAGCAGTTATTACGGGTATATTTTCTTTATTTGGCATTTCTGTTCTTGCTTTGATTAATCCAGGATCTACTCATTCATATATAAGTGCATCTATTTTTCCTATGGCTAAATTGCATACTGAGTCCCTAGGATTTGATGTCTTAGTGACAAATCCTTTAAGGCATAGTGTGGTAGTTAGCAAGGTGCACCGAGATAGTTCAGTTGTGGTGCAAGATGAGGAGTTTCTTAGTGATTTGATTGAAATGCCTTTTAAGGAGTATGATTTGATCTTAGGCATGGCTTGGTTGTCTAAGCATGGAGCTATGGTAGACTGTCAGAAGAAGTGTGTTACCCTGAGAACCAGCGATGGTAGAAGTATGATGGTATCTAGTGAGCAAAGACAACTTGCATCCATGTTTGTTTCAGCTGTTGCAGCTAGGAAGTTGATTCGGAAAGGGTGTGATGCTTATCTTGCTCATGTTGTGGATACTAGAGTAGTGGGTTCCCAACTTGATAGTATACCCACAGTTGGTGAATTCCCAGATGTTTTTCCTGAGGAGTTGCCAGGGATACCCCCTGAGAGAGAGGTTGAGTTTGGTATCTATTTGTTTCTTGGTACCACTCCTATCTCTATTACTCCTTATCGAATGGAACCTACTGAGTTGAGAGAGTTGAAGGTGCAGTTGCAGGAGTTGTTGGATAAAGGGTTTATTCACCCTAGTGTGTCTCCATGGGGAGCACCTGTTTTGTTTGTAAAGAAGAAGGATGGTACTTTGAGGCTGTGCATTGATTATAGGCAGTTGAATAAGGTAACTATTAAAAATAAGTATCCTTTGCCTAGGATAGATGATCTCTTTGATCAGTTGAAGGGAGCAGCAGTGTTTTCCAAGATTGATTTGAGATCAGGGTACCATCAGTTGAGGGTGATAGCTGAAGATGTTCCTAAGACAGCTTTCCGCACAAGGTATGGGCATTATGAGTTTTTGGTGATGCCTTTTGGATTAACGAATGCACCATCAGCTTTCATGGATTTGATGAATAGGGTGTTTAGACCCTATCTAGATCAGTTTGTGGTGGTCTTTATTGATGATATTTTGGTGTATTCGCATAATAAGAAGGAGCATGACGAGCATTTACGAATTGTATTATAGACTTTGAGAGAGAAGCAATTGTATGCTAAGCTGTATAAGTGTGAGTTTTGGCTTAATCAAATGACTTTTCTCGGTCATGCGGTGTCAGCAGATGGAATAAGAGTTGATCCGAGTAAAGTTGAGGCCATTTTGAATTGGAGTCCACCGAAGTCTGTGACTGAAGTTAGAAGTTTTCTGGTTTTGGCTTGCTATTATCGACGCTTTGTGAAGGGTTTTTCTTTGATAGCTACTCCACTCACCAGATTACTTCGGAAGGGAGTTAGATTTGTGTGGACAGATCAGTGTCAAGCAAGCTTTGAGCAGTTGAAAGAGATGTTGACTCAAGCTCCTGTTCTTACCTTGCCTATGCAAGATAAACCATATGTGATTTATAGTGATGCTTCACATAATGGTTTAGGTTGTGTTTTGATGCAGGAGGGTAAAGTCATAGCTTATGCTTCTCGGCAGTTGAAACCGCATGAGCTTAATTATTCGACGCATAATTTAGAGTTAGTAGCCATAGTGTTTGCTTTGAAGATTTGGCGACACTACTTGTATGGGGAGAAGTGTTTCATCTATATAGATCACAAGAGTTTGAAATACTTGGGGGTTTAGAGAGAACTGAATCTTCGGCAGAGACGGTGGTTAGAGATGATTAAAGACTACGACTATTTGATTGACTATCATCCTGGTAAGGCAAATGTAGTTGCTGATGTCTTGAGTCGAAAGTCTTTAGCAGATTTGATTTTTTATTCGCTCTCGTTGCTTGTTGAGTTGAGAGCATTGCATGCTAGTTTTGAATCATGTGATGATGGTGCGTTGTTGGCTCAGTTGCAATTAAGACCGGTGTTGTTGGATCAGATTGAAGAGGCTCAGTTGGCTTATGAGAAAATTCAGAAAGTTGTGTCAGATTGCCAAAAGGAGGAGAGACGAGATTTCCATGTGAGAAATGATAGCAGCCTTTGGTATAAAGATAGATTGTGTGTTCCTGATAATGCAAGATTGTGAAAGATTATTTTAGAGGAAGCACATCAATCAGTTTTTGCTATGCACCCTAGGAGTACTAAGATGTATCATGATTTGAAGCGACATTATTGGTGGTCAGGTATGAAGAGGGACATAGTGGAGTGTGTATCCAAGTGTATCACTTGTCAGAGAGTGAAAGCTAAGCACCAAGTTCCTTCGGGGTTGCTCTAACCTTTATCAGCACCTGAATGGAAATGGGAGCGAGTAACGATGGATTTTGTGACTGGTTTGCCGTTGACTCAGAAGAAGCATGATGCCATCTGGGTGATTATTGATCGGTTGACAAAGACAGCTGATTTTCTTCCAGTTCGGATGGACTATTCTTTGGAGAAGTTAGCTGAGTCGTATATCAGTGAGATAGTGAGATTGCATGGAGTCCCAATTTCTTTGGTGTCTGATCGAGATCCCCGGTTCACTTCGAGGTTTTGTAAGAGTTTGCATACTGCTTTGGGTTCTCGATTTCATTTTAGTACTGCTTTCCATCCTCAGATAGATGGGCTGTCAGAGAAAGTGATACATATTTTAGAGGACATGTTGAGAAGCTGTGTCATTGATTTCTCTGGGAGTTGGGACAGATTCTTGCCATTGATGGAATTTGCTTACAACAACAGTCATCAATCTAGTATTAGAATGGCACCTTATGAGGCATTGTATGGTCGAAGATGTAGGACACCTCTATGTTGGAATGAAGTTGGAGAAGGCAAATTGGTTGGTCCTGATTTAATTAAAGAAATGGAAGAGAAAGTGAAGATAATTCGGGATCGGATGAAAGCAGCTTCAGATCGGCAGAAATCATATTAAGATTTGAAGAGGAGAGACATAGAGTTTAATGTTGGAGATAAAGTTTTTCTGAAAGTGTCTTCTTGGAAGAGAATTTTGAGATTTGGTCGTAAAGGGAAGTTGAGTCCTCCTTTTATTGGACCCTATGAGGTATTGGAGAGAGTTGGACCAGTTGCTTATCGACTCGCTTTGCCACCTGAGTTGGATAGAATTCAAAATGTCTTCCATGTTTCTATACTACGGAGGTACAGATAAGACCCATCTCACGTTCTGTCCATTGAATATATTAAGGTGAGTCCGGATCTGACTTTTGAAGAAGAACCAGTTACGATTTTGGCACATGAAGTGAAAGAGTTGAGAAATAAGAAAGTGCCACTTTCTTTTATTTGTTTTTGTCATAGAATTGTATCTTATTTATTATGATGATTATTGTTTTCTTCAGGTATTTTGGTAGTTTTAATCTATTTATTTAGAGATTTCATCGATTTTGGTAGTTTTAATTTATTTCAATGTTTATGTCATTTTTGTTCTAGTTTTTAGTGTGATGGTTATGTGTTGTTGGTTAATGTTTATTTGATTCTTGTTTAAAGTTTGTTTAAGTGTTTGTTTTAGGTTAATATGCAAAATATTTCCTTGGAAGAAAGAATAGCATGAAGCAGTGTCTCACCTTAAGGGAAAAACCAAGGAACCAAGAGAGGAAAGAAAATTTGGGCAGTAACTGACACTCAGGTGACACGGCCAAGCCACTAGCCATGTCACATGACATGGCCAGGAGCTTGGCCATGTCCCATACTTAGCCAAGGAAGAAGACCAAAGAAAGAAGAGTAAAGAACGAAGAGATCAGTAGGTGACACACCCACTTGACACGGCCAGGAGCTTGGCCGTGTCACACTCCATTCCAAAGAAAAAAAGATGAAGGATCACACAGAAGCTGACACATCCAGGTGACACGGCGTGTCACATGACACGGCCAGGAGCTTGGCCTTGTCACTCCATGGACTAAAGGAAGAAAGAAAACGTGGATTTTTAAGCGAGGTTTCGTATAAATAAGATGATTAGGGTTTTTGAAGACACACAGAGTTTTTTTATCAGCGGTCAAACATAAACTTTAGGGTTTTCATTTTTTTTCTTAGAGAATTTTGATTACACTTTGATGCAAACAGTCTAGATAAAATTCATTTTAGCCACTGCAATATTCTTCTAGCAAAGATCTGAACAAGAAATTCTTCAGAAGCTAAAGAAAGTTGTAAATTGGTTTTATTCTCAAACTTTATCTCTTAAGTTTCATTGGAATTGTATTCATGAATTCTATTATGTCTAAATTGATTTCTTTGAATTTTAATGAGATGAATATGTTTGATAGCATTATTATGAACTAATTTGATCTAGTCTAGGGTTTGTATGGATCTATTATGATTCTATGAATTGGTTATTTCTCTTAACCAAATTATTTTTCTAGCCTTGATTGAATGGATTACTGTTAATATATAATTGATTGGCCACCAATTATGTGTTTGAGGTATTAGATGAAGGATTGAGAGATGAAGTCTAATGCTGGAACAATTCAATTAGGGACTTAGGTGAATTAGAAATATAAACCTAGGAAAAAGATCATTTTAATTGTAACAAGATTATTTGAAAGAGGTTTGAATGCGAGAGCTTATTTCCTTGATTCGATTAATTAAGTTGCTTGAGATCTAATCTTTGAAATTAAATTGGTTGAGAGGAATAACTATTCATACATATAAGTTAGTAGAGAAGTGCAAACCCTAGACCTTTCTATTAAGTGAATCAATATATCAGCTCAGTTTACTTTCATTGTTTTAAATTCCACTCGATCTGTCTTCGTTAGTTTTTAGCAATTTAAATTTATTGATTATTTGTTATTTGCAATTTGATAATCAATTAGCCTATCTAGCTTCCTTGTGAGACAACCTTGAGGTGTTCACCAAAATATTACAGCGGCCTCGTATACTTGCGAGTGTAGTTCTAGTAGTGTTAATTAGAGCACAACATGTTTTTGGCGCCGCTGCCGGGGAAGCTAATTGGCGTAATTGTTTATTAGGCATAAATATTTTATATTATTTTTCATTATTTACTTTTGATTTTATTTGTCTTTTGTTTTTAATAATTCCTTTTTTCTAGAAATTTTGTTTATGCAAGGCAGGAGGTCACTCGAAGGAGAGTTATACCCAGTTATTCCAGAAATTCATAGAGTGAAAAGGAGCATAAAAGAGTTTGAACTATATACCGGATTTGATACAGAGGAGGATACTTCTGATTTTGAGTCGGATACTGCACAATCTACCAATATGGGAGAAGAAAGGCAAAGAACTATGAGGGATTTTGCAAGGCCTGTCATTGGAACTTCCACATCTTGTATAAGATTGATAGATGCAGCAAGAAATTATGAGTTGAAGAACATCCATTACAACATGCTGCCATCATTTTATGGAGTTCCAAATGAAGATCCTTTGAATTTTATCCGGGATTTCTATTCTACCCTCAACACTTTTCCATTGGGAGGACTAACAGAGGATCAGTTGAGGATGAGATGCTTTCCGTATACATTGAAGGATAGGGCAAAGAGCTGGCTTATGATGTTGCCTGAAAATTCTTTGACAACTTGGGAGCAAGTTTATAACAAAATTATGGGCAAATTCTACTCACATCAGTTGAATTGAGAGGGAAAATAGCTGCATTCTCTCAATTTGAAGGAGAGCGATTTCATGAGGCTTGGGATAGGTTTAAGATGTTATTGATCCAGTGTCCACATCATCACTACCCACTTCAACTTCTGAATCAGTTTTTCTATGATGGTCTAACCCAGCAATTTCAGAATACAGTTGATAACGCAGCTGGGGGAGTTATGGGAGAAAAGATAGCAGATGAAACTTATGAAATCTTTGAAATGTTGGGAGCTAATTCTCAACAGAAAAGTGTAAGAGGAAGAAGTAAAGGGGTGAATCAATTGGAAGCCAACAGTGAGATGGTCAATCAGATAGCTGAATTGACAAGGCAAGTGCAGATGCTGAACATGAAGAACAATACTTTTTCATCCACTCAAGAAGTGTGTGGAATTTGTGGAACTTTCGGGCATGGAGCAAATATATGCCCCTCCGCATATGAGTCTTATGGAAATGAAGCTGAGCAAGTCAATGCTATGGGGGGATATCAACCAAGAGCCTGGAATGATTCTTACTCAAATACTTACAATCCTGGTTGGCGGAATCATCCAAATTTTTTCCTGGGCAACAAATAACTCTCAACAACCTTTCCATTTGCTCTAGAGACAAAACCAACCGCAGGGACAATCTTCAAATCAAGGGCAGCCTAAGAGAGAGAGTTTGGAGGATAGTTTACAGGCCTTTATCCAAGTCAGTGCTAAGAATCAAGAGATGAATAACAAGAGGCTGGATTCATTAGAAGCATCTTTTAAGAAAGTGGAGACCCAAGTGGGACAACTTGCACAACAAATGCAGATTCAACAAAAAGGGAAATTTCCAAGTCAACCTGAGCAAGCATAATCAGTGACTGTTCTTAGAAGTGGCAAGGTGATAAACAATAATGTTGAAAATAATTCTGTGAATACAGGTGATCAAGAGAACAAAAAGGAAGGAGAACAAGAGAACAAAGGTGTTGGAGAAAGATCAGTGGAGAAATCCCCTTCAGCAGATTTACACAAGGCAAATAAATCCTTACCGGCCACCTATACCATTCCCAGCAGGTTGAAGAATGATAAACAAGATAAGCAATTTTTGGACATCTTCAACATGTTGTCTAAGGTAAGTATTAACTTACCTTTACTAGAAGCAATAAAGAACATGCCGGCTTATGCCAAATTCTTTAAGGAACTAAACACCAAGAAAAAGAGGTATGAGCCAAATGAGAAGGTGATAGTATCAGAGGTAGCTAGTGCTGTTTTGCAGCATAAACTGCCTCCGAAGCTAAAAGATCCTGGTAGTTTCATAATTCAAATTACTATGGGTAATGGAAAGGGGACTGATGGTATGTGTGATTTAAGAGCCAGTGTAAATTTAATGCCTTATTCTATGTATCTTGAATTAGAACTTGGGGAACTTCAACCACCAAAATGGTGTTGTAATTAGCTGACAGATCTCTTAGATTCCTGAAAGGGGTTATAGAAGATGTGTTAGTTAAGGTTGGTGGGTTGATAGTGCCTGTGGATTTTATAGTTCTTGACATAGAAGGAAGTAACCCTACATCATCCGTACACACTATTCTACTGGGTAGGCCTTTTATGGCGACTACCAACACCTTGATAGATGTTAAATATGGTAAATTGTCAATGACTGTCTTGGGACAAATGGTTGAATTTTCTATTTTTAACACTTCTCCCATTCCTACAACTGCATTATATGAGGATTGCTCTTTAATTGATTGTATTGACGCAGTTGTTTCAGATGTTTTCTTGCAGACAGGGGTCCTCGGATAAATTGGAGCTGGCACTGACCTTAGATCGTGGTTTGGATATTTTTTATTCAGAAATAGCCAGTTACCTTGAGACATTAGAGAGTGCTGAAATAGAGGAACTCAAGGAGGACCCAGTATTTGAACTTCCCTCCATCCAAAAGGAAGAGAAGAATCCTTCACTTGAGTTAGAGCTGAAAGAGTTACCTAAAAAATCTGAAATATGTATTTTTAGGAGATCACAACACTTTACCTGTGATAATATCTAGCGAACTTAGTGAAAGGGAGGAGATGAGGTTGGTGAGTGAGCTAAAAAGATTGAAAAGAGCAATAGGATGGGGATTGAGTGACATCAAAGGTATTATCCCTTCAATGTGCATGCATAGAATCACCTTAGAAGAGGGAGCTAAACCTGTGAGGGAGACCCAAAGGCACCTTAACCCAAACATGAGTGAGGTGGTTAAGAAGGAAGTGCTCAAATTGCTTGATGAAGGAGTGATATATCCAATAGCTAATAGTGAGTGGGTGAGCCCAATACATGTAGTGCCTAAGAAATCGGGAATCACTGTGGTGAAAAATGAAAAGAATGAATTGGTTCCTACTAGGACAACTACTGGGTGGAGAATGTGTATCGATTATAGGAAGTTGAACAATGCCACAAAGAAAGACCATTTCCCTCTTCCTTTTATTGATCAGATGTTGGATAAACTTTCTGGACACTCACATTATTGCTTTTTGGATGGACTTTCAGGTTATTATCAGGTGCCGATATCACCAGAGGATCAATCCAAGACTACTTTTACTTGCCCTCTCAGGACTTATGCATTTCGGCGTATGCCATTTGGCTTGTGCAATACGCCTGCAACCTTTTAGAGATGCATGATGTCTGTCTTCACAGACATGATAGATGATTTTATTGAGGTATTTATGGATGACTTTTCTGTTTTCGGTGATTCTTTTGATAATTGCCTCAATAAACTTGTTCTTGTTCTTGAGAGATGCATTGAATGTAACCTCACTTTGAGTTGGGAAAAGAGTCATTTCAAGGTTACTCAGGGCATTGTATTAGGTCATGTTGTGTCGATTAAAAGAATTGAGGTGGATAAGGCTAAGGTAGAATTGATTGCTAAGTTACCCCCACCTACCTCTGTTAAGGGAATAAGAAGTTTTCAAGGGCATGCAGGTTTTTACCGGAGGTTTATTAAAGATTTTTCTGAAATAAGCCAACCATTGTGTCATTTTCTTGGGAAAGATGTTCCATTTGAGTTTACTGCACAATGCATGCAAGCCTTTAATTCCCTTAAGGAAAAACTGACTAGTGCACCGGTAATTGTAGCTCCTGTTTGGTCTTTACCTTTTGAAATTATGTGTGATGCCTCTAATCATGCAGTAGGAGCTGTTCTTGGGCATAGGGTTGAGAAATTTTTGAGAGTGATATATTATGCTAGCTTGACCCTGAATAGTGCGCAAATGAATTACACAACAACTGAAAAAGAAATGTTAGTTGTTGTTTTTGCTTTAGATAAGTTTAGAGCATATTTAATTGGGTCAAAAATTATTGTGCATTTGATCATGCAGCTCTAAAATACCTTTTGACAAAACAACATGCTAAATCTCGCTTAATTAGATGGGTGTTATTATTGCAAGAATTTGATTTCCAAATCAAAGATAATAAAGGAAGTGAAAATGTTGTAGCTGATCATTTATCTAGATTACCCTTCTTTGGTGAAAATCTTGCATCTGATAGCATTCATAAAAATTTAGAAGCATTTCCTGATGAGCAGCTATTTGTGGTAATGAATGCACCTTGGTTTGCAGATATTGCTAACTATCTTGCTTGTGGTATTTTGCGTTCTGACATCTCATTTCAAGAAAAGAAAAGGTTTTTGCACATGAGTAAATTTTATTTTTGGGATGAACCTTACCTATTCAGGATATGCAAATATGAGATAGTTCGCAGGTGTGTATCTGAGGAGAACAACTGAGTGTTCTTAAATTTTGTCATGACCTGCACTGTGGTGGTCATTTTGGAAGGAGAAAGACTGCAGAAAAGGTGCTTCAAAGTGGTTTTTACTGGCCTACTCTATTCAAAGATGCTCAAGAATATTGTAAGCATTGTGACCGTTGTCAAAGAGTGGGTAACATTGGGAGGAGGAATGAAATGCCTCTTCAATCGTATATTGTTGTTGAACTGTTTGATGTGTGGGGAATAGACTTTATGGCTCCTTTTCCCAAGTCTTTTGGTTTTAAATATATTTTAGTTTCTGTTGATTAAGTGTGGGGTAAGCAATAAAAAAATAGTATTGCTTTAGTAAGATTTGGGGCTGAAATGCATACTTTGCACATTGTATTTGACTAAGAGTCGATTATTCTTTTCCTCTACATTTTAAGCTAGATGTTCCATGCAATTTTATATTTTGTATATATATATATAAATAATATAAAAGAAAATAAAAGAGAAGATATATATATATACAAAATTCATATATTTTCTAGCATTAGTCATCAAAGAGGAATGTCGACTTATGTACTTTTCTTTAAGTATGCAAGTATGTGAGATTATCAAGGGTTGGTGAATATGCCATTTGAGGGAGTTACGAGTTTCTGAGCATGAGTATTGTCTAATTTAGATACTCCATTTCTTGATGTTCCAACTTAAATGTCTTTTCTCACACTTTCACCTTAGCCCCATTACATCCAAATAAAAGACCTTCGGATTATTTCTTGAGAAAATCAGTGAGAGAGATTGGATAATTAAGCAAGTTTATGGCAGTATGCAGTCATGAGTGGTTTGAGTGAATTAACCTTTGAAATCGAGTGAAACACTTAGATGAGAGATGAGATTTGTATGTCTGGATTAATGAAATAGTTAAGAAAATCTTGATTGAAGTAAATTTCAATTATTTATGGCTGAGTCTTAAAGGATTTCATCTTATATACTGGAATTATAGTTAAGGTTGTTTGAGTTTTTAATTTATGCCATGTGAATTTGCTTGAGGACAAGCAAAGTTTTAAGTGTGGGATAGTTGTTTTATTAGTTTTTTTCATAGAATTGTATCTTATTTATTATGATGATTATTATTTTCTTCAGGTATTTTGGTAGTTTTAATCTGTTTATTTAGTGATTTCATCAATTTTGGTAGTTTTAATTTATTTCAGTGTTTATGTCATTTTTGTTCTAGTTTTTAGTGTGGTGTTTATGTGTTGTTGGTTAATGTTTATTTGATTCTTGTTTAAAGTTTGTTTAAGTGTTTGTTTTAGGTTAATATGCAAAATATTTCATTGGAAGAAAGAATAGCATGAAGCAGTGTCTCACCTTAAGGGAAAAACCAAGGAACCAAGAGAGGAAGGAAAATTTGGGCAGTAACTGACACACTTAGGTGACACGGCCAAGCCCCTGGCCATGTCGCATGACACGGCCAGGAGCTTGGTCGTGTACCATACTTAGCCAAGGAAGAAGACCAAAGAAAGAAGAGCAAAGAACGAAGAGATCAGTAGGTGACACACCCACTTGACACGGCCAAGCCACTGGCCATGTCACATGACACGGCTAGGAGCTTGGCCGTGTCACACTCCATTCCAAAGAATAAAAGATGAAGGATCACACGGTAGAAACCAAAGAAAGAAGAGCAAAGAACGAAGAGATCAGTAGGTGACACACCCACTTGTCACGGCCAAGCCACTGGCCGTGTCACATGACACGTCTAGGAGCTTGGCCGTGTCACACTCCATTCCAAAGAAGAAAAGATGAAGGATCACACAGAAGCTGACACATTCAGGTGACATGGCCAGGAGCTTGGTCGTTTCACTCTATGGACTAAAGGAAGAAAGAAAATGCGGATTTTTAAGCGAGGTTTTGTATAAATAAGATGATTAGGGTTTTTGAAGACACAAAGTTTTTTTTTATCAGCCGTCAAACATAAACTTTAGGGTTTTCATTTGTTTTCTTGGAGAATTTTGATTACACTTTGATGCAAATAGTCTAGATAATATTTGTTTTAGCCACTGCAATATTCTTCTAGCAAAGATCTGAACAAGAGATTCTTCAGAAGCTAAAGAAAGTTGTAATTTGGTTTTGTTCTCAAACTTTATCTCTTAAGTTTCATTGGAATTGTATTCATGAATTCTATTATGTCTAAATTGATTTCTTTGAATTTTAATGAGACGAATATGTTTGATAGCATTATTATGAACTAATTTGATCTAGTCTAGGGTTTGTATGGATCTACTATGATTGTATGAATTGGTTATTGCTCTTAACTGAATTATTTTTCTTGCCTTGATTGAATGGATTACTGTTAATATATAATTGATTGGCCACCAATTATGTGTTTGAGGTATTAGATGAAGGATTAAGAGATGAAGTCTAATGCTGGAACAATTCAACTAGGGACTTAGGTGAATTAGAAATATAAACCTAGGAAAAAGATCATTTCAATTGTAACAAGATTATTTGAAAGAGGTTTGAATGTAAGAGCTTATTTCCTTGATTCGATTAATTAAGTTGCTTGAGATCTAATCTTTGAAATTAAATTGGTTGAGAGGAATAACCGTTCATACATATAAGTTAGTAGAGAAGTGCAAACCCTAGACCTTTCTATTAAGTGAATCAATATATCAGCTCAGTTTACTTTCATTGTTTTAAATTCCACTCGATCTATCTTCGTTAGTTTTTAGCAATTTAAATTTATTGATTATTTGTTATTTGCAATTTGATAATCAATTAGCCTATCTAGTTTCCTTGTGAGACGACCTTGAGGTGTTCACCAATATACTACAGCACCCTCGTATACTTGCGAGTGTAGTTCTAGTAGTGTTAATTAGAGCGCAACACACTTGTGAAGGTTCTTTGGAAGAATCATGCTAAGGAAGAGGTGACTTGGGAGAGTGAGCAAGTGATGCGAGACCAATATCCCCAGTTGTTTCAGATTTAAGATCAGGAAATTTTGAGGACGATATTTATTTACAGAGGGGGAGAATTGTAATATCCCAAACTATACCCTAAAATTTTTGGAATGATTATTGTTGAAATTGGATTAAATAATTTTAAAGTGTGTGTAGAGGATTAAGAAAAAAGAGAAGTGTATATGTTATATATATTGAGATATTTATATAACATATACAGTCAATTATTTGGTTTGTCAAATGAGATTTATGGAATATTTGATAAATGGAAATTATTAAGTGGAAGATGATATTTATGATTATTTTAATATTTAAATTGCATGGTGGATATTAAATGAAGGCTTTAGTGGTTAAGAGAGGTTGTGAGTAGTTGACTTTCATTCTTCATTTTCTTCTTCTTCTTCTTTCTTTGTTTTGGCCGGCTATCTCCATAGCAAGAAGGAAAGAGAGATTTTGCTATTCCTAACTCAAGATTGAAGGGTGTTTCAAGTGATCAAGTTGGCATTCTAAGGGTTTTCATCACTTTTGGTAAGTTTTCAACTTGATTCTTTGGTTTTCTTTTGAGTTTGTGTTTTGAGCTTGGTGTATGGTTGTTGTTGATATGTGTACATATAATTGTGGTGTATTTGAGAGTTTTTGTCTTATTGGCTTTGATTTTGGGGTTGGTTTGAAGAAAAAGAGTTAAGTTTGGTGATGAAAAGCAAGTGTTGTGTTTTGTGTATGTGATGAGTTGTGATTATGATTATAATTTTTGTTGTGATGTATGTATTGAGTTGTTTTAGTGTTTTTGCACGTTTATTATGGTTTATTAATGTGTTTTGTTAAGGTTGTTTGGAGTGGAAGATGGCAAAAGAAAGAGGTTTGTTGGATGTGGTGTTGTTGTTGCCGGAATCAGGATTTTTGGCCTAACACGACCATGAACACTGCCAAGTCTTTAGGCGTGTCAATGGTTCTATTTTCTGGATGGGTGACACGACCAGTGACACGTCCATGTCACTGAACGTTTCACAGCTTCTGTGTTGGAGTAGTATTGACACATCCAGTGACATGCCCATGTCACTGAGCGTGTCATAGCTACTATGATGTTGGTGGATTGACACAACCAGTGACATGCCCATGTCACTGAGAGTGTCATAGATACTGTGTTGGAGGATTGACATGGCCAGTGACACGCTCATGTCATTGAGTGTGTCAAAGCTTCTGTGTTGTGGTTGAGCATGTCATGTGTAGAGTTTGCACTAGTTGGTTCTTATTCTTATTATCTTTGTGTATCTCTAAGTGAGTGTGTATGATCACCTTTGGATTAGGTTTTGAAGAGATTGAGTTGCCCTAATCCATGTGTTGAAGGATTCTTGGAAGAGGAAGTGGTAAGATTGGTGTGAGTTGCTCTTGAGGTAAGTACAAACCCTGCATGATTGCATACATTTACATGACTTTGGAACTTAACACATTTTTGTTGTAAATGTGTTAAGTAATCTATTATATTGTTGATACAATTGATTAATGCTATGAATTGCATAATGTGAAAGATATAATGATCATTCAAAATGTATTTACAATGCAATTGGTTATGTATGCCCTAATGATGAGATGTGAAGCCATTGTTGTTGGCTATAATGATGCAAATGAAATAATATGGGGCATGTTTGTCTAGATGATTATGAGAACAGGATAATGGAATTGATAATAAAGGAATGAAAGAATTGTGCGCCTAGTATGTTAGTCAATTTTCAGAGTTTTGTTGTTGGTGGCATGCCTAAAAGTAGCAATCCCTTGAAGCTGTGTTGGGCTTGGTCCTTGAAGCCAAGTTGGGTTGAAGTTTAGCATGCTTAACTCCCCTTGAAGCTTGGTTGGGCCTAGTCCTTGAAGCCTAGTTGGGATGTTACACATGAGATGTTTCTCATTGTGATAATGAATCGCCTAAGGGCTTGATAAATGTGATTATTAAGCCAAAACATTAACTCTGGAAAGTTGAATGACATATTAGTTTCTTTTGGGCCCATGCTTGTCTTTGTTTTAATGTGAATCATGAATGATGAAACAAATGAATAATATAATTTAATGTAAGTTTTGAAATATGATATTCTTGTAGATTGTTTATAATATTTGAAAGTATGACATTTGCATTACATTAAAGCATATTGTTATCATGGTTTTTACCACTAAGCCGTTGGCTTAGCGCGATTGTGGTTCATCGCGCAGGTGACAGGGTAGATCTGGTTGAACCGGAGAGTTCAACTAGACCGAGTCGAGTCTAGGCTAGTGAAGTGTTATTTTTGGACTTCAAGATCAGAGATGAACTGCCAAAAATGTATAAACTTTATATTTTGTACATATTGATATGTTTGTATATGTATGTGTATGCCGCTACATTTTTAGCTGCATAATAAATAAATGTTTTACCTATTATGTTTTCTAATACAACTTAAATGTTTTAAGTTTCTTATATTGTTAAATTGAAAGATTGGTTTGGTTTAAAATAGATCGTAACATTCCTGTATCTAGTATACATATATTACAGATATGGTTGTATGTAGTGTGTGTATATGGGGTATAGGGGTGTTACACTCCATGTTCCCACCACAATGAACACGAGTAGGTGGAGAAGGCCTCTAAGTCACTAGGGTCGGGGAACTAGCCACTGAGGCTACAGGTCTCTGTCTCTATCTCTGCTACTGTGATGACCTACTAGATTGCCCCTGGCTTCTATTAAACATCAGAGGATATCCCCCTCTGCCTATCTTTACTAATGAAGACCCTACCTCTCCCCGGGGTATCCTAGCTCGGCTCTCCTCTGCTCTAGTGACTATTGGAAGACCCTGTGCTCTCTCTGCACTCCTAGCAGCTGCAACCGACTGAGAAAAATCCTGATATCAGGAGCCCACCACTAAACACATAATAGAGGGTCTCAGTCCCTCCTCAAACCTCCAGCATCTGTCAACCTCATTAGAAATAATCCTCCCAGTATACTGGCTCAGTCGAATGAACTCAATCTCATACTTTGTCCCCGTCCTGGTGTCCTGCCTCAAACTCAAGAACACCATCTTCTTAGCATCCTTATACTCCCTCGGAGTATACTTCATCTCAAATTCCTGCAAGAAATCAGCATAAGTCAGAACTGTTGGGATCAGCTGTACCATGGGGAACCGTCTTCCATCACTCATAGGCATCCCCCTGCAGAAGTGATCTAGCATAATCAAACTTCTCCTCTGGACTAGCCTGCAGCTGAATAAATACCCTCTGGACCCTGTCCAACCAATGCTCTACTACAGCAGGGTCTGTAGTACCAACAAAGTTTGTGGCTCCAAATTCCTTAGCTAATCATACTTCCTCGTTGGCAACTACTGCTACGATTGCGATTGCTGAACTAGAGCCTGCCTCAACAATTCAACCGTATGTCGTACCCATCCCGACGAAATCACCTCAGCTATTGGTCTAACAGGCATAGAAGTAGATGTCTCACCAGCAGACTCAACACCAGCCTCAACTCTACCCTCATCAGGAGCTACACTCTTCTCACTACCCTCTGCAGATTGGTGCATCCAAGATGCCATAACTACCTAAATCTGCAAATACAGCAGAAATTGCCTCATCAAAAATCAGAAAATGTCAGTGCCAATGCATGTATCAAAATTGAAAACCATATTTAAAATTTCCATTTTCTCTCTCTAACAACCCAACTAGGTCGAGAATCTCAAACCTAGGCTCTGATACCAAAATAAATGTAACACCCTTATATCCTTTACATATATAATACACACACCTAGTATATATAAAATACGTATATACGGTGCAAAAATGTCATGACTCTATTTAAATAAAAAAATTCATATTTCTAATTTAAAATTCCAAACACCTTAAAATGTTTAATTTAATAGTAAATAAAATATTCTTTATTAGTTATAGGAACCAAAAATAAATATTTCATACAAATTTTTTTTGGAAAAATTTGCCATAGTTTTATCTGTAATTTGGACATCCCAAAATTTAAACAATTCCACAACCTGCATAAAAAAAAACACTCCCAATAACAATTCACACATTTCCATCCCAATTTCTCAAATTCTCCATAATACTCAAAACATTTACATCTATATACATATATACATATACATCAAAACGCTGTACACAACCCACATTTTACAAATATTCAAAACATTCTTTATGACTTACATTATATATATACTTTAAAAACATAATATAATATACATTATATCAAAATATACTACAATATAAGATTTATACATGTTGGCAATGCTTCTATAATCTCGATGTATTAATAATCAGCTCAAAAAGCATACTCAAATCTAGACCGGACCTGGTCTAGAAGAACTCTCCAACTCAACCGGATCTCCCCTGTCACCTGCGCGATGAAATGCAATAGTGCTAAGCTAAAGCTTAGTAACACAAACTCTAAAAATATGGCACTGCAATAATGCTCTTATGCCATGTCATAATGTGGCATCCAAGAACACATATTCTTTCATTATTTAAAAATTCATACAAGCACATACATAAGCATGGGCCCAACTATCTAATACATTATTCAAATCCCAGAGTTATTATTTTTGGTCCATAATAACACCAAGTGTCTAGCCCCGAAGGCAAATCAAGTAATGCTCAAAAGCTAGCCCCAAGGGAAAATCATATCACCATGACGCTAAATGTCTAGCTCCAAAGGCAAATAATGAGGATAACCTCATAGACATGCTGCCAACACATAGAACTCTGGAAATTGAATAACATACTAGGCACACAATTATTTCATATTTTCCATTATCAAATTCTTTCTCATTTTTCCATTTTCAATTAGGCACATTGCCTTATTTTCTCATGCATATCAATGTAATTTCATTTAAATTGATCATATTTCATCACAAATGTACCTCATTTCCCATTAAAATCACATTACCCAAATATTTTAGGTAATTCTCACAAAATGCAAATGAATCACATTTTATTCAATTTAGCCATTAATAATTGCTTTTCACAATGCAAATGATGCATATATAACAATTTACAAGTCATAACACAATGTTCAATGAATCAAGTAGCTTAATATATTTCCATCAAAAATGTGGTAAGCCCATATATAATGCCAACTTATCTAATTTATCAAAAGTTTGTACTAACCTAAGAATGCACTCCTAAACAAGCTTCAAAACTCCCTCCAACCTTCTCTTCCAAGTTACCCTTCAATACTAGGGTTGGGAAAACTCCTTCCTCTCAATGCCTATACAAAATTTGATAATAAACAATCACTTAATATCACAATTTAAAGCATTCACAACAACAAACCATAATTAAACATCACTATAAAGAAAATCCCAAAATTCAAATCGTTCCTTACTTTAACATTGAACTTCCATTTTAATACATTTAAATTATTGTTTTAAGTTTATTAGTATCATTAAAAATATATTTTAATATATTTAAACCAATTACATTACAATAACACATACTTATCTTCCAAACTCTAAAATGACATAACCTTCTCCCATTGAAGGTTCTCCATTCAAATTCATTCCAATTATCAATCTAATCTTATTTCCATCTCTTATATCATTAAAGAACATGATTAAAATAATAAAACAAAAAATTCACCATACTCGAAAAATCCCCTTTTCCAATCTAAATCACCACTGCGATTTTCAAACTCTATCCAAACTTACCCAAATCCATCATTTGACTTTAAATTCATTGTTTATGCATCAAAACAACACATTTGGAACCAAATTGCTTAATTAAAACTCATGATTTCACAAACCCAAAAGTTCCATATCCCTAAATTCTCTCTCTTCACCAAACTCAACTTAAATTCAACCATTTCTTCAATCCAACCTTAAAATCATTATTGACTACTCAAAAAAAACTTCATTCATATCCAATTAAGCAATTAAAACATACCACTCCAAAACTCCAAAATCAACATAATCTTATTTTAATGGAAATTCAAAGAATAAGTTGGAAATCAAAAGTAAAACCTTGAGTTCTTCACCCATGGAGTTTCGGTTTCAAGAAGAAGAAGAAGAAGAAGACCAAAGTTAAAATTCTCTTTCCTTCCACTTCCTTTATAACCACATATATATATATAATATTACATTATACTTTTAATCAAATATTTAATTATTTATTTAATTAATAAAAACCCCAAAATTACTTCTTCGATTAAAAAATAAATTATTTTGAAATTATTTTTATAAATTTTAATTTCTAAAATATAATTACAAAAATGCCACTTGACTTTGACTTTTCTTTTAAAAGAGTTGACTTTTATATATGTTAGGTATATTTTAGGTATATTTCACATTTACATTCTACTTTTTCAGTTAAAATCCTTTCATTTTCCTTTTAAATTATTTATTTAATTTATTTAAATTTAAATTTAATTTATTTTATTAAATTTCAAAAATTAGGGATGTTACATAAAATCTCCATTTTCTCTCTTTAATAACCCACCTAGGTCGAGAACCTTAAATTTAGACTGTGATACCAAAATAAATATAACACCCTCATACGCCATATACATATAATACACACACCTTGTACATATAAAATATGTGTATACTGTAATATCCCAAAGTACACCCTAATAGTTTTGGAATTTTTGTTATAATTGGATTTAATGTATATGTGTAATTGGAAAGAGAAAGAAGTGAAGAGAGTGTATATGTTGTATATATGGAATTATATACAACATATACACAAGTCAAAGTGAGTTAAAGTCAAAGAAGATATTTATTTTTATTATTAATGAAATTAATTAAAAAGGAAAAATAAATGAATGGAAGAGAGAAAATTTGAATATTATATTATTAAAACACTTGGTGGAGATTTGAGAGGAGACAAAATATTTGACTTTGCTTCATTTGTCTTCTTCATTTTCTTCTTCTCCATTTGTTGGTCGGCTCACCCAAAGAGAAAAGAGAGCAAGAGAGGGTTTTTGATTTCTAAGAGCAAATTGAAGGAAGAATCAAGTGATTAAGTTGGAAAATTGCGAAGTTTCATCAACTTTGGTAAGTTCTCTCTTGATTTCTCTTGTTTTAATTGAAGTTGTGTTTGAGTGGATTGTGGATATTTGATAGTATGATTAAGTTTGATTGTGGTGTGTTTGTATGTGTAACACCCCGATACCCTATATAAGTACTATGCGTATACCTAGTATACATACAGTAAATATATAAAGTATAAGGATGTCCCTTTTAGTTACCTTTTAAAAACCTGTAACAGAGTTCAAACCATAATGCATTAATTTAAATAACATTTACAAAATCATTATCTTTATCAAAACTTCATTTATACATATAAATACTCTCTCGTCAGAAATACATCATAATTAAAATTTATACATGTATGCATTACCCTCTAGTTGGTCTCGACAAACTTTACTCTTCTTGTGGCATAATAAAAGACTTCATATCTTCCATCTATATACCTGCGCGAATAAACACCAGCGCTAAGCCCGAGAGCTTAGTAGTCCAACTATAAAATATAAACATATAGTATAGAAGTATTGACATATAATGATACATCAATTCAATATATAATTAGTTCTTATCATATCTTCTTTTCTTTTTAATTTCATCTTTAATATATCCTAGCTAATTTCATATATGATGTACATATATACATAATATTATCACCAACCCCAATGCATCACCAATACTCAAAACCAATATATTAATACCCCTACATTATATATACCATACCAATCATTATTGCAATACACACTTTACATATCATACCAATTATTATTGCAATACACACATTACATATCATACACTCATTATTGCAATACACACATTACACATCATATCACTCATTATTGCAATACACAAATTACATATCATACAAATCATAAATCACATTTCCAATAAAGACAACCTTTATCATTAACCACAATTCATTTACATATTACACTTAATAACATTATATTATTCACAATTCACCAAGCATAATTCATTATTAATACTCACAATCAATATTTCAATACTTGCATTTCACATTGACAATAAAGACAGACTCGGGCCCAAAACACTAATATGTTATTCAAAGTTCAGAGTTACTGCTTTGGTCTATAATCATAATTATCAAGCCCGTAGGCATCATATATCAATATCTCTATCCATGGATAGCGTAACAGACCCAGTCTCTTGGATCATCAACTCGGCTAAACTCGAGGTGATCCTCAACCCGGCAAGACTGTTACCAATCATATATCTTATAATCACAATTTCTCATAGTGTAACAGACCCAGTCTCTTGGATCTCAATTCAACTCAAAATGAAGAGATCCTCAACCCGGCAAGACTGTTACCTTTTTCATTTTATAGGCATGCCTCTAAACCCAGAACTCTGAAATCGAATAACACATTAGTTACACAATTCATTTATTATTTCATTATCAATCTCATCATCAATTAGGCAAACATGCCTTATCTCTTTCAATTGAATCATCATAGCCAATCACAATGGCTTCATATCATATCATATCTCAATCCATATGATACATATAGCATCATTGATATCACATTTCAAAGTATATTATTCATATAATACATTGCCATACACAAGATTCACAATGCATATAACATAACATTTTCTCACTTCTCAAAACACATTAACATCATTCATTACTAGAGCATTTATCATAACAAATTGCACATACCTTAAGAATGATCCTCATTTCTTCCTACCTTTCCCATTTCATATTTCATCCTTTATATATATATATATATAGCAATTTACATTCTTCATTTACATTCACAATATAATAGCTTATTTAACACTTTCATCCCAATGTGTTAATGTTCAAAGACATATAAGGATATACAATCAAATAGGGTTTATGCTTACCTTGTTAATGATCTTCACATCCTTCACATCATTCAATCATCACCTTAATCCAATTATATTAACAATATAATAAATCACTTAACACATTTGCAAACAAATGTGTTAAGCCTCAAATCATGTAAATAAATACAATCATATGTATTGGTACTTACCTCAAGAACTATTCCCATCCATCTATACATTTCCTCTTCCAAGAATTCTCCACATTAGGTTAATGCAACACAATCTCTTTAAACCTAATCCAAAGATCATTATTATAGGTTTAGAATCATCCACATACATTTGTTTAGGTCATTCTTTGATTACAAAGTATTTAGAGTGTATATAAAATGTTTAAGAGCAAATGACTTTTGAAGAATCAAACAATGCATGAAGAACCAAAACCATCACAGTAGCAGACACACCCAAGGGACACGGCCAAGCTTGTGGCCGTGTCTCTCAAAACCAAAACTTCCCGAGGCAGACACGGGCAAGGACACGGCCGTGTCTCTCAACACAACTCAGGCAGTAGCAAACACGGTCAAGGGACACGGCCAAGCCAGTGGCCGTGTCACCCCAAAACCTATCCAACACGGCCAAAATCCCTCCAACTTGGCCGTGTCACCCAAATTTCTCAAGTCTTGGCCGTGTCTCTCATTAATTCTGGCCGTGTCACTCAAGAACACAACCCTAATCAAAACCAACACTCTTCCAAATGCATTTTCTCTTCCTTAGCACAACAATAACTTCATTCAATTGGTTCTAATCAATGTTATCAACACATATCTTACATATTCATCACATTAACCACTTAAACAACACATAAACATTACATTAAAACATTCACCAATACCAAACCTTAAAACCAACTTCCCACTTGATCTTCCACAATCAACCTTCACATATCTTACCATATTCACAACCAAACCAACACCAATTCCATCTTTTAACTTACAATCACTTTATACACTTATAACCACATATCAAACACACCAAATCATCACATCAATAAATCACAATTTCTTTTGGACACAACTTCAAAATTGACAAAAGGGAAACAAGAGAATTCTTACCTTAGATGAAGAAATTTCACAAATCTCTAACCAATCCCTTTGATTGTCTCTTCAATTTAGTTCTAGCTTCAAGAACACCTCTCTTGCTCTCTCTTTTCTTCAATGGCCGGCACACATATGAGAAGAGAAGAAGAATGAACAAGTCAACTCTTCTTTCCTTCTTTAAATCTCCACCAAGAGATTATATCCAAGCAATTACTAAAATGCCCTCAACCAATTAATTAACCTTTTGTCTCATATGTGCCCATTATAGTCATTACACATGTCACACAAAAATATCCTCTTGCATTGACTCCACCTTTGACTTATGTATATGTTAATTATACAACCATATAAACAACATATACACTTCTCTCTACACCCTCTATTCTTTCCCAAAACACAAATACATAACCATTCTCTTCTCAATTTCTTTTCTCTTGCAATTTGACACATATATATATTCAATCCAATTTATAACAACAACAACAATAACATAATCAAAACTTCTAAGGTATACATGAGGATATTACAGTATGTGTTGGAATTGAGTTAAAAATAAGAAGTTAAGTTGGTGTTTGTGTTGGAAGAGTTAAGTTGTGTTTGTGTTAGGGTTTTCGATATGCGCTACATTGCTTATGTTGAATTGGCTCATGCCAATTCTACATGAGGCATTGCTCGTGCCAAATTTGGCAGGAGCCAATTCAACTTGCTAGATTAATGCCTAATTGCACGTGGTCATTAGACTGGAATTGTTCGAGGCTATTTAGGCTTTGTTTATTCAAAGTTTTAAAGGACTCAGTGAATTCCCTAATATAATATATAAAAAGGTAATTAATTGCCAAATTAGAGATTGGGAATTAGCAGTAAGAGAAAACAAGGCAATAATAAAGATCAAAGAAAATAAAAAAGGGGTCAGTAAACAAATATCAAACAAAGCTTTGTTCAAACTCTTTCAATTTGGTGGAGCCAAAATAATGAAGGTTTGTTTATTATGTTTAATTTGTTTAAATCACAATAGTTCCATTAGTGTTATCTCATGCAGTAGTTTGTAAAATATTCAAACATTTTAGTAGCAATGTTCATGTAGTCAAAATAATTTTGTTCGTCGAAGTAGATAATATTAAACCTTAACCCTTGGTTAAAACCTTAATCTCTGTTACAAACACCAACTACCTTAGCTCTAGAAAATCCTAAATCTCCAAGCCTAATTTCCATAAACCCTAATATCCATAATCCAATTCCAAAAATCCTTAATTGCCAAAACCCTAATTTATTTAAACCCAAAATTTACCTAAACCCTAATTTACATAAACCCTAAACACGTAACCCTAATTCTCAAAAATCCTAATAAAAAATACTAAATCCTAGAATCTTAAACTTATCCAGTAGCCCTAATTTCTTCAAAGCCAAATCTCTAAACCTTATCCAGTAACTTTATTTCCTTCGAAACTATAACCTTGAATCTCATCCAGTGACCCTAAAACTTTCAAACTCTAATCTTATTTCCTAAAATCCTAAAACCATGATTTAAATCCATAAACCCAAATTTAATATGTAAACAATAATTTTGTACATTTAATGCTTTAAACCCTAGTTTTGACTATTTGATTTGTTTCATACTTCTATGATGGATGATCATATTTTATTTTGTTTATAATTGATGTTTTATTTTTAATTGTCTTGCTCGATGGCTTAATTCATTTGGTTCATTATTTTAATGTTGATTATTTTAGTTTCCATAATGTAAGAGGTATGTTTCCACTTCACAGGCACTTCATTAATTAAGATTAATGTAATTTAATTTATTTTGAGTTTTGGATCAATGTGAGGGGCATGTTTCCACCAAATGGTGAGTGTCCTATCTTATTTAGTTTTAGACATTGGACATGGTTGTAAGGACATGTTTCCATCTTATATGGGTGCCCATTTATTTGCTTGTTTTGGCCTTCCTTGATTTTAATACAATGAATGAGAATTTTATTTTGATAATTGCATGTACTATGGATGATTTTATAATATTTAAGGATTTAATAATATTTAGGACTAAAAGAAGGCTGGTTCCAATGAACCAATCACTGTGGGGGTGCTGGGTCATTTTCACCTTCCCCACATGTACCAAACGTTTCGAACCCATTAAAGGGTTGGGGATTCTTTAGGAATCCAGTCATCCACCCCTTTCTTTTTTCGGCCTGTCTGGGTGGCGACTTCATTTTCTCTGGATTTAGGCCCTTGTTCTTTAAGGCCCTGAGACTAATAGTGCTGAGGTAGCAAGAACCATTCCACATGGGAGTGGGGTCGTAAATTCCCAGTTACACCCATGCTCATGTAGAATTTGGAATGGCCAGTTCAACATGAGATGGCTCATGTCGAATTGGATGGCCTCCACTCGTCTGCTCAACCTTTTTAAATCAAAACAAGTTAGTTTGGAACTTTAATCATATTTGAATTTTAATTCAAGCTTTTAAAATTGAGTTGGAGTTAATTTGGTCCTTTTAAAAATTAAATCATACAATATTAGGGTTTTAAAATTGAACCAACTTAATTTAGGCCTTTTAAAACTGGACTGACACATTTCAAAGTTATAAATTAGGTTTAAGATTTTAAAATTAGACTAATTTTATCTTGGCCTTCTTTAATTGAGATCGGATTAGCTTAAGACCAAACTTAAGGGTTTACATAGTCTCAATTAGGGCCCCTTTAATTCTTCCATCTTGGAATTGAGGTCGTCATTTTCCATCTTTTGAATTTGCTGAGGATCCATTGCTTTTGATGTGAAACTGATTGAATTCTCACTGGATTTTGAGTCATTGGTGCAGTTGTCATAAGCCCTTTAACTATCATACTCCTAGTCTGTGAGCCAAAAAAGATTAATGTGATGTAATGCAATGTATGTATGCATGTGTAGTAAACAAACAAATAAGTAAAGTCAGGATGTCCCTTCCAACCTTACACCATCAACACGCAGGTGACAAGTCTCTTTTCCTAGGCACATGGTCAACATAACATCAACATGGGATGTTTTGTTTTTGAAATATCCACTCAGATAGATTATCCAGTAGTTGTATTTACAATTAAGAACTCAGTCCATGATAACTTCCATTAATTGGGTCTTAATTCATTGGGTCAACTAGGAAATAACATTTATGCTATATTGCAAATTAAAACTAAATTAAAGGGTTTATCATAAATAGATTTCTTTATTTGAAAATTGGCAATTATTGATCCATGCCACAAACAAGCCCACAATTAATAAGTTTTGGTATAAATTAGGCCCACAATTAATTTTAATATTCCATAATTGATCAAGCTAGTTCTAAGCCCATTCAAGAAAAGGTTTTAATAAATGTTTAAAAGCCAATTGAAAGAGTTTTATTTTAAAAATGAATTTTGGACTTTGAGCTCGGGCCATGAGGAAAAAGGATTTTTGACCATGCCAAAAGACAATTTTTAAAATAATTTTGTGACTTTTGAGCCTTAAAAGATTTATTTTAGACTTGCACTATAATAAGGGAATATTAGGAAAAAAGGCAAACCAAATGGGCCATAACTCAGTCAAAACATGTTAATCATAGTCAAACAATAAGCATTTAGGATAAACCTAAGAAAGTTTACTAGGCCAACTACATGGGCTTTTGTCTTTGGGTTGAAAAGGCTTAGTGTAGTCCCTTAATTTTGGTACCGGTCCAAATATGGTTTTGATTTGAAGGTTAGATCAATTTTGAGTCCAATAATAAAGTCCAAACTAAATAAGTCTAATTATTTAATATTTGGATTGGGCCGGTTAAATTTAAATAGGGCCAATATGATTAAAATATGATTTGGTCCAATCAGTTTGGTTTTGGAACAGGCAATCAGCCATTTGACTGTGTCACATGCCAATTCAACATGAGCATATAATTCATGTCGAATTGGCTCATGCCAATTATAGACCCTTAATTTTGGTCCTTGCTAGTCCGATCCAGATTAGAGAAGGCCAAGCAAAATTTGGTACGATTTTAAAAGCTTAAAACTAGTTTATAGCTTTGAATCAGGCCAGTCCAATTTTAAAAGTTCTAAAATAAGCTGGTTCAATTCTTAAAAATAGAATTAGGTTCGATTTAAAGTAAGAATAAGTTTAATTCGATATGGCAATCGATATGGATCATGCCATATCGAATTGAGCCTTCCCAATTTGATATGGATGTTGTCTATATCAAATTTTATCAAATCTAATTCGATATGGATAATGTCCAGGTCAAATTGGACATCCAATTTGGCATGGACAAACATCCATGTCAAATTGGACATCCAATTTGACATGGAGGTTGGTCCATATCGAATTAGAGTGATTTTAATGCGATATGTCCACGGTTTCATATCAGACTTAATGAATTTTAATCTGATATGGTTACTGTTTGGGACTTATTAGATTGGAAATCTTGATTAAGCTCGGTTTACTTACTAATGTTAACCTACTTTGTTCCTTATAAGTATAGGCAATAACACAGAGGAATGGACACAATTATTATTTAGAATAATCAGTAAAAGGAGGAAGTAGCAACACTAAAGATCAATTAACAATTAAGACCAAGCAATCAGCACACAATAAGAAGGCACTACCTTCACCTTACTAAACCAAAACTTTGCACTAGTGTAGGTAGAAGGGTTGGATCAACATATAATTTTGGTGTAGCCAATAAAATGGAGGTTTAATTTTCTTAACTCTTTTAATTTACAATGAGCTTTCATTATTAATATTATGATTCATAGTTTTTTTTTTGTCCAACAACCATTTGTTTCACTTTCATAGTAGCCAAATAAATAATCCATTAGAAGTTTTATTTATCCAGTCACAATTCTTTCACAGTAGACAAAAAAAATATTGATTGTGTTTTAGCCATGGTTTTTTAAAACCAAAACCCTAATTAGATCATCCAAAACCCCTTTTGCACGTTTATAAAACTTAAAAACCTTTTTTTTTAGAATCCATAAAATTTGTATTTTATCCATAAGACCCTAAAAACCCTAGTTTGATCACCAAAGCCCTAATTTTCATCCCAAAACCCTTGAATCATATTTTAAGCCTAAAAACTCTAGCTTTATTTCCAAAACCCTAATTTTCATTTATAAAATCTAATCAAGTTTTCCAAAATCCTAAAACCCTAATTTAGCATTCTAAACTTTAAGAAACCCCAATTCATATATTAAAACCCTAGTTTTACATATTTATTTTTCAATGTTAGATTAAAACCTAGGTGTGAGTGGGGATTTTTGCCCCCACACCCGGTGGAATGGTTCTTGTGACTTCGGCACTGTTTAGGCTTGGGGCCTTAGAGAACACGGACCTAAGTTCGAAGAATGGAGTCGCCACCCGAACGGGCTGTGAAAAAGAAAGGGGTGGATGACTCGAGTCCTAAGGAATCCCCAATGCCCTAATGGGTTCAGAAAGTTGGGTACATGTGGGGAAGTTGAGAAATGGCCCAACACCCCCACAGTGCCCGGTTCATTGGAACCAGCCTCCTTTATAGGCCTTAATATTATAAAATTCTTAAATATAACAATATTATCCATATTACACACAACAATTAAAATAAAGCATCGATATATTAAAAATCAAAACAATGTCCAAACAAAGCAAATAAATGGACACCCATCCGAGGATGGAAACATGTCCTTACATCCTATGCCTAAATAGGACACCCATCGAAAGGTAGAAACATGTCCTTTACATTGGTCTAAAATATAAAAACAATTTAAATTACATGATATTTAACTAATGAGGTACCCACAAAGTGGAAACATACCTCTTACAACACTTGGAAAATAAATCGATAAAAGTAAATAACCATTCATCATAAATAAATAATTCATCAAAGATATTAAACATCAATAGAATGAAAACATCCATCCATGATAAACTAAATAAATCAAGCACTGAACTTAAATAAATCAACAAAGCATGGAAAATAAATTAATGCATATAATAGACTATATAATCAAATATAAAATTAAATAAAGCAAATAAAGATTCAAATTAGGGCTACTGTTTCTATTTAAGTTTCTTTATTTTATGTGTTTAGGGTTTTAGAATTTATGGGTTTAAGCTATTGTAAATTTTAAAAGAATTGAAATGGAGCAAAATTTTATAATTTAAGAGGTTGATAAAGTTCTTTAATTAACCAAATTAGTGTTTGAGGAGTAAAATCATGAAATTAGGGTTTGGACACTTTAAAACATTTAGATTTATGATTTACGGTTACTGGGTCATTATTTTGTATTTACCATATTGAATTTTAATATTTAAATTTATAAGGTTTTAAGATTTTAAAGATTAGGATATAGAAAAATTAGGGTTTAAGGTTTTAAGGGAATTAGGGTTTAAGAAAACTAGGGTTTAAGGTTAGCTAGTTTAGGGTTTACTGTTTTGGATTTTGAAGTTGAATTAGGGTTTTTAGTGTTTCAGAGAATGGATTTGATTTTAGAATTTGGAAAAATAATTTATAGTTTTATGAAACTTTATGAAAATAAACAAAACGATTTAAGGTTTATAGAAACAGAAAAGATATTTTTTAGGGTTTTTTGGGGACAGAAGGAATAAATTAGGTTTTGAAGAATTGAAAAGCAAATTAGGGTTTTGGTAAATCTTGAAGCGATTTAAGGTTTTGAAAAGTTAGAAAGTAGATTAGGGTTTTAAAATTTTGAAGAAATAGAAACAACAATTTTTAATCTTGGGTGATGAAGCTTACAATAAAGAAAAATAAATAAAGAAATTCATACCTTCATTTGTTGGTTCCACCAAAAATTGTTTCTTGGATGAACAAGAACACAGGCAAGATGGTTGCCTTTGATGGATTGAATTTGCTTGTTTGCTTGATCAAAAGTCCGATCGATTCCACTGCCAAAGGTTTCTCCTCTCCAATTTTTTTTCCAAATTCCGATCCCCTTTCAATGTTTTTTTTCCTCTTGCTGTGTTGTTTTAGTCCTTATTTATAGAAGATTTTTATGATTAATTTTATTTATTCATGAAATCTAACATTAATTAAGAAAAGAAAACCGAAACCTAATTGTATTTGGTTTTGAAAAAATTTGCGTCGAAAAAATTTCACTGGCGAAAAAAAACTGCTGCGGAAAAATTGTACTAGCGAAAAAAACTGCTGCAAAAAAACTGCGATGGCGAAAAAGCTGCCGCAACTGGCTGCGGGGCGAAAATTGGCCTACAGCCCATTTCCCTCACAGGATTTTCCTGCAAACGAAATGGCCAAGCCATTTCGCAGGCAGAAATAATCTGCGGGCGAAATGGCCAGGAAAATTTTGCAGGCGAAATGGCCCAAGGCCATTTCGCCGCAACCCTTTTCGGCGATAAAATTTTTTGTCGCCAATTTTTCGTCGTCGATTTTTATTTTTATTTATTTGTTTATTATTATTATTTTTTATTAATAAAATTAGATACTAAAGCAAATATTATTTAATTAAGAAAACAAAAATTGTTTTGGACTAATTAAAATATATTGGACAAAACAAAAATTATTTTGGACTAATTAAAATATATTGGACCGGACTGGGTCAAAAATTAAGGGTCTATAGTTTTCCCCTTGCTTGAATGATGTGAGACTTTAATGAAAGAGAGTGAAAAATAATAAGACTTAATTTTTGATGAAATGGTTACTTGAATTTCTTTTGGGTACTTGAACACGAGACTGAACTTAAATTTGGGTACTTGGAGTCGAGAATGAATTTGGTTTGGATACTTGAACCCGGGATTGAATTTGGTTTGGATACTTGGACCCAAGATTGGGTACTTAGACCCGGGATTAATTTTGATTTGGGTACTTGGACCCGAGATTGGGTACTTGGACCCGAGATTGAATTTGGGTACTTGGACCCGAGATTAGGTACTTGGTCCCGAGATTGATTTGATTCACGTACTTGGACCCAAGATTGATTTGATTGGAGTACTTAGACTCAAGAATGAATTTGATTTGGGTACTTGGACCAAAGATTGGGTACTTGAACCCGAGATTGAATTTGATTTGGGTACTTGGACCCGAGATTGGATTGAATTTGGGTACTTGGACCCAGGATTGGGTACTTGGACCCGAGATTGATTTGATTTGGGTACTTGGACCCAAGATTGGGTACTTGGACCTGAGATTGGTTACTTGGACCCGAGACCCGAGATTGATTTGACTTGGGTACTTGGACCCGAGATTGATTTGGTTTGGTTTGGGTACTTAGACCCAAGAATGGATTTGATTTGGGTACTTGGACCCAAGATTGAACTTGATTTTAGGTACTTGGACCCAAGATTAGGTACTTGGACCCGAGATTGATTTGATTTGGACCCAAGAATGGGTACGTGGACCCAAGAATGAATTTGATTTGGGTACTTGGACCCGAGAATGAATTTGATTTGGGTACTTGGACTCGAGATTGGGTACTTGGACTTGAGAATGAATTTCATTTGGGTACTTGGATCCGAGATTGATTTGATTTGGTACTTAGAACCGAGAATGGATTAAATTTTGGTACTTGGACCCGTGATTGGGTACTTAGACCCAAGATTGAATTGGATTTGACTGACCTTTTGGATTCTTCATGACCTTGCCAATAATCATTTCCTTTGCCCAATGTGTCCTTTGGAGGTTCAACATACTTCCCTTAACTTGAAGGCTTTGTATGACATAACACTTTTTGAATTTTTTGAATTTTGATTTTGAAATCAAATGTTGGCTTTGCCAAATTAATGTCAGTGTACCTCGGGACTTGATTTTCCAAATTAACATATCTATAACATGACAACCCTAGTTACCGTACTAAACTCCGGAATTATTTCTATTTAAGCAAGAACTATTGTACTTCAGATAGGCACATACACATTACTTGGCCAAAGGTCTCATTGAGTTTAAATACTGTCTATCTCATATGCATGCTTATTCAAACTATCTCCAATAATAGACTCTACCTACCAAGAGAGATCAACATGTAACATCCAAAATTTTTTAAAAATTTATAATTTTTGGAAAATTGGATAAAATAAATTATAATTTAAAAGGATAAATTAAATTAATGGTTTTAAATGAAAAATGAAGGGATTTTAAATGAAAAAGTGGAATATATATATGTGATATATATGCAAAATATATATAACATATATAAAAGTCAACACTTTTTAAAAGAAAAGGGTATTTTGGTAATTAAATCTTATAAATTCAAAATTAATAAAATAATTCAAAAACAAATTAATTTTGAATGGAAGAGGAAAATTAGGACTTTTAATTTATTAAAAAAATAATTAAATATTAAATATTAAATTGTTTTAATATATATATATATATATATGTGGTTAAAAAAAAGATGAAAAGGAAAGAATATTTAAAAGTCTTCTTCTTCTTCTTCTTCTCAAGAACGTGGCTTCCATGGATGATTGAACACCAAGGATTTTTCTTCTTCCATACTCCATAAATTGAAGGAATTAATAAGTTTCAAGTGGATTTTTGGTGATTTCCACCAAAATTAGTAAGTTTCCATCTCTTTTCTTTGAATTCCTTGGAAATTTAGATTATGTGAGAGTTTGATTTTTTTGTAGGATGTTATAATTGTTGGAATTTGTGTGTATGATGTTATTTTGGGTAGTTAACAATGATTCTAAGGATAGATTGAAGAGATGATGGAGTTTGGTTAAAGAATGGTGAAGAGAGAGAATTTAGGGTTATGGATTTTTGGGGTTTTGAAAACATGAATTTTAATTATGCAAATTGATTCCAAATGAGTGGTTTTGATTCATAAACAAGTATTTTAAAGTCAAATATTAGATTTGGTGATGTTGGGTTGGAGTTTGAGAATGGAAGTGGAGATTTAGGGTTTTGGAAATGTTATTTTCCAAAGTGGTTGAATTGTGTGATTTTATTTGTTTAAGCATGTTGTTTAGTGTTAAAAGTGATGAATATAAGCTTGGAATGAGTAATGGATTGTGTTGGAATCGAAAACCTTCAATGGGGGAAGGTTAGGCCATTTTTGAGATTTTATATATAAGAGTGAATTTTTATAATGTTAATGATTTAAATGTATTAAAATATGTTTTTAATAATATAAATAAACTTAAAACACTAATTTAATTCTAGTAGAATGGAATTCTAATGTTGAAGTAAGGAAAGGCTAAATTTTTGGAAATTTGTAGGAGTGATGTGTAATTATGATTTAATGTTGGAAATGCCATTAAATGTGATACTAAATGATTATTTGCTATCACATTTGGTTTAGGCATTGAGGGAGATTGATTTGCTTCATCCAAGTGGTGAAGGGCAAGTTAAAAAGATTAGATTGAAGGTTGTTTTTAGCTTGCTTTGGGTTGCTAATGGAGGTATGTACAAACTTTGAATATAATATTTATATTTGCATAACATTTGGACTTAACACATTTTGGTTGAAAAATGTGTTATGCTACTTGTTTCATTGATTGTGTATGAATAATGTGCTATGACATTTGTAATGTCATATATGTGTTAAATGCATTGTGAAAAGCCATTGATAATGGCTAATTTGTGTAACATGTGAAATATGCATATTATGTGAAAATACCCAAAGTAATTGGGTAATGTGTTGTGAATGCAAAAATTAGATATGTGTAATAATGAAATGAATTGATATTGATAAAAATGAGAAAAGTGAGATAAATGAGAAAGATGTGAAAAATGAGAAAAGTGAAAAAAAAATGTGAAAATAAGGCAATGTGCCTAGATTGAATATGTAAAACTGAGAAAGAGATTAATAATGAGAAATATGAATAAATTGTGTTCCTAGTATGTTATTCAATTTTCAGAGTTCTGGGTTTGGCGGCATGCCTATGATTGCCTACGGGCTATACGCTGGAATGGTGAAAAGACTGGGTCGTAAGCCAGGCCACCTGATAAATATGATGTTTTTGGTGTGAAAAGACTGGGTCGTAAGCCTCAAAAACTGTAGCAATCTAGCCGGGTTGAGGACCAAGATACTGGGGCCTAAGGGTCTAGCCGGGTTGAGGTCCAAGAGACTGGGGCTGTTACATTATCCATGGATATATATATTGCCTACAGGGCTAGACACATGGTGTCATTATGGGCCAAAGCAGTAACTCTAAAATTTGAATAGCATATTAGATCCTTTTTGGGCCCATTCTTGTCTCTGTTTTGATGTGAATTATGAATTTGATACAATTGAGTAATATAATATTATGAGTTGTGCTTATGAAATATTTGAAAAATATAAGAAAGTGGATTGATGTGACATCTATATGCATTATGCTTTTGGTATTGCATGGAGTTATATTGTTATTATCAAAGTTTGTACCACTAAGCTTCGGCTTAGCACGATTGTTTCCATCGCGCAGGTGACAGGGTAGACCCAGTTGAGCCAGAGAGTTCTTCTAGACCAGGTCGGGTTTAGACTTGTAGTTGAGCTTGTAGAGTTGCTATCAAGATCAGAAACAGTGCCAGCAACATGTATATATTTTTATGTTATTGTACATTTTGAGTTTTATGCATAATATATTTTGTTTTGAATTTTATGTATTGTATATTATAAAGAATGTTTGGGTCAATGTATTTGAAATGGGAGAGTAAGTGTTTTAAATTATATATATCTATATGTATAAATGTTTGAGAAAATAGGTGAAATTGAGAAGTATGGTTGAGAGGGTGATATATTTTACATATGCTAGAAATATATTTTGTACTTATATAGGGTATAAGGGTGTTACATTTGTTTTGGTATCAGAGCCTAGGTTTAAGGTTCTCGACCTAGGTGGGGATGATAGAGAGAGAAAATGGGGGATTTGAAAAATAGTTTTTAATTGTAATACATGCATTGGCACTGGCAGTTTCTGATCTCTGATATAGTATTTTCTGCTTTGTTGCAGATATAGGTAGTTATGGCGTCTCGGCCGCATCAAGCTGCTGAGGGTAGTGCAGAGAGTGTGGCTCCAGAAGAGGGTAAAGATGGAGCTAGAGTTGTATCTGCTGATGAGGCGTCTATTTCTATACCTGTGAGACCAGCAGCTGATGAGGTTCCGCCTGGCTGGGTATGGCATATGGTTGAGTTGTTGAGGCAGGCTCCAGTTCCGCAGCCGCCACAGCCACAGCCACAGCCACAGTTACCGGTGAGGCAGTATCACAAACTGAGAAAGTATGGGGCTGAGGACTTTGTTAGTACTACAGACCCTGCTATAGCAGAACAGTGGCTAGACCGGGTTCAGAGGATATTTATTCAGTTACAAGCCAGTCCAGAAGAGAAGTTTGATTATGCCAGATCTCTTCTGCAGAGAGATGCATATGATTGGTGGAAGACGGTTCCACATGCTTTGGATGATCCACCAGTTCTGACCTATGATGATTTCTTGCGGGAATTTGAACAAAAGTGTACTCTGAGAGACTATAAAGATGCAAAGAAGATGGAGTTCCTGAGTCTGAGACAGGATACTAGGACAGTGACCGAGTATGAGATTGAGTTTATCCGGTTGAGTCACTATGCTAGTGGGATCATTTCTGACGAGTTTGACAGGTGTAGGAGATTTGAGGAGGGACTGAGACCCTCTATCATGTGCATCATCGCAGGCTCTCGATATCAGTATTTCTCCCAGTTAGTTGCAGCTGCTAGGAGTGTTGAGAGGGCGCAGAATCTTGCAGCAGCTGCCAGGGTTGAGGAGACCGGAGTTAGGAGACCCCAGAGTGAGGCAGGGTCTTCATCAGTGAAGAGAGGCTGAGGGGGACATTTTTAGAGGTTTAGTAGGAGTCAAGGGCAGTTTGGCAGGTCAGTACAGTAGCAGAGACAGAGACAGAGACTTGCAATTTCAGTGGCTAGTGCTCCGCCTCCAGTGGCTCAGTACACGGAGGTGTCTGCTGGTGGAGAGGTGCTTCAGGAGTGTGTTTTAGATGTGGGTCATCAGACCATTTTATCAGAGATTGTCCCGAGCCATCGGAGGTTAGGCAGGCAGATACTACATCTTCTCGACCCAGTATCAAAGGGGGTCGTGGTGGCAGAGGTTTTAGTAGAGGTGGTCACCCTGGGTTTAGTCAGAGAGGAGGCTCTACTGTAACACCCCCATACTCTATATAAGTACTATACAGATACCTGGTATACATACAATATGTATATAAAGTATAAGAATGTTACTTTTCGTTTCAATTTAAAAATCTTTATTCGAGTTCAAGCAAATATTACATTAATTTAAAGAACATTTACAAATATCATTATACTTATCAAAAATACCACATAATTAAAATTACATATGTATGCATCACCTTCTAGTTGGTCTCAAGACACTCTTACCCTTCTCGTGGCATAACAGTTAAACTTCCAGATCAACCGCATAAATACCTGTGCGATTAAATATTTGCGCTAAGCCCGAGAGCTTAGTAGTACAAAAAAAATAATAAAATACACTTTACCAAAAGAATCATACCTCAAATTTTTAGCATTAAGTTTTATTGTTTTCTTACCACGTTTTCCTTTCTCAATGCATTCTTCAGAAGTTCCCACTATCTTCGTAAATTTGATATATAATTACATAGAACATTCACAACACAATACTTGCCCTTTCTATCTCATATACATATAACATACATTATTTCGACAAAACACCATTCAATAACCTATCCAAACCTTCATGAAAACAATTCTCACAAATTCCACATTCATATTCATTTTACACATCATACTATATTTTCATAAACTCGTATCTCAACAAAGCTCCTTAAGCCATATTCACATTCAATATATCAATACATACATTACAAAATCATACTTCATAATATCATTTTATTCACAATTCATCAATCATGAATCACACTTCCAACAAAATCAACCATAAATTCCATTATTCATTTATTTCAACATTTGGATATCACATTGACAACAAAGACAGACTCGGGCCCAAACAACACACGAATATGCCATTCAATTTTCAGAGTAATGCTTTGGTTTAATTATCACATTTATCATTATCCCAACTAGGCTTCAAGGATTAGGCTCAACCAAGCTTCAAGGGGAACAAAGCATGCTAAGTATCAACCCAACTTGGCTTCAAGAACCAAACCCAACCTAGCTTCAAGGGTTGTAACATCTCAATTAGGCTTCAAGGATTAGACCCAACCAAGCTTCAAAGGGAGTAAAACATGTTAAACTTCAACCCAACTTGGCTTCAAGGATCAAATCCAACCTAACTTCAAGAGATTGTTACTCATATTAGGCATGCCACCAACAACAAACTCTGAAAATGGAATAACACATTAGCTATACAATTCATTTATCAATTTCATTCTCAATTGAATTATCATATCATTTGAATCATCATAGCCAATAACAATGGCTTCACATTTCATTTGAATCATCATATCATTTGAATTATCATAGCCAATAACAATGGCTTCACATCTCCTTTGATTTCAATTCACATTTCATCTTTCATCACAACATCACATCTTTTGTATTTCTTACTTCATCACAATATCACATCTTTCATATAACACATTACAATTTACAAATTTCACAAAGCATAAAACATAACATGGTTCATATAGTATCATCATTATCATCAAATCATATTGATCAATTCATCACTCAAGTGTACATAATCAATGGCATTGTACATACCTTTTTCCATGATCATTATATCTTCCACATTTCCTCTATCATCATTGTTAGATACATAACAATATACATTATTCATGGATTGATAATCTTCTATATACCTTTGGTTGGATCATTATTGTTTTAAGTGTGTTTAGGTACAAAAGACCCTTTGAAGATCCAACAATGTAAGAAGAACAAATAACAAACACAATAGCTAACACCCTCAAGGGACACGGCCAAGCTTGTGGCCGTGTCTCCCAACACAAACATCCAGTGGCCAACACACTCAAGGGACACGGCCAAGCTTGTGACCGTGTCTCTCAACACCAATTCAGGCAGTAGCAAACACGGGCAATGGACACGGCCAAGCCAGTGGCCGTGTCGCTCAACACACAAATCCAGTAGCAGACACGGGCAAGGGACACGGCCGTGTCTCTCAACAAAATCCAATAGTAACAAACACAGGCAAGGGACACGGCCAAGCCAGTGGCCGTGTCTCTCCAAAAGTCATCCAACACGGCCAAGTTTGCCCTAACTTGGCCGTGTCTCTCATAACTTGGCCTTGTCCTTCAAGGATTTAAAGACCAAGCCCTTCAAAATTCATACCACAACCCTTTTAATCATCATCTTTATTTATATTTATCAATTTCCTATCACTTTAACATTTATATAACTTCATTATATCACCATAATAATCAATATATATACATCACTATAATCAATTACTCAAAATACCAATTCATTCATACTAAACCCTAACTCAACAATTCATCATCATCCTCACAATTACCCCAACTTATCAACACTTAAATATCAATTCAACACAATTACATACTTCAATCTTCCATTTCCATCATCTTATACACCAACCATAACCTTAATCAAAAGAAGTCCAAAACAAAAAGATAAAAACTTATATATACATAATCAATAAAATCAACTCAAGAGATGAGTACTTACTTGAATAGCTTGCTAAATCTTCAATATCCACTTGCAAACATCTTGATATCCTTAATATTTGGTGTAATTAGAAGCAAAATCACCTTTCTCTCTCTAGCTTCTCTCTCTCTCTCTCTCTCTCTCTCTCGTTTACTAAGAAGAAGAAGACGAAGGAGAAGAAGAAAGAAAGATCTCGTTCTTTCTTTCGTTCTTATCATATAATAATAATAATAATAATAATAATAATAATAATAATAATAATAACAATAATAATAATAATACAATTAAATCTCCTCCACACAAATTTCTTTTTGCTTTCCTCTTCTTTTTCTTTTTGTCCTTATTATCATTATTATTATTATTAACTAATCATACAAATATATATATATACAACTCACTTTTCCTACACCATTTTATACATCATATATATGTGATATATATGTAGGTATATGTATATGTCATATATATATTGCATTTATAATTCCCATATCTTCTCTTCACTTCTTTTCTCTTTCCCTTCAATACACACATTGAATCCAAATACAACAATAACCCCAACACTTTTAGGGTATACTTTAGGATATTACAATTCTCTCCCCCTTAAATAATTTCGTCCTCGAAATTATCCAGCATAATAACAACCCATTTAGAACAAATCACCATCTTAACTTCCATATGAAGATAATCGTATTGTACATTATAATTTTATCAAATCACATAACTTCTACTCTCCCCCTTAGAAATAATCATCTTCTCTGAATTTTCACAATTCATCATTGTATAGATATATATACCTTTATATCTTATTACTTTCTCAACAAAGCAATCAAGATAACTCATTACATTTCCAATGAATTTTATCTTTGTATTAAAGTAAAATTATCACATTATCTCTTTATAGATATTCTTAACTTTAACCTCAAATAAAAGAAAAGAAAAGGAATTGAGCAAATGAAAATGAGTTATTTTAAGTAATTTGATTGGAAAGGATGAAAATGAATATGAAAGATATGTTAAAGGTATTTAAAGATAAATGTGAGAGAGATATCACATTGGAAATGTGATTAAGATCTTTGTGAAATAATATTATAAGTAGAGTGTATATATTTATTGAAGTTAATGAATAACTTAAGTTATGTTAAAAGAATGAGAATGATAATAGTCAAAGGAAAGTGATAAATATTAAATTTGTATAAACTATATGCAAAAGAGAAATTTAATAAATTGCATAATTATGTGTATATATATAAAGGATATGTGAAAGGAATTTTCGACATGAATGTAATGAATATATGTAAGAAAGGTGGGAAGAGAGTCACATTATGAATATGTGTATATAATATGTTTATTATTTTATACCATTGTATGTTTAATGGTATTAGAAATGAGATTGCATATAGTAGTGGATCTAATAGAGATTAAATTTTCGTAGAATAGATTATGTGATGAAATAGAAAATGAGAATGGATTTGGGTGATATTGAACAGTGGAATTGTTATGGCAATAACTAAATGAGGCGATCATAAGATGTTTTGGAACTCAAAGTATTTGTGTGTAGAAAAATTTTATGTATAAGTGTATAATAAGAAATTGTAAGGAAAGAGTAATGTATTGAAATTTTTTTAGAAAAGATGGATTGGAAATGGAGTAATGAATAAAACTTGTGTAAGATTTGTATATGATTGAAAGTTGGCGTAGAAAATGTTAAAGATAATATTATTGAACAAGAGTTAGGTTAATGATGATCAGATAATCAAAAGCAAACTGTTTTGAGATGAAATTTAAAATGTGTTAACTCTTGGTGTAATAAAAGTTTGGAGAATATATATATATATATATATAATTTTTGTGATACAATCTAGCCTTATAATCGTAAAGGCTGGAAATCAAATAATAGAAGAACAATATTGATTTACAAACCCCAGGCGTGATTGTTAATATATTATGGTAATATGATTTGGTTAGTGTGACTAGTTGATTAGTTTTATTATCTTCAGATTTAGAACTGAGATGATATAACTGTAGTACAGTTTTGGTGAGATTGATAACTATATTTCCAGAAACATGGTTAAAAGATATGATTGGTGAAGTTATATCTTATAATTTCTATGTTTAAAAAAAAATAATTATAATTATGAGAGGTAACGCAAGGGAAGAGAATTGTGATAAAGTTTTCAGCTATGAATTATGTGATAGAAAAATAATTATATAAATATAGTAATAATATGTAAAATGAAGAAATAATAAAAGGAAATGATATGATTGAAACATGTCTAGATGATATGATTGAATAATGAGATGTTCAATATAATTGATGATATATGTGTATACTATCTTGATGTGATGAGAAATCATGATTGTTGGCAATGATGTTGGAAATGAATTATAATTGAGGTAGAATGCTTAATTGATTATGAGAAATGAATTGTGAAAAGATAAATGAACGGACTTGTCTGCCTCCTGCAGAACCATGCGGACCCATTGTGTTGGGCAACCGAACTTGGACTACCGATCTGGTTGGGGAAAAGTTCGTCTATGGAGCCATAGTGGTTGGCTATACTGATAAACTTTGAATGAGTATGAGAAATGATAATATAATTATTGAAATAATGAAATGTATATTTATAAGCATGATTCTTATTGATTGAATTTATGAATATAAAAAGATTAGAATGTGAATATAAATTTGACCTAATGAAATTAGGTTATATATATGTATATATTGTGTGAAATCCAATGATAAATTTCGATAAGTTAACTGTTAGTTTGAATCGAATAAGGTTTAAATATTAGTATATTGTGATAGATAGATCGATTGATCTGGATTTCGCTAAAGTTGCGAGTCAATATTGAGATTTGATACGTACAGTTGTACTGGGAGTGTAAAATTTAAATAGTAATATGTATGATGTAATATTCTGGCTTATGAATAAACATAAATAAATTGAATTATATCATTTGTTCATGATGAGAAAAAGGGAAATGTTGTTTATCTGTTAAGTAAGTTTAAAGGTATTGTACTAATAATTATATTAAGTGAGAAGAAAGCTAAAGAAAGTAAGGATATTGTTATCCATTGAGGTTTGGTAAATGTTTATTTTGAAAGTGATTGTAAGAATGGAATAAACAATGCTAAGATATTAATTAATGATTTTTGAGGTTAAAGTTAAGGAAATATCTCTAAAGAGATAAAGTGATAATCTGACTCTAGTACAAAGATAAAGGTCATTAGAGATGTTATGAGTTATCTTGATTGCTTTGTTGAGAAAGTAATAATATGTAAAGATATATATACCTATACAATGATGAATTATGAATTTCAGAGAAGATGAGTATCTCTAAGGGGGAGATTAGAAGTTATGAGATTTGATGAAATTATAGTGTAAGAATACGATTGTTTTCATATGAAAATTAAAATGGTGATTTGTTTTAAATGGGTTGTTGTGGTGTTGGATAATTTTGAGGACGAAATTATTTAAGGGGGAGAGAATTGTAATATCCCCATATATGCCCTAGAAGTTTTGAATGTTGTTGTTGTTGATGTTGTTGTTGTTGTTGTTTTAAATGGGATTGAATGTATATATTGATTTGAAAGAAAAAAAAAAGGAATTGGAAAGTGAATGCTTATGTATATGTGTTTTGGGAAAGAAAAGAGGGTTTAGAGAGAAATGTATATGTTGTTTATATGATAATATATATAACATATAAGTTGGTCAAGGGAGAGTCAATGCAAGAAGATATTTTCATTTGTGATAGGTGAAATTACTTATATGGGCATATAAGAGACAAGAAGTTAGTTAAATGGATAAGGGTATATAGGTAATTGTTTGGTTAAAAACTCTTGGTGGAGATTTAAAGAAGAATTGAGTTTGTTTTCTTCATAATTTCTTCGTCTTCTCCATTGTTGGCCTGCTCCTCCATAGACAAAGGAAAGCAAGAGACAAAGAGAAGATCTTGAAGAGTTAAGCTCAAATTGATGGAAGATTAAGTGATCAAGTGATGATTCAAGAAGTTTATAACTAAGGTAAGTTCTTTTCTTTGATTTCTTTTATTCTTTTGAAGTGGTATTTGAAGTTAATTAGGGTTTGTTGATTTGATGATGAGATGTGTTTGTAATGTGTCTTCAAGTTTTAAATTTGGTTTTAAGTTAAGAGTTTAAATAGGTGTTGTTGTTGGAAGTGGTGGATGTTGATTTTGGAAGATGGAGAAGGATGTTGGTTTTAGGGTTTTGAGATAGTATGTGTTTAAATGTTTTGTGGATGTGTTTTAATAAGGTGAATATTGTGATAAACATGTAGAATTTGTGATTAGAACATTGATTCCATTCATTTGAACCATGCTATTTTATGTATGATGAGTTTGAGTGCAATTAGAGGAGGCTTGTGTATGTTAGGGTTTCAATCCATGAGTGACACGGCCAAAAGCAATGAGAGACACGGCCAATTCATGAGAGACACGGCCAAGTCAAGGGAATTTTGGCCGTGTTGGGTGGATTTTGAGGAGACACGGCCGTGTTCTATGCCAGTGTTGGTCACTGCCAATTTGTTTTGAGAGACACGGCCACAAGCTTGGCCGTGTCTTGTGCCCGTGTTTGCTACTGAAATGTTGAATTGAGAGACACGGCCACAAGCTTGGCCATGTCCCTTGGGTGTGTTGGTTACTGTGTTTGGTTTTTGTTCTTCTTAAATGATTGGAATTGAACTTACATTTGATAATGCATATGATATTATATGAACAAGGTTATGTACTATGCATTGTAAGTCTTTTGAATGGTGATGTGTTATATGAATAATGTATTTGAAATGTGATACTAATGATGCTATATGTATAATGTGAGTGATATGATGGGGTAATTGATTATGTATACTTGAATAATGAAAGGTTATAACATAAATTGAGATATGAGGCCATTGTGATTGGCAATGATAATTCAAATGACATGTGAATCCATTGTTATTGGCTATGATGATTCAAATGACATGTGAAGCCATTGTTATTGGTTATGATAATTCAATTGAGAATGAAATTGATAAATGAATTGTATAGCGAATGTGTTATTCCATTTTCAGAGTTTGTTATTGGTGGCATGCCTAATATGAGTAACAATCTCTTGAAGTTAGGTTGGGCTTGATCCTTGAAGCCAAGTTGGGTTGAAGTTTAACATGTTTTACTCCCCTTGAAGCTTGGTTGGGTCAAATCCTTGAAGCCTAATTGAGATGTTACAACCCTTGAAGCTAGGTTGGATTGGTTCTTGAAGCCAAGTTGGGTTGATACTTAGCATGCTTTGTTCCCCTTGAAGCTTGGTTGAACCTAAATCCTTGAAGCCTAGTTGGGATAATGATAAATGTGATGATTAAACCAAAGCATTAACTCTGATAATGGAATGGCATGTTAGTGTTTTGTTTGGGCCCGAGTCTATCTTTGTTGTTAATGTGATATCCAAATGTTGAACTAAATGAGTAATGAGATCTATGGTTGCTTTTGTTGGAAGTGTGTTTCATGATTGATAAATTTATGAATAAAATAATGTTATGAAGTATGATTTGGTAATGTGTGTAATGATATATTGAAAATGAATATGGCTTGAGGAGTTTTGTTGAGATATGAGTTTATGAGAATAGAGTATGATGTGTAAAATGTTTATGAATGTGGAATTTGTGAGAATTGTTCTCATGAAGGTTTGGATAGATCATTGAATAGTGATTTGTTAAAATGATGAGTATAGTTTTGTGAATGTTCTATGTAAATATGTGTATGATTTATGAGATCAGTGGGAATATATGAAGAATGCTTTGAGAAAGGAAAACAGGGTAAGGAAACAATAAAACATGATGCTAAAAGTATAAGGTATGATCTTTATGTAAAGTATATATTTTATATTTATTTGTATTACTAAGCTCTCGGGCTTAGCGCGGTGGTGTAATCGCGCAGGTGGTTATGCGGTTGATCTAGAAGTCCAGCTGTTATGCCACGAGAAGGGTATGAGTGTCTCGAGACCAACTAGAAGGTGATGCATACATGTGTGACTTTAATTATGTTGTATTTTTTATAAGAATAATGATTTTTTGTAAATGCTCTTTAAATTAATGCAATATTGCTTAAACTTGGATAAAGGTTTTTAATTGGAAACGAAGAGTGACATTCTTATACTTTATATACGTATTGTATGTATACTTGGTATATGTATAGTACTTATATAGAGTATGGGGGTGTTACAAGTGTCTTTGGGCCCATGCTTGTCTTTGTTTAAATATGATTTATGAATGGTGAAACTAATGAATAATGAGATTCAATGTAAGATTTTGAAAGGTGATATTCTTATGTATAGAGTATGGTGTTTGAACATATTATAATGGCATTGCATTGCAACACATTGTTATTATGGCATGTATCACTAAGCCGTTGGCTTAGCGCGATTATGATTTATCGCGCAGGTAACAGAGAAGAACCGGAGAGTTCCTCTAGGCCAAGTAGAGGCTAGATCTTGAGGTGATGATAGTGAAGCTTAAAGATCGAAGATATACTGCCAAACATGTATATACTTTATGTTTTGTAAATCTTGAGTTTTAATGTATAAGTATTTATAAATAATTGCTATATTTTCCGCTGTTTTTAAATAAACATTTTATCTTTAGTCTTTTATAACTTCATTTAAATGATTTAAATTTTGTTCATGTTTTTGAAAAGGGATGATTCATTTGTTAAGTATACCATAGCATTTCTATATTCAGTATACGTATATTACGATCGTATTGGCATGCTGTGTACGTATACGGGGTATAGGGGTGTTACAATTATTTTGGTATCAGAGCCTAGGTTTGAGATTCTCAACCTAGGTGAATTGTAAGAAAAAGAATATTTTGATTTTAAAAGTTGGTTTTTGAGTAAAATACATGTTTTGGTATGGCAGTCTTTGATCTTTAATGAGGCATATTCTGCTGTGTTTGCAGATATAGGTAGTAATGGAGTCCCATTCACATCAGACTGTAGAAGGAAGTGCAGAGAGTGTAGCTCCAGGAGAGAGTAGAGAAGGAGCTAGGGTTGAGAGAGTTAGTGAGGCACCTGTTTCTGTGCCAGAGAGATCAGCTGCAGATGAGGCTCCGCCGGGTTGGTTAAGGCATATGGTGGAATTATTTAGACAAGCTCCAGTGCAGCCACCACCACCACCACAGCCTCAGGTGCCGGTAAGACATTATGACAAGTTGAGAAAATATGGGGCTGAAGATTTCTTAGGCACTACCGATCCAGCAGTGGCTGAGCAGTGGTTGGATAAGGTACAGAGGATATTCATTCAGTTGCAAGCCACTTCGGATGAGAAATTTGACTATGCCAGATCCCTCCTGCAGAAAGATGCCTATGACTGGTGGAAGACGGTCCTTCATGCTATGGATGACCCACCTACACTATCATATGGTGATTTCTTGAGGGAGTACGAACAGAAATACACTCCAAGGGAGTATAAAGACATTAAGAAGATGGAATTCCTGAATTTGAGACAAGACAACCAGACGGTGACAGAATATGAGATCGAGTACATCCGGTTGAGTTGTTATGCCGGGGGAATTATCTCTGATGAAATAGACCGGTGTAGAAGATTTGAGGAGGGATTGAGGCCCACTATCATGTGCCTGGTGGCTGGTTCTCGGTATCAGGATTTCTCTCAGCTTGTTGCAGCAGCTAGGAGTGTGGAAAGAGCCCAGAGTATAGCCGCAGCTGCTACTGAGGAGGAGACTAGGGTAAGGAGACTCCAGTTTGAGGTAGGGTCTTCATCTGTGAAGAGGGGTAGAGGAAGTTTTGTTCCGAGGGTTAGTAAGAGTCAGAGGCAGTCAGGCAGATCAGTGCAGTATCAAAGGCAGAGGCCGAGACCGACAGTCTCTGTAGCTAGTGCCTCGACTCCCGTGATGCAAAGGTCTACTCCACCTGTATGTGTTCACTGTGGCAGGCCCCATGGAGGTGTTTGTTGGAGGACTGGTGTATCCGGAGTTTGTTATAAATATGGGTCACCAGATCATTTTCTTAGAGATTGCCCGGAGATGCAAGATGATAGGCAGATTGATACTACAGTTTCTCGACCCAGTGTCAGTAGAGGTGGTCGAGGGGGCAGAGGTTTTAGTAGAGGTGGTAGACCCGGGTCCAGTCAAAGAGGAGGATCTTCATCTAGAGGTAGTAGACCAGATGAGGTAGGATCTTCTCAAAGGGTATATGGGATGCAGAGGCAGCCAGATGCTTCAGCAGTTATAGCGGGTACATTTTATTTATTTGGCATTTCAGTACTTGCTTTGATTGATCCAGGATCTACTCATTCATACATAAGTGCATCCATATTGCCTGTGTCTGAATTGCTTTCAGAATCCTTAGGATTTGATGTTTTGGTGACAAATTCTTTAGGACATAGTGTGGTTGTTAGTAAGGTGCACCGTGATAGTGCAGTTGTGGTACAAGGTGAGGAGTTTCTTGGTGATCTGATCGAAATGCCTTTTAAAGAATATGATTTGATCTTAGGCATGGATTGGCTGTCTAAACATGGAGCTGCGGTGGATTGTCAAAAGAAGTGTGTCACCTTGAGAACCAGTGATGGTAGGGATGTGATAGTATCTAGTGAGCAGAGACCACTTGCATCCTTGTTTGTATCAGCTGTAACAGCTAGGAAGTTGATTAGAAAAGGGTGTGATGCTTATCTTGCTCATGTGGTGGATACTAGAGTAATGGGTTCTCAACTTGGTAATATCGCCACAGTTGCAGATTTTCCGGATGTGTTTCCTGAGGAGTTGCCAGGGTTACCCCCTGAGAGAGAGGTTGAGTTTGGTATCGATTTGTTGCCTGGTACCACTCCCATCTCTATCACCCCTTATCAAATGGCACCTGCTGAATTGAGAGAGTTGAAGGTGCAGTTACAGGAGTTGTTGGATAAAGGGTTTATTCGCCCCAGTGTTTCTCCTTGGGGAGCTCCTGTGTTGTTTGTGAAGAAGAAGGATGGTACTATGAGGTTATGCATTGATTATAGGCAATTGAATAAAGTGACTATTAAGAATAAATATCCTTTGCCTAGGATTGATGATCTCTTTGATCAATTGAAGGGGGCAGCAGTGTTTTCCAAGATTTATTTGAGATCAGGGTACCATCGGTTGAGGGTTAGAGTTGAAGATGTTTCTAAGACAGCTTTTCGCACCAGGTATGGGCATTATGAGTTTTTAGTAATGCCTTTTGGGTTAACGAATGCACCTGCAACTTTCATGGATTTGATGAATAGGGTGTTTAGGCCCTATCTGGATCAGTTTGTGGTGGTTTTCATCGATGATATTTTGGTGTATTCACATAATGAGGAGGAGCATGACAAGCATCTGCGAATGGTATTACAGATCTTGAGAGAGAAGCAGTTGTATGCTAAGCTGTCAAAGTGTGAGTTTTGGCTTGACCAAGTAACTTTTCTGGGTCATATAGTTTCAGCAGATGGTATAAGAGTCGATCCAAGTAAAGTTGAAGCTATTTTGAATTGGAGTCCACCAAAGTCTGTGACTGAAGTTAGAAGTTTTCTGGGTTTGGCAAGCTACTATCATCGATTTGTGAAAGGTTTTTCTTTACTAGCTACTCCACTCACCAGATTGCTTCGGAAGGGAGTTAGATTTGTGTGGACGGATCAGTGTCAAGCTAGTTTTGAGTAGTTAAAAGAGATGTTGACTCAAGCGCCTGTTCTTACTTTACCCATGGAAGATAAACCATATGTGATTTATAGTGATGCTTCACATAATGGTTTAGGATGTGTTCTAATGCAAGAGGGTAAAGTGGTAGCCTATGCTTCTCGGCAGTTGAAGCCGCATGAGCTCAATTATCCGACACATGATTTGGAATTAGTAGCTATAGTGTTTGCTTTGAAGATTTGGCGACACCACTTATATGGGGAGAAATGTTTTATCTATACGGATCATAAAAGTTTGAAATATTTGGGTGTTCAGAAGGAGCTGAATCTTTGGCAAAGGCGATGGTTAGAACTGATTAAAGAGTACGACTGTCTGATTGATTATCATCCTGGTAAGGCGAATGTGGTTGCTGATGCCTTGAGTCGGAACTCTTTAGCAGGTTTGGCTATGTATTCACTCTCGTTGCTTGATGAATTAAGAGCGTTGCATGCTAGTTTTGAAGTATGTGATGATGATGCATTATTGGCTCAACTGCAGTTAAGACCAGTATTGTTAGATCAGATTAAAGAGGCTCAATTGGCCGATGAGAAAATTCAGAAGATTGTGTCAGATTGCCAAAATGGGGAGAGCCGAGATTTCTATGTAAAGAGTGATGGTAATCTTTGGTTCAAGGATAGGTTGTGTGTACCTGATGATGATAGTTTGAGGAAAATTATTTTAGAGTAAGCACACCAATCGGGTTTTGCTATGCATCCGGGTAGTACAAAGATGTACCATGATTTGAAACAGCACTACTGGTGGTCTGGTATGAAGAGAGACATAGCGGAATTTGTGTCCAAATGTCTCACTTGTCAGAGGGTGAAAGCTGAGCATCAAGTTCCAACTGGGTTGCTTCAACCTTTAACAGTGCCTGAATGGAAATGGGAGAAAGTAACAATGGATTTTGTGTCTGGATTGCCGTTGACTCAGAAGAAGCATGATGCTATTTGGGTGATTGTTGATCGGTTAACAAAGACAGCTCATTTCCTTCCTGTTAGAATGGACTATTCTCTTGAAAGGTTGGCTGAGCTGTATATTAATGAGATAGTGAAGTTGCATGGAGTTCCAATTTCTTTAGTGTCTGATCGAGATCCCCCGGTTTACTTTGAGGTTTTGGAAGAGTTTACATGGTGCTTTGGGTTCTCGACTACACTTTAGTACTGCTTTTCATCCACAGACAAATGGGCAGTCAGAAAGGGTGATACAAATTATTGAGGATATGTTGAGAAGTTGTGTCATTGATTTCTCTGGAAGTTGGGACAGATTTTTGCCACTTGTGGAATTTGCTTACAACAACAGTCATCAATCCAGTATTGGTATGGCACCATTTGAGTCATTGTATGGTAGAAGATGTAGAACGCCTTTTATGTTGGAATGAAACTGGAGAGGGCAAGTTAATTGGTCCTGATTTGATTAAAGAAACTGAAGAGAAAGTGAAGATAATTCGGGATCAGTTGAAAGCAGCTTCAGATCGACAGAAATCTTATTCAGACTTGAAAATGAGAGACATAGAATTTGATATTGGAGATAAAGTATTTTTGAAAGTGTCTCCTTGGAAGAAGATTTTGAGATTTAGTCAGAAAGGGAAGCTGAGTCCTCATTTCATTGGACCGTATGAAGTTTTGGAAAGAGTTGGGCCAGTTGCTTATCGTCTTGCTTTGCCGCCTGAGTTAGATAGAATCCATAATGTATTCCATGTTTCTATGTTACGGAGGTATAGATCGGATCCATCTCATATCTTGCCAGTTGAATCCATTGAAGTGAGTTCGGATCTGACATTTGAAGAAGAACCAGTTGCTATTTTAGCAAATGAAGTGAAAGAGTTGAGGAATAAGAAAGTGCCATTGGTGAAGGTTCTTTGGAAGAATCATGGTAAAGAAGAAGCAACTTGGGAGAGCAAGCAACCAATGCGAGATCAATATCCTCAACTGTTTCAGACTTGATATCAGGTAATTTCGAGGATGAAATTTCTTTTTAGAGGGGGAGAATTGTAATATCCCAAAGTATGCCCTAGAAGTCTTGATATTATTGTTGGAATTGTATTGAATGTATATGTTAAATTTTATAGAGAAGAGAAATTTAAAGGAAAGTGTATATGTTGTGTATATGGAAATATATACAACATATATACAAGTCAATTGTGATGGTCAAAGGAAGAAGATATTTAGTTATTTTAATTAATTAAGTTAATTAGTGGAAAATGGGAAATTAAAATGAATGGAAGAGATTAATTTGGATTATTTAATATTATAATTGTTTGGAGGAGGTTTAAAGAGAGGAGTATTTGACTTTGGTTTCTTCATTTTCTTTTTCATTTCTTTCCTTTTCCTTTTGTTGGCCGGCCATCTAAAGCAAGAGAGAGAGAGAGAGAGTGAGTTTTGTGATCCAAGCTCAAATTGAAGGAAGATTCAAGGGAATAAGTTGAAATTTGTGAACTATCATCAACTTTGGTAAGTTCTCTCTTGATTTCTCTTGTTTATTTTGGAGTTATGTTTGAGTTTGAAGGATTATTGTTGATGATAGGGTGTGTTTTGATTGTGTTGTGTTTAAGAGTGTTTGATTCATTTGATTTTTGGATTTTTGAGTTTGGATTGAAGAAAAGAGTAAGTTTGTTGGAAGAGGTAGTGTTGTAGGTGTGTTTTGGGTTTGTGGTGATGATTTTGATTTGTGTTGGATGTATGTTTTTAGTTATTTTGGTGTTTTTGCAAGTTTATTATGGTTCTTGGGTATTTTGAGCTAAGTTTGTTTGAAGTGGATTTGGTGGAAGGAAGTGATTTGTTGGATTAAGTGTTGTTGTGGCCGGAATCTGTATTTTTGGCCTGACACGCCCATGAGCACGACCAGGTTTTAGGCGTGTCAATGGTTCTGTGTTTTTGGATGGGTGGCACGAGCAGTGACACACCCATGTCACTGAGCGTGTCGCAGCCTCTGTGTAGTAGTAGTATTGACACGTCCAGTGACACGCCCATGTTACTGAGCGTGTCATAGCTACTGTGTTGGTGAGGAATTGACACGACCATGAGCATGCCCATGTTGTTGGACGTGTCAATGTTTCTGTGAGACAGAATGTATTACACGTTCAGTGACACGCCCGTGGTTCTAAGCGTGTCAAAGCTTCTGTGTTGTGAGTTTAGGGCACGGTCAGGGACACGCTCGTGTTGTTTATCGTGTCATGTGTAGAGTTTTGCATCTCATGTGTAATATTTCTTTTGGTTTAGGTTGTGAAGAGGTTGGTTTGCCTTAACCTAAGTGGTGAAGAAGTTTTGGAAGAGTAAAGTTGTATATTGGTGTGAGTTGTTCCTAAGGTAAGTACAAACTACTTCATTGCATATATTCATATGATGTTGAGACTTAACATTCATTTGATTGTAAATGTGTTAGGAAATGTAATGCATTGTTGATGCTTATGAATAATGTCATGATTGGTATAATATGAATGATTAATGAAAATCTAAAATATGTGTTAATGCTATTAATTATGTACACCTAAATGATGAGTTGAGATATATAATAATGATGTAAATGAGATGATTAAGGAATATTGCCTAGATGATTATGTTCAATGTATTTGATATGTATATTCTATTGAAGAGATGTAAAGCCATTGTTATTGGCTATAATGATGTAAATGAGATGATGGAGGCATGTATGCCTAAGTGATGATGATTAAATGATAATGAAATAATAAATGAATTGTGTGTCTAATATGTTATTCATTTTCAGAGTTTTGTTGTTGGTGGCATGCATAATGGTAACAATCTCTTGAAGTTAGGTTGGGCTTGATCCTTGAAGCCAAGTTGGGTTGAAGTTTAACATGTTTTACTCCCCTTGAAGCTTGGTTGGGTCTAGTCCTTGAAGCCTAATTGAGATGTTACAACCCTTGAAGCTAGGTTGGGTTTGGTTCTTGAAGCCAAGTTGGGTTGATACTTAGCATGCTTTGTTCCCCTTGAAGCTTGGTTGAGCCTAATCCTTAAAGCCTAGTTGGGATAATGATAATGATAAATGAGATAATTAAACCAAAACATTAACTCTGAAAGTTGAATGGCATATTAGTGTCTTTGGGCCCATGCTTGTCTTTGTTTAAATGTGATTTATGAATGGTGAAACTAATGAATAATGAGATTCAATGTAAGATTTTGAAAGGTGATATTCTTATGTATAGAGTATGGTGTTTGAACATATTATATTGGCATTGCATTGCAACACATTGTTATTATGGCATGTACCACTAAGCCGTTGGCTTAGCGCGATTATGATTTATCGCGCAGGTAACAGGAAAGAACCGGAGAGTTCCTCTAGGCTAAGTAGAGGCTAGATCTTGAGGTGGTGATAGTGAAGCTTAAAGATCGAAGATATACTGCCAAACATGTATATACTTTATGTTTTGTAAATCTTGAGTTTTAATGTATAAGTATTTATAAATAATTGTTATATTTTCCGCTGTTTTAAATAAACATTTTATCTTTAGTCTTTTATAACTTCATTTAAATTATTTAAATTTTGTTCATGTTTTTGAAAAGGGATGATTCATTTGTTAAGTATACCATAGCATTTCTATATTCTGTATACGTATATTACGATCGTATTAGCATGCTGTGTACGTATACGGGGTATAGGGGTGTTACACCAGATGTTTTCCCTGATGAGTTGCCAGGGGTACCTCCTGAGAGAGAAGTGGAGTTTGGTATCGATTTGTTGCCTAGTACCACTCCTATCTCTATTACCCCTTATTGGATGGCACCTGCTGAGTTGAGAGAGTTGATGTAACACCCCCATATCCAATGCACACACACTACAACCACAACAATGGAGCATAAGTGCACCAAACATAGGGATGCTACGGTTTTCTTAACATTCAAAACACTTTAAACTTGATACAATACCCTTATCATTATACATTATAGAAGAGTAGATCATTTACTTATAAAACAAAACATATTAGTTATATATATATATACATTTAAATATTACATAGCGGAAGTTATAAAATATGTACATATTTACATATTAAACATTTCTTTACAAAATATAAAGAAGTATACATGATTGGCAAGTCTGCTCTGATCTTTAAGCTCCCAAAATGGATTCTTCAAGGTCTACTCTCACTTGGTCTTGATGAACTCTCGGGTTCAACTCTATCAACTCTATTACCTGCGCGATTAAACACTATCGCGCTAAGCCAACGGCTTAGTAAGATAATCATGCAAATGATATGACTTAGTGCAATGCAATGTCATTTCTCAATCCATATTACACATGTAACATCATATATGCAAAACTAACAACATACTTTCACATTACATATCACATTTCAATATCTTTTCATATACCTCATTAGTATTCATTTAACCATTCATAATCAATACTAAACAAAGACAAGCATGGGCCCAAGACACACTAATATGCCATTCAATTTTCAGAGTTAAAGCTTTGGTTTTGTTATCACATTTATCAATATCATATACCCAACTAGGCTTCAAGGATTAAGTTCAACCAAGCTTCAAGGGGAGCAAAGCATGCTAAGCTTCTACCCAACTTGGCTTCAAGAACTAACCCAACCTAGCTTCAAGGGTGGTAACATCTCAATTAGGCTTCAAGGATTCAATCCAACCTAACTTCAAGAGATTGTTACACTTATTAGGCATGCCACCAACAACCAACTCTGAAAATGGAATAACACATTAGCCACACAATTCATTTATTATTCAATTATCATTTTCATTCTCAACTTTCATCATAGCCAATAACAATGGCCTCATATCACATATAAGTTACCATAGCCAATCACAATGGCATTTTATTCCATCACATTATACATATAGCATTTTTGATATAAACATAACCAAACACATTACATGAGTCACAATACATGGAATATCACATTGTTCACATAGTATCATATACATTGCCATTATCATCATATGCAACAATGCAATAATACAAGATTTGTACTTATTTTACTAACAATTCATACAACTCCTAACATTTCCTTGTCCAAGATTCTTTAACCTCTTAGATCAATGATCAATCACTATCTTCAAGACTTAAATCAAAAGTAATAGCATATACTTGTTTAGGGATACACAAGAGATAATCCAATTAGGAATTAATTAGGGCAAACCTCAACCCTGACACGTTCACCCACACGGGCGTGTTCATGACCGTGCCCTAACTCCACAACACATAAACATTTACACGCTCAACAACATGGGCGTGTTCCTGGGCATATAAATTCTCAAATCTTACAGTAGCTATGACACGCTCAATAACACGGGCGTGCTACTGGTCGTGTCAAACCTACTGCCTCCAACACAATTGACACGCCTAAAAACCCTGGACGTGTTCAGCCACAAATCAAGATTCCGATCAAAACAACCATACACTCAACAACATCCTCTTCAAATAATCTTAACCAAACATACTCAAAATTCATCTCAAACTAACAATACACCCAAAACAAACCAAAACACACATTAAACACCAAACACAAAATCATCTCAAAACCTTTACCACATATACAACATCATCTCTTCCAACCACTTACTCTTTTCTTCAATCCATACTCAACATCCATCATCCAATCACTCAAACACTTCTCACATCTCAAAATCAACCAACACACTCTTAAAAATCTATCAAACTCAAATATCATTTCAAATAAACACAAAGATCACAAAAGAACTTACCAAAATTACAAAACTTCTTGAATCACCAACTTGATCACTTAATCTTTCTTCAATTTGAGCTTAACTCTTCAAGATCTTCTCTTTGTCTCTTGCTTCCTTTTGTCTTTGGAGGAGCCGGCCACTTCATGAAAGAAAGAAGAAAATGCACAAGTCAAACACCTTTTCTTCTTTTAATCTCCACCATGCATTTCATTTCAAGCAATTACTCATATACCCCTCATCACTTAACTTAGCTTTTGTCTCATATAAACCCAATTAAGTAATTACACACTCAACACAAAAATATCTCTCTTCCTTTGACTCTTCCTTTGACCCATTTATATATTATATATATCATCATATACACAACATATACCATTCTCTCTAAACCCTAATTCTTTTCCCCAAAACACATATACACAAGCATTCTCCTCCCAACTTCTTTTCTTAACACATAATATACATTCAATCCAATTTATAACAACAACAACAACAATATAACCAAGACTTCTAGGGCATACATGAGGATATTACAATTGAAGGTGCAGTTGCAGGAGTTATTAGATAAAGGGTTTATCCGCCCTAGTGTGTCCCCGTGGGGAGCGCCTATGTTGTTTGTGAAGAAGAAGGATGGCACCATGAGATTGTGTATTGATTATAGGCAGTTGAATAAGGTGACCATCAAGAACATGTATTCTTTTCCTCGGATAGATGATCTCTTTGATCAGTTGAAGGGAGCAACATTATTCTCTAAGATTGATCTGAGATCAAGGTACCATCAGTTAAGAGTCGGAGATGTGGATGTACCCAAGACAGCTTTTCGTACGAGGTATGGGCATTATGAGTTTCTGGTGATGCCCTTTGGATTGACGAATGCACCAGCAGCTTTTATGGATTTCATGAACAGGGTATTCAGACCATATTTAGATCAGTTTGTAGTGGTCTTCATTGATGACATTTTGGTGTATTCGCGTAATGAGGAGGATCATGATATATATTTGCGGATCGTATTGCAGACTCTGAGAGAAAAGCAGTTATATGCTAAACTGTCTAAGTGTGAGTTCTGGCTTGATCAGGTAGCTTTTCTTGGTCATGTGGATTTAGTAGAGGGTATTAGAGTTGATCCGAGTAAAATTGAGGCTGTCTTGAATTGGAGTCCACCGAAGACTGTGACAGAGGTTAGAAGTTTTCTGGGATTGGCAGGCTATTATCGTCGGTTTGTGAAGGGTTTTTCTATAATAGCTACACCACTCACCATATTACTTCGGAAAGGAGTTAAATTTGTGTGGACAGATCGGTGTCAGGCGAGTTTCGAGCAGCTGAGGGAGATGTTGACTCAAGCTCCTGTCCTTACCTTGCCTGTGGAAGGTAAACCATATGTGATAGGTTGTGTTTTGATGCAGGAGGGTAGAGTCATTGCTTATGCCTCTCGACAGTTGAAACCGCATGAGCTGAATTATCCAACGCATTGTTTGGAATTAGCAGCAATAGTCTTTGCCTTGAAGATTTGGTGGCATTATTTGTATGGGGAAAAGTGTTTCATTTATATAGATCACAAGAGTTTGAAATACCTGGGTGTTCAGAGAGAGCTGAATCTTTGGCAAAGGCGGTGGTTAGAGTTGATTAAAGACTATGACTGTTTGATTGATTACAATCCTGGTAAGGCAAATGTTGTTGCTGATGCCTTGAGTCGAAAATCTTTGGCATGTTTGATTGCTTATTCGCTCTCGTTGCTTGTTGAGTTGAGAGCATTGCATGCTAGATTTGAGTCTTCTGATGATGGTGCTTTGATGGCTCAGTTGCAGTTGAGGCCAGTCTTATTGGATCATATTAGAGAGGCTCAATTAGCAGATGAGAGAATTCAAAAAATTGTGTTGGTTTGTCAGAAAGGGGAAAGTCCAGACTTTTATGTGAGGGATGATGGCAGTCTATGGTATAGAGATAGATTGTGTATTCCTGATGATGCAGAATTGAAAAGAATGATATTAGAGGAAGCACATCAGTCACTTTTTGCTATGCACCCTGGGAGTACCAAGATGTATCAGGACTTGAAGCGACATTATTGGTGGTCAGGTATGAAGAGAGACATAGCAGAGTTTATATCCAGATGTCTCACTTGACAGAAAGTAAAGGCTGAGCACCAAGTTCCTTCAGGATTGCTCCATCCTTTATCAGTGCCAGAGTGGAAATGGGAGCGAGTGACAATGGATTTTGTGACTGGACTGCCTTTAACTCAGAAGAAGCATGATGCAATCTGGGTGATAGTTGATCGGATGATGAAGACAACTCATTTTCTTCCAGTTCAGATGGATTATTCTCTTGACAGGTTGGCTGAGCTGCATATCATTGAGATAGTCAGGTTGCATGGAGTCCCAGTTTCTTTGGTGTCAGATCGAGATCCACGGTTTACTTCGAGATTTTGGAAGAGTTTGCATAATGCTCTAGGGTCTCGATTGCATTTTAGTACTGCTTTCCATCCTCAGACAGATGGACAGTGAGAGAGAGTGATACAGATTCTGGAGGATATGTTGAGGAGCTGTACCATTGATTTTGCCGGGAATTGGGACAGATTTTTGCCATTAATTGAATTTGCTTATAACAATAGTCATCAGTCGAGTATTGGGATGACTCGTTATGAGGCTTAATATGGCAGGAGATGCAGGACACCTTTGTGTTGGGATGAAGTTGGAGAAGGTAAACTGGTTGGTCCCGATTTGATTAAGGAAACAGAGGAGAAAGTGAAGGTGATTCGGGGTCGTTTGAAAGCAGCTTCAGACCGACAAAAATCTTATTCAGATTTAAAGAGAAGAGACATAGAGTTTAGTGTGGGAGATAAAGTATTTCTGAAGGTGTCTCCATGGAAGAAAATTTTGAGATTTGGCCGCAAAGGGAAGTTGAGTCCTCGTTTCGTAGGACCATATGAGGTGTTGGAGAGAGTTGGTCCAGTGGCTTATAGACTAGCTTTGCCGCCTGAGTTGGATCGAATACATAATGTTTTCCATGTCTCGATGCTTCAGAGATATAGGTCTGACCCATCTCATATCTTGTCAGTAGAGTCCATTGAGGTGAGTCCAGATCTGACTTACGAGGAAGAACCAGTGGCGATTTTGGCATGAGAGGTTAAAGAATTGAGGAATAAGAGGGTGCCACTTGTGAAAGTCCTTTGGAGGAATCATGCCACTGAGGAGGCGACATGGGAAAGTGAGCAGGCGATGCAGAGTCAGTTTCCCCATTTGTTCCCGACTTGAGGACAGGTAATTTCGAGGACGAAATTTATTTTAAGGGGAGAGAATTGTAACATCCAAAATTTTTTAAAAATTTATAATTTTTGGAAAATTGGATAAAATAAATTATAATTTAAAAGGATAAATTAAATTAATGGTTTTAAATGAAAAATGAAGGATTTTAAATGAAAAAGTGGAATATATATGTGATATATATGCAAAATATATATAACATATATAAAAGTCAATACTTTTTAAAAGAAAAGGGTATTTTGGTAATTAAATCTTATAAATTCAAAATTAATAAAATAATTCAAAAACAAATTAATTTTAAATGGAAGAGGGAAATTAGGACTTTTAATTTATTAAAAAAAATAATTAAATAAGTAAATATTAAATTATTTTAATATATATATATGTGTGTGTGCGTGGTTTAAAAAAAAGATGAAAAGGAAAGAATATTTAAAAGTCTTCTTTTTCTTCTTCTTCTTCTCAAGAACGTGGTTCCATGGATGATTGAAGACCAAGGATTTTTCTTCTTCCATACTCCATAAATTGAAGGAATTAACAAGTTTCAAGTGGATTTTTGGTGATTTCCATCAAAATTAGTAAGTTTCCATCTCTTTTCTTTGAATTCCTTGGAAATTTAGATTATGTGAGAGTTTGGATTTTTATGTAGGATGTTATAATTGTTGGAATTGGTGTGTATAATGTTATTTTGGGTAGTTAACAATGATTCTAAGGTTAGATTGAAGAGATGATGGAGTTTGGTTAAAGAATGGTGAAGAGAGAGAATTTAGGGTTATGGATTTTTGGGGTTTTGAAAACATGAATTTTAATTGTAAAAATTGATTCCAAATGAGTTGTTTTGATTTATAAACAAGTATTTTAAAGTCAAATATTGGATTTGGTGGTGTTGGGTTGGAGTTTGAGAATGGAAGTGGAGATTTAGGGTTTTGGAAAAGTTATTTTCCAAAGTGGTTGAATTGTGTGATTTTATTTGTTTAAGCATGTTGTTTAGTGTTAAAAGTGATGAATGTAAGCTTCAATGGGGGAAGGTTAGGCCATTTTTGAGATTTTGTATATAAGAGTGAATTTTTATAATGTAAATGATTTAAATGTATTAAAATATGTTTTTAATAATATAAATAAACTTAAAACACTAATTTAATTTTACTAGAATGGAATTCTAATGTTAAAGTAAGGAAAGGCTAAATTTTTGGAAATTTGTAGGAGTGATGTGTAATTATGATTTATTGTTGGAAATGCCATTAAATGTGATACTAAATGATTATTTGCTATCACATTTGGTTTAGGCATTGAGGGAGATTGATTTGCTTCATCCAAGTGGTGAAGGGCAAGTTAAAAATATTGGATTGAAGGTTGTTTTTAGCTTGCTTTGGGTTGCTAGTGGAGGTATGTACAAACTTTGAATATAATATTTATATTTGCATAACATTTGGACTTAACACATTTTGGTTGAAAAATGTGTTAAGCTACTTGGTTCATTGATTGTGTATGAATAATGTGCTATGACATTTGTAATGTCATATATGTGTTAAATGCATTGTGAAAAGCCATTGATAATGGCTAATTTGTGTAACATGTGAAATATGCATATTATGTACCCAAAGTAATTGGGTAATGTGTTGTGAATGCAAAAATGAGATATGTGTAATAATGAAATGAATTGATATTGATAAAAGTGAGAAAAGTGAGATAAATGAGAAAGATGTGAAAAATGAGATAATTGAGAAAAGTGAAAAAAAAATGTAAAAATAAGGCAATGTGCCTAGATTGAATACGTAAAAATGAGAAAGAGATTAATAATGAGAAATATGAATAAATTGTATGCCTAGTATGTTATTCAATTTTTAAAGTTCTGGGTTTGGCGGCATGCCTATGATTGCCTACGGGCTATACTCTAGAATGCTGAAAAGACTGGGTCGTAAGCCAGGCCAGCTGATAAATATGATGTTTTTGGGGTGAAAAGACTGGGTCGTAAGCCTCAAAAACTGTAGCAGTCTAGCCGGGTTGAGGACCAAGATACTGAGGCCTGAGGGTCTAGCCGGGTTGAGGTCCAAGAGACTGGGGCTGTTACATTATCCATGGATATATATATTGCCTACGGGGCTAGACACATGGTGTCATTATGGACCAAAGCAATAACTCTGAAATTTGAATAGCATATTAGATCCTTTTTGGGCCCATGCTTGTCTTTGTTTTAATGTGAATTACGAATTTGATACAATTGAGTAATATAATATTATGAGTTGTGCTTATGAAATATTTGAAAAATATAAGAAAGTGGATTGATGTGACATCTATATGCATTATGTATTAGGTATTGTATGGAGTTATATTGTTATTATCAAAGTTTGTACCACTAGGCTTCGGCTTAGCGTGATTGTTTCCATCGCGCAGGTGATAGGGTAGACCCAGTTGAGCCAGAGAGTTCTTCTAGACCAGGTCGGGTCTAGACTTGTAGTTGAGCTTGTAGAGTTGCTATCGAGATCAGAAACACTACCAGCAACATGTATATATTTTTATGTTATTGTACATTTTGAGTTTTATGCATAATATTTTTTTTTTGAATTTTACGTATTGTATATTATAAAGAATGTTTGGGTCAATGTATTTGAAATGGGAGAGTAAGTGTTTTAAATTATATATATCTATATGTATAAATGTTTGAGAAAATTGGTGAAATTGAGAAGTATGGTTGAGAGGGTGATTGGAAATTATTGGGAGTGTTTTCTTTTTGCAGGTTGAGTAATTGCTAAATTTTGGGATATCCAAAATACAGACAAAACTCTGGCGAATTTTTCCCAGAGATTTATATATATATTATTTATTTTGGGTTCTTATAACAAGTAAATAATATTTATATTCTATTTAATTTTTATATATTTAGAATTTGAAATTTTAAATTGAAAATGTAAAAAAAAATTAGTAAATTCGTCTGTGACATTTTTGTACCGTATATGTGTATTTTACATATGCTAGAAATATGTTTTGTACGTATATAGGGTATAAGGGTGTTATACAATAGGTCTTTGATAGACTTGAAATGGGGTCTATAAGGGACACGGGTTTAAGTGAAGGCCATTTTTAGATTGGAGCTGGTGCGACACAAAGGACAAACCTTCACACTGCGAATTTCTTGTTGGAACTTTAGATAGTTGAGAGCAATCTTCTAGACTCAAAATTCCTTCTATCTTCTTAGCATTAATCTGGATCTTGATCAGGACAGTCTTTTCCCTTGCATAAAGTTTGGTTCCCAAATTCGTTTCTTTTCCTTTTTCCCTTTTCTTTCCTCTTTATTTTTCTTACTCTTCCCTTTTCTTTCTCTTTCCTTACTCTTCCCTTTCTTTTATGATTTAGTCCTTCTTTCTTGTAGGACTATTAAGTATAGAACTTTCAAGAACTGGATCGTCTTCCTCCTTTTCTTCAATTTTGATTGAATCTTTGGTTGGGATGGACAAAATCAAGTAAAAATGTCTTTATGAACCAAATGGAAGCCTTTTGCTGCTTTAGGTAAAAGAAAACTCAGTTGGCTTTCTGAACCGCCTTTTTAGGTTTTACTTTTTTTTTCTTTTTTTTTCTTTTCCTTTTTTTCTTCTTTTTCTTTTCTTTTCTTTTTTTTCTTTTTCGTCTCTCTTTTTTTTTTGGGGTTCTAGCTCAAACAGAGTTGTCTTATTTGTATCAACTTGGGCTTCCAATAATGGATGAGTGTGGTAACATAAATCTTCTTTAACAGGGATAAATCATTTATTACTTTGATGTTGTCTTGATATATTGGAAATACTAAGAAAACTTCAACTACCCTTATGGTATCGAGAACTTCAACCACTCTTATGGTCTTGAGAACTTCAACTATCTTCATGGTATACATTTCTTTCATTGATCTTCTTGCCTCTTCATCTTAGTGATCATAAGACTTGTCAAAAGTATCACAACAGCTCAGGGTAGATTATTGGGGTTTATAAGCCAATGAAAAGAAAGCTAAAATTTTATGAAGGCTCAAAGGAACAACTAGGGATTGATATTTAATAGGGTGGATACTAGTTGTTGGCTCATCAAACATTGCCTAGATCATCTCTCCCTTAAATAAGCAAAGTTTAGTTTCACCTCGAAAGTTTGTCAAAGCATGTTCTAAGACTGACTAGGACCTAGACAAAGATAATTATGCAGGAGCCCTCTCTAAGTAAGCATACACAACTCAATGCTATAGAGCAATTCCCTTACCTAGTAAAGTCATTCTAGTCATGATGCATAGATATATTAATTCATGAATTATCAAGCTAGGTTCCTCATTGGTTGAGCACCAAAATGAACATAGACCAACAAAATTTTGATGAAAATAATTTATTTAAAGCAACTTTATGTTTGAAAAGATCAATAGTACCAAAATATTAAAGAAAGGAAGATTGAAAAGCAACATTCAAGCTAAGGAAAGTTCATTGAGTTTAAGCTTCTTTTCCTTTCACATCTCCAATATTTCCATCTTGTAAGGATGATAAAACAAAATCCTCTTCCAATCCTTTTCCCACCATGAAGGTTGCCAGTGAAGGCATTCTTCCAAAGTTAGGCAAAGGGTTTTTCTTGGTATTGGGCATGCCTTAGACGAGCACATTTATTTATTTCATGCCCTCGCATTTGATGAAATTGACAGAAGGCCTCGGCATTAAAGTTTGGTGGCAGCAGATTATGTAATGGTCGAGAAGCTAACGGTTGTAACAACCCTTTCTTTTGCAGCTTGCTAAAAACCCAAGATAGAGGTTTCCCCGATTCTAAGAATTGTCTTTTATTTCCTTGACCAGCCACATTAACATCAACTTCTTTTTGCGTGTTTTGATTGCTAGGCTGATAATTGCCTTTCTCATTCCTTCTTATTAAAAAGCAATTTTCTCCCTTTCCCACTCTTCAATTTGTAGACCAGCTTGGAGAAGATCTTTGAAGTCACGGATGAGTGTATGAGACATCCTTTCACGAAGACTAGGCAGGACGCCTCTCACAATCATCCTTATTTAATCAGATTCATCGGGCCTTTTCTTGAGCAAAGCAGCCTTGTTTCTCCATCTTTTCATATAGTCTTCAAAATTCTCATTTGGCTTTTATCTTATGGACTCCACTTCCATTAAGGTAACTTCCATCTCGACATTATACCCATATTGTTGGAGGAAGGCTTTGTATAGCAGATCCCAACTCTTTTGTGTTTCTTCTTCGAAGGTATTGAACCAATTTTGGACAACAGGGTCCAATGAGAGCATGAAGTACCTTAGATTTTGAGCCTTAGTAGCTTGGGCAGACTGCATAGCAGTGATATACTGCTTCACATGGAGGTGAGGATTTCCAGTTCCATCAAACTTCGCAAAAGATGGCATCTTAAATTTGTATGGAACTTCTTCATCTAGCTCAAATAATTTGTCGATCTCGAACATTTCTTCGGTTTTCAGTTTCTTCTCAAATTTCTTTTCTAAATCTGCGATCATCTTTTCAACATCAGAATTTTCAGTCTTTTCAAATGTTGCCTTCTCAACAACCTTCGGCTCCCTTTTGTCTTGAGGATCTTGGTAGTATTGAGCCCAATCATCATCATCATCAATAATCACCTTTTCATCATCAAAAACCACTTCACCAATTTTATTTTTCCTTTTATCCCTTGGCTTCTTAGTGCTAGCAGATGCTTCGACATGATTTTCTAAGATTGCAGTCAATTGGTTCTTCATGGTCTCAGCTAGGGCCTCTTTTATTTCCTCCATCTTGGCATTGAGGGCATCATCCGCCATTCTTTGAATTTGTTCGGGATCCATGGTTTTTGGTGAGCAAGTGATTGAGTCGTTGCTAGATACTTCATCTCTGGCATAGGCCGGATTGTGTAAGCTTTTGAACTGTCGTAATCTAGGGCTTTGAGCCAGAAAGGATCGATGAGATGCAAATGTATGCATGTATTCATGTATGCACAAACAATAGACAAACAAGGACAAATAGGACGTTCCTTTCAACCTTATAACATCCACACACGAATAGCGAGTCTCTTTTCCTAGGTATGTGGTTAACAAAATACCAATAAGGGGCATCTTGTTTTCGAATAATTCCCTCGGACATTTCAACCAATAGTTATATTTTTGAAAATGGAAATCATTTCATAATAATTCCCATTAATTAGGTTTTAATACATTTAACCAACTAATGTAGCTTTTATGCTATATTGGATTAAAATGAAATTAAGAGGTTTATTATAGATAGATTTCTCACTATTAAAAGTAACTAATGATTCATGCCAAAAATAAGCCCATGATTAATTATTCTTAGTATAAACTAAGCTCACAATTGATTTTTGGTATTTCGTAATTGACCCAAATAATTTGCAAGCTCTTTGTAACATAATTTTGTTTATAAGCCCAATGTAAAAAGATTTTAGAAAAAATGGATTTTGGGCTTAATATTTGGGCCTTGAGCAAAAGAATTTTTGATTTATCTTTAGAAAAATCTTATGTCCAAAGACCATCTTGAAAGGTTTTAAAAATAGCTTTGGTCTTTTAGACTTTAAAGAAAAATTTATTTAAGCTTGCAAATGTACTTAGGTCATATTAGAAAAAGAGCAAACCAAATAAGCCATGATTTAAGCCAAGACAAATTAATCATAGTCAAACAACATGCATTTGGGGTAAAACCTAAGGAAAGTAACTAGGCCAATTACATGAGCTTTAGTCTTTGGGGAAAAAAGCTTAGGTTCCCATAGCAAGTGTATACCAAATGGTACAAGGCTATGAGTGGTTATGCCATGCTCGATCTCCATCCCTTGAGTGAAAGTATGGTATCCCTTATATAACACAACACGGGTAACACGGGCGTCCTAACTCACGCACACGATGCAATCTAATATGATGAAATGGATAATATCATTATAAGAAAGAATAGAATAATATGAAGACCAACGTAATCAACTTCTCTTATCTCCAGTGGAGTCGCCACTGTGAGCGGGGATTTTCGCTCCCACTCTCGGTGGAATGGTTCTTGCTACTTCGGCACTGTTAGGCTCGGGGCCTTAGAGAACACGGACCTAAGTCTGAAGAAAATGGAGTCGCCACCTGGATGGGCTGGGAAAAAGAAAGGGGTGGATGACTCGATTCCTAAGGAATCCCCAGTCACCTAATGGGTTTGGAAAGTTGGGTACGTGTGGGGAAGGTGAGAAATGGCCCAGCACCCCACAACGCCCGGTTCATTAGAACTGGCCTCCTTTACAAGTCTTAATATTATAAAATTCTTAAATATAACAATATTATCCATATTACACACAACAATTAAAATAAAGCATCGATATATTAAAAATCAAAACAATGTCCAAACAAAGCAAATAAATGGACACCCATCCGAGGATGGAAACATGTCCTTACATCCCATGCCTAAATAAGACACCCACCGAAAGGTAGAAACATGTCCTTTACATTGGTCTAAAATATAAAAGCAATTTAAATTACATGATATTTAACTAATGAGGTACCCACAAAGTGGAAACATACCTCTTACAACACTTGGAAAATAAATCGATAAAAGTAAATAACCATTCATCATAAATAAATCGTTCATCAAAGATATTAAACATCAATAGAATGTAAACATCCATCTATGATAAACTAAATAAATCAAGCATTGAACTTAAATAAATCAACAAAGCATGGAAAATAAATTAATGCATATAATAGACTATATAATCAAATATATAATTAAATAAAGCAAATAAAGATTCAAATTAGGGCTACTATTTCTATTTAAGTTTCTTTATTTAATGTGTTTAGGGTTTTAGAATTTATAGGTTTAAGCTACTGTAAATTTTAAAAGAATTGAAATGGAGCAAAGTTTTATAATTTAAGAGGTTGATAAAGTTCTTTAATTAACCAAATTAGTGTTTGAGGAGTAAAATCATAAAATTGGCGTTTGGACACATTAAAACATTTAGATTTATGATTTACAGTTACTGGATCATTTTTTTGTATTTACCATATTGAATTTTAATATTTAAATTTATAAGGTTTTAAGATTTTAAAGATTAGGATATAGAAAAATTAAGGTTTAAGGTTTTAAGGGACTTGGGTTTAAGAAAACTAGGGTTTAAGGTTAGCTAGTTTAAGGTTTACTGTTTCGAGTTTTGAAGTTGAATTAGGGTTTTTAGTGTTTCGAAGAATGGATTTGATTTTAGAATTTGGAAAAAAAATTTATAGTTTTATGAAACTTTATGAAAATATATGAAATGATTTAAGGTTTATAGAAACAGAAAAGATATTTTTTTAGGGTTTTTTGGGGACAGAAGGAATAAATTAGGGTTTTGAAGAATTGAAAAGAAAATTAGGGTTTTTGTAAATCTTGAAGCGATTTAAGGTTTTGAAAAGTTAGAAAGTAAATTAGGGTTTTAAAATTTTGAAGAAACAGAAACAACAATTTTTAATCTTGCGTGGTGAAGCTTACTGTAAAGAAAAATAAATAAAGAATTTTTTACCATCGTTTGTTGGTTCCACCAAAAATTATTTCTTGGATGAACAAGAACAGAGGCAAGATGGTTGCCTTTGATGGATTGTATTTGCTTGTTTGCTCTCTTAAAAGTTCGATCGATTCCACTGCCAAAGATTTCTCCTCTCCAATTTTTGTTTCCAAATTCCAATCCCTTTTCAATGTTTTTTTTCCTCTTGCTGTGTTGTTTTAGTCCTTATTTATAGAAGATTTTTATGATTAATTTTAGTTATTCACGGAATCTAACATTAATTAAGAAAAGGAAACCGAAACCTAATTGTATTTGGTTTCGGAAAAATTTGCGTCGAAAAAATTTCGCTGGCAAAAAAAAAACTGCTGCGGAAAAATTTTGCTGGCGAAAAAGCTGCCGCAGCTGGCTGCGGGCTGAAAATTGGCCTACGGGCCATTTCGCCGCAACCCTTTTCGGCGACGAAATTTTTCATCACCGATTTTTCGTAGCTGATTTTTATTTTTATTTATTTGTTTATTATTATTTTTTTTATCAATAAAAATTAGATACTAAAGCAAATATTATTTAATTAAGATAACAAAAATTATTTTGGACTAATTAAAATAGATTGGACAACACAAAAATGATTTTGGACTAATTAAAATATATTGGACGGGACTGGGTCAAAAATTAAGGGTCTACACTAGGGTTGACTTTTTAATTTATCGTTATATACTTATGATGGATAATTCATTTTATTTGGTTTATAATGGATGATTTGCTTTAATTATTGGAATGTTTGAATGGTTTAATTATATTTGGTTGATTGTTTTAATTTGATTATTCTTATTCCAAATATGTAAAAGACATGTTTCCACACTATGTGGGTGTCTTATTTGTTTAGATTGTAATTTATTCAATGACTTTGGGATAATTATACGAGACATATTTTCACCTTTTGGTGGGTGTTCTATTTTATTTATTTTCTTCATGAACATTTTAAGGATTTAAGGGTATGTTTCCATCTAAGGATGGGTACCCATATTATTTTGTGATTTACTGTTTTATCTTATTTTAATGAATGAATATATTTTATTAATAATTTCATGTAGTATGTATAATATTATAATACTTAAGAATTTAATAATATTTAGACTTGAAAAGGAGGTCGGTTTCAATGAATCAGGCGCTATGGGGGTGCTGAGCTATTTCTCACCTTCCCCATGCATACTCAACTTTTTAAACCCAATAGGGGGTTGGGATTCCTTAGGAATCAAGTCATCCAGCCCTTTCTTTTTCTCGGTTCGTCAGGGTGGCAACTCCATTTTCTTTGGGTTTAGGTTTGTGTTCTCTAAGGCCCTGAGTATAGTAGTGCTAAGGTCGTAAGAACCATTGCATATGGAAGTGGGGCAAAAAATTCCCGCTCATAGTGGCGACTCCACTGGGGATAAGAAAAGTTGATTCCGTTGGTCTTTATATTATTTTATTCTTTCTTATCATGATATTGTCCATTGCATCATTTAGATTGCATTGTGTATATGAGTTAGGATGCCTGTGTAACTCGTGTTGTGTTATGTAAGGGATACCATGCTTTCACTCAAGGTATGGAGATCGAGCATGGCATAACCACTCATAGCCTTGTTCCTTTTGGTATATACCTACTATGGGAGCCTAAACCTTTCAACCCAAAGACTAAAACTAGTGTAATTGGCCTAGTTACTTTCCTTAGATTTTTACCCAAATGCTTGTTGTTCGACTATGATTGATATATCTTGGTTTGAACCATGGATATTTGGTTTTTCCTTTTTTCTAATATGACCTAATTATATTGTAAGCCTAAAATAGTTTTTATTCCTTTAATCACAAAAGACCAAAATAATTTTCAAAATTTTCAAGATGGTCTTTGGACATAAAAAATAGGTCAAAGATTATTTTCTACCTCATGGCCCAAATAGATCAAAGTTCAAATGAAAGTTGAAGGTTAATGAGATGTCAGAGGTGGATAAACTATTTGAAAAAGATGAGGAAGTCCCTTACAAGTTCAAGATCCCTTCCTTTTCTACGTTGTGTGGAACTGGCAATCCTCTTCTATATGTCAAGTAATACATCATAACCATACAGTTTGCTCGAGCTACTAAGGCTTAAACTCTAAGGTACTTTATGCTCTCATTAGATCCTATTGTGAAGAGTTGGAGGAATAAGGCTGCACTACTAAAGAAGAGGCCAGATGAGTCTGACAAGACTTGGATGATAGTAAAAGGTGTCCTACCTAATATGCATGATTGGATGTCTCATACTCTTACTCAAAGATCTCCTTCAAGTTGGCTTGCAAATACAAGAATGGGAAAGAGAGATGATTCATTTTTCTTGAAGAAGAAGTGATAGTAGAAGTTATCCGTCTAGCAGTCAGGGTACACAGAAGTCAGTGGTTGTCAATGCAACAACTGGTCATGCAAATAGAAGAAAGTTTTCAGAGTTAGGAAACCTCTATCTTGGGTTTTCAATAAGTTAAAAGAAGAATGGGCTATTATAGCCATTGTCTCCTCGACCTTTGCTCGACTATCAATCTTTGATGCCACAACCTTTTGTCAATTCCATCAAATGCAAGGTCATGAGATAGATAGATGTGTTCTCTTAAGGCATGAGATCCAAGATTTGATTGACAGTGGAAAGCTGCCTGAGCCCGATAAGCCTAACACCAAGAATAATCCTCTACCTAAATTTGAAAGGGTGACTAGGTTTGTCTTATTGTTTTGTCATGATATGGATGGAGAAGCTACTGATAATGATGAAGTGATGACTATGATTGATGATCCCTGCCCTTGATATGTCCAAGTAGAGAAAGCTCTTTAGACTTCAAATTAATAAAACTTCCCTTGGCTTGTTTGGTTTTTATTTCATTTTTTATGTTTCTGGAATACTTGTGTTTTTCAAATTAAGATTGTTTAATCAAATTATTTTTATTAAATTTTTATTGGTCTTTATTTATTTTGGTGCTCAATTGACGATGAATCTAGCTTGATATTCATAAATTAGAGTATCTATGCATCATGATCCTAATGACTTTACTAGGTGAAGGAGTTGTTCAATAGCATTGAGCTGTGTAAGCTTACTTAGAGAGGGCTCCTGCATAATTATGAGTGTCTATGTCCTAGTCAATCTTAGAACATTCTTTGACGAACTTTTGAGGCAAAATTGAACTTTGCTTATTTAAGGGAGAAATGATCTAGGCATTGTTTGGTAAGCCAACAACAAGAAACCACCCAATTAAATATCAATTCCTAGTTGTCCCTTTGAGCCTTCATGAGATTTTAGCTTGCTTTTTATTGGCTTGTAAGCCTGATAACCTACCCTGAGATATTGTGACACTTTTGACAAGTCTAATGATCACTGAATTACCTAGATAAAAGAAGATCAAGGAAAAGTCTATATTATCAAGACCATAAGGATAGTTGAAGTTTATTTGAACTGGACCTAATATCTCAAATCTATAACATCAAGGTAACAAAGGGTTCATCCACACAGAAGCAAACTCAACCTACTCCATTCATCTATAGTGTGAAGCATAAAATGGTACAACTCTCTTAGAACTAGGACCCAAAAGTAAAAAATAAAAAATAAAAAAAGGGAAAAAAAGGATAAAGGAAAAAGAAAAAGAAAAAGAAAAAGAAGAAAAAGAAAAAGAAGAAAAGGGAAGAATAATAGGGTTTTAAAACTAATACGGATTTCTATAAAGGATACCAAAATCTAAATCCTGACTTTTTATGAAGCATAATGTCAAGCTCTGTCTTGTCATGAAGCATGATTTCAAGCTCTATATTTTTATGAAGCAAGAATTCTACGACCTGTCTTTTCATGAAGCAAGATAACAAGATGCCTAGAAGGTGAAAATGGAACCTTTAATAGTATACAATTCCAACAAGAAGTTTATAGTGTGAAGATTTTTCCATAATGTTACATCATCTCCAATCTAAAAATGGAATTTGCTAAACCTGTGTCCCTTATAGACCCCATTTCAAATCTATTAAAGACCTGTTGATCTCTCTTTGTAAGTGTAGTCTATTAGTGGAGATAGTTTGAATAAGCATGCATGTGAGCTAGAAAATATTTAAACTCAATAAGACCTTTTTTCCAAGTAATGTGTATGTGCCTATCTGAAGTGCAACAATTCTTTCTCAAATGTAAATGATTCCCAATTTTTGTACGAAAACTAGTGTTGTCATGTTATAGATATGTTAATTTGGAAAATCATGACTTGAGGTATAATGACACTAATTTTACAAAGCCAAAATATGATTTTGAGATTAAAAAATGTTTTTATCATACAAAGCCTTTAAGTTTAGGGAAGTATGTTATATTGTTGAACCTCAATGGACATATTGGGAGAAGGTGGGCTAATTAAAGGATCATCTGTAAGGGATATCTCCCATGTCTTTGGCTACCCTGTTGGGGCCTTCGTTACTCATACTTTGTCCATAAATAAGATAAAAGTCATAGATGTAAAGTCTTCTGATGTTCTAATGCAAGATCTGAAAGAGCATCTGAAAAGAATCATTGGGAGCACTGCAACTGATCACCGAGTTGGAAGTTACTTTGATGGAGGTAGAGTCAATCAGGGAGAAGAAGAATAAGAATTTTATTGACTATGTGAAGAGGTGGAGGAATAAGGCTGCACTACTTAAGAAGAGCCTAGATGAGTCTGACCAGATTAGGATGATAGTAAGAGTTGTCCTACCTAATATGCATGAATGGATGTCTCATACTCTTATTAGGGGTTTCAAAGATCTCCTTCAAGCTGGCTTGCAAATATAAGAATGGGAAAGATAGAAGATTCATTTTTCTAGAAGAAAAAGTGATAGGAGAAGTTAATAATATGGCGGTTAGGGTGCATAGAAGTCAGTGGATGTCAATGTAACAACTAGTCAAGCAAATAGAAGACACTTTTCAGAGTTGGAAAACCTCTGTCTTGGGTTTTCAATAAGTTGCAGAAGAATGGGCTATTACAGCCATTGGCTACCCAACATGGAGGTTGGTCCATATCGAATTAAAGTGATTTTAATTTGATATGGCCACAGTTTCATATCGGACATAACACATTTTAATCTGATGTAGTTACTATTTGGTACTTATTAAATTGGAAATACTGATTAAGCTCAGATTATGTACTAGTGTTAACCTACTTTGTTCCTTATAAATACAAGCAATAAAACAGAGAGACGGACATAATTATTAGCCATATTTATTAGCAAAAGGAGGCAGTAGCAACACTAAAGAACAATTGACAATTAAGATCGAGCAATCAACACATAACAAGAAGGAACTGCCTTCACCTTAATCAGCGAAAATTTTGGATTGGTGCAGGTAGAAGGCTTGGATCAATATACAATATTGGTGGAGCAAACAAAATGGAGGTTTAATTTTCTTAACTCTTTAAATTTACAATGAGCTTTCATTATTAATATTATGATTCATAGTTTTTTTTCATCCAACAACCATCGTTTCACTTTTAAAATAGCCAAATAAATAATCCATTAGCTGTTTTATTTATCCGGTAGCAATTCTTTCATAGTAGACCAACAAAAATATTGATTGTGTGTTTTAGTTGTGCTTTTATAAAACAAAAACCCTAATTAGATCATCCAAAACCCCTTTTGCATGCTTATAAAACTTAAAAGTCCTAATTTTGTTTTAGAATACATAAAATATTTATTTTATCCAAAAGACCCTAAAAAACCTAGTTTGATTACCAAAACCCTAATTGTCATCCCAAAACCCTAAAATCATGTTTTAAGCCTAAAAACCTAGCTTTATCCCTAATTTTCATTTGTAAAATCTAATCAAGTTTTCCAAAATCATAAAACCCTAATTTAGCATTCTAGATTTAAAAAACCATAATTCATATATTAAAACCCTAGTTTTACATATTTATTATTTAATGTAAGATTGAAACCTATGTTTGATTATTAATTTATCGTTGTAATCTTATGATGGATGATTTATTTTATTTAGTTTATAATGGATGATTTTCTTTTAATTATTGTGAATGTTTGAATGGTTTAATTATATTTAGTTAATTGTTTTAATTTGATTATTCTTATTCCAAAGATGCAAAAGACATGCTTCCAGACTATGTGGGTATCTTATTTGTTTAGATTGTAATTTATTTAAAGACTTTGGGACAATTATAAGGAACATGTTTTCACCTTTTGGTGGGTGTCCTATTTATTTATTTATTTTCTTGGTGAACATTTAGGGATTTTAAGGGTATGTTTCCATGTAAGGATGGGTACCCATGTTATTTTGTGATGTACTATTTTATCTTATTTTAATGAATGAATCTATTTTATTAATAATTGCATGCAGTATGGATAATATTATAATAATTAAGAATTTAATAATATTTAGACTTGAAAAGGCTATGGGGGTGCTGAGCCATTTCTCACCTTTTCCAAGTGTAACCAACTTTTCAAACCTAATAAGGTTTCAAAATTCATCTGGATTTCTGCAAAGGAGACCAAAAACTAAAGTCCTAACTTTTTATGAAGCATAATTTCAAGCTCTATCTTGTCATGAACCATGATTTCAAGCTCTATCTTTTTATAAAGTAAAGAATTTATGGCCTATCATTTCATGAAGCAAGATGACAAGATGACTAGAAGGGGAAAATGGAACTCTAACAGTATACAGTTCCAACAAAATGTTTATAGTATGAAGGTTTGTCAGTAGTGTCACATTAGCTCTAATCTAGGGATGGGCTTCATTTAACCCTTGTCCCTTATAGATTCCATTTTAAGCCTATTAAAGACCTGTTGATCTCTCTTTGTAGGTAGAGTCTATTATTGGAGATTGTTTGAATAAGCATGCAATTAGATAGACAATATTTAAACTCAATGAGACCTTTGGCCGAGTAATGGGTATGTGCCTATCTGAAGTACAAGAGTTCTTGCTTAAATGGAAATGATTCCCAAGTTTAGTATGGTAACTAGGGTCGTCATGTTATAGATATATTAATTTTGAAAATAGAGCCCTATGGTACAATGACACTAATTTGACAAAGCCTAAATATGATTTTAAGATTTTAAAAAGTGTGTTTTTGTCATACAAAGCCTTCATGTTAAGGGAAGTATGTTCCATTGTCGAACCTCAAAGGACATAATGGGTAAAAGAGGGCTAATAAAAGGATCACTTGCAAGGTCATGTCATGAAGAAAATGCCAACCAAATGGATGTCTCTTGTGTTTATAACTATGCTGTTTGGGCCCCTACTACTCATGTTTTCTTCTTGAAAATAATGCAATAGATGTGAAGGCTTCTGTTGTTCTCACATAAGACCTGAATGAGCATGTAGAATGAACCAATAGGAGTTCTTTGGTTTATTACTTTGGTTTGTAAGCCAATAGAACCATTGTAAGTATTATTTATACATATCATGCATACATAAGCTGTAACACCCCTATATCCCGTATACGTACCAAGCATGCTTAAACGATCGTAAAATACGTATACTGAATATAGAAAATGCCACAGTTTAAAAAGACACATCAATTATCTTTATAAATAAGTGAAACCAATCTCAAACATTTAAAAGAAATCCAAAAGACACCATATATAAAAACATTTATTAATTCATAGCAGAAGTTATTACAAATATGATATAAATCAAAGTTTACAAAACATAGAATATATACATGATTGGCAGCTCTTCTCTGATCTTTAAGTCCCAAAAGAAAATCTTCAATGTCTAGTCTCACTAGGTCTTGAGGAGCTCTAAGGTTCAACTCTGTCACCTGCGCGATCAAACACTATCGCGCTAAGCCAACGGCTTAGTAGTACAAAATATACCAACACTATACTTAAAAGCAATGAAATGATACACATCTAAATCATAAAGTTAACATCACACCTTTATATTTCATAAACCATACACATAGAAGCACATCACATTACCACATAACACTACATTCAATGTCATAACAATGTTCATATTACATCTTCATAGTTCCATTGATTTAACATTGAAGAATCACATTATATACAAAGACAAGCATGGACCCAAAACACTCTAATATGCCATTCAATTTTCAGAGTTAATGCTTTGGTTTTGTTATCACATTTATCATTATCATAGACCCAACTAGGCTTCAAGGATTAGGTTCAACCAAGCTTCAAAGGGAACAAAGCATGCTAAGTATCAACCCAACTTGGCTTCAAGAACCAACCCAACCTAGCTTCAAGGGTTGTAACATCTCAATTAGGCTTCAAGGATTCAATCCAACCTAACTTCAAGAGATTGTTACCATTAGGCATGCCACCAACAACAAAACTCTAAAAATGAATAACACATTAGACACACAATTCATTTATTATTTCATTCTCAAATCTCATCATCAATTAGGCAAACATGCCTTATGTCTTCAATTGAATCATCATAGCCAATCACAATGGCTTTATATTCCATCACATTACAATCTATGTTATAGCAATTCATCCTTCAAATACACAAACATTTACATCATATCCTTCACCTTACACATTAGTCATCCTTGATATAAATATAACAAAGTACATTATTCATATAACACATTATCATTCACAAGGTTCATAATGCATAAACATAACCTTGTTCATATAGTATCATATGCATCATCATTATCATCAAATGTGTGCTAAAATCTCAACATTATATGAATGTATGTTCCACATGTATTTGTTTAGGTCATTCTTGGTTTTAAAAGTGTTTATTTTGAAGTTTAGGTACAAAAGACCTTTGAAGAATCAAAGCAATGTGAGAAAAGCCAAGAACCATCACAGTAGCTAACACCCTCAAGGGACACGGCCAAGCTTGTGGCCGTGTCTCTCAACACCAATTCAAGCCGAGGCAGACACGGGCAAGGGACACGGCCGTGTCTCTCAACAAAAATCAGGCAGTGGCAAACACAGTCAAGGGACACGGCCAAGCCAGTGGCCGTGTCTCTCAACACCAATTCAAGCCGAGGCAGACACGGGCAAGGGACACGGCCGTGTCTCTCAACAAAAATCAGGCAGTGGCAAACAAAGTCAAGGGACACGGCCAAGCCAGTGGCCGTGTCTCTCCAAAATTCATCCAACACGGCCAAATTTCATTAAACTTGGCCGTGTCTCCCAAATTCTTAAGTCTTGGCCGTGTCTCTTCCTTGATTTTGGCCGTGTCTCTTATGAACAACAACCCTAACCATAGCCAACACTCTTTTGATTGAAATTAAACACATTATGCATAACATAAACTCATTCAAATGGATGTAATCAAAGTCATTAACACTTATTTTGCATGTTTAACACAATATTCACATTAACCATACATTAAATCATTTACCAATTCAAAACCCTAAAACCAACTTCACTCTTGACCTTTCACTATCAACATCCACTTAACTCACCATCTTCAAAACAAAACCAACACCAATTCAATCTTTTAACTTACAATCAATTTCAACACTTATAAACAAATCTCAAACACACCAAATCATAAAATCAACAATTCATAAATCACCTCAAACACCACCTCAAAATAACAAAGAAAAACAAGAGAGTACTTACTTTAAATGAAGAAATTTCACAAATCTCCAACCAAATCCTTTGATTCCTCCTTCAATTTGATTCTAGCATTAAGAACACCTCTCTTGCTCTCTCTTCTCTTGGATAGCCGGCACACAAGTGAGAAGAAAAGAAAAATAAACACAAGTCAAACTTCTCTTCTTCTTTAAATCTCCACCAAGCAATTCTAACAAAATAATTACTTAAATGCCCTCATCCATTTACTTAACCTTTGTCACTTATATGCCCATTAAAGTAATTTCACATATCACACATAAAAATATCTTCTTCCATTGACTCTCCATTTGAATTTTGTATATGTTATTTATATTAACATATATACAACATATACATTTTCTTTCTTCACATAACTTTCCTTTGCACAAACATATGTACATTAAATTCAAATCAAACAACAATTGTATTAAAACTTCTAGGGCATACATTGGGATATTACAATTCTCCCACTATAAAAAGAAATTTCGTCCTCGAAATTACCTGATATCAAGTCTGAAATAGTTGAGGATATTGATCTCACTTTGATTGCTCACTTTCCCAAGTTGCTTCTTCTCTTCCATGATTCTTGCACAAAACATTCACCAAAGGCACTTTCTTATTTCTCAATTCTTTTACCTCACGTGCCAAGATAGCAACTGGTTCCTCTTCAAATGTCAAATCTGGACTCACTTCGATAGATTCTATAGAAAAAACATGAGATGGATCCGACCTGTATCTCCTCAACATAGAAACATGAAATATATTATGGATCTTATCCAACTCATGTGGCAAAGCAAGCCGATAAGCAACTGGTCCAACTCTTTCCAAAACCTCATATGGTCCAATGAAATGAGGACTCAATTTCCCTTTCCGACCAAACCTCAAGATCTTTTTCCAAGGAGACACCTTCAAAAATACCTTATCTCCCACATTATATTCAATGTCTCTCCTCTTCAAATCTAAATAAGACTTCTGTCGGTCTGAAGCTGCTTTCAACCTATCTCGAATTATTTTCACTTTCTCTTCAGTTTCTTTAACCAAATCAGGACCAATTAACTTACTTTCCCCAAGTTCATTCCAACATAGAGGTGTCCTACACCGTCTACCATACAATGCCTCGAATGGTTCCATACCAATGCTGGATTGGTGACTGTTGTTGTAAGCAAATTCAACAAGTGGTAAGAATCCATCCCAACTTCCAGAGAAATCGATGACACAGCTTCTTAACATATCCTCAATAATCTGTATCACCCTCTCAGACTGCCCATCTGTCTGCGGATGAAAAGCAGTACTGAAGTGCAATCGAGAACCCAAAGCACCCTGTAAACTCTTCCAAAACCTGGAAGTAAACCGGGGATCTCCATCAGACACTATAGAAATTGGGACACCATGCAACTTCACAATCTCATGGATATACAGCTCAGCTAGCCTCTCCAAAGAGTAATCCATCCGAACCGGAAGAAAATGAGCTGTCTTAGTCAATCTATCCACAATCACCCAAATAGCATCATGTTTCCTTTGTGTCAATGGTAATCCAGACACAAAATCCATTGTCACTCTTTCCCACTTCCATTCAGGCACTGACAAAGGTTGAAGTAACCCTGTTGGGACTTGATGCTCAACTTTTACCCTCTGACATGTGAGACATCTGGACACAAAATCTGCAATATCTCTCTTCAGACCAGACCACCAGTAATGCTGCTTCAAATCATGATACATCTTTGTATTACCCGGATGCATAGCAAATACTGACTGATGTGCTTCTTCTAGAATGATCCTTCTCAAATTAGTATCATCGGGTATACACAATCTGTTCTTAAACCAAAGACTCCCATCACTTCTCACAATAAAATCTCTACTCTTTCCATTCTGACAATCTGAAACAATCTTTTGAATCTTCTCATCAGCCAATTGAGCTTCTTTGATCTGATCCAACAACACTGGTTTCAATTGCAACTGTGCCAACAATGCACCATCATCACAAGATACAAAACTAACATGCAATGCTCTCAACTCAACAAGCAACAAGAGCGAATAAACAGTTAAACCAGCTAAAGACTTCCGACTCAAGGCATAAGCAACAACATTTGCTTTACCAGGATGATAATCAATCAAACAGTCATAGTCTTTAATCAACTCCAACCATCTCCTCTGCCGAAGATTGAGCTCTCTTTGGACACCCAAATATTTTAAACTTTTATGATCTGTATAAATAAAACACTTCTCCCCATACAGATAGTGTCGCCAAATCTTCAATGCAAACACAATAGCTGCCAACTCTAAATCATGGGTCGGATAATTGAGTTCATGCGGTTTCAACTGTCGAGAAGCATACGCTATAACTTTACCTTCCTGCATCAGAACACAACCCAAACCACTATGTGAAGCATCACTGTAAATCACATATGGTTTATCTTCCACAAGTAAAGTAAGAACAGGCGCTTGAGTCAACATTTCTCTCAACTGATCGAAACTAGCCTGACACTGATCTGTCCACACAAATCTAACTCCCTTTCGAAGCAATCTGGTAAGTGGAGTAGCTATCAAAGAAAATCCTTTCACAAACCGTCGGTAATAGCCTGCCAAACCCAGAAAACTTCTAACTTCAGTCACAGACTTTGGTGGACTCCAATTCAAAATAGCTTCAACTTTACTTGGATCAACTCTGACGCCTTCTGCTGAAACTATATGACCGAGAAAAGTTACTTGGTCAAGCCAAAATTCACACTTCGACAATTTAGCAAACAATTGCTTCTCTCTCAAGATTTGTAGCGCAATCCGCAAATGCATGTCATGCTCTTCCTTATTACGCGAATACACCAGAATATCATCGATAAAAACTACCACAAACTGATCCAAATAGGGCCTAAACACCCTATTCATCAAGTCCATAAAAGCTGCCGGTGCATTCGTCAAACCAAAAGGCATAACTAGAAACTCATAATGCCCATACCTGGTCCGGAATACGGTCTTAGGAACATCCTCAGCTCTGACCCTCAACTGATGATACCCTGATCTCAAATCAATTTTGGAAAACACTGCTGCACCCTTCAAATGATCAAAGAGATCATAAATTCTAGGCAAAGGATATTTATTTTTAATAGTCACCTTGTTCAATTGCCTATAATCGATACACAATCTCATAGTACCATCCTTCTTCTTTACAAACAAAACAGGAGCTCCCCAAGGTGAAACACTAGGGCGAACAAATGCTCTATCCAACAACTCCTGCAACTGCACCTTCAATTCTCTCAGCTCAGGAGGTGCCATTCTATAAGGAGTAATAGAGATAGGAGTGGTACCAGGCAATAATTCAATACCAAACTCCACCTCTCTTTCAGGAGGCAATCCTGGCAACTCCTCTGGAAACACATCTGGAAACTCTGCAACTGTGGGTATACTATCGATTTGAGAACCCCTTACTATAGTATCCACCACATGAGCAAGATAAGCATCACACCCTTTTCTAATCAATCTCCTAGCTGCAACAGCTGAAACAAACAAGGATGCTAGCTGTTCCTACTCATTAGATACTATCACCTCTCTTCCATCACTAGTTCTCAAAGTAACAATTTTCTTTTTACAATCTACCACAGCTCCATGTCTAGATAACCAGTCCATGCCTAGGATCACATCATATTCCTTAAAAGGCATTTCAATCAAGTCTCCAAGGAACTCCTCACCTTGCACCACTACTGCACTATCTCGGTGCACCTTACTAACAATCACACTATGCCCTAAAGGATTTGTCACCAAAACATCAAATCCTAGGGATTCAGCATGCACATCAGACACAGGCAAAATAGATGCACTAATATATGAATGAGTGGAACCTGGATCAATCAATGCAAGTACTGAAATACCAAATAAAGAAAAAGTACCAGCTATGACTGCCGAAGCATCTGGTTGCCTCTGCATCACATAAATCCTCTGAGAAGATCCAGCCTCCTCTGGTCTACTCTTCCTAGATGTAGAACCTCCTCTAGAACTGAACCCAGATCTGCCTCCTCTGCCGAAACCTCTGCCTCCTCGACCTCCCCTCACATTAGGTCGAGAAGCTGCAGTATCAACCGACATCTGCTCCTGCCTCTCAGGACAGTCTCTAACAAAATGATCAGGAGATCCACATCTAAAACATACCCCTGCTACACCAGTCTTCCAACAAGGACCACCATGTGGCCTACCACAATGAATACATCTGGGTAAAGTGGATCTCTGAATCACCGGGGTCGGAGCACTCGCCACTGAAACTGTAGATCTAGATCTCTGCCTCTGAAACTGTACTGACCTACCAGCTGGCCTCTAACTCCTACTAACCCGAGGAACAAAACTTCCTTTACCTCTTTTCACAGACGAAGACCCTGCCTCAAACTGGGGTCTTCTAACCCTGATCTCTTCCTCTGAAGCAGCTGCAATAACCTGAGCTCTCTCTACACTACTAGCTCCTGCAACCAGCTGGGAAAAATCATGATATCTAGATCCAGCCACAAGACACATGATAGAGGGCCTCAATCCCTCCTCAAATCTCCTGCATCTATCTATCTCATCAGATACAATACCCCCAGTATAATGGCTCAATCGAATAAACTCAACCTCATACTCAGTTACGGTCCGGTTATCTTGCTTTAAACTCAAAAACTCCATCTTCTTCATGTCTTTATACTCCCTTGTAGTATACTTCAATTCAAACTCTCTCAGAAAATCAGCATAGGACAAGGTTGGTGGATCATCCATAGCATGGGGCACTGTCTTCCACTAGTCGTATGCATCCTTCTACAACAATGATCTTGCATAGTCAAATTTTTCTTCTGGAGTGGCTTGCAACTGAACAAATATTCTCTGTACTTTATCTAGCCACTGCTCAGCCACAACTGGATCAACAGTACCTAGGAAATCTTCTGCTCCATACTTCCTTAGTTTATCATAGTGCCTCACTGATACCAAAGGCTGTGGGGGTGGTGGCGGTGGCTGCACTGGTGCTTGCCTCAACAAATCAATCACCTGCCTAAACCAACCTGGCGGAACCTCCTCACCAGCTGGTCTCCCCAACACAGAAGCAGGTGCCTCACTAGCACTATCAACTCCATCATCAGGAGCTATACTCTCAGCACTACCCTCGACTGAATGACGTAAGTGAGAATCCATCACAACCTATATCTGCAAACACAGCAGAATACCTCTCATTAAAGATCAGAGACTGCCAATGCCAAGCATGTATGTTATACAAAAATCAACTTTTTAAAATCAAAACATTCTTTTTCTTACACTTGACCTAGGTTGAAAATCTCAAACCTAGGCTCTGATACCAAAACAATTGTAACACCCCTATATCCCGTATACGCATGCTTAAATGATCGTAAAATACGTATACTGAATATAGAAAATGCCACAGTTTAAAAAGACACATCAATTATCTTTATAAATAAGTGAAACCAATCTCAAACATTTAAAAGAAATCCAAAAGACACCATATATAAAAACATTTATTAATTCACAGCGGAAGTTATTACAAATATGATATAAATCAAAGTTTACAAAACATAGAATATATACATGATTGGCAGCTCTTCTCTGATCTTTAAGTACCAAAAGAAAATCTTCAATGTTTAGTCTCACTAGGTCTCGAGGAGCTCTCAGGTTCAACTCTGTCACCTGCGCGATCAAACACTATCGCGCTAAGCCAACGGCTTAGTAGTACAAAATATACCAACACTATACTTAAAAGCAATGAAATGATACACATCTAAATCATAAAGTTAACATCACACCTTTATATTTCATAAACCATACACATAGAAGCACATCACATTACCACATCACACTACATTCAATGTCATAACAATATTCATATTACATCTTCATAGTTCCATTGATTTAACATTCAAGAATCACATTATATACAAAGACAAGCATGGGCCCAAAACACTCTACTATGCCATTCAATTTTCAGAGTTAATGCTTTGGTTTTGTTATCACATTTATCATTATCATAGACCCAACTAGGCTTCAAGGATTAGGTTCAACCAAGCTTCAAGGGGAACAAAGCATGCTAAGTATCAACCCAACTTGGCTTCAAGAACCAACCCAACCTAGCTTCAAGGGTTGTAACATCTCAATTAGGCTTCAAGGATTCAATCCAACCTAACTTTAAGAGATTGTTACCATTAGGCATGCCACCAACAACAAAACTCTGAAAATGAATAACACATTAGACACACAATTCATTTATTATTTCATTCTCAAATCTCATCATCAATTAGGCAAACATGCCTTATGTCTTCAATTGAATCATCATAGCCAATCACAATGGCTTTATATTCCATCACATTACAATCTATGTTATAGCAATTCATCCTTCAAATACACAAACATTTACATCATATCCTTCACCTTACACATTAGTCATCCTTGATATAAATATAACAAAGTACATTATTCATATAACACATTATCATTCACAAGGTTCACAATGCATAAACATAACCTTGTTCATATAGTATCATATGCATCATCATTATCATCAGATGTGTGCTAAAATCTCAACATTATATGAATGTATGTTCCACATGTATTTGTTTAGGTCATTCTTGGTTTTAAAAGTGTTTATTTTGAGGTTTAGGTACAAAAGACCTTTGAAGAATCAAAGCAATGTGAGAAAAGCCAAGAACCATCACAGTAGCTAACACCCTCAAGGGACACGGCCAAGCTTGTGGCCGTGTCTCTCAACACCAATTCAAGCCGAGGCAGACACGGGCAAGGGACACGGCCGTGTCTCTCAACAAAAATCAGGCAGTGGCAAACACAGTCAAGGGACACGGCCAAGCCAGTGGCCGTGTCTCTCCAAAATTCATCCAACATGGCCAAATTTCATTAAACTTGGCCGTGTCTCCCAAATTCTTAAGTCTTGGCCGTGTCTCTTCCTTGATTTTGGCAGTGTCTCTTATGAACAACAACCCTAACCATAGCCAACACTCTTTTGATTGAAATTAAACACATTATGCATAACATAAACTCATTCAAATGGATGTAATCAAAGTCATTAACACTTATTTTGCATGTTTAACACAATATTCACATTAACCATACATTAAATCATTTACCAATTCAAAACCCTAAAACCAACTTCACTCTTGACCTTTCACTATCAACATCCACTTAACTCACCATCTTCAAAACAAAACCAACACCAATTCAATCTTTTAACTTACAATCAATTTCAACACTTATAAACAAATCTCAAACACACCAAATCATAAAATCAACAATTCATAAATCACCTCAAACACCACCTCAAAATAACAAAGAAAAACAAGAGAGTACTTACTTTAAATGAAGAAATTTCACAAATCTCCAACCAAATCCTTTGATTCCTCCTTCAATTTGATTCTAGCATTAAGAACACCTCTCTTGCTCTCTCTTCTCTTGGATAGCCGGCACACAAGTGAGAAGAAAAGAAAAATAAACACAAGTCAAACTTCTCTTCTTCTTTAAATCTCCACCAAGCAATTCTAACAAAACAATTACTTAAATGGCCTCATCCATTTACTTAACCTTTGTCACTTATATGCCCATTAAAGTAATTTCACATATCACACATAAAAATATCTTTTTCCATTGACTCTCCATTTGCCTTATGTATATGTTATTTATATTAACATATATACAACATATACATTTTATTTCTTCACATAACTTTCCTTTGCACAAACATATGTACATTAAATTCAAATCAAACAACAATTGTATTAAAACTTCTAGGGCATACATTGGGATATTACATAAGCATCTCACATTGCATTGTTTTTGTCTTGCATTTTCTATTTATTGTCAAAGTGAACAACAGATACTCTATCAAGCAAAGATTAAGCATATATGGAATCAGAGGGCATGGGAGGCCCATTGCTTAAGGAAGATCTAGTCATTTTAAGAAAATTTAAATGCATGCTTGTACAAGGAACCAAATAATACACAAACATCAATCAGAGCCTGCATGTAAAAAATGATTGGTTTGAGCCTACATAGGGTGCAAAACTTCTCCTTTTCAATTATTGTGTTTATGGGTGTACAAAACATTTTTGGACTCACTTTCAATATTTTTCCACATAGGGGGGCAACAAGAGGATATGAGGACCAGCTAAAATAGCTTAATTTTTTTGCAAAAGTGCAAAGTGAAGAATTCATTTAAGAATGGAACAAGTAGAAAATCATAACTCTCAAACGAATGAAGATACAAAAGATAAAAGATGAGAATAAAGGTCCAAAATAAAGATCAGATCAATCCAGCTAGAAGAGCTTAAGTTGAGGCAAGACAAAGGTCCATCCCTAAGAATAAAGAATCAGAATAAAGATCCATTTCTATAAAGGTAAGCATTTTAAAATGGATTTGTTGAAGCATCCAAGCCCCAACCTTTGTTGGTTTTGTTAAAGCATCCCAACGACACAACCTTCAGCCTATATTAGGTTGTTGAAGTATCGTGACAGTTCAATTTTTCTTAATATGTTGAAGTATCTAGGATTGTTTCTAGTGAAATATTAGAGTCACTCAATATCCTACCAAGATATTAGAGTTGCTTGGTAGATTTCATCGGGATATTAGAGTCGCTCGATTGCTATTTTTACTCGCTAAGATATTAGAGTCGTTTGGTGATCTATCGAGATATTAAATTCGGTTGATAGACCCATTGGGATAATAGAGTTGCCCATTGACCCATTGAGATATTATAGTCACTTACTGGTTTCTGTTGCTTAGTCATTTCATCAGGATATTAGAATCGCTGATGAACCTATTTGGATATTAGAGTTGTCCAAATCCATTTTCAAGTCCAAGCACCCAAACCCAAACCCAAACCATTTTTGTAATATCCCAAAGTATACCCTAAAAGTTTTGGAACAATTGTTGTTATATTTGGATTAAATGTAAATGTTTAAATGGAAAGAGAAAAGAGGTAAGGGAAGAGTGTATATGTTGTATATATAGTGATATATACAACATATACAAGTCAAAGAAATGGAAGTCAAAAGAAGTTTAATTAATTATTTTAAATTAATTAAATTAATTAAAAGGAAATTGAATTAGTGGAAGAAGATATTTTATAATATTTTAATATTAAATTGCTTGGTGGAGGTTTAAAGAGGTTGAGGAGATGACTTTGGCTCTTATTATTTTTCTTCTTCTTTTCTTTTCCTTCTTGGCCGACGCCCTCCAAAGCAAGAGAGAAAGAGAGTTTTTGATTTTCCAAGATCAAGATTGAAGGATGTTTCAAGTGATCAAGTTGGAAATTTAAGGAGTTTCATCATTTTTAGTAAGTTTCCTCTTGATTCCTTAGTTTTCTTTTAAGTTGTGTTTGAGTTTGTTGGTTGATTATTGATGGTATGAATATGTTTGATTGTGATGCATTTGAGAGTGTTTGGTTTAATTGATTTTGATTTTGGGGTTGGATTGGAAAGAAGGAGTTAGGTTTGGTGTTGGAAGAGTAAGAGTTGTGTTTATGTTATGATTGTGAATTGATGTATGTATTGAGTTGTTTTAGTGTTTTTGCAAGTTATATTGGTTTATGGGTGTGTTTAATTAAGTTTGTTTGAAGTGGAAATGGTGGAAGTAAGAGGATTGTTGGATGTGTTGTTGTTGCCGGAATCTGGATTTTTGGCCTGACACGCCCATGAGCACGGCCAGGTCTTTAGGCGTGTCAATGGTTCTGTGTTCTTGGATGGGTGACACGATCAGTAACATGCCCATGTTGTTGAATGTGTCATAGCTACTGTGTTGGGGAAGAATTGACATAGCCATGAGCACGCTCATGCTGTTGGACGTGTCAATGTTTCGATGAGATAGAATGTATTACACGTCCAGTGACACGCCCTTGGTTCTGAGGGTGTCAAAGCTTCTGTGTTGTGGAGTTAGGGCACGGTCAGGGACACGCCCGTGTTATTGAGTGTGTCATGTGTAAAGTTTTCCCTAGTTAGTCCTTAGTCTTATTATCTCATGTGTATTTCTAAATAAGTGTGTATTATTCCTTTTGGATTAGGTTGTGAAGAGTTTGAGTTGCCCTAATCCAAGTATTGAAGGATTCTTGGAAGAGGAGTTCAGTGTTGCGTTGAGTTGCTTTTGGAGGTAAGTACAAACCATACATTATGGCATGCATTTACATGACATTGAGATTTAAAATATTTGATGGCAAATGTGTTAAACAATGTATTACATAATTGATGAATTGCTTTAATGTGAATTGAGATATGATGAGATATGAAGCCATTGTTGTTGGCTATGATAATGCAAATGAAATAATTGGGGCATGGTTGCCTATTTGATTATGGAATATGAAATGAGAAATGAATTGAGAAAGAGATTGATAAAGAGATAAACGAAATAATTGCATGCTTAATATGTTATTCAATTTTCAGAGTTCTGAGTTTGGCAGCATGCCTATGAATAGCTGGATAGGTGAAAAGACCGGGTCGTAAGCCGAGTCTAGCTGAAAAATGTGAAATATGATGTTTTTGGGGTGAAAAGACTGGGTCGTAAGCCTCAAAAACAGTAACAGTCTAGCGGGGTTGAGGACCAAGATACTGGGGCCCTTGGGTCTAGCCTGGTTGAGGTCCAAGAGACTGGGTCTGTTACACCATCCATGGATAGATATATATATATATATCGCATACGGGCTTGATGATTGTGATTATGGACCAAAGCAGTAACTCTGAACTTTGAATATCATATTAAATCCTTTTTGGGCCCTTGTTTGTCTTTGTTGGAATGTGACTCATGAATAATAGAATAATTAAATGATATAATGAAAGGTAATGTTATGAAATATGATGTTCTTGTGATTTGTTTATAATGTATGAAAGTATAACATTTGCATTACATTATAGCATGTGGTTATCATGATTTGTACCACTAAGTCGTTGGCTTAGCGCGATTGTGGTTCATCGCGCAGGTGGCAGAGTAGAACCAGAGAGTTCAGCTAGACCGAGTTGAGTTTAGAGCTAGAAGTGTTGATTGTGGGCTTAAAGATCAGAGACGAACTGCCAAACATGTATAAACTTTATGTTTTGTAAACATTGATTTTGTTGTATATATATATGTATATACCGCTACATTTTCCACTGCTTAATAAATAAATATTTTACTTGTTATGTTCCATAATATATATATATATGAAATGTTTTAAATTTTCCTCATATTATTGTAGAAGAGAAAATTTGGGTTGTTTTATATAAATCGTGGCACTCCTATATCTGGTATACGTATAGTACAAATGTAGTAGTATGTAGTGTGCGTATATGGGGTATAGGGGTGTTACATCTGTTTTGGTATCAGAGCCTAGGTTTGAGATTCTCAACCTAAGTAAATTGTAAGAAAAAGAAAATTTTGATTTTAAAATATGGTTTTTGAATAAGATACATGCTTTGGTATTGGCAGTCTCTGATCTTTAATGAGGTATATTCTGCTGTGTCTGCAGATATTGGTAGTGATGGCGTCTCAGTCACGTCAGTCTTTAGAAGGTAGTGCAGAGAGTGTAGCTCCTGAAGAGGGTAGAGATGGAGCTAGGGTTGATAGAGCTGGAGAGGCACCTGTTCCTGTGCCAGAGAGACAAGCTGCTGATGAGGTTCTGCTAGTTTGGCTAAGACATGTGGTAGAATTATTGAGGCAAGCTCCGGTGCAGCAGTCGCCACTACCACCACAGCCACAAGTGCCGGTGAGACATTATGATAAATTAAGGAAGTATGGGGCTGAGGATTTCTTTGGTACTACAGATCCTGCAGTAGCTGAGCAGTGGTTAGATAGAGTGCAGAGGGTATTTATCCATTTGCAAGCTACTCCTGAAGAGAAATTTGATTATGCTAGATCCCTTCTGCAGAAAGATGCTTATGATTGGTGAAAAACAGTTCCTCATGCTATGGATGATCCACCGACTTTGTCTTATAGTGATTTTCTACGGGAGTTTGAGCAGCAATATACTCTAAGAGAGTACAAAGATGTCAAGAAGATGGAATTTCTGAATCTAAAACAAGATAACCGGACAGTGACAGAGTATGAGACAGAGTATATCCGTTTAAGTCATTATGCCGGTGGGATTATTGCAGATGAGATTGACCGGTGTAGGAGATTTGAGAAGGGGTTGAGGCCCTCTATTATGTGCATTGTTGCTGGTTCTCGGTACCATGATTTTTCTCAGTTGGTTGCAGCATCTAGAAGTATTGAGAGAGCACAGGGTATTGCAGCGGCTGCTACTGAGGAGGAGATCAGAGATAGGAGACCCCAGTTTGAGGCAGGGTCTTCATCTATTAAAAGAGGCAGAGGAAGTTTTATTCCGAGGATCAATAGGAGCCAGAGGCTGTATGGTAGGTCAGCTCAGTATCAGAGGCAGAGATCGAGACCTACAGTTTCTGTAGTGAGTGCTCCGACTCCTATGGTTCAGAGATCTACTACACCTACATGTGTCCATTGTGGTAGGATACATGGGGGTGTTTGTTGGAAGATTGGTGGATCAGCTGTGTGTTTCAGATGTGGATCACCTGACCATTTCATCAGAGAATGTCCTGAGATAAAGGAGCATAGGCAAGCAGATTCTACAATTTCTTGACCTAGTGTGAGAGGAGGTCGAAGTGGCAGAAGTTTTAGCAGAGGTGGTTGACCTGGGATAGGTCAGAAAGGAGGCTCTACATCTGGAGGCAGTAGGACAGATGAGGTTGGGTCTTCTCAGAGAGTGTATGTGATATAGAGGCAGCTGGATGCTTCAGTAGTTATTGCGGGTACATTTTCTTTATTTGTGTAACACCCCCATACTCTATATAAGTACTATACATATACCAAGTATACATACAATACGCATATAAAGTATAAGAATGTCACTTTTCGTTTCCAATTAAAAACCTGTATCCAAGTTTAAGCAATATTGCATTAATTTAAAGAGCATTTACAAAAATCATTATTCTTATCAAAAATAAAACATAATTAAAGTCGCACATGTATGCATCACCTTCTAGTTGGTCTCGAGACACTCTTACCCTTCTCGTGGCATAACAGCTGGACTTCCAGATCAACCGCATAACCACCTGCGCGATTACACCACCGCGCTAAGCCCGAGAGCTTAGTAATACAAATAAATATAAAATATATACTTTACATAAAGATCATACCTTATACTTTTAGCATCATGTTTTATTGTTTTCTTACCCTGTTTTCCTTTCTCAAAGCATTCTTCATATATTCCCACTGATCTCATAAATCATACACATATTTACATAGAACATTCACAAAACTATACTTACCATTTCTATCTCATATACATATACATATACATCATTTTAACAAATCACTATTCAATGATCTATCCAAACCTTCATGAGAACAATTCTCACAAATTCCACATTCATAAACATTTTACACATCATACTATATTCTCATAAACTCATATCTCAACAAAACTCCTCAAGCCATATTCATTTTCAATATATCATTACACACATTACCAAATCATACTTCATAACATTATTTTATTCACAAATTTATCAATCATGAACACACTTCCAACAAAAGCAACCATAGATCTCATTACTCATTTAGTTCAACATTTGGATATCACATTAACAACAAAGACAGACTCAGGCCCAAACAAAACACTAACACGCCATTCCATTATCAGAGTTAATGCTTTGGTTTAATCATCACATTTATCATTATCCCAACTAGGCTTCAAGGATTTAGGTTCAACCAAGCTTCAAGGGGAACAAAGCATGCTAAGTATCAACCCAACTTGGCTTCAAGAACCAATCCAACCTAGCTTCAAGGGTTGTAACATCTCAATTAGGCTTCAAGGATTTGACCCAACCAAGCTTCAAGGGGAGTAAAACATGTTAAACTTCAACCCAACTTGGCTTCAAGGATCAAGTCCAACCTAACTTCAAGAGATTGTTACTCATATTAGGCATGCCACCAATAACAAACTCTGAAAATGGAATAACACATTAGCTATACAATTCATTTATCAATTTCATTCTCAATTGAATTATCATAACCAATAACAATGGCTTCACATGTCATTTGAATTATCATTGCCAATCACAATGGCCTCACATGTCATTTGAATTATCATTGCCAATCACAATGGCCTCATATCTCAATTTATGTTATAACCTTTCATTATTCGAGTATACATAATCAATTACTCCATCATATCACTCACATTATACATATAGCATCATTAGTATCACATTTCAAATACATTATTCATATAACACAACACCATTCACAAGACTTACAATGCATAGTACATAACCTTGTTCATATAATATCATATGCATTATCAAATGTAAGTTCAATTCCAATCATTTAAGAACAACAAAAACCAAACACAGTAACTAACACACCCAAGGGACACAGCCAAGCTTGTGGCCGTGTCTCTCAATCCAACATTTCAGTAGCAAACACGGGCACAGGACACGGCCAAGCTTGTGGCCGTATGTCTCAAAACAAATTGGCAGTGACCAACACTGGCATAGAACATGGCCGTGTCTCCTCAAAATCCACCCAACACGGCCAAAATTCCCTTGACTTGGCCGTGTCTCTCATGAATTGGCTGTGTCTCTCCTTGCTTTTGGCCGTTTCACTCATGAACTGAAACCCTAACATACACAAGTCTCCTCTAATTGCACTCAAACTCATCATACACAAAATAGCATGGTTCAAATGAATGGAATCAATGTTCTAAACACAAATTCTACATGTTTATCACAATATTCACCTTATTAAAACACATCCACAAAACATTTAAACACATACTATCTCAAAACCCTAAAACCAACATCCTTCTCCATCTTCCAAAATCAACATCCACCACTTCCAACAACAACACCTCTTTAAACTCTTAACTTAAAACCAAATTTAAAACTTGAAAACACATTACAAACACATCTCATCATCAAATCAACAAACCCTATTTAACTTCAAATACCACTTCAAAAGAATAAAAGAAATCAAAGAAAAGAACTTACCTTAGTTATAAGCTTCTTGGATCATCACTTGATCACTTAATCTTCCTTCAATTTGAGCTTAACTCTTCAAGATCTCCTCTTTGTCTCTTACTTTCCTTTGTCTATGGAGGAGTCGGCCAACAATGGAGAAGAAGAAGAAATCATGAAGAAAACAAAGTCAATTCTTCTTTAAATCTCCACCAATAGTTTTTAACCAAACAATTATCTATATACCCTTATCCATTTAACTAACCTCTTGTCTCTTATATGCCCATATAAGTAATTTCACCTATCACAAATGAAAATATCTTCTTGCATTGACTCTCCCTTGACCAACTTATATGTTATATATATTATCATATAAACAACATATACATTTCTCTCTAAACCCTCTTTTCTTTCCCAAAATACATATACATAAGCATTCACTTTCCAATTCCTTTTTTTCTTTCAAATCAACATATACATTCAATCCCATTTAAAACAACAACAACAACAACATCAACAACAACAACATTCAAAACTTCTAGGGCATATATGGGGATATTACAATTCTCTCCCCCTTAAATAATTTCGTCCTCGAAATTATCCAGCACCACAACAACCCATTTAAAACAAATCACCATTTTAATTTTCATATGAAAACAATCGTATTCTTACACTATAATTTCATCAAATCTCATAACTTCTACTCTCCCCCTTAGAGATACTCATCTTCTCTGAAATTCATAATTCATCATTGTATAGGTATATATATATATATCTTTGCATCTTATTACTTTCTCAACAAAGCAATCAAGATAACTCATAACATCTCTAATGACCTTTATCTTTGTACTAGAGTCACATTATCACTATATCTCTTTAGAGATATTTCCTTAGCTTTAACCTCAAAAATCATTAATTAATATCTTAGCATTGTTTATTCCATTCTTACAATCACTTTCAAAATAAACATTTACCAAACCTCAATGGATAACAATATCCTTACTTTCTTTAGCTTGCTTCTCACTTAATATAATTATTAGTACAATACCTTTAAACTTACTTAACAGATAAACAACATTTCCCTTTTTCTCATCATGAACAAATGATATAATTCAATTTATTTATGTTTATTCATAAGCCAGAATATTACATCATACATATTACTATTTAAATTTTACACTCCCAGTACAACTGTACGTATCAAATCTCAATATTGACTCGCAATTTTAGCGAAATCCAGATCAATCGATCTATCTATCACAATATACTAACATTTAAACCTTATTCGATTCAAACTAACATTTAACTTATCGAAATTTATCATTGGATTTCACACAATATATACATATATATAACCTAATTTCATTAGGTCAAATTTATATTCACATTCTAATCTTTTATATTCATAAATTCAATCAATAAGAATCATGCTTATAAATATACATTTCATTATTTCAATAATTATATTATCATTTCTCATACTCATTCAAAGTTTATCAGTATAGCCAACCACTATGGCTTCATAAACGAACTTTTCCCCAACCAGATCGGTAGTCCAAGTTCGGTTGCCCAACACAATGGGTCCGCATGGTTCTGCAGGAGGCAGACAAGTCCGTTCATTTATCTTTTCACAATTCATTTCTCATAATCAATTAAGCATTCTACCTCAATTATAATTCGTTTCCAACATCATTGCCAACAATCATGGTTTCTCATCATATCAAGATAGTATACACATATATCATCAATTATATTGAACATCTCATTATTCAATCATATCATCTATACATGTTTCAATCATATCATTTCCTTTTATTATTTCTTCACTTCACATATTATTACTATATTTATATAATTATTTTTCTATCACATAATTCATAGCTGAAAACCTTATCACAATTCTCTTCCCTTGCGTTACCTCTCATAATTATAATTAAATTTTTTTTTTCTTAAACATAGAAATTATAAGATATAACTTCACCAATCATATCTTTTAACCATGTTTCTAGAAATATAGTTATCAATCTCACCAAAACTGTACTACAGTTATATCATCTCAGTTCTAAATCTGAAGATAATAAAACTAATCAACTAGTCACACTAACCAAATCATATTACCATAATATATTAACAATCACGCCTGGGGTTTGTAAATCAATATTGTTCTTCTATTATTTGATTTCCAGCCTTTACGATTATAAGGCTAGATTGTATCACAAAAATTATATATATATATTCTCCAAACTTTTATTACACCAAGAGTTAACACATTTTAAATTTCATCTCAAAACAGTTTGCTTTTGATTATTTGATCATCATTAACCTAACTCATGTTCAATAATATTATCTTTAACATTTTCTACGCCAACTTTCAATCATATACAAATCTTACACAAGTTTTATTCATTACTCCATTTCCAATCCATCTTTTCTAAAAAAATTTCAATACATTACTCTTTCCTTACAATTTCTTATTATACATTTATACATAAAATTTTTCTACACACAAATACTTTGAGTTCCAAAACATCTTATGATCGCCTCATTTAGTTATTGCCATAACAATTCCACTGTTCAATATCACCCAAATCCATTCTCATTTTCTATTTTATCACATAATCTATTCTACGAAAATTTAATCTCTATTAGATCCACTACTATATGCAATCTCATTTCTAATACCATTAAACATACAATGGTATAAAATAATAAACATATTATATACACATATTCATAATGTGACTCTCTTCCCACCTTTCTTACATATATTCATTACATTCATGTCGAAAATTCCTTTCACATATCCTTTATATATATACACATAATTATGCAATTTATTAAATTTCTCTTTTGCATATAGTTTATACAAATTTAATATTTATCACTTTCCTTTGACTATTATCATTCTCATTCTTTTAACATAACTTAAGTTATTCATTAACTTCAATAAATATATACACTCTACTTATAATATTATTTCACAAAGATCATAATCACATTTCCAATGTGATATCTCTCTCACATTTATCTTTAAATACCTTTAACATATCTTTCATATTCATTTTCATCCTTTCCAATCAAATTACTTAAAGTAACTCATTTTCATTTGCTCAATTCCTTTTCTTTTCTTTTCTTTTATTTCAAACCAAAATTTCCTACTATCAATCTCATCCCCCAATTCTTAATACTTTCATGTGCACTACTATTCATTTCGTATATCTCATGTATTAAATACATTAAACTATCAATATCTAAATGATCTTTATCCACATTCCATTAAAACTATAGATTTTCAACTTACTAGTTTCCTTAAACTCCAATTTATTCATCTCATTCTCTTAATATCAACTTTAAAACATCTTATATGTATATACCACAAAGCAACATCAAAACATATATGTTTCACCATTACTAAGCTCATTCCAAAACTCTAAATATCACATATTACCATCATTTACATGAGGTTTTACAATATTCAAACATATCACATTGCTAACATTGAAATCACCATGTTTGCATTAAAATAACAATACAACAACACCAATATCTCTTTATACTTAACCAACATCATCTTTTTTTTCCTTTTAAACAAAACCTTAACTTTTCATATCCACACCTTAAATTATCACACTTAATCTATACCAATCAACTCATTCAATAATTCACCGTACTATTTTCATTTAAGTAATATATCTTTCCATATTACCCATCCAACAATATTTCCTCTTTCTAGAAATCCAAACATAAAGTTTATTAGAAAGAGGTTCAAATAGTAGAGGAAAGATTACATACTTTAATCTTAATTTTGTTTTTAACTCATTTCCAACTTTATTCTTCTAGCCATTTCTTTATATGTCAAACACATGTCAATAATCAAACTTTTTACTTATAAATTCCATATCATTCTTTTATATTGCAATCACCTTTCAATTGTCAACATTTCAAAATTTGCTTTCATATAAAACCTCATTTACGCACTATCATCTATCTCATGTAATTCAGATACATCACAAATCACATAATGCCACGTTCGAGACCAACCTAGATGTGAATGCATATTCATGTATCACCAATTGCATTTCAAAACTCTTCCTTTTTAATTCTATTTAAACTCTTCAAAATTTTTTTTTTAATTTCACTTAGGCCGGGAATCTCGAACCTAAGCTCTGATACCAAAATAATTGTAACACCTCTATACTCTATATAAGTACTATACATATACCAAGTATACATACAATACGCATATAAAGTATAAGAATGTCACTTTTCGTTTCCAATTAAAAACCTGTATCCAAGTTTAAGCAATATTGCATTAATTTAAAGAGCATTTACAAAAATCATTATTCTTATAAAAAATAAAACATAATTAAAGTCGCACATGTATGCATCACCTTCTAGTTGGTCTCGAGACACTCTTACCCTTCTCGTGGCATAACAGCTGGACTTCCAGATCAACCGCATAACCACCTGCGCGATTACACCACCGCGCTAAGCCCGAGAGCTTAGTAATACAAATAAATATAAAATATATACTTTACATAAAGATCATACCTTATACTTTTAGCATCATGTTTTATTGTTTTCTTACCCTGTTTTCCTTTCTCAAAGCATTCTTCATATATTCCCACTGATCTCAAAAATCATACACATATTTACATAGAACATTCACAAAACTATACTTACCATTTCTATCTCATATACATATACATATACATCATTTTAACAAATCACTATTCAATGATCTATCCAAACCTTCATGAGAACAATTCTCACAAATTCCACATTCATAAACATTTTACACATCATACTATATTCTCATAAACTCATATCTCAACAAAACTCCTCAAGCCATATTCATTTTCAATATATCATTACACACATTACCAAATCATACTTCATAACATTATTTTATTCACAAATTTATCAATCATGAACACACTTCCAACAAAAGCAACCATAGATCTCATTACTCATTTAGTTCAACATTTGGATATCACATTAACAACAAAGACAGACTCGGGCCCAAACAAAACACTAACATGCCATTCCATTATCAGAGTTAATGCTTTGGTTTAATCATCACATTTATCATTATCCCAACTAGGCTTCAAGGATTTAGGTTCAACCAAGCTTCAAGGGGAACAAAGCATGCTAAGTATCAACCCAACTTGGCTTCAAGAACCAATCCAACCTAGCTTCAAGGGTTGTAACATCTCAATTAGGCTTCAAGGATTTGACCCAACCAAGCTTCAAGGGGAGTAAAACATGTTAAACTTCAACCCAACTTGGCTTCAAGGATCAAGTCCAACCTAACTTCAAGAGATTGTTACTCATATTAGGCATGCCACCAATAACAAACTCTGAAAATGGAATAACACATTAGCTATACAATTCATTTATCAATTTCATTCTCAATTGAATTATCATAACCAATAACAATGGCTTCACATGTCATTTGAATTATCATTGCCAATCACAATGGCCTCACATGTCATTTGAATTATCATTGCCAATCACAATGGCCTCATATCTCAATTTATGTTATAACCTTTCATTATTCGAGTATACATAATCAATTACTCCATCATATCACTCACATTATACATATAGCATCATTAGTATCACATTTCAAATACATTATTCATATAACACATCACCATTCACAAGACTTACAATGCATAGTACATTACCTTGTTCATATAATATCATATGCATTATCAAATGTAAGTTCAATTCCAATCATTTAAGAAGAACAAAAACCAAACACAGTAACCAACACACCCAAGGGACACGGCCAAGCTTGTGGCCGTGTCTCTGAATCCAACATTTCAGTAGCAAACACGGGCACAGGACACGGCCAAGCTTGTGGCCGTGTCTCTCAAAAAAAATTGGCAGTGACCAACACTGGCATAGAACACGGCCGTGTCTCCTCAAAATCCACCCAACACGGCCAAAATTCCCTTGACTTGGCCGTGTCTCTCCTTGCTTTTGGTCGTGTCACTCATGGATTGAAACCCTAACATACACAAGTCTCCTCTAATTGCACTCAAACTCATCATACACAAAATAGCATGGTTCAAATGAATGGAATCAATGTTCTAAACACAAATTCTACATGTTTATCACAATATTCACCTTATTAAAACACATCCACAAAACATTTAAACACATACTATCTCAAAACCCTAAAACCAACATCCTTCTCCATCTTCCAAAATCAACATCCACCACTTCCAACAACAACACCTCTTTAAACTATTAACTTAAAACCAAATTTAAAACTTGAAAAAACATTACAAACACATCTCATCATCAAATCAACAAACCCTAATTAACTTCAAATACCACTTCAAAAGAATAAAAGAAATCAAAGAAAAGAACTTACCTTAGTTATAAGCTTCTTGAATCATCACTTGATCACTTAATCTTCCTTCAATTTGAGCTTAACTCTTCAAGATCTCCTCTTTGTCTCTTACTTTCCTTTGTCTATGGAGGAGCCGGCCAACAATGGAGAAGAAAAAGAAATCATGAAGAAAACAAAGTCAATTCTTCTTTAAATCTCCACCAAGAGTTTTTAACCAAACAATTACCTATATACCCTTATCCATTTAACTAACCTCTTGTCTCTTATATGCCCATATAAGTAATTTCACCTATCACAAATGAAAATATCTTCTTGCATTGACTCTCCCTTGACCAACTTATATGTTATATATATTATCATATAAACAACATATACATTTCTCTCTAAACCCTCTTTTCTTTCCCAAAACACATATACATAAGCATTCACTTTCCAATTCCTTTTTTTCTTTCAAATCAACATATACATTCAATCCCATTTAAAACAACAACAACAACAACATCAACAACAACAACATTCAAAACTTCTAGGGCATATATGGGGATATTACAATTTGGCATTTCAGTTCTTGCTTTGATTGATCCAGGATCTACTCATTCATACATAAGTGCATCTATTTTGCCTATGATTGAATTGCATACTGAGTAGGATTTGATGTCTTGGTGACAAATCCTTTAGGGCATAGTGTGGTTGTTAGCAAGGTGCACCGAGATAGTTAAGTTGTGGTGCAAGGTGAGGAGTTTTTGGGTGATTTGATTGAAATGCCTTTTAAGGAGTATGATTTGATCTTAGGCATGGATTGGTTGTCTAAGCATGGAGTTGTGGTAGACTGTCAAAAGAAGTGTGTTACCCTGAGAACCGGTGATGGTAGAAGTGTGATGGTATCTTGTGAGCAGAAACAACTTGCATCCTTGTTTTTTTTCAGCTGTTGCAGCTAGGAAGTTGATTAGAAAACGGTGTGATGCTTATCTTGCTCATGTTTTGGATACCAGAGTAGTGGGTTCTCAACTTGATAGTATACCCACAGTTGCTGAATTCCCAGATGTGTTTCCTGAGGAGTTGCCAGGGTTACCTCCTGAGAGAGAGGTGGAGTTTGGTATCGAATTGTTGCCTGGTACCACTCCTATCTCTATTACTCCATATCGAATGGCACCTGCTGAGTTGAGAGAGTTGAAGGTGCAGTTGCAGGAGTTATTGGATAAATCCGTGGGGAGCACCTGTTTTGTTTGTAAAGAAGAAGGATGGTACTTTGAGGTTGTGCATCGATTATAGGCAATTGAACAAGGTGACTATTAAGAAGAAGTATCCTTTGCCTAGGATAGATGATCTCTTCGATCAATTGAAGGGAGCAGCAGTTTTCTCTAAGATTGATTTGAGATCAAGGTACCATTAGTTTAGGGTCAGAGAGGAAGATGTTCCTAAGACAGCTTTTCGCACAAGGTATGGGCATTATGAGTTTTTAGTGATGCCTTTTGGATTGACAAATGCACCTGTAGCTTTCATGGATTTGATGAATAGGGTGTTTAGGCCCTATCTAGATCAGTTTGTGGTTGTTTTCATTGATGATATTTTGGTGTATTCACGTAATGAAGAGGATCATGACAAGCATCTGCGGATTGTACTGCAGACTTTGAGAGAGAAGCAATTGTATGCTAAGTTGTCAAAGTGTGAGTTTTGGCTTAATCAAGTAACTTTTCTCGATCATATAGTTTCAGCAGATGGTATAAGAGTTGATCCGAGTAAAGTTGAGGCTATTTTGAATTGGAGTCCACCAAAGTCTGTGACTGAAGTTAGAAGTTTTATGGGTTTGGCAGGCTATTATCGACGCTTTGTGAAAGGTTTTTCTTTGATAGCTACTCCACTCACCAGATTACTTCGAAAGGGAATTAGATTTGTGTGGACAAATTAGTGTCAAGCTAGTTTTGAGTAGTTGAAAGAGATGTTGACTCAAGCTCCTGTTCTTACTTTACCTGTGGAAGATAAACCATATGTGATTTACAGTGATGCTTCACATAATGGTTTAGGTTGTATTTTGATGCAGGAAGGTAGAGTTATAGCTTATGCTTCTCGGTAGTTGAAGCTGCATGAGTTGAATTACCCGATGCATGATTTGGAGTTGGCAGCTATAGTGTTTACATTGAAGATTTGGCGACACTATTTGTATGGAGAGAAGTGTTTCATTTACACAGATCATAAGAGTTTGAAATATTTGGGTGTTCAGAGAGAGCTTAATCTTCGACAGAGACGGTGGTTGGAGTTGATTAAAGACTATGACTGTTTGATTGATTATCATCCTGGTAAGGCAAATGTTGTTGCAGATGCCTTGAGTCGGAAGTCTTTAGCAAGTTTGACTGTTTATTCTCTCTCGTTGCTTGTTGAGTTGAGAGCGTTGCATGTTAGTTTTGAATCATGTGATGATGGTGCATTGTTGGCTCAGTTGCAGTTGAGACCGGTGTTGTTGGATCAGATTAAAGAGGCTCAATTGGCTGATGAGAAAATTTAGAAAGTTGTGTCAAAATGCCAGCAAGGAGAGTGCAGAGATTTTCTTGTGAGAGGTGATGGTAGCCTTTGGTTCAAGGATAGATTGTGTGTTCTTGATGATGCTAAATTGAGAAAGATTGTTTTAGAAGAAGCACATCAGTCAGTTTTTGCTATGCAACCTGGGAGTACTAAGATGTATCATGAATTGAAGCAGCATTACTGGTGGTCAGGTATGGAGAGGGACATAGCAGAGTTTGTATCTAAATGTCTTACTTGTCAGAGGGTGAAGGCCGAGCATCAAGTTCCAACAGGATTGCGTCAACCTTTATCAGTGCCTGAATGGAAATGGGAGAGAGTGACAATGGATTTTTGTGTCTGGTTTGCCATTGACTCAGAAGAAGCATGATGCTATTTGGGTGATTGTTGATCGGTTGACAAAGACAACTCATTTTCTTCCAGTTAGAATGGACTATTCTCTGGAAAAGTTGGCTGAGTTGTATGTCAGTGAAATAGTGAAGTTGCATGGAGTCCCAATTTCTTTAGTATCTGATCAAGATCCTCGGTTTACTTCAAGGTTTTGGAAGAGTTTACATGGTGCTTTGGGTTCTCGATTGCACTTTAGCACTGCTTTTCATCAGCAGATAGATGGGTAGTCAGAAAGAGTGATACAGATTATAGAGGATATGTTGAGAAGCTGTGTCATTGATTTCTCTGGAAGTTGGGACAAATTTTTGCCACTAATGGAATTTGCTTACAACAACAGTCATCAATCCAGTATTGGAATGGCACCTTATGAGGCATTGTATGGTAGAAGATGCAGAATGCCTCTATGTTGGAATGAAGTTGGAGAAGGCAAATTGGTTGGTCCTGATTTGATTAAAGAAACGGAAGAGAAGGTGAAAATAATTCAGGATCGGTTGAAAACAGCTTCAGATCGGCAGAAATCTTATTCAGATTTGAAGAAGAGAGACATAGAGTTTAATGTTGGAGATAAAGTATTTCTGAAAGTGTCTCCTTGGAAGAAGATTTTAAGATTTGGTAGGAAAGGGAAACTAAGTCCTCGTTTTATTAGACCGTATGAGATATTGGAAAGAGTTGGACCATTTGCTTATCAACTTGCTTTGCCACCTGAATTAGATAGAATCTATAATGTCTTCCATGTTTCTATGCTGAGGAGGTACAGATCTGACCCATCTCATGTTCTGTCCGTTGAATCTATTGAAGTGAGTCCAGATCTGACTTTTGAAGAAGAATCAGTTGCTATTTTGGCACATGGAGTGAAAGAGTTAAGATATAAGAAAGTGCCACTTGTGAAAATTCTTTGGAAAAATCATGCAAAGGAAGAGGCAACTTGGGAGAGTGAGCAAGCGATGCGAGATCAGTATCCTCAATTGTTTCAGACATGAGATCAAGTAATTTCGAGGAAGAAATTTCTTTTTAGAGGGGGAGAATTGTAATATCCCAAAGTATACCCTAAAAGTTTTGGAATAATTGTTGTTATATTTGGATTAAATGTAAATGTTTAAATGGAAAGAGAAAAGAGGTAAGGGAAGAGTGTATATGTTGTATATATAGTGATATATACAACATATACAAGTCAAAGAAATGGAAGTCAAAAGAAGATTAATTAATTATTTTAAATTAATTAAATTAATTAAAAGGAAATTGAATTAGTGGAAGAAGATATTTAATAATATTTTAATATTAAATTTCTTTGTGGAGGTTTAAAGAGGTTGAGGAGTTGACTTTGGCTCTTATTGTTTTTCTTCTTCTTTTCTTTTCCTTCTTGGCTGGCGCCCTCCAAAGCAAGAGAGAAAGAGAGTTTTTGATTTTCCAAGATCAAGATTGAAGGATGTTTCAAGTGATCAAGTTGGAAATTTAAGGAGTTTCATCATTTTTGGTAAGTTTCCTCTTGATTCCTTAGTATTCTTTTTAAGTTGTGTTTGAGTTTGTTGTTTGATTATTGATAGTATGAATAAGTTTGATTGTGATGTATTTGAGAGTGTTTGGTTTAATTGATTTTGATTTTGCGGTTGGATTGGAAAGAAGGAGTTAGGTTTGGTGTTGGAAGAGTAAGAGTATGTTATGATTGTGAATTGATGTATGTATTGAGTTGTTTTAGTGTTTTTGCAAGTTATATTGGTTTATGGGTGTGTTTAATTAAGTTTGTTTGAAGTGGAAATGGTGGAAGTAAGAGGTTTGTTGGATGTGTTGTTGTTGTTGCCGGAATCTGGATTTTTGTCCTGACACGCCCATGAGCACGGCCAGGTCTTTAGGCATGTCAATGGTTCTGTGTTCTTGGATGGGTGACACGATCAGTAACACGCCCGTGTTGTTGAATGTGTCGTAGCTACTGTGTTGGGGAAGAATTGAGACAGCCATGAGCATGCTCATGTTGTTGGATGTGTCAATGTTTCTGTGAGACAGAATGTATTACACGTCCAGTGACACGCCCGTGGTTCTGAGCATGTCAAAGCTCTGTGTTGTGGAGTTCGGGCACGGTCAAGGACACGCCCGAGTTATTGAGCATGTCATGTGTAAAGTTTGCCCTAGTTAGTCCTTAGTCTTATTATCTCATGTGTATTTCTAAATAAGTGTGTATTATTCCTTTTGGATTAGGTTGTAAAGAGTTTGAGTTGCCCTAATCCAAGTATTGAAGGATTCTTGGAAGAGGAGTTTAGTGTTGTGTGTGAGTTGCTTTTGGAGGTAAGTACAAACCATACATTATGGCATGCATTTACATGACATTGAGATTTAAAATATTTGATGGCAAATGTGTTAAACAATGTATTACATAATTGATGAATTGCTTTAATGTGAATTGAGATATGATGAGATATGAAGCCATTGTTGTTGGGTATGATAATGCAAATGAAATAATTGGGGCATGGTTGCCTATTTGATTATGGAATATGAAATGAGAAATGAATTGAGAAAGAGATTGATAAAGAGATAAATGAAATAATTGTGTGCTTAATATGTTATTCAATTTTCAGAGTTCTGAGTTTGGCAGCATGCCTATGAATCGCTGGATAGGTGAAAAGACCGGGTCGTAAGTCGAGTCCAGCTGAAAAATGTGAAATATGATGTTTTTGGGGTGAAAAGACTGGGTCGTAAGCCTCAAAAATAGTAACATTCTAGCCGGGTTGAGGACCAAGATACTAGGGTCCTTGGGTCTAGCCGGGTTGAGGTCCAAGAAACTGGGTCTGTTACACTATCCATGGATATATATATATATATATCGCCTACGGGCTTGATAATTGTGATTATGGACCAAAGCAGTAACTCTGAACTTTGAATATCTTATTAAATCCTTTTTTGGCCCTTGTTTGTCTTTGTTGGAATGTGACTCATGAATAATAGAATAATTGAATGATATAATGAAAGGTAATGTTATGATATATGATGTTCTTATGATTTGTTTATAATGTATGAAAGTATGACATTTGCATTACATTATAGCATATGGTTATCATGATTTGTACCACTAAGCCGTTGGCTTAGCACGATTGTGGTTCATCGCGCAGGTAGCAGAGTAGAACCAGAGAGTTCAGCTAGACCGAGTTGAGTTTAGAGCTAGAAGTGTTGATTGTGGACTTAAAGATCAGAGACGAACTGCCAAACATTTATAAACTTTATGTTTTGTAAACATTGATTTTGATGTATATATATATATGTATATACCGCTACATTTTCCGCTGCTTAATAAATAAATATTTTACTTGTTATGTTCCATAATATATATATATATGAAATGTTTTAAATTTTCCTCATATTATTGTAGAAGAGAAAAATTGGGTTGTTTTATATAAATCGTGGCACTCCTGTATCTAGTATACGTATAGTACAGATGAAGTAGTATGTAGTGTGCGTATACGGGGTATAAGGATGTTACAATTTTCGAGTCCAGAACTCAATCCGAGTCAAGAACCCAAACCAATTTGGGTCTAGAAGCCAAACCATTTTTTAGTCCAAAACTCAATTTGGGTCCAAAACTCAAGCCAACCTCAGGTCCAGAATCTAAAATAGTTTCGGGACTGAAACCCAAACCAATTCTCAGGTCTAAAATCCAAACCAACTAGGTCTGGAATTAGAACCAACCTGATATTTCTAAATTAAATTACTTTTTACTCTCTAAATAAATTCAAGATCATTTAAGTAAGGGGCAAGACTGTAGGCCCTTAATTTTGGTGTCGGTCCAAATATTATTTTCATTTGAAGGTTGGAACAAGTTTGAGTCTAATAACAAAGTCCAAACTAAATAAGTTTAATTATTTAATATTTGAATCAGTTTGATTCAGTTTAAATGGGGCAAATGCGATTAAAATATTATTTGGTCCAATTAGTTTGGTTTTGAAATAAGCAATTGGCCATTTGACTGTGGCACATGCCAATTCGACATGAGCAAGCACATGTCTAATTGGCTCATAGTTCATGTCGAATTGGCCCATGCCAATTCGACATGAGCAATTGCTCATGCCAAATTGGCATGTGCCAACTCAACATGGGCTTGCATAGCTTAGGTTTGCATGGTTTCCCCGCCCGGCCTCTCTGAAGTCAAGAAGGACTGGCCACTCTGAAGTCAAGAGGGATTATTGAAGATGCCCTAATATTGCTTATAAGCAAATAAATAAACCTTATTAGCAATAAGCAAACCGAAATCAACACACAACAATTGTCCCAACAATTGTTTGACTCAACCAATATTATAATTGAATCAAGCAGACCCAAAGCTCGGCTCAATTATTCAACTTTGGTGGAGTCTTCAAATGTAGGTTTAGTTTTCTAAATTCGATTTACTTATCTAATATTTACAATTCTCCTTTAAAACATCATCAAATAGTTTAAGTATTAAGAATTTTGTTTCATCTAGTGGCTTATTTAACCAATATTTATTTGTTTTAGATTTACGGTGTGCTTGTTCATCAAGTAGCAATTTATATATGTCGTGCATGTATTTATCCAAATTAATATAGCGGCTATAAGTTTGTGCATGCAATACCTAAATTTTAGGAATCAAATCCTATTTGTATGTTTTCCAAATAAAGCCATTAAAACACTAAAACCCTAATGTCACCATTAAAACCCTAATATCAACACTAAAACCCTAGACTTCCATTTGAAACACTAATTCCCAAATAAAACCCTAAGACCCTAATTTCTAAACTAAAACCCTTATTTCCAAATAAAACCCTAATTTCAAAACCAAAACCTAATTTCCAAATTAAAACCCTAAAACCCTAATTTTCAAACCAAAATCCTAATTTCCAAATTAAAACCCTAAAATCCTAAATTTTAAACCAAAACCCAAGTTTTCCATCCAAAACCCTAATTTTGAATTTAAAATCCTAACACCATGTTTAAAATCCTATAAGCCTAATTTAATATGTAAGCCCTAATTTTGTGTATTTAATACTTTATTTAAGATTAAAACTTTGATTTAATTATTTGGTTTATTATTATGCGCTTGTGATGGATGATTTACTCTTATTTTATTCATGATGAATGAATGCTTTTATTATTTTATTTTGAGTTTAGCATGTAAGAGGTATGTTTCCACTTAGTGGGTACCTCATTTGTTAAAGTTCAATATAATTTAATTTATTTTAAGTTTTGGGATCAATGTAAAGGACATGTTTCCACAAATGGTGGGTGTCCTATTTTATTTAGTTTCAGACATTGGACATTATTGTAAGGGCATGTTTCCATCTTGTATGGATGCCAAATTTTATTTGTTTGTTTGTTTGGACCTTCTTTGATTTTAATACAATGAATGTTTATTTATTTTAAATTATATATAGTATGGATGAAATTTTATTAAGTTAAGAATTTAACAATATTTAGACCTGAAAAGAAGGCCTGTTGCAATTAACCGCGAGCTATAGGGTTGCTGGGCCATTCTCACCTTCCCCATGCGTACCCAACTTTTTGAACCTAATAGGGGGTTGGGGATTCCTTATGAATCAAGTCATCCACCCATTTATAATTTTTACGCCTCGTCTCGGGGACTCCATTTTTTTCGGATTTAGGCTCGTGTTCTCTAAGGCCTTGAGCCTAAGAGTGCCGAAGTCAGAAGAACCATTCCGCCGGGAGTAGGGTGAAAATCGCCGCTCACACTTAGGTCTCCATAGCAAGTATATATCAAAAGGTACAAAGATATGAGTGGTTATGTAGTTTTTAATCTCTACACCTTGGATGAAAGTATGGTATCAGTAGCACAAAGACAACACGGGTTACACAGGACATCCTAACTCACGCACATAATCCAATCTAAGTGATGCAATGGATAATATCATAATAAGAAAGAATAAAATAATATAAAGACAAATACAATCAACTTCTCTTATCTCCAGTGGAGTCATTAATGTTAATGGAGATTTTTGCCCCTATTCCCATGTGGAATGGTTCTTACGACTTAGGCACTGTTAGGCTCAGGGCCTTAGAGAACACATGCCTAAAACTGGAGAAAAAGAAGTCTCCACTCGGACAGCCAGGAAAATATGAAGTGGTGGATGACCTGATTCTTAAGAAATCCCCAACCCCCTATTGGGTTCGAAAAGTTGGGTACACATGAGGGAATGTGAGAATGACCTAGCACCTCCATAGCGCCTGGTTCCTTGGAGCTGGCCTTCTTTTTAGGTCTAAATATTATTAAATTCTAAACTTATTAAAATACCATCCATACTACATGCAATTTAAAATAAATAAACAATCATTGCATTAAAATCAAAGAAGGTCCAAACAAACAAATAAAAATGAGCATCCATACAAGATGGAAACATGCCCTTACAACAATGTCCAATGTCTAAAACTAAATAAAATAGGACACCCACCACTTAGTGGAAACATGCCCTTTTCACTAATCCCAAAACTTAAAATAAATTAAATTACATTTATCTTAACAAATGAGGTACCCACAAAGTGGAAACATACCTCTTACATCCCTAAAGTTTAAATAATTAATTAAATATAATTGAACCACTGAAACATTCATCATAGGCAAAATAACAATAAATCATTCATCATAAGCACATAATAATGGATCAAATAATTAAATCTAAGTTTTAATCTTACATAAAGCATAAGATATACAAAATTAGGATTTATTGGTATGGATTAGGATTTTTAGGGTTTTAAAAAAACAAATTAGGGTTTTGGTATAACAATTAGGGTTTTAGGAAATAAACTAGATTTCTTATATCAAAACATAAAAAATTCAGGGTTAGAACATGTTATTTAAATCTAAACCTAATGGATTAGGGTTTTGAATCAATTTAAATCATATTATTAGGGTTTTGCATGAACTATACGTAAGGTTCTCTTTATATTGAAATTAATATCGTTAATGGTTAGGCTACTGAATGTTCTAACAGGTTATGTGCAAAGATGATGATTATTTAAAAGCTTTACAAAATTATTGCAAGTTAAACTAACTTACTGGTGATGATATTCGAAAGTAAAATAGCTAATGGATTAAATAATTAAAGCAGTAAGCGTTAGAGATGATGATCAAGGATAATCTCTATTAATCTTAAATGAATTAAACATGAAAATGTACCTTCGTTTGTTGGCTCCACCTATATTATTCTATTAAACAAAACTCCTTTAAGATACTACCTGGTTGAGTGGTTGCAATCTAGAGATAATTGCTACTTTCAGCTATAGCCTCTTCCTTCATTGTTGTTTGCTTTTGATTTCTGTGTATTAATAACTGTGGCTGCTAATCACTCAAGCTCTCTCTCTGGCTTTAATTGCTAGGTTAATTGTGGTTTATATTTCTTAATTACCAATGCCTTTCTCGGCTTTATTACCGTCTATTTATAATGTGTCAATTAAGGTTAATGGTTCTGAAATTTTACTAATTAAATACAATTAGGATTTCTAAACGAACTAAATTCCTTCAGAATTAGGGTTCATGTCTATTTAGAGTGTCCAAATCGACATGAATTCAGCTTATGTTGATTTAGACCAACTTCGACTCAAACTAAATCCAAACTTCTTAATTTTTGGACTGAACCTTTTTCATAAATTGAATTTTGGCTTTTAATATTTGGACTAGTTTAATTCAAGCCTTCAAATTATGTTTAGGCTCATTAAAAATTATAATAGACTAGGTTAAGCCTTTAAAATTTAATTCGGCCAAAATTTAAGGGTCGACACCCTAAAGACTAAATCCTATGTAGTTAGCCTAGTAACTTTCCTTATATTTGACCAAATTAATTATTTTTTGACTATGGTTAACATGTCTTAGTTGAATTATGGCCCATTCATTTGTCCTTTTCTAATATTAGCAAATTATGGTATACGCCCAAAAATATTTTTGTGGTTCAAAAGTTTTTTTAAGCCCAAAGTTGAAAATCATTTATGCTTCAAAAGTTTTTTAATCCTAAAGCCTAAAATTATTCTCAAAACTTTTTTGAAATCTTTTCAAAAAAAAAAAAACTTGGTCAACAATTGCTTTCTTGAAGGCCAAAATTTTGAAGCAAACTATTTTATAATGGTGTGAGCGGAGATTTTTGTCCCCACTCCCGGTGGAATGGTTCTTGCAACTTCAGCACTATTAGGCTCGGGGACTAAACCCGGAGAAAATGGAGTCACTACCAAGATAGGCCAGGAAAGAAGTAGAAAGGGGGGATGACTCGATTCCTAAGGAATCCCCAACCCCCTATTGGGTTTAAAAAGTTGGGTGCGCATTGAGAATGTGAGAATGACCTAGCACCCCCATAGTGTCTGGTTCATTGGAACCGGCCTTCTTTTCAGGTCTAAATATTATAAGATTCTTAAATTATTATAGTATCATTCATATTACATGCAATTTAATGGAATAAATCATTCATCATTTTATTGAAATAAAATAAATAGAATAGGCACCCATCCAAGGATGGAAACATGCCCTTACAAAGTTCAAAGTCCAAAAAATACAAATAAATAAGTTGGACACCCACCGATTGGTGGAAACGTGTCCTTTAAAAGATAAATTAATTACATAATCAAAACCAAGGCACTCACAAAATGGAAACATGCCTTTTAGAACATTAAAACCCAAGTGAGTAAACATAATTCAATTAATTAATATGAGCAATAAGACAATCAACATACATCATCCACCATAAGGCATACAATAATAAATTGAAAAATCAAATCAAGGGTTTTACCTTAAATTAAATATTAAATATGTGAGATTAGGATTATTTGGTTTTAGTTGTGCAAAATAAGGCATTAGCAATAAAACTAGGGTTTAAGATATAAAATTAGCGTTTTAGGGTAAAAATTAAGGTTTAAGGATTTTGAACATGCAAATTGGGACTAACATATGAAGGTTAGGGTTTAGAGCACAATTCATAAGCTTGATATGCAAACTAGACTAAAATATGTCAACTAGGGTTAAGCCTGAAGAATTAGGGCTTTAGACTTACAAAATTAGGATTTCTAGGGCTTTATAGTTTTAAAAACAAGATCAAAGTTTAATATAGAATTTTGCTATTGCCTGAAGCTAACAATCTTATTACTACTAGAGGAAACAAGCATTAAGATAGCCACTGTCTAATAATATTATTTTTTAGGATAGAAGTTGCTACTAGAAATTTAAAGAACTATAAATTGTTGGATGAAATAATGATAAACGTACCTACTGTAGGTTTAAATGAGTTAAACATTGAAATCAAACCTTCATTTTTTGGATCCACCAAATTAAAAGTGTTGAACCAAGCTACATGCCTTATTGTTTGAATCAACTTTGACTCTGATTGAGCAAAGCAAACTAAAGACAATTGCTTCTACCTCCTAGGTTGTTGTGTTGATTTGGTTGTATGTTTTGCTTTCTCTCTTCATTCTATCTGTTAATCCTTTTGGACCTGTATTTATATCCCACAATTAGGTTATACAGACTCCACAATTCTTAATTTTCAAAAACTCTCTTTGCTAATCCGATTACAATTAGAAAATGAAGCTGATTCAAACTAAATCCGGACACAATTAAGCCTAAAAATCTTAATTAAAACCTAGATTTAAGTTAGCCAATTCGTAGACCCTTAACTTTTGATCCAGTCCAGTCCAAAGATTTTAAAACAGTCCAAAATAATTTTTGTGCTATATATCGTTTATTTTAATATTTATTATATGTTTTGATAATATAATATTTATTTTACTTATTATTTATTTTATTTATTATTTATTTATAATATTTATTTTAATAAAATATTTATTTATTTTAATAAAATATTTATTTATTTAATTTTAAATATATATATATAAATAAATAATATATATAAATAAAAAATCAAAGATGGCAAAATTGGCGATGATTGTGGCAAATGCGACGAATTGGCTTGGGCCAATTTGCTGTAGGTTTTATAGAGTACCACCACCGGCAACCTTCATGATTAGAGAAGGTTTACATGAAAGTTTTTTTATGTCTTCTTTCCAAGATATGGATGGAGAAGCAAGCAATGAAGAAGTGGTGTTTTGCAAAATGGAACAAGCTACTGTTGGAAAAAGAAATAGCAATCTGCATTGTGAATGAGTTGTAGGATTCAAGCGATAGTGATGATGATCTTGAACCCAAGAAGGAGGGATGGACCTGGTCTGAGCCTGAAGAAGATGAAGTGATAAACACCAGATCTGGTAAGCCTTATGCAAGGCCACCGCCCAAGGAAGTAGAAGCTAATAAAGGAAAGTAAGTTGAAATTAGGAATGAAGAAGAGCAAGATGACACTGTGCTTAAGCACTTGAAAAGAACCCAAGCAAGTGTTATCATTTGGGACCGGTTGGCCACTTCTAAGAAGCACCGTGAAACTATGGCCAAGGCCTTGGCTAGCATGTCAATTATCACCTCTATAACATCAGAGGAGCTGGTTAACTTCATGAAAGTTGAAGGAGTGATGAAATGTTAAGATATTCAAAGGAAGAGCAAAGTTGATGTGGGAATGTATCAATCTCGGATGTGGATTTACCGAAAGAGGGGAGAGATCACATCCGCCCTCTCTTTATCAAAGTATAAGTCAAAGGAAAAAGGACCCCATGTGTGATGGTTGATGATGGGTCCGCCATAAATGTTTGCGCACTTAAAATCTTGCCGAAGCTAGCCATGTCAACAAGAGATCTAAGTCCAACCGAGGTAACCATTAGGGCTTACGACAATACTAAAAGGCACATCGAAGGAACTTTCAAAGCTATTGTTGAGGTTGGTCCAATTGAGTCTATGGTAGAATTTGTGGTTTTGGACATACCCATTACTTTTTCTCTGCTTTTGGGATGACCATGGTTTCATCCTCTTAGTGGAGTTCCTTCCACCCTTCATCAAAAGATCAAGTTCCCTAACGAAGATGAGATGGTGGTCAATGCTCTAATGATTGAGAGGCTTCTCAATGGTTTCTAAGTAGCTGCAATTTTTGATAATGAAGTAGTGGACTCCAAGGTCTTGAACATGATGAAGAACATGAGCTACCTTCCTAGTGCTGGTCTTGGAAAGGGCAAAGCCGGTATGTCAAAGCTTCTAGATTTCAAGACTCAAACTTCCAAGAAATGGTTAGGGTATAAAGAAACTAGTAAAGTTGTTCGGCCAAAGAAGAATGAGAAGATGAGCTTCCCACCACTTGAAGAGACCTTTGTCAAAGCTCCAAACATGGTACCACTCCAAGAAAAGCCCGAGCCAATCATGTTAATGGGAAAGTTGATCCCTGGTTTTGAGATTTTTGCTGATGTGGCCAAACTGGTGGAACAAGTGAAGAAAGAGCTCACTCTGCTAGCCGACAAGGAGCCCAATCCGAAAGGAAAGAAGGAAGCCGAAAAGACCCCAGAGGAGATTGCTGCCCTGATTGAAGAGAAGTTTGAAGATGTTTTACTTTATGATTTTGAGAACAATGATTTTGATTTTGATTTTAATTTGTCTGCTTTGTATGAGGATGATGATGTTTTCTTTTCCAAAATGAATGCAATAAAGTCTGATTTTGCTTACCTATGTGATGTTTCTCCTGATGGTTGCATACATTCAAATAGTGGTTATATGAGCATCTTTAATATTAACTCTGTTGGTCCACAATCATTAAATTTGGGAACAACAAAAATTCCTAAAAATATTAGCATAGCATCCGACCTTACTCCTTATAAGAGAGAGAGATTTGAAAAAATATTTAAAAAATATGAAGAAGTTTTTGCTTGGTCTTTTGAGAATATGCTTGGGATAGATCGAGATATAGCTGAGCATCTGATTCCTACCTACACTCACATGAAACCTATTAAACAAAAGATTAGACGGTTAAGACTGGAATGGGCTAAATTGGTTAAAGAAGTGGTCACTAAACAAATACAAGTAAAGTTCCTTGAAGTGATAGATAATCTAGATTGGCTAGCCAACATAGTACCCATGCCAAAAAATGATGGAAGAATTAGGGTCTGTGTAGACTATTGAGACTTGAACAAAGCTTCCCCTAAAGATGATTTTTCTTTACCCCATATAGATGTCCTCATTGATAGTGCAGCATCTAGCGTACTACACTCATTTGTAGATGGATTTTTCGGATACAACCAAGTGTTAATGGCCCAAGAGGATAAAGCCAAAACTGCCTTCATTACTACATAGGTTATATTCTATTATAGGGTGATGTCGTTTGGGTTGAAAAATGCTGGAGCAACCTATCAAAGGATGGCTACCACTTTCTTTCATGTTATGATTCACAAAGAAGTCAAAGTATATGTTGATGATATGATGGTAAAGTCAGATACAAGGGAGCAGCACTTCTAAAACTTAGAATTATTCTTTGAGAGAGTAGTGAAGTATAAGCTAATGTTAACCCCAAAAAGTATGTATTTGGGGTTACTTCAGGCATGTTGTTGGGACATGTGATTGGTCTAAATGGCATTGAGATTGACCCTGACAAGGTTAAGGTGATCATGGATATGCCAGCCCCTAAGATAGAGAGAGAAGTTCAGGGGGTTTATTGGCAGGTTATAGTACATTAGCAGGTTCATAGCAAAACTCACCACAATCTGTGAATCTGTCTTCAAATTACTTAAAAAGAATCAACAAGTCAAATGGAATGAAGAATGTCAAAAGGCGTTTGAACATATAAAGGAGTATCTATTAAATCCACCTGTCTTGAAACCACCTAAACTCAGTAAACCTTTATTACTATACTTAACAGTAGAAGAAGAATCAATAGGAGCCATGCTAGCCCAAGCATATGAGTCGGGGGTTGAGCACGCAGTCTATTATTTGAGTAGAAAGCTCCTACCCTATGAGATTAAGTATAGTATCATTGAAAAACATGTATTACTGTAGTTTTGTTTTCTAAGAAATCGTGGCATTACTTTCAATCTTATAGTGTGCAAGCAATTTTCAGGTTGGATCCAGTGAAGTACTTAAGGGAGACACCCTCTTTAATCGGGAAATATGGTTGATGGTTGATAATTTTAGAAGAATTTGAGATTGAGTATGTAACTAGAAAAATAATCAAAGGTAGAGCGGTGGCAGAATTCCTGGCCCAACAACCATTGTCGGACAGTGAAAAGGTAGTCTTGGAGTTTCCTGATGAGCATTTAGAGGCCATAAAAGTATAAGGATGGAAGATGTATTTTGATGGAGCAGTGACTAGGAAAGGAGTAGGTTTGGGAGTCATACTAGAATCACCCGAAGGAAAGCTTATCCCTTTAGCAAAGAAGTTGAAGTTCAAGGCAACAAATAATATGGTAGAATATGAACCATGTATTTCTGGATTTGAAACCCTAATGATTATGAAGGTGGATAAGGTGCAAGCCTTTAGCGATTCATTGCTAGTAGTATCCTAAGTAAATGGATAGTGGGAGTTAAAAGAAGAGAAGCTAAAATCATACCTCCATCACTTGACCCTAATGAAAAAGAATTTTAAGGAGTACATGTTTATACACCTACCAGGAGAAGAAAACCAGATGGCTGATGCTCTAGCCACATTGGCTACGGTATGGGAAAGTCCTGTCAATTTATTCCATAAGCCTATGATTTTGACCAGTTCATCAACTCCTTGCTATGAATATAAGACAATCATGGAAACTATAACGGACCATGATGCATGGTGTGACACTATAAGACAATTTTTGGAGGATAAGGAATACCCGTTAGGGGCAACAAAGAAAGAAAGAAGAGCCATAATATAACACCCATATACTCTATATAAGTACTGTACATATACCCCATATACATACAATACGTATATAAAATATAAGGATATCACATTTCAATATTGTTTAAATCCCTTACCTTAGTTCCATATCAATTATATATTTTTAATAAAAGAATATTTACAAAACCATTATACTTTTGATTAAATTACATATATATAAATTTACATTGTCTTTTACGAAATTCACTTATGTACATATACATTTTTTTGAAAATACAACATAATAAAATTGTACATGTATGCACCACCTTCTAGTTGGTTTTGAAATACTCTTACTCTTCTCATGGCACAACTGTTTGACTCCCAGATCAACCATCTACTCACCTTTGCTATTTACACAACCGCGCTAAGCTTGAAATCTTAGTAGTACATTTAAATAGCATATATATACATTATAGAAAATTATAGTCACATTACTAACATAATTTATCATCATATTCTTATCATGTTTTTTTTTTCATTTTCAATGCACTTTTCATATCTCATAATTTATATATATCTTTAACATAAGCCACAATTCGATGGCTTATCATAATATTCATGGAACAATACACACAATTTCCACACCCATATACATATTACACATCACATTATATTTCCATAATCTCATTTTCAATATCAAGACTTAGCTCTTCTTAAGTCTTTCAACAATTCATTTCTCATCATTTAGCATATTTTCTTAAGCCACATTCCTTTTTCAGTAATTTGCATATGTATTGTGATCATATCATTCCATGATCACCATCATATATCTCATAACATTATATCTTAATATATTGCTCAATTATTTCATAAATCATAATTCACATAAAAACAAACACAAGCATGGGCCTAACGGATCTAATATGCTATTCAAATCTCAGAGTTACTGTTTTGGTTCAAATTGACACCATGTGTCTAGCCACAAAAGCAAATTATATCACAATGAGGATAATCTCGTATGTAACATCCCAACTAGGCTTCAAGAACTAGGCCCAACCCATCTTTAAGGGACTGCTACATCATGTAACATCCCAACTAGGCTTTAAGGACCAAGCCCAACCCAGCTTCAAGGGACTGGTACGTCTTAGGCATGCCGCCAAACATAGAACTCTAAAAATTGAATAGCATACTAGGAGCACAATTCTTTTATAATTCCATTATCAATATCTTTCTCATTTTCTTATGATCAAGCTGGGCACAATGCTTCAATTATCTAATTTAAATCAATATCGCCATCACCAATGGCTTTACAAAATATCTTTAATGTATACATAACAAACTGCATTTCCCAAACATTTTGGGTTATTATCATATCTTGCACATAGTTCACATTACATATAATGCATTTATGACATTATACAAATCATAGCATATTACTCATGCACAAACAATGTAGTAAGTAACTAAACACATTTTCCAGCCAAAATGTGTTAAGTCCAAATGGCATACAAATATAATCAATTATTCAAAGTTTGTACTTACCTTAGGAAACACTGGGGTTGGGGAAACTACTCTCTCTCAATGCCTATACCAAATGTGATCATAAACAACTATTTAATATCACATTCTAAGGCATTCTTAACATCAAATCATTTAAATATGAATTACAAATGAAAAACAATGAAAAGAGTCATTCTCAAGTGACACGCCCAACAACACAGGCGTGTTAATGACCGTGTCATTAACCCATTCATATAGAAGCATTGACACATCCAGTAACATGAGCGTGTCACTGCCTGTGTTATTCATTCTACCTCATAGAAACTTTGACACATCCAACAACACGGGCATGTTATGGCCGTGTCAATTATCTTATCCCACAGTAGCTACTACACGCCCAGAGACATGACCATGTTAATGGTCGTGTCATTTATGCTAAACTCAGCATCATTGACACGCCCAATGACATGGTCGTGTCACTAGCCATGTCAGGTAAAATTTTTTCATTTTGAACTCTCAACCATATGAACAAAATTATTCCAAACTCAATACTACAACACCCTTAATCATCATCTTAGTTTATATTCATAATTCATCCATCAATTTAACACTTATATACTTCAATATTTCATTATAATCACATTATTCAATTAATCATCACTTTCTCTCACTAACCATATCACATATATACTCAAAATCTATAAAAATCAGCTCAAGAAAAAGAGCACTTACTTGAATTCTTTGCCAAATCTTCAATATCCACCTTCAAATCTCTTAAAACTCTTATGAATTTGGTGTGTATATGAACAAAATCAAACTCTTCTCTCTCTCTCTCTCTCAATTCTCACGTTCAAAGAGGAAGAAGAAGAAGAAGAAGAAGAAAGAAAGCTCTCTTTAAATTTTCATCCTTATCTTATATATATATATATAATAATATAATTATTTTCCACCTAAATTTTTCCACCAAAAATATGTTTCCTTCTTTTGACTTTCATTTCTTCTCTCTCTTGTCATTATTATCTTTATTATCATCATTATTATTATTATTATTATTATTAATTATTTAAAATTAACTTTTCCTACACCAATGTATACATCATGTATATGTGGTGTATATGTTGATATATGTATACGTCTTATATATTGTATTTATATTTCCCATATATTTCAAATACATAATATATATATATAACATCCTTCATACACATCTATCTTATTATATGTTCTTTACCTATTTCACCAATATACTCTCTCATAACTACTATTCCAAAGTACAACAAAAATTGGGGTATTACACATAAGGCGATGGTCCTTATAATACATCACCTTTCGTGAAGAATTGTATTGAATATGGCCTGATGGGGTGCACTTGAGATGCTTGAGGAAGCCTGAAGTTGAGTATATCATTTCAAAAATACACGCAGGAAGTTGTGGTCCACAGATGAGTGGTTTAGCCCTAGTTATGAAGATAATTCGACAAGATTACTACTGGTTGACCATGGAGAGAGATTGTATTGAATTTGTGAAGAAGTTCCAACAATGTCAGATGTATGGTAATTTGAATCACATGCCTCCTAAAGAATTACACTCTGTGTCTTCACCCTAGCCCTTCTCAACTTGGGGGAATGACATTATAGGAGAGATACATCTGACAGCTTCGAATGGTCACCGTTTCATTATAGTAGCAGTTGATTATTTTTCAAAGTAGGTTGAGGCTGAATCTTTCAACAAGCTAGGGGCAAGGCACATGGCTAGATTTATTGAAAAGAATCTCATCTACAGGTATAGGGTCCTGCACAGTGTGATATCAGATAATGGGGTACAATTTCAAGGAGCAGTTAGGGACTAATTCTTTAAATACCAAATCCATCATCACCGATCCTCCCCTTATAGGCTGAAGGCTAATACCCAGTTCATTGGAACCGGTCTCCTTTTCAATTCTTAATATTATGAAGTTCTTAAATATAATGATATTATCCATACTACATGCAATAATTAAGAACAAATAAGTACTTTATTAAAATCACAACAACGTTCAAACAAAACCAACAAAGAGGCACCCATCCATGGATGGAAACATGCCTTTACTGTAATATCCCAAAGTACACCCTAATAGTTTTGGAATTTTTGTTATAATTGGATTTAATGTATATGTGTAATTGGAAAGAGAAAGAAGTGAAGAGAGTGTATATGTTGTATATATGGAAATATATATACAACATATACACAAGTCAAAGGGAGTTATAGTCAAAGAAGATATTTATTTATTTTTGAATTAATGAAATTAATTAAAAGAATATTAAGTGAGTGGAAGAGATTAAATGGAATATTTTAATATTAAATGCTTGGAGGAGAGGGTTTTGAGGAGAGAGAAGGTTGAGTGTTTGACTTTGTTTTCTTTCTTTTCTTCTTTCTTTCGTTCTTCTTCGTGGCCATTGTCTTTCCTTTTCTTTTCTTTGTTTTGGCCGGCACTTAATAGCAAGAGAGCAAGAGAGAGATTTGATCTTCCAAACTCAATATTGAAGGAAGATTCAAGTGATTAAGTTGGAATTTTGTGAAGTTTCATCAACTTTGGTAAGTTTTCTCTTGATTTCTTTTGTTTTAGTTGAAGTTGTGATTGAGTTTGTGAGTTGAGATTGTGGTTGATATGTGTTTGTTTGATTGTGGTGTGTTTGAGGGTGTTGGTTCAATTGATTTTGGATTTTTGGGGTTGGATTGAAGGAAAGAATAAGTTTGTTGGAAGAGAAAGTGTTGTGGTTGTGTTTTCAGTTTGTGGTGATGATTATGATTTGTGTTTGATGTATGTTTTGTATTGTTTTGGTGTTTTTGCAAGTTATTATGGTTTTTGGGTGTGTTTAGTTAAGTTTGTTTGAAGTGGAAGATGGTGGAAGTAAATGGTTTGTTGGATGTAGTGTTGATGTTGCCGGAATCTGTATTTTTGGCCTGACACGCCCATGAGCACGTCCAAGACTTTGGGCGTGTCAATGGTTATGTGTTGCAGTAGCATTTACACATCCAGTGACACGCCCATGTCACTGAGCATGTCATAGCTACTGTGTGGGTGAAGGATTGACACGGCCATGAACACGCCCGTGTTGTTTGACGTGTCAATATTTCTGTGAGACAGAATGTATTACACGTTCAGTGACACGCCAGTGGTTCTGAGCTTGTCAAAGCTTCTGTGTTGTGGAGTTAGGGCACGGTCCGGGACACGCCCGTGCTATTGAGCGTGTCATGTTTAGAGTTGCCCTAGTTGGTTCTTAGCTTTATTATCTTATATGTATTTCTAAGTGAGTGTGTATGATTACCTTTGATTTAGGTTGTGAAGAAGTTGAATTGCCCTAACCTAAGTGTTGAGGATTCTTGAAGGAGGAAGTGTATAGATTGGTGTGAGTTGGTTTTGAGGTAAGTACAAATTACATGGTTGCATACATTTACATGATTTTGATACTTAACATATTTGGTTGTACATATGTTAAGTAATTGATCACATTGTTAATACATTTGATGAATGTTATGATTCGTATAATGTGAATGATTGATGAGCATTTAAAATGTATGTTAATGCAATTGGTTATGTACATTTGAATGATGAATTGAGATATAATAAGTTGTGAAGCCAATGTGATTGGTTATGATGATTCAAATGAAATAAGTGGGGCATGTTTGCCTAGATGATGATATTCAATGCAATTAATTATGTATACTCTATTGATGAGATGAGGAGCCATGGTTGTTGGCTATAATGATAATGATGCAAATGAGATGATTGTGGCATGGTTGCCTAAGTGATGATGAGAAAATGAGAATGAAATTGATAATGAAATAATGAATGAATTGTGTGTCTAATGTGTTATTCCATTTTCAGAGTTTTGTTGTTGGTGGCATGCCTATAGTAACAATCTCTTGAAGTTAGGTTGGGCTTGATCCTTGAAGCCAAGTTGGGTTAAGTTTAGCATGCTTAACTCCCCTTGAAGCTTGGTTGGGTCTAGTCCTTGAAGCCTAATTGAGATGTTACAACCCTTGAAGCTAGGTTGGGTTTGGTTCTTGAAGCCAAGTTGGGTTGATACTTAGCATGCTTTGTTCCCCTTGAAGCTTGGTTGAACCTAAATCCTTAAAGCCTAGTTGGGATAATGATAATGATAAATGTGATAATTGAACCAAAACATTAACTTTGAAAGTTGAATGGCATATTAGTGTCTTTTGGGCCCATGCTTGTCTTTGTTTAAATGAAATTCATGAATGGTGAAACAAATGAATAATGAAACTATGAAGATACAACATGATATGTAATATGTTTATGGATGTGGAAAATTGTGAGTATTACCTCATGAATGTTTTGATAAGTTATTGAATAATGTAAGGTTGTGAAATATAATATTATTTTGAATTATATTTGAAACTTGATTGTATGACATTGGACAATGAAGCATAGTATTACTATAATTTGTACCACTAAGTCGTTGGCTTAGCGCGAGTGTGATTCATAGCGCTGGTGACAGGGAAGAACCGGAGAGTTCCTCTAGGCCGAGTAGAGTCTAGATTTTAAGGTGTTGATAGTGGAGCTTAAAGATCAAGACATACTGCCAAACATGTATATATTTTATGTTTTGTAAAACTTGAGTTTTGATGTATATGTATTTGTAAATATTTGTTATGTTTTCCACTGCGTTTTGAATAAACATTTTATCTATTGTGTTTTATAATATAACTTAAATGTTTTGAGTTTACTTATATTATTGTAAAAGAAGTGAGTCGTTTGTTAGTAAACCGTGGCATTCCTATATTCAATATACGTATATTACGATCGTAATAGCATGCTGTGTACGTATACGGGTTATAGGGGTGTTACAATTGTTTTGGTATCAGAGCCTAGGTTTGAGATTCTCAACCTAGGTAAAATGTAAGAAAAAGAATATTTTGATTTTAAAAGTTGGTTTTCAATTAAGATACATGTTTTGGTAATGGCAGTCTTTGATCTTTAATGAGGTATATTATAGGTAGTGATGACGTCTCATTCACGTCAGTCTGTAGAAGGTAGTGCTGAGAGCGTAGCTCCTGAAGAGAGTAGAGATGGAGCTAGAGTGGAGAGAGTTAGTGAGGCCCCTGCTTCTGTGCCAGGGAGATCAGCTACTGATGAGGTTCCACCGGGTTGGTTACGACATATGGTAGAATTGTTGAGGGGAGCTCCAGTGCAGCCGCCACCGCCACCACAGCCTCTAGTGCCAGTGAGACATTATGATAAGTTGAGGAAGTTTGGGCTGAGGATTTCTTGGGCACTACAGATCTAGCAGTGGCTGAGCAGTGGTTGGATAAAGTGCAGAGGATATTTATCCAGTTGCAAGCTACTCCAGATGAGAAATTTGATTATGCTAGATCCTTATTGCAGAAGGATGCTTATGATTGGTGGAAGACGGTTCCTCATGCCATGGATGATCCACCTACATTATCTTATGGTGATTTTCTGAGGGAGTTTGAGCAGAAATATACTCCGAGGGAGTATAAAGATGTTAAGAAGATGGAATTCCTGAATTTGAGGCAAGACAGCCGGACAATGACAGAATATGAGATTGAGTACATCCGGTTGAGTCACTATGCCGGTGGAATTATCTCTGATGAGATTGACAGATGCAGGAGGTTTGAGGAGGGGTTGAGGCCCTCTATTATGTGCATTGTTGCTAGTTCTCGGTACCAGGATTTCTCTCAACTAGTTGCAGCAGCTAGAAGTGTTGAGAGAGCACAAGGTATTGCAGCAGCTGCTACTGAGGAGGAGACCAGAGTGAGAAGATCCCAGTTTGAGGCAGGGTCTTCATCTATGAAGAGAGGCCGAGGAAGTTTTGTGCCGAGGATTAGTAGGAGCCAGAGGCAGTCTGGTAGGTCAGTTCAATATCAGAGACAGAGACCGAGACCTACAGTTTTTGTAGCTAGTGCTCCGACTCCAGTGGTTCAGAGATCTACTCCACCTGTATGTGTTCATTGTGGTAGGACCCATGGGGGTACTTGTTGGAAGACGGGTGGATCAGGAGTATGCTTTAGATGTGGGTCACCAGCTCATTTTATTAAAGATTGCCCTGAGATGCAGGATGATAGACAGACTGATACTGCAGCTTCTCGACCCAGTGTCAGCAGAGGTGGTCGAGGGGGCAGAAGTTTCAGTAGGGCTGGTAGACCTAGGTTTCGTCAGAGAGGAGGACCTTCATCCAGAGGTAGTAGGCCAGAAGAGGCCAGAACTTCTCAGAGAGTGTATGTGATGCAGAGACAGCCGGATGCTTCAGCAGTTATAGCTGGTACATTTTCTTTATTTGATTTTCCAGTTCTTGCTTTGATTGATCCAGGATCTACTCATTCATACATAAGTGCATCCATATTACCTGTGTCTGAATTGCATTCAGAGTCCTTAGGATTTGATGTCATGGTGACAAATCCTTTAGGACATAGTATTGTGGTGAGTAAGGTGCATCGTGACAGTGCAGTGGTAGTGCAAGGTAAAGAATTTCGTGGTGATTTAATTGAAATGCCTTTTAAGGAATATGATTTGATCTTAGGCATGGATTGGTTGTCTAAGCATGGAGCTGTGGTAGACTGTCAAAAGAAGTGTGTTACCTTGAGAACTGGTGATGGTAGAATTGTGATGGTGTCTAGTGAGCAGAGACGACTTGTATCCTTGTTTGTTTCAGCTGTAGCAGCTAGAAAAATTGATTAGAAAAGGGTGTGATGCTTATCTTGCTCATGTTGTGGATACTAGAATAGTGGGTTCTCAACTTGATAGTATACCCACAGTTGCAGATTTTCCAAACGTGTTTCCTGAGGAGTTGGCAGGGTTACCCCCTGAGAGAGAGGTTGAGTTTGGTATCGATTTGTTGCCTTGTACCACTCCCATCTCTATTACTCCTTATCGAATGGCACCTGCTGAGTTGAGAGAGTTGAAGGTGCAGTTGCAAGAGTTGTTGGATAAAGGGTTTGTTCACCCTAGTGTTTCTCCATGGGGAGCTCCTGTTTTGTTTGTGAAGAAGAAGGATGGTACTTTGAGGTTATGCATTGATTATAGGCAATTGAACAAAGTGACTATCAAGAATAAGTATCCTTTGCCTAGGATTGATGATCTCTTTGATTAACTGAAGGGAGCAGTAGTGTTTTCCAAGATTGATTTGATATCAGGGTACCATCAGTTGAGGGTTAGAGCTGAAGATGTTCCTAAGATAGCTTTTCGCACAAGATATGGGCATTATGAGTTCTTGGTAATGCCTTTTGGGTTGACGAATGCACCTGCAGCTTTTATGGATTTGATGGATAGGGTGTTTAGGCCCTATCTGGATCAGTTTGTGGTGGTCTTCATTGATGATATTTTGTTGTATTCACACAATGAAGAGGAGCATGACAAGCATTTGCGGATTGTGTTGCAGATCTTGAGAGAGAAGCAGTTGTATACTAAGCTGTCGAAGTGTGAGTTTTGGCTTGACCAAGTTACTTTTCTCGGTCATATAGTTTCAGCAGACGGTATTAGAGTTGATCCAAGTAAAGTTGAAGCCATTTTGAATTGGAGTCCACCGAAGTCAGTGACTGAAGTTAGAAGTTTTCTGGGTTTGGCAGGCTATTATCGACGCTTTGTGAAAGGTTTTTCTTTGATAGCTACTCCACTCACCAGATTGGTTCGGAAGGGAGTTAGATTTGTGTGGACAGATCAGTGTCAAGCCAGCTTTGAGCAGTTGAAGGAAATGTTGACTCAAGCTCCTGTTCTTACTTAAGATAAACCATATGTGATTTACAGTGATGCTTCACATAATGGTTTAGGTTGTGTTTTAATGCAAGAGGGTAAAGTCATAGCTTATGCTTCTCGACAGTTGAAGCCGCATGAGCTTAATTATCCAACTCATGATTTGGAGTTGGCAGCTATAGTGTTTGCTTTGAAGATTTGACGACACTATTTGTATGGAGAGAAGTGTTTTATCTACACAGATCATAAGAGTTTGAAATACTTGGGGATTCAAAGAGAGCTTAATGTTCGGCAGAGACGGTGGTTGGAATTGATCAAAGACTATGACTGTTTGATTGATTATCATCCTGGTAAGGCAAATGTTGTTGCTGATGCCTTGAGTCGGAAGTCTTTGGCAGGTTTGTCTGTTTATTCGCTCTCATTGCTTGTTGAGTTGAGAGCGTTGCATGTTAATTTTAAATCATGTGATCACTACAAAAATATTCGGCATTTGCGACGGATATCTGCGACGGACTTGTTTCCGTTGCAAATTTGCTATGGATCTACGATGGATTTGCGACGGAAGGACAAGTTAGAGGAATTTTGAGAAATTGGTCGCAAATCGGTTGCAAATCCGTAGTAAATCTGCGACGAAAATCATTCCGTCACAAATAATCGTCACAAAAGTTGGCGCGGATACTTGGCGGGAGAGAGACCCGCGTATATTTTTTCGCGAAAATTTTTTCCGTCGCAGATTGGTTGTAGAAAACACTAAAAAAAGCAATTTGCAACGGAGATCTGCTACCGTCTATTGCCGTCGCAAATTTCACTATAAAAATATTCGGCATTTGCGACGGATATCTGCGACGACTTTGTTTCCGTCGCAAATTTGCTACAGATCTGCGACGGATTTGCGATGGAAGGACAAGTTAGAGGAATTTTTAGAAATTGGTCGCAAATCGGTTGCAAATCCGTAGTAAATCTGCGACGAAAATCATTCCATCTCAAATAATCGTCGCAAATAATATGCACATATATAACGTTTGCAATCTCTACGCTAAGCAGCTCCCAGAACTCAAGCCCCTCTTGTCTCTTTTGCCTTCACTTCGCCATCTTCGTTACTTTCTCAATAACAAAACCCTAGCAAAGCTCCTCTTGGAAATCTTCTCTTCGCCATGGGTACGTCTCTGAATCTCTCTTATGATATAACTATCATCCGCTCTGAATCTATGAAATTCATTTCATTTGTTATAGATTTTATTTATTTTGACTTTTGTGCTTTCATTGGTAATCTGAGCTCCAATCTGAGGTTTTTTGTTATTTTGTTATTGAAATTTGTAGTTAATGTCACCCTAGGTTTGTTCTTTGGTAGATTTTTTCATTTGGAGCTTCGAATTAAATCTACTTAGCTGAATGTTTGCTGTTGATTTTTTTAGGTTTTTTGTTATTTTGTTATTGAAAAAGTTCAAATATCTCTTCTCTCTTTCTCTCTCCTTCTCTCTTTTTCAACTGCAAGTGTGTTTGGGTTTTAGGGGGAGTAACCAGTGAAGATGCTGAGACCGGGGCCGAGATCTTATGAGTGCATTAGAAGAGCTTGGCATAGCGATAAACATCAACCAATTAGAGGTTCCATCATTCAACAGATTTTCAGGTTCTGGGTCTTCTCTATTTCTGCTTGTTTTCTTGATTCCGAGTTGGGTTTTTGTGCATTTTGTGATTGTGCACCATGTGTTTGATTAAGTTCGTCAATGACGCTCACAGTGCCGCAACTAGAAAGAATAAGGAGTGGCAAGAGAAGCTTCCTGTTGTGGTTTTAAAAGCTGAGGAGATCATGTACTCTAAAGCTAACTCTGAGGTATTATTGTTTTTTGCTTACATCTTCTTGGATCTTTGTTCGTGTATTCTGTTTTATACTCATTTTTCTTGTATTTTGTTGCTTAGGCTGAGTATGTGAACCTTGAAACATTATGGGATCGTGTGAATGATGCCGTTGACACCATTATTTGAAGAGATGAGAGCAGTGAAACGGGCGAGCTTCTTCCTCCTTGTGTTGAAGGTACTGATAATAAGCATTTCTATTTTTTGGTCTACAGGGAGGGCTTCAATGTTAATGAGGCAGAAACCCAGAAAAAGTTAATTGGTGATTCAAACTCACATTCCATGGGATTAACAAAAGCAGAGCCTTCTTTACTGGGGAGTGAAAAGAATGTTAAAACTCTATGTAACATCAGGTGAGGTAACTTTAAGTGGAATTATAATTTTCCACAATGGCTTTTTGTCTTTGATAATTTGTTGAAAATTTTTGGTCCATTAGCAGAAATAGATCACTTACATTTCAAGCAAACAGTGAGGTCCCTGTAAATTTTCAACAGGGAGAGCTTTAATGGTGATGACATGCAAAATGTATGAAAGCTGGTTACTAATCCAAGGCCCCTAGATAAATATGTAACAAATGGGGATTCTATTGTGCTAGTAGGTGGAATGAACATGGGCAAGGTGTCCTTGTTTGTCTGAAAAAATAGTTAATTTACTGTCTGGTGTATAATTTTTCTATTTTACTGCAGAAGTAGGGATAGATCAAGTTTGGCAGTAGAAAAACAAGTATTATTTTTCACTTTGCTGAATGTTGCTATCCTAAAAAAAATGCTTGATGGTTTCCAGTGTCATCCTAGCTGGTATCTTCCCTAAAAGGTGGACATCCTGTTGATCATTCATGTAAGAGGATCAATGATTGTAAAAATAATATTAAATAGCGGTTTAAAAGATGTTCTTCAATAAGATAAGGAACAGTATGGGTTTTCTTGTGTACATTTAAAATCTTTGAAGCAAAATGCTTGTTCAATTCATTAGAAAGAACTCATATTTTCATAATTCATGATGCGTCTTGGCAATTATACTTTAAAAATTATTTGGAAAAATGTCTATTGCCATATAGTAACCAACATTTAAAAAGCTTTAACCATATATGATTTGCATGCTTTTAACCAGAATCTGAGAGATTTTCCTTCTTCAATTTTGTTCTCTAACTTTTTGACTGCGCTCTCTAATTGAGGAAACATATATATAGCTCATTTTGAATATTTATATTTACAGCTTTACTGTGACCAAGAAGAGCATATTAATTCATTCTCCTTGCACTAATAACATGTGTAAATTCCTTTTAGATGCTCTGAAACTATGCTGCCATTTTCAAATATATTTTTTATCACTAATCCATTATTTTCTTATATGATTTTTTCCTGAAGAGTTGTTTTTGTGTTTTAGATATCAAGTTGACATCACTATTTTATGTTACTGACTTACTGTTACCTGGTTCATCTTCTGGATTTGACATGATAACTTGTATATTCTTTGAAAATTGAAATGCATTACAAATTATGTGACTTGTTGATAACATTTATTACCGATTAAGCTTTGGAAACCTGTTGATTTTGCAGCTGTGAAGTTGATCCTGCCAGCTCAACTGATAAGGCAACTAAGTCTAACATACAGAAAAGTGTGAATTCCACAGCTGTGGCTTCAAGCATGAGATTGGCTTTGAACTCGAAGATTATTTCTATTGAAGGGCTTAAAGCTGGGAAGAGGGCACCTGATCTTTCTAGCTTGAAGAGTTTAAGGTCTGATGAGAATATGTAGCTTTGTGTTTTTGGTGCCTTCTCTAATTTTCTTTTGAAGCTCTTATAATTTATCCCTTTGCTAATTGAATATGTCTCGACATATACAGGACTATTGGAGCAAGTAAAGATCAGGCAAATTCTGTACTTAAAAGGGGACTAATTTCCTTGAGAAACTCAGAGAAAAGCATGGAAATACAAGAAATTATTGCATCTAAGACTGTCCATCCTATTGCCAATTCTGACAAAAAAACTCTGCTGATCACATCTTTGAAACGAAAAACATCTGAGGTTTCTTTTTTATTTTACCCTTCATATCTAGCTTATATTATGGTATAGGTTTTCAAATTTATATTACAATGAAGATCCTTTGATTTTTAAGCAACGGTAAATTCTTTGTTCCAGATCATTATGAAAGCATTAGTGTACTACTATTATTTTAAGATGCAATTTTACAGGCATCAAATGCAGATAGGCTTTCCTTAAATTCAAGAAAGCATCTTTCTCAGTCACCAATTGAAATCAGGTACCATCATACATTGTGTTTGTTGCAACTCAAGTTACTGGTTGTTTGCTGGAATAAACATGCTTTTCCTCCCAAATGCATTCAGAAACTTGAAGGAAACTTTGAAAGCACTGTTGAAGAACAGGTACAGTTCCAAAAAGAGCCTGTGGTTTGTGCAACAATGATAAACAATTAGATCATGTTCTCTTGCCTTAAATATTCTTTTGCTAGGAATGTGATCATGATAATCAGGCAAATAATGAAACCAACTGTGTTCTTTATGGTCACTCAACCTGTGGACTTGAAACCCCTCAACAGACAAAAATGAAAGAACAAGAAATTTCTTTGGCCATGGAAAATGATGGAAATGTTGAAAAGGCTGAAGCATATGCGAAAGAGCTTGAGGATGTAAGTGAACCATGGATTTATGTCAATTGGCATCCAGTTATTTATATATGAAACACCAGGAACCTAAAAGCAAGATGACATAAAAATGATGAATCTCAGAGACTAGAAAATGTTAAAGTTACCATATGGCATCAATCTCTATGGGTTGGACATGAGACAAAGCTGATAGCGGAGCACAGAATTTGATTCAACCTGCTGAAAACTTAAAAACTTTATTTTGGAATTTTTTTAGAATGACGCAGGTTTTCTGGAAGACCTATGTTTTCCTTTCTTTCTTTCTTTTTTTTTGTTAAATCATCTTTTTGTAATTTTCAAGCAGTGTGTTTCCCTTGTGCCTGCCTGATTTTATATAATTTGAAGGCCTGCTGCAAAAACATTTCACTTGAAATTCTCTGTTCAGGTATAGCTATAACATATTCATGAACTAGATAATAGCTTGATGGATGTTGCTGTAGATTTGCAGTATGCTGAAAAAGAGATGTGAGGAAGCCAAAGAAATACTGGTTCGAGCCATTGTGAACAATAATAGTTTGCTGATGCTTAACCATCCCATGTATGATGAGAAGATATCCTTACAATCATAACTATCATTCTTTATCTTCTTGCCTTGGCCTTTTTTATTTTAGTTTAACATTAAGTGATGCTTTCCTTTACAAATGAAAACATTCTAATGGTTTAGAAGTTTGCTTCACTGTTGATGCCTAAATAGCCTCAGATTCAAATGGTGGGAACAAGAAAAGATACTTCTCTTTTTCCTTTTTTATAAGTGCATTTAAAACTTTTTTGTTTTGATTTTGGTAATTTAATGTAAATGCAAATGTCAGGGATAGGTGATATCTTTTCTTTCCTGCTGATGCTGGACTATAAGAATCTGTTTCCCTGAGCAGTTGAGCTATGCAAAACACAATTAAAAAATGTAATTTTTAGTTCACTGTCTAAAGTAACTATCCGCAGTTTTAACTTTTACATGATCTTTGTGCATGTTTACTTTGCTAAGCCTGATATAGCAGGCCAATACCTAAGTTCTCTTACTCTGATTAGATATTCTTTGTTGAATTGAATTTTAAATCACTGGAATACTTTGAACCATGTTTTTTTTCCCAATTTTTTAACTTGGGTTTTTTGCACACATCTCGGAGGATAACTAGGATTAAGCGGTTTCAATTTAGCCTGAATGTAGATAATCATTGGGCTGTTATTTTTGTGGTGAGGGATTTAGCTAAGAGGACTAATTTGAGGGGTATAAATAAATTTCAATAAGTTTTATGGAATTTATTAATATATATAGTTTGATATATATAAAAAAATGTTTGGAATTTCATCTTTTAAATTCTACATATTTTTTGAATCAAATCCCTGTAGAATTTGGAAGAATTTGCAAATTAATTTTAAATGATAATGTCATAAATTTGACTTGATTAAAACTGATCTTAAATATGCCTCCTATAATCTATACTTAGTAGAGATTTAAAAAAAAAAATATTTATTTAGTTAAATTAACTGAGATTGAGATATGAATTTTAAATCTTTTTTGAAAGTTTAGGTATAACATGTTAACTTGTTAAATTGAAAGGGAAGGGTTAACATGTTATATTGAAAGAACATGGTTGACATGTTAACTTTTTTTTTTTTTGGGGTTGGGATAATATATGACTTTAAGTGAACATATTATGTATAGAGTTTGCACAAGAGAGAGGAAGATTCATAGCAGTAGCTCATGTGGGGAAAACTGCACATTCAAAGTGCATGCCTATGTTATGAAGTACTATGAAAACTTTATTCTTGAAAATGGGAGCCGAACATTTATGCAATGCTAATTTTACCATATATATCTAACTTATATTAGTGCTTTCAGAAGTGCAGCAATCTAGAAGCAGTATTTGGATAGAGTGGTATAAGGAAAGTATGTCTTGGAGGCCTCCACTCTTAACCTCAAGTATGTCTTGCAGACTCAACCAGAATTCAGGCCTCCAATGTCTGAAGTTGTTCAGGATATGAAAGACGTGATAAGGAGAGAACGCCCCAGCACTATAATTTAATATTGAAGATCTATATTGTTATTTTCAAGATAGATTATTTATAGTAGTGTTCTTAACACTTGTATAGTTAAATTGTAAAATATTTTATTCTATTGAAGATTAATAAAAGAATTATTTTTATCAATGTAATTAGTGTTTTTTTAGATTGTGTTTAAATGTTCCAAATGTATTTATAAAGTTCTCATAAAATTAATTGATAATATAAATAGTTCCAATAAAAATCAATATTAAATTACTACGGATTTGCTATGAATCTGCGACGGATATTTGAAATCTATGACGGAATTTGCGACAGATACTGCGACGAAATCTGTGATGGCAATCTACGATGGAATCTGCAATGAATTTGCGATGGAAATCTATGACGGAATCTGCGAAGGAAATCTGCGACGAAAATCTACGACGGAATCTGCGACGGCTGCCCTTTACCCGCGAAAATTTAAGCGCGAGATTTGCAACCGCCGAGTGGTTGCAAATCCGTCGCAATCTGTGATGGCCTGTCGCAAATTGAAAATTGCGATGCCTTTTTTATTAACGGATCATATCCGTCGCAGATAGGTCGTAGATCGGTAGCAAAACTTGATTTGCGACAGATTTGCGACGGATCTGCGACGGATTCTGTCCGTCGCAGATAGCGTGTTTTTTTGTAGTGGATGATGGTGCATTGTTGGCTCAGTTGCAGTTGAGACTGGTATTGTTGGATCAGATAAAAGAGGCTCAATTGGCTGATGAGAAAATTCAGAAGATTGTGTCAGATTGCCAAAATGGGGAGAGCCGAGATTTCTTTGTGAAAAGCAATGGTAGTCTTTGGTTCAAGAATAGATTGTGTGTTCCTGATTATAATAGTTTGAGGAAGGTTATTTTAGAGGAAGCACACTAATCAGTTTTTGCTATGCACCCTGGGAGTACCAAGATGTACCATGATTTGAAGCAGCATTATTGGTGGTCAGGTATGAAAAAAGACATAACGGAATTTGTATCTAAGTGTCTAACTTGTCAGAGGGTGAAAGCTGAGCATCAAGTTCCAACAGGGTTGCTTCAACCTTTAGCAGTGCCTGAATGGAAATGGGAGAGAGTAACAATGGATTTTGTATCTGGTTTGCCATTGACTCAGAAGAAGTATGATGCTATTTGGGTGATTGTTGATCGGTTGACAAAGATAGCTCATTTTCTTCCAGTTAGAATGGATTATTCTCTTGAGAGACTGGTTGAGCTGTATATCTGTGAAATAGTGAAGTTACATGGAGTTCCAACTTCTTTAGTGTCTGATCGAGATCCTAGATTTACTTCGAGGTTTTGGAAGAGTTTACATGGTGCTTTGGATTCTCGATTGCACTTTAGCACTGCTTTTCATCCGTAGACAGATGGGCAGTCAGAAAGAGTGATACAGATCATTGAGGATATGTTGAGAAGCTGTGTCATTGACTTCTCTGGAAGTTGGGATAGATTTTTGCCACTTGTGGAATTTGCTTACAACAACAGTCATCAATCTAGTATTGGTATGGCACCATTTGAGGCATTGTATGGTAGAAGATGTAAGACGCCTCTATGATGGAATGAACTTGGAGAAGGCAAGTTAGTGGGTCCCGATTTGATTAAAGAAACGGAAGAAAAAGTGAAGATAATTAGGGATCGGTTGAAAGCAGCTTTAGACCGACAGAAATCTTATTCAGATTTGAAGAGGAAAGACATAGAGTTTGATATTGGAGATAAAGTATTTTTGAAAGTGTCTCCTTGGAAAAAGATTTTAAGATTTGATCGAAGAGGAAAGCTAAGTCCTCGTTTTATAGGTCCGTATGAAATATTAGAAAGAGTTGGACCAGTTGCTTATCGTCTTGCTTTGCCGCCTGAGTTGGATAGAATCCATAATGTCTTCCATGTTTCTATGTTGTGGAGGTACAGATCAGATCCATCTCATGTTTTGCCAGTTGAATCTATTGAGGTGAATTCAGATATGACGTTTGAGGAAGAACCAATTGCTATTCTGGCACATGAAGTGAAAGAGTTGAGGAATAAGAAAGTGCCATTGGTGAAAGTTCTTTGGAAGAATCATGGTAGAGAAGAGGCAACTTGGGAGAGTGAGCAAACGATGCGAGATCAGTATCCTCAGTTGTTTCAGACTTGATATCAGGTAATTTTGAGGATGAAATTTCTTTTTAGAGGGGGAGAATTGTAATATCCCAAAGTACACCCTAATAGTTTTAGAATTTTTGTTATAATTGGATTTAATGTATATGTGTAATTGGAAAGATAAAGAAGTGAAGAGAGTGTATATGTTGTATATATGGAAATATATATACAACATATACACAACTCAAAGGGAGTTATAGTCAAAGAAGATATTTATTTATTTTTGAATTGATGAAATTAATTAAAAGAATATTAAGTGAGTGGAAGAGATTAAATGGAATATTTTAATATGAAATGCTTGGAGGAGAGGGTTTTGAGGAGAGAGAAGGTTGAGTGTTTGACTTTGTTTTCTTTCTTTTCTTCTTTCTTTCTTTCTTCTTCGTGGCCATTGTCTTTCCTTTTCTTTTCTTTGTTTTGGCCGGCACTTCATAGCAAGAGAGCAGGAGAGAGATTTGATCTTCCAAACTCAAGATTGAAGGAAGATTCAAGTGATTAAGTTGGAATTTTGTGAAGTTTCATCAACTTTGGTAAGTTTTCTCTTGATTTCTTTTGTTTTAGTTAAAGTTGTGATTGAGTTTGTGACTTGAGATTGTGGTTGATATGTGTTTGTTTGATTGTGGTGTGTTTAAGGGTGTTGGTTCAATTGATTTTGGATTTTTGGGGTTGGATTGAAGGAAAGAATAAGTTTGTTGGAAGAGAAAGTGTTGTGGTTGTGTTTTGAGTTTGTGGTGATGATTATGATTTGTGTTTGATGTATGTTTTGTATTGTTTTGGTGTTTTTGCAAGTTATTATGGTTTTTGGGTGTGTTTAGTTAAGTTTGTTTGAAGTGGAAGATGGTGGAAGTAAATGGTTTGTTGGATGTAGTGTTGATGTTGCCGGAATCTATATTTTTGGCCTGACACTCCCATGAGCACATCCAAGTCTTTGGGCATGTCAATGGTTCTATGTTGCAGTAGCATTTACACGTCCAGTGACACGCCCATGTCACTGAGCGTATCATAGCTACTGTGTAGGTGAAGGATTGACACGGCCATGAACACGTTCGTGTTGTTAGACGTGTCAATGTTTCTGTGAGACAGAATGTATTACACGTTCAGTGACACGCTCGTGGTTCTGAGCGTGTCAAAGCTTCTGTGTTGTGGAGTTAGGGCACGGTCCGGGACACGCCCGTGTTGTTGAGCGTGTCATGTTTAGAGTTGCCCTAGTTGGTTCTTGCTTTATTATCTTATATGTATTTCTAAGTGAGTGTGTATGATTACCTTTGGTTTAGGTTGTGAAGAAGTTGAATTGCCCTAACCTAAGTGTTGAGGATTCTTGAAGGAGGAAGTGTATAGATTGGTGTGAGTTGGTTTTGAGGTAAGTACAAACTACATGGTTGCATACATTTACATGATTTTGATACTTAACATATTTGGTTGTGCATATGTTAAGTAATTGATCACATTGTTAATACATTTGATGAATGTTATGATTTGTATAATGTGAATGATTGATGAGCATTTAAAATGTATGTTAATGCAATTGGTTGTGTACATTTTAATGATGAATTGAGATATAATAAGTTGTGAAGCCAATGTGATTGGTTATGATGATTCAAATGAAATAAGTGGGGCATGTTTGCCTAGATGATGATATTCAATGCAATTAATTATGTATACTCTATTGATGAGATGAGGAGCCATGGTTGTTGGCTATAATGATAATGATGCAAATGAGATGATTATGGCATGGTTGCCTAAGTGATGATGAGAAAATGAGAATGAAATTGATAATGAAATAATGAATGAATTGTGTGTCTAATGTGTTATTCCATTTTCAGAGTTTTGTTGTTGGTGGCATGCCTATAGTAACAATCTCTTGAAGTTAGGTTGGGCTTGATCCTTGAAGCCAAGTTGGGTTGAAGTTTAGCATGCTTAACTCCCCTTGAAGCCTAGTTGGGTCTAGTCCTTGAAGCCTAATTGAGATGTTGCAACCCTTGAAGCTAGGTTGGGTTTGGTTCTTGAAGCCAAGTTGGGTTGATACTTAGCATGCTTTGTTCCCCTTGAAGCTTGGTTGAACCTAAATCCTTGAAGCCTAGTTGGGATAATGATAATGATAAATGTGATAATTGAACCAAAACATTAACTCTGAAAGTTGAATGGCATATTAGTGTCTTTTGGGCCCATGCTTGTCTTTGTTTAAATGAAATTCATGAATGGTGAAACAAATGAATAATGAAACTATGAAGATACAACATGATATTTAATATGTTTATAGATGTGGAAAATTGTGAGTATTACCTCATGAATGTTTTGATAAGTTATTGAATAATGTAAGGTTGTGAAATATAATATTCTTTTGAATTATATTTGAAACTTGATTGTATGACATTGGCATTACATTGAAGCATAGTATTACTGTAATTTGTACCACTAAGCCGTTGGCTTAGCGCGAGTGTGATTCATCGCGCTGGTGACAGGGAAGAATCGGAGAGTTCCTCTAGGCCGAGTAGAGTCTAGATTTTAAGGTGTTGATAGTGGAGCTTAAAGATCAAAGACATACTGCCAAATATGTATATATTTTATGTTTTGTTAAACTTGAGTTTTGATGTATATGTATTTGTAAATATTTGTTATATTTTCCACTGTGTTTTGAATAAACATTTTATCTATTGTGTTTTATAATATAACTTAAATGTTTTGAGTTTGCTTATATTATTGTAAAAGAAGTGAGTCGTTTGTTAGTAAACTGTGGCATTCCAGTATTCAGTATACGTATATTACGATCGTAATAGCATGCTGTGTACGTATACGGGGTATAGGGGTGTTACATTTACAATTGTCCAATGTCCATGAGAAAATATATAAAATAGGATACCTACCAATTGGTAAAAATGTATCCTTTATATTGATGCAAATATTGAAATAAATTAAACTACATGATGCTCAATACATGAGGTACCAAAAACATGGAAAAATACCTCTTACAATATTTTGAAACCAAAGAAAATAAAATAAATAACCAACCAACCATTCATCATAAATAAATCATTAATTGAAGACATAAATCGAAGATATAAATAAATCACTAATTAAAATATATAATAAATATTCACTTAATAATGAAACAAATAAAATGCAAATTTAGGTTTATGTATCAACTTAGGGTTTCTTAAATAACATTTAGGGTTTTAGAGTTTATATTTAAAAGCTTTGGAATTTTAAAGAACTAATAATATTATTATGTTTATTTATTTTTTTAGAATAATTATGCTACTGTGTGATTAAAATTAGAAATTAGGATTTAATAAATAAGGTAAAAACCTATGTAAATAAGATTAAAACTTAAATATTTGAAAAGAATAAGATACTGTGATGATTAAATAAAGAAAAAGAATTGATTAGGGTTTTAACAAAATAGATTAGGGTTTAAATTAAAATAGGGTTTGGTTTTCTAAGAAAACTAACACCATTACATTTTATTTTTGAAAAGAGAATGGCTACTGTGATATATTTTGGAAAATAGATTTAATTATGGTTTTACAATTTTAAGTGAATTATGGCTTGGATTTTTATGAAAATAGAGTTAAAAGTTTTGGAATAAATAAAAATAATGCCTACTATAATAATATTTTTCTTTAAAAGAAATAAAAACTTTGTCCATTGATTTTCATAATTATTGAACCATTACATGAGTTTTGAAAGTTGTAATTCATCAATTTTAATTGATCAATAATTAGTGGATGAAGATGATTTTTGATTAAAAAAGTTAGATAAATATACCTATGTTTGAAGGCTCCACCAAAATTATTGGATGAAAATCTGGGGTGAGCTAACACCAAGATAGTCACTGCTTGATTGCTTGCTACCTTAATCTTCTTGCTAAAAATTGCTATAGTTTTAGAGTTCTTAGCTTATGCTGAAAAAAGTCTCCAATAATCCAAAGTCCAAAATTTTCCAGAGTCCCAAAAGTCTAAAAACCAAAAAAAAGACTAAAAAGCTCCCAAAAGTTCATCCCCAAAAAAGGTCCCTTTCTTTTTATTTTTAAACTGTTATTTATAGCAAAAACCTAATGATAATTCTATTTGATTAATGAAAAATAGGCTATTTAGGAAAAAAAATTACAAAACCGAGCAAAAGAAGGTTTTGGAAAAATCGGCAGCGCGCGCGAATGTGCTTACGGGCTGCGAGAGTCTGCTACGCGAGCGTCGCAGGCTAGCAGGTGCCTGGGTGAGCCCCCAATATTTTGCAGATGTTGCTTGCGACGAATTGGCCTACGGCAAGCCAATTAGCTGCCACCGCGTGGCGCGCACAGATTCGACCTTCCGATTCTTTATTTTATATTCTTTATCATTTTTATATGTATATATTTTTATTTTTTATTTTTACCATTAAAAACATTATATTTAAAATATTTATAATTAATTGCATTATTATTAAAATAATAAAAGAAATAAGAAATAAGAAATAAGAAATAATAAATGTTATTTTATTATAATAAATAATATATTTAAAAAAATAATAAATATTATTAAATTAATTATTATAAAATAAATATTATATGATTAAAATAAATAATAAATATTAACATTTAAATAATAAATACTACAAAAACTATTTGGGACTGTTTTAAAATCTTTGGATTGGACTTGGTCAAAAATTAAGAGTCTACAGTTTGCCCCTGCTTGAACGATCTGAGACTGCAACAAAAAAGAGTGAAAAGCAATATAATTTTTGATCGGGTTTTAGAGTAAAACTAGACTCCATACCAGAGGTTGGTTTAAGTTTTGGAAAAATAATTTGGGTTCTGGACCCGAGTTGAGTTCTAGGCTTGAAAATAATTTAGATTCTAGACCCGAGGTGAGTTCTGGACTAAAAAATAAATTGGGTTCGGCACCTGAGGTGAGTTCTGGACTCAAAAATAATTTGGGTTCTGGACCTGAGGCGAGTTCTGGACTCAAAAATAATTTGGGTTCTAGACCCGAGGAGAGTTATGGACTCAAAAAATAATCTGGGTTCTGGACCCAAGGTGAGTTCTGGAATTAAAAATAATTGGGATTTTGGACCCGAGGTGAGTTATGAACTCAAAAATAATTTGGGTCCTGGACCCGAGGCGAGTTCAGGACTCAAAAATAATTTGGGTTCTGGACTCGAGATGAGTTTTGATCTCAAAAATAAATTGAATTCTAGACCCGAGGCAAGTTATGGACTTAAAAATAATTTAGGTTCTAGACCCGAGGCGAGTTTTGGAGTCAAAAATTATTTGGGTTTTGGACCCGAGGTGCGTTCTGAAATCAAACATATTTTAGATTCTGGACCCGAGGTGAGTTCTAGAATCTAAAATAATTTAGGTTCTAGACCAGAGTGAGTTCTGGACTCAAAAATATTTTAGATTATGGACCCGAGGTGAGCTGTGGACTCAAAGATAATTTGAGTCCTGGACCCGAGGCGAGTTCTGGACTCAAAACTAATTTGGGTCCTGGACCAAAGGTGAGTTCTAGACTCAAAAATAATTTGGGTTCTGGACCCGACTCGAGTTTTGGAATCTAAAATAATTTGGGTTCGGGACCCGAGGTGAGTTCTGAGGTTAAAAATAATTTGGATTCTGGACACAAAAATAATTTGTGTTCTGGACTCGAGGTGAGTTCTAGACCCAAAGATAATTTAAGTTTTGGACTCGAGGTGAGTTCTGGACTCAAAGATAATTTGGGTTCAAGTTCTGAACTCAAAAATTATTTAAATTATCATCAAAAAATAATTATAGTCAGTAGGACATTAAAATAATGTTATCCCAAGATGGCAACCAAGAGGGGGGGGTGAATTGGTTTCCTCAAGAAATAATGACAATTAAAAAACTCAACAAAATAGAAATGCGGAATTAAGAGATGGTTGAGTAATGGAAGAAAGAAAGAACACACAAGATTTATAGTGGTTTGGATTTACTTCAATCCTACATCCACTTCCTTAACAACTTGTTAAGGTTCCAGTAATCTTTGAAGTTTTTACAAGCTCACTTCCAACTTTGGTGTTTTCACAAGTTCACACCTAACTTCACAAGTGTTTTCTAAGGCTTACACTCAAGAACCTTTAAAGGAGTTTTTAAGGCTCACTCTCACAACCCAAACAAGAGTTTTACAAGGATTACTCTCACAACCCAAGTGTTTTTCCAAGCTCACACTCAAACTTATACAATGGTGTTTTCAATGCTTACACCTAACATTCATTACAATTCAAATGTAAGTTTAAGTAAAAGAAAAGTTGTTGCTTCGCTATCAAATTCTATTTTGCTTCACTTGTCTTCTTGCTTTTCTTGTAGAAGCACTGTATTTATAGCCAATGTGGTCTTACTAGCCATTATTGATAGTGAGAATAAAGTCTTGGCAGTTTAGACCTTCTTTACTTAAACTGTCCGAAGCATTTAGCGGTCGTCCTTCTTACAATGATGGTCGCGCTCATGCCTCACGCGGTCGTCCTTGGACAAGGGATGGTCGCTGCATTTAAAAAGCTTCAACGGTCGAATTTGAGTGCTCTGCAGCTGGAATCTTGCCCATGCTGTGTTTGTCGGGATGGTCGCATATCACCAAGGTGCGGTCGCCCTTTTTGAATGTTGAAGTGGTTTATAACGGTCATGTCACGTGTCATTCTCTGACAGGGCAGAAGAGATGTCCGCCATAATTTGAATGTCATGGTCACCCTAGGTAACATCTCGCGGTCAAAGTGAGATACTAGCGTCGAACTTCTGGACGCACCTGAGGACGCGAACACTACTATCTCTTTAAGCAATATTCTTCTGTATTGGCAGAGTGGTCGCGTATATGAATGCGCGGTCGCTAAAGTGGTAAGCGAGGCCGTGTCATTCGCCGTTCTTGTCACCGCGAACCTTACTGTGATTAGTATGATTTGAGTTGCTTGGATAGCGGTCGTCCATAACTTGGGATGGTTGCTCTTCATCAAAGTGCGGTCGCGACTGAGGTCGGGTTTCTGACCGCGAAACCTACTGTGATAAGGTTTCATCCTTTAATTGAATGGTGCGGTCGTATTCAAGTTTCGTGAGACTGCTAGAAGTGTTTTGTTCAGCTTTATTTGAAGCAACCTAAGCCTGCAACAATATTCTCCAAACACATGTTAAATGGATCATTCAATTTGAGTTGTCAAGGATCAAAATTGAGATCTTTTGTCTAACAATCTCCTCCATTTTGACTTTTGACAATTCAAATGGAATGATTAAAAATAATAAGTCTAAAATGCTCCCCCTTAACATATGCATGATTCATGGTTAAGTATATCTTGGTGCATTTGAAATTATTTGATTATCATTTGATTATCTTGGTGCATTGAATTCCAATCATTCCAAATTTCAAGTTATTTCTCCCCCATTGTCATAGGCAAAATGTTTTCCCCCATTGCACAAACTATTAAAAGAAACAAACAAAACAACAAACATATTAAACAAATAAAGATACTAAACATTATGTTTATTTAAAATATGGAGAAAAGTACAAAAACAAGTAAAGCAACAAACATATCAAAGCATAACACAAAATGAAGATGTAAACTACTGAAACTAAACATCTTAAAAAATAAACTATTCAGATTCATCATCTTCATCTATCTCTTCTTCTATTAAAGGAGCTTTTCCTTTATCTTGAGGAGCAAAAGAGGTAGAGCTAGTACTAATGGACTCTTCTTCTTTAGGAAGGCTTTGGGTATGATCACTTATATCCCAATCTCCAAGATTGCATTGAGGCAAGTCCAGTTTGCCTTGCATATCATATAGATCATGATGCATGTGAGATATAAGGTCAATTCTCTTGTTCAAGTTCTGGAATCTCTTGGAGACACTTTTCTTGAACCTAGAGAGTTTCCTGGAGAGAGATTTGATAGCATGGAGGATGAGTTGTGTAGAGGATGAGGTAGTTTCTTGAGCAGCTTTTGATGAAGTAGCTTTTGGAGGTAATTCCACAGCAACTTCCACAGAGTCTCCCTCTTCCTCAATTGTATACCTTGGCATTTTCTTTTGTCTATCCACAACTCCTTTCTTGCCAAAATAGTATACATATGTGCCTTCAATCTTCCTTACACATCCAGCATGTTCTAGATAATCAATTGTGATGGCACTAGAGGCAAGATTGAAAGGGTTTCTCAATGTAGCTAGGTTCAGATCATTTAGAAGGTTTAGGTGCCTAGCTATTTGAGTAATTTGTGAGGATAAGAAGAAAGTTCCAGTTCTTGTAACTGCATGATGATAGAGGGTGTCAATCAAGAACTTGGTTGTGTTCATTTGGATGTTGTGGGTGAAAGCATATAAAAAGATGAGGTCTCTTTTGGTTACCTTTTCATTCCCATATGCTCTTTGATGGATGGTGTAGGTGATAATCCTATGGAGCATCCAATGGGTGAGGGATTTGATGTGTCTTGCTTTTGATTCTTTTTCAAAAGAAGTTTCCACAAAAATTTCTTGCCAGAATGCAGAGAGAGTTTGGTTTGAAAATATTTGATCATTGTAAGAGGTTATATCATCAGTAGGAAAGTCCCAAATATTGCCAAAGTCTTCTAAGGTTAAGGCTTGGTATTGATCAAACAGTTTAAACCTAACCCCATACCATCCCAATGCAGAGTTAGCACTCTTTTCTATTTGGAAAGACATAAGAAATTCCTTGCTTAGACTGGAATAACCTACCTCTTCAGGAAATACAAACTTTCTCCATCCAAGGACATCTAGTAATCTCTCAATCTCGTCCTTGATATTTAGGGCAGAAAGAATCCCACCAGAAGGAGATTTGGTTCCCTCAACCTTCTTTCTTTTCAGCATAGCATATCTAACATCTTCCTCAGAAGTTTGGAAGTGAGGTTTGTGAATTTTCTCACCTCTTTTAGATTGTGGAGGAGATGGATGATCAACTATAGGTTCTCTTATTGTGATTCCTGGAGCTCTCTTTGCTTTTCCTTTTATTTTGGAGGTTGTCTTCTTTTTGGGAGCCATTAGAATAGAAAGAAAAAGAAGAAAACTGGAAAACAAAGGGTGTATGAGAAACAGATGATTTTGAGAAGATTTTCAAGATTTAGAGGGAAGTTTATATGTTTTAATAACCAAAATATCCAAGAAACTGATGTAACATACTCTTAAATAGAAGAAATTAAGAAAATAGCCGTTTATGACTGTTGAAAGTTAAGAGTTGCGACCTGTCATACAGCCAACGGTTACAAAATTTCGAGCAGAGTGTATAGAGTGCGGTCGCAGATTTAGAAGGGTGCGATCGCTAAATGCGGTCTAGCGACCATTAGCACGATCAGTACGTTCGCGGGGGAAGAAACTATCTGTAACGATCGAAACTGTTCAAATTATTGCGCCAGCGCATAAATTTTCTCGACCGCGCACAGAGATTTTTGTTTGAATGAATCTGGCAGATGAGATAGCGATCGCTATGGACACTGGAGTGAACGCGACTGACTTAGAAATGAAAGATTCAAGGAAAGATGAAAGATTTTTTCTAAAATTTAGAGAAATAAAATAAATAAATGCACATAGAAACTTCATTGATAGGCAATTAATTCATAGTGGTTCCATCAATCATTCCTAAATTAAGTTTAAGTCTATCTTCATTCAAGGGTTTTGTAAAGATATCAGCAAGTTGATTTTGTGTATCTATAAATTCTAGGATTATATTCTGATTTTGTACATTTTCTCTCAAGAAATGATGTCTAATATCTATATGTTTGGATCTAGAATGTTGGATAGGATTTTTAGACAAATTGATAGCACTAGTGTTGTCACATTTAATGGAGATATTGTTAAATACTTTACCATAGTCAAGCAATTGTTGTTTCATCCATAATACTTGTGTGCAACAAAAACATGCTGCAACATATTCGGCTTCCGTTGTGGATAAAGCAACTGATGCTTGTTTCTTACTATGCCAAGAAACTAGACAATTACCAAGAAAGTGACATGCTCCTGTAGTGCTTTTCCTATCTAAGATACTACCAGCATAATCTGCATCTGAAAAGCCTATGATATGAAATGATGTGTTTTTAGGATACCAAAGTCCTAAATGCATTGTACCACTCAAATATTTCAAAATTCTCTTAGTGGCATTCAAGTGTGATTCTTTAGGATTAGTTTGAAATCTAGCATAAAGACATACACTATACATTATATCAGGCCTAGAAGCGGTTAAGTAAAGTAGTGATCCGATGATACCTCGATATTTCTTCTCATCTACTGCTTTACCATTATCATCTTTACCTAATTTCAAGGATGTGCTCATAGGAGTTTTGCTAGTTTTGCAGCAATCCATTCCAAATTTCTTGATGAGTTCTTTTGTATATTTGGATTGGTTAATGAAGATCCCATCTTCACATTGCTTGACTTGCAGTCCAAGGAAGAACTTGAGTTCACCCATCATGCTCATTTCAAATTCCCTAGTCATACAAGAAGCAAATTCTTTGCACAAGGCTTCATTAGTAGCTCCAGATATTATGTCATCCACATAAACTTGTACAATTAAAATGTTATGCTTGTCCTTTTTAACAAAGAGAGTTGTGTCTACTTTTCCTTTTGAAAAACCATTTTCAAATAAATATGCACTAAGTTTATCATACCAAGCTCTTGGTGCTTGTTTCAATCCATATAAAGCTTTGGTAAGTTTGAAAACATGATCAGGAAATTTGTAGTTTTCAAAACCATGAGGTTGTTCTACATAAACTTCTTCACTTATAAGTCCATTTAGAAACACACTTTTAACATCCATTTGAAAAAGCTTAAAGTTCATGTGACATGCAAAAGCAAGTAATATTCTAATAGCTTCTAATCTGGCTACGGGGCCAAAGGTTTCATCATAGTCAATACCTTCTTCTTGATTATAGCCTTTGGCTACCAATCTTGCTTTATTTCTAACAATGTGACCATTCTCATCAAGCTTATTCCTATAGACCCATTTACATCCTATTATAGAGTGATCTGTAGGTCTAGGAGTACGTTGCCAAACATTATTTCTTTCAAATTGATTAAGTTCATCTTGTATTGCAGTTATCCAATTTTCATCATTTAAAGCCTCCTCAACAGTCTTTGGCTCAATTTGAGAAACAAAAGCAAAATCAACATCTACATGATTAATTTTAGATCTAGTAATTACTCCCTTAGATGTTTCTCCAATGATGAGTTCCTTAGGATGGTCTTTCTTGTATTGCCAATCCTTAGGTAGATCTTGAGTCTTTTCTTCAAGTTCATGCTGATTGATCTTTGGAGCATCAATAGATTCAAGAGGTTCAAGAGTACCTGCAGGGTCATTGAAAGTAATACCTTTCTTTTAATCATGATTAGATGATTCATCAAATACAACATGCATTGTTTCTTCTATAACTAGAGTTTTCATGTTAAATACCCTATATGCTTTGCTATATGATGAATATCCTAGGAATATGCCTTCATCTGATTTGGATGAAAATTTTCCAAGATTATCTTTGGTATTCAATATGAAGCATTTGCATCCGAATACTCTAAAATATCCAATTCTAGGTATTCTTCCATTCCATAGCTCATAAGAGGTTTTATTAGTTAAATGCCTTTTGTAAACACGATTTGCAATGTAACAAGCTGTATTAACGGCTTATGCCCAAAAATAAGATGGTAAATCATATTCATTGAGCATTGTTCTAGCCATTTCAATTAAAATTCTATTTTTCCTTTCAACTACACCATTTTGCTGTGGAGTTCTAGGAGCAGAAAAATTATGTGAAATGCCAAGTTCATTGCAAAAGCCTTCAAAATTTTCATTCTCAAATTCTTTGCCATGATCACTTCTAATAGATGTGATCATATATCCTTTTTCATTTTGAACTCTTTTTGCAAACATTTTGAAGTAATTAAAGGCTTCATTCTTTTGAGCTAAGAAATTAACCCATGTGAATCTAGAGTAATCATCAACAAGAACAAATGCATATGATTTGCCTCCTATGCTTGTAACTCTATTTGGTCCAAACAAATCCAAATGAATGAGCTCTAAAGGTCTAGAGGTGGTTATAACACTCTTTGATTTAAATGAGCTTTTATGTTGCTTACCATGTTGACAAGGTTCACAAATCCTATCTTTATCATATTTTATCTTAGGTAAGCCATCAACTAAGTTTTCATTGCAGATATATTTCAATTGATCCATACCAGCATGTCCTAGTCTTCTATGCCATAACCATGCATCATTATTAGTGGACATTAAACATTTAAATGTATGATTTGAATGAATGTTGATATTATAAGTGTTGTTTGTTCTAGTACCCTTAAATATGATAATATCATTTGAATTCGTGATTTTGCATTCCTTGGAATCAAAATTGACAAAGTATGCTTTATCACAAAGTTGACTAACACTTAACAAGTTATGTTTCAAACCATCAACAAGCCAAACATCTTCTATTAAATCCTTACCAATAGAACCAATGGAGCCATCACCAAGAATTTTACCTTTAGCATTGTTTCCAAAAGTTACATTACCTCCATGTTTGTAGGTAATACTTGTAAAGAGCTTTGCATTTCCAGTCATATGCCTTGAGCATCCACTATCCACAAGCCATGTGCTTTCGTTGATAGTAGATTTTAGGCATACCTGCAAGGCAATAGTGATCATCTTCTTTTAGGTACCCACATGAAGTTGGGTCCTTGATGGTTAGTAGTAAAAGTGCCTTCTAACTTGAGATGAGCCTTTCTTATATAACAAGAAAAATTTTTGTGTCCAAATTTCATGCAATATGTGCATTGCCATGGTATTCTATACTTCTGCATTTTTCTTTTCGTATTTAAGGTATCATGCATACAACTACAAGTATGTGATTTCTTTTTGTGCAAGTTTAGTGTATAAAAATGCATAATTATTTTTGGCTTTATTTCCTAGCAAACCATAAGAAGTTCTTGTAGTACTTTTAGACTTGGTGCAAGCATCTTTGATATGAACATCAGGAATTTCAATTGTAGATGCTTTAACAAATGTTGGTTTGCTTGGTGCAATGTTGGTTGAGCCATTGAATCCTAATCCATATTTTAAGGAAGGTGATCTTTGGTTATTAATTAATATGTTTAATGCTTCTTTTCCTTTATGAAATCTAGAAATTGATTCTTTTAGTTCTTTTAGTTCATGCTTCAATGTTTCATTTTCTTTAATAATCTTTTCTAAGACATGTGAGTTTTTATTTAACTCTCCTATCGTATTCATCAAGTGTTCATTTGAGGTTTTCAATTCTAAGGTAGAGTTCTTTAAGCATATAAAATCTTTTTCTAACTTAGAGTTTTTCTCTTTATAAAGCATCATTTTAGAAAAATATTTTTCTATTTTAAAGTTCATGTGCTCAATCAAATCACTATCATCTATATCATTTGTATCATTATGTGCTACTAGATCAAAGGATTGAGTACTTACCTCATTGGAGTCATCTTCAATAGCCATGAGACACAGATTTGCAATTCCTTCTTCTTCTTCTTCTTCACTTGAGGAAGAGTCATCCCATGTGGCTTTGAGAGACTTTTTCTTTTCTTTATCCCATTTCTTTTTGTTCTTTAATTTGAAGCAATCCGATTTAATGTGACCAATTTTTCCACATTCATAGCATTTACCTCATTTTTCTTTTCTTTATCTTTGAAGGAGAATTTTGGAGGTGTATGTAACACCCCCACATCCAATGCACACACACTACAACTACAACCATGTAGCATAAGTGCACCAAACATAGGGATGCTACGGTTTTCTTCAACATTCAAAACATTTAAATAGATACAATACTATTATCATTATATAATATAGAAAAGTAGATCATTTACTTTTAAAATAAAACACATTAGATATATATATACATACATATAGTTATTTCACAGCGGAAGTCATAAAATATTTACATATTTGAAAACACTTAATTCCATATTTACAAATATACAAATATGTACATTTAATCAATACTTTACAAAATATATAAAAAGAGTTATACATGATTGGCAAATCTCCTTTGATCTTTAAGTCTCCAAAAATCAACTCTTCAATGTCTACCCTCACTCGGTCTCGAAGAGCTCTCGGGTTCGACTCTAACAGTTCTATCACCTGCGCGATTAAACACTATCGCGCTAAGCCAAGGGCTTAGTAAGATAATCATGCTAATAATATGACTTCGTGCAATGCAATGTCATTTCTCAAACCATAATATATATATAACATCATATATGCAAAATTTACAATATACTTTCACATTACATATCACATTTTATTATCTTTTCATATACCTCATTAGTATTCATTTAATCATCAATACAAAGCAAAACAAACATCATTCATGACTCACATTAACCATAGACAAGCATGGGCCCAAGACACACTAATATGCCATTCAATTTTCAGAGTTAATGTTTTGGTTCTATCATCACATTTATCAATATCAATATCATAGACCCAACTAGGCTTCAAGGATTAAGTTCAACCAAGCTTCAAGGGGAGCAAAGCATGCTAAGCTTCTACCCAACTTGGCTTCAAGAACTAACCCAACCTAGCTTCAAGGGTGGTAACATCTCAATTAGGCTTCAAGGATTCAATCCAACCTAACTTCAAGAGATTGTTACTATCATTAGGCATGCCACCAATAACATACTCTGAAAATGGAATAACACGTTAGCCACACAATTCATTTTCATATCAATTATCATTTCCATTCTCAATTCTCATCAACATTTAGGCAACATGCTTTCATTCTCTCAATAATATCATCATAGCCAATAACAATGGCCTCACCTTTCATTTCACAATATAACACTTCATTAATCAAGTGTATACTTATCTCATCCATGATCACATTATATCTCATATAGCATCATTCATCATATCTTATTTGAATTATCATTTCATCTTTGATACAACATTTCAAGGTACATTACTCATAAAATACAATACCTTTCACAATGCATTACATAACCTTGTTTAAATCTCAACAATGCAATTAGGGCAAAGAACAACTTATATGATTCATAGCTTTAGGATCTTCCATATGCATTTGATTAGTTCATTCATTGATTCAAGTGTGTTTAAAGTGTTTTAGGGTTAGGTTTAAGAACCAACCCACTTTTGAAGAACCAAAACAATGCAAAAAGAACAAAGAAACAAAACCCTAACCAACTCATTTGATGGACACGGGCAGCACACATGAGGGACACGGCCAAGCTTGTGGCCGTGTCTCTCAATTCAACTTTGGCAGTAGCAAACACGGCTTAGGGACACGGCCGTGTCTCTTCAACCAAAACCCACAGCAGCTCACACGGCTTGGGAACACGGCTGTGTCACCCAAAAATTAATTCAACACGTCCAAAATCATATGACTTGGCCGTGTCTCCCAAAACCAAAACCCTACTTCTAACCAACTCTCTTCCAAATGCATTAAAACTCAATATACATCATACCACATGCTTCAAATGAACATCATCAATGTTCTAAACATATATTCATTACAATAATCACTTTAAAACACATTAATATCACAATTAAACAAACACCATCTCAAAACCCTAATTAATCACCATCCTTTTTCATCTTTCAAAAACAACATCCATTTAAACATACAATCTTTACAATCAACCCAACACTAATTCCATCTTTTAACTTACAATCAATTTTAACACTTAAAAACATAACACAAACTCATCTCATCATCACACCAACAAAGCCTAATTCCTTTCTCACACCACTTCACAAGAATTGAAGACATTAAAGAGAAGATCTTACCTTATATGAAGAAATTCCACCAATCTTTCACCAAATCTCTCAATTCCTTCATCAATTTGAGTATAGCATCAAGAACACTTCCCTTTCCCTTTGTCTTCTACAATGGCCGGCACCAACATGAGAAGAAAAGAAAATGCACAAGTCAACCTCTCTTTCCTTCTTAATCTCCACCATGCATTTCATCCAAACAATTACCAAAATGCCCTCAAACATATAACTAACCATTTGTCTTATATAAGCCCATATATGTAATTACACACTCAACAATAAAATATCTTCTTCCACTAACCAACACTTAGACTCTCCCTTTGACCATTTTATATGTTATATATATCACAATATACACAACATATAAACTTGGCTCTAAACCCTAAATTCTTTCCCAAAACACTTATACTTTTCTTTCTCAATTTAAACCAACAATACAACAACAACAACAACAACAACAACAACAACAAGCAAAACTTCTAGGGCATAAATGAGGATATTACAATTCTCCCCCTCTAAAAAGAAATTTCGTCCTCGAAATTACCTGAAATCAATTCTGAAACAATTGAGGATATTGCTCTCGCATAGTCTGCTCACTTTCCCATGTTGCTTCTTCTTTTGCATGATTCTTCCAAAGAATCTTCACCAATGGTACTCTCTTGTTCCTCAATTCTTTCACTTCCCGTGCCAAGATAGCAACTGGTTCCTCTTCAAATGACAAGTCTGGGCTCACTTCAATAGATTCAAATGGCAACACATGAGATGGATCTGACCTGTACCTCCTCAACATAGATACATGGAACACATTATGAATACGATCCAACTCAGGTGGCAAAGCAAGTCTATACGCCACTGGCCCAACTCTTTCTAACACTTCATACGGTCCGATGAAACGAGGACTCAATTTCCCTTTTCGACCAAACCTCAAAATCTTCTTCCAAGGAGATACCTTCAAAAATACCTTATCCCCAACATCAAACTGAATGTCTCTCCTCTTCAGATCTGCATAGGACTTCTGTCGGTCTGAAGCTGCTTTTAACCTGCCCCGAATCAACTTCACTTTTTCTTCAGTTTCTTGAATCAAATCAGGCCCAATCAATTTATCATCACCAAGCTCACTCCAACACAGAGGTGTCCTACACCGTCTGCCATACAATGCCTCGAATGGGGCCATTTCGATGCTGGACTGGTGACTGTTATTATAAGCAAACTCCACAAGAGGTAAAAATCTATCCCAACTTCCAGTGAAATCGATGACACAGCTTCTCAACATATCCTCAACAATCTGTATCACCCTCTTAGACTGTCCATCCGTCTGTGGATGAAAAGCAGTACTGAAGTGTAGTCGAGAACCCAAAGCTCTGTGCAAACTCTTCCAAAATCTTGAAGTAAACCTGGGATCTCGATCAGACACTAAAGAAGTTGGAACACCATGCAATCTCACAATCTCATGGATGTATAGCTCAGCCAACCTCTCCAAAGAGTAATCCATCCGAACTGGAAGGAAATGAGCTGTCTTAGTTAATCTATCCACAATCACCCATATAGCATCATGTCTCCTTTGTGTCAAAGGCAACCCAGACACAAAGTCCATTGTCACTCTTTCCCACTTCCACTCTGGCACTGACAACGGTTGAAGCAACCCAGTTGGAACTTGATGCTCTGCTTTAACCTTCTGACAAGTGAGACATTTTGATACAAACTCAGCAATGTCTCTCTTCAACCCAATCCACCAATAATGCTGTCTCAAATCATGATACATCTTCGTATTACCCGGATGCATAGCAAATAAAGATTGATGAGCTTCCTCTAAAATGATCCTCTTCAAGTCAGCATTATCGGGTACACACAATCTATTCTTAAACCATAGGCTCCCATCATTCTTCACAACAAAATCTCTAGTCTTTCCACTCTCACAATCTAAAACAATCTTCTGAATCTTCTTATCAGCTAACTGAGCCTCTTTGATCTGATCCAACAAAACAGGCTTCAATTGTAACTGTGCCAATAATGCACCATCATCACAAGGTACAAAACTGGCACGCAATGCTCTCAACTCAACAAGCAACGAGAGCGAGTAAACTGTTAAACCAGCTAAAGACTTCCGACTTAAGGCATCAGCAACCACATTTGCTTTACCTGGATGATAATCTATCAAACAGTCGTAGTCTTTAATCAATTCTAACCATCTCCTCTGCCGAAGGTTGAGCTCTTTCTGGACACCCAAATACTTCAAACTCTTGTGATCAGTGTAAATGAAACATTTCTCCCCAAACAGATAATGGCGCCAAATCTTTAATGCAAAAACAATGGCAGCCAACTCCAAATCATGGGTAGGATAGTTAAGCTCATGCGGTTTCAACTGTCGAGACGCATAAGCTATAACTTTCCCTTCCTGCATCAATACACACCCCAAACCTCTATGTGAAGCATCACTGTAGATCACATAGGGTTGGCCTTCTACAGGTAAAGTGAGAACAGGCGCTTGAGTCAACAAATCTCTCAACTGTTCAAAGCTAGCCTGACACTGATCTGTCCACAAAAACCTCACTCCCTTACGAAGCAATCTGGTGAGTGGAGTAGCTATCAAAGAAAATCCTTTCACAAACCGCCGGTAATAGCCTGCCAAACCCAGAAAACTTCTAACCTCTGTCACAGACTTGGGTGGACTCCAATTCAAAATGGCTTCAACTTTACTCGGATCAACTCTAATGCCTTCTGCTGAAACAATATGTCCGAGAAAAGCTACCTGATCCAACCAGAACTCACACTTCGACAATTTGGCAAATAGTTGCTTCTCTCTCAAAATCTGCAACACAATCCGCAGATGCAAATCATGTTCCTCTTCATTCCTCGAATACACCAGAATATCATTGATGAAGACCACTACAAACTGATCCAAATAGGGCCTAAACACCCTATTCATCAAATCCATAAAAGCTGCAGGTGCATTCGTCAGACCAAAAGGCATAACTAAAAATTCATAATGCCCATACCTGGTCCGAAATGCAGTCTTCGGAACATCTTCAGCTCTGACTCTCAGCTGATGGTACCCCGATCTCAGATCAATCTTAGAGAATACTGACGCTCCCTTCAACTGATCAAAGAGATCATCGATTCTAGGCAAAGGATACTTATTTTTAATAGTCACCTTGTTCAATTGCCTATAGTCGATGCACAACCTCATAGTACCATCCTTCTTCTTTACAAAGAGCACAGGAGCTCCCCAAGGAGAAACACTGGGGCGAATGAATCCTTTATCCAACAGCTCCTGTAATTGCACTTTCAACTCCCTCAATTCTGCTGGTGCCATTCTGTAAGGAGTAATGGAGATAGGAGTGGTACCCGGCAACAGCTCGATACCGAACTCCACCTCTCTCTCAGGAGGCAATCCTGTCAACTCTTCTGGAAAAACATCAGGGAACTCTGCAACTGTGGCAATGCTATCAATAGGAGAACCCTTCACTCTAGTATCTACCACATGAGCAAGATAGGCTTCACACCCCTTCCTAATCAACCTCCGGGCTGCAACAGCTGAAACAAATAAGGAGGCTAACTGTTCCTGCTCATTAGATACTATCACCTCTCTCCCATCACCGGTTCTCAAAGAAACAATTTTCTTTTTACAATCCACCACAGCTCCATGTCGAGATAGCCAATCCATGCCTAAAATCACATCATATTCCTTAAATGGCATCTCAATCAAATCTCCAAGGAACTCCTCACCCTGCACCCTCACTGCACTATCCCGATGCACTTTACTCACAATCACACTATGCCCTAACGGATTTGTCACCAAAACATCAAATCCTAGGGACTCAGCATGCACATCAAACACAGGCAATACAGATGCACTAATGTAAGAGTGTGTGGATCCAGGGTCAATCAATGCAAGTACTGCAGTATCAAATAAAGAAAAAGTACCAGCTATGACCGCCGATGCATCCGGCTGTCTCTGCATAACATACATCCTCTGGGAAGAACCAACCTCCTCCGGTCTAGTCTCCCTGGATGCAGCACCACCTCTAGAACTGAACCCTGCTCTACCACCTCGGCTGGCACCTCTGCCTCCCCTCACACTGGCTCGAGAAGCGGCAGAATCAACTGACATCTGCCTCTGCCTCTCAGGGCAATCTCTCACAAAGTGATCCGGTGACCCACACCTGAAACATACCCCAGCAACACCAGCTTTCCAACATGGACCACCATGGGGCCTCCCACAATGGATGCAAATAGGTAAGGTGGATCTCTGAACCATAGGGGTTGGAGCACTTGCCACTGAAGCTGCAGGTCTGAATCTTTGTCTCTGGAACTGCACTGATCTACCTGCTGGTCTCTGGCTCCTAATACTCCGAGGAACAAAGCTTCCTCTACCCCTCTTCACTGAAGAAGACCCTGCCTCAAACTGGGGCCTTCTCACCCTAACCTCATCCTCTGAAGCAGCTGCAATCACTTGAGCTCGCTCTACACTTCGAGCTGCTTCCACTAACTGGGAGAAATCATGATATCGAGATCCAGCCACTAAACACATGATCGAGGGCCTCAATCCCTCCTGAAATCGCCGGCATCTATCAATCTCATCAGCAATGATGCCCCCAGCATACTGACTCAGTCGAATAAACTCAACTTCATACTCAGTAACAGTCTTGTTATCTTGCTTCAAGCTCAAGAATTCCATCTTCTTCATATCCTTATACTCCCTAGGAGTATATTTCAACTCGAATTCTCTCAAGAAATCAACATATGACAAAGTTGGTGGATCATCCATAGAATGTGGCACAGTCTTCCACCAATCGTAGGCATCCTTCTGTAGCAAAGATCTTGCATAGTCAAACTTTTCCTCAGGGGTGGCTTGTAACTGAATAAAGATCCTCTGAACTTTGTCAAGCCACTGTTCTGCCACAGCTGGATCAGTGGTACCAATAAAATCCTCAGCTCCATACTTCCTTAACTTGTCATAGTGCCTCACTGGCACCAAAGACTGAGGGGGTGGTGGCACTGGTTGTACTGGCGCTTGCCTGAAAGTCTCCATCATATGCACAAACCAAGCTGGTGGAACCTCCTCACCAGTTGGTCTCCCCGACCCAGAAGCAGGTGCCTCCCCAGCACTATCAACCCTAGCTCCCTCATCAGGAGCAACACTCTCCTCACTGCCCTCAACTGACTGTCTCAAATGAGAATCCATCAACACCTAATACTGCAAACACAACAGGACACACCTTATTAAAGATCAAAGATTGCCAATCCCAAACATGTATTTTATTTCAAAAACTCACTTTTTAATTCAAAATATTCTTTTTATTACATTTTACCTAGGTTGAGAATCTCAAACCTAGGCTCTGATACCAAAACAATTGTAACACCCCCACATCCAATGCACACACACTACAACTACAACCATGTAGCATAAGTGCACCAAACATAGGGATGCTACGGTTTTCTTCAACATTCAAAACATTTAAATAGATACAATACTATTATCATTATATAATATAGAAAAGTAGATCATTTACTTTTAAAATAAAACACATTAGATATATATATATACATACATATAGTTATTTCACAGCGGAAGTCATAAAATATTTACATATTTGAAAACACTTAATTCCATATTTACAAATATACAAATATGTACATTTAATCAATACTTTACAAAATATATAAAAAGAGTTATACATGATTGGCAAATCTCCTTTGATCTTTAAGTCTCCAAAAATCAACTCTTCAATGTCTACCCTCACTCGGTCTCGAAGAGCTCTCGGGTTCGACTCTAACAGTTCTATCACCTGCGCGATTAAACACTATCGCGCTAAGCCAAGGGCTTAGTAAGATAATCATGCTAATAATATGACTTCGTGCAATGCAATGTCATTTCTCAAACCATAATATATATATAACATCATATATGCAAAATTTACAATATACTTTCACATTACATATCACATTTTATTATCTTTTCATATACCTCATTAGTATTCATTTAATCATCAATACAAAGCAAAACAAACATCATTCATGACTCACATTAACCATAGACAAGCATGGGCCCAAGACACACTAATATGCCATTCAATTTTCAGAGTTAATGTTTTGGTTCTATCATCACATTTATCAATATCAATATCATAGACCCAACTAGGCTTCAAGGATTAAGTTCAACCAAGCTTCAAGGGGAGCAAAGCATGCTAAGCTTCTACCCAACTTGGCTTCAAGAACTAACCCAACCTAGCTTCAAGGGTGGTAACATCTCAATTAGGCTTCAAGGATTCAATCCAACCTAACTTCAAGAGATTGTTACTATCATTACGCATGCCACCAATAACATACTCTGAAAATGGAATAACACATTAGCCACACAATTCATTTTCATATCAATTATCATTTCCATTCTCAATTCTCATCAACATTTAGGCAACATGCTTTCATTCTCTCAATAATATCATCATAGCCAATAACAATGGCCTCACCTTTCATTTCACAATATAACACTTCATTAATCAAGTGTATACTTATCTCATCCATGATCACATTATATCTCATATAGCATCATTCATCATATCTTATTTGAATTATCATTTCATCTTTGATACAACATTTCAAGGTACATTACTCATAAAATACAATACCTTTCACAATGCATAACATAACCTTGTTTAAATCTCAACAATGCAATTAGGGCAAAGAACAACTTATATGATTCATAGCTTTAGGATCTTCCATATGCATTTGATTAGTTCATTCATTGATTCAAGTGTGTTTAAAGTGTTTTAGGGTTAGGTTTAAGAACCAACCCACCTTTGAAGAACCAAAACAATGCAAAAAGAACAAAGAAACAAAACCCTAACCAACTCATTTGATGGACACGGGCAGCACACATGAGGGACACGGCCAAGCTTGTGGCCGTGTCTCTCAATTCAACTTTGGCAGTAGCAAACACGGCTTAGGGACACGGCCGTGTCTCTTCAACCAAAACCCACAGCAGCTCACACGGCTTGGGAACACGGCTGTGTCACCCAAAAATTAATTCAACACGTCCAAAATCATATGACTTGGCCGTGTCTCCCAAAACCAAAACCCTACTTCTAACCAACTCTCTTCCAAATGCATTAAAACTCAATATACATCATACCACATGCTTCAAATGAACATCATCAATGTTCTAAACATATATTCATTACAATAATCACTTTAAAACACATTAATATCATAATTAAACAAACACCATCTCAAAACCCTAATTAATCACCATCCTTTTTCATCTTTCAAAAACAACATCCATTTAAACATACAATCTTTACAATCAACCCAACACTAATTCCATCTTTTAACTTACAATCAATTTTAACACTTAAAAACATAACACAAACTCATCTCATCATCACACCAACAAAGCCTAATTCCTTTCTCACACCACTTCACAAGAATTGAAGACATTAAAGAGAAGATCTTACCTTATATGAAGAAATTCCACCAATCTTTCACCAAATCTCTCAATTCCTTCATCAATTTGAGTATAGCATCAAGAACACTTCCCTTTCCCTTTGTCTTCTACAATGGCCGGCACCAACATGAGAAGAAAAGAAAATGCACAAGTCAACCTCTCTTTCCTTCTTAATCTCCACCATGCATTTCATCCAAACAATTACCAAAATGCCCTCAAACATATAACTAACCTTTTGTCTTATATAAGCCCATATATGTAATTACACACTCAACAATAAAATATCTTCTTCCACTAACCAACACTTAGACTCTCCCTTTGACCATTTTATATGTTATATATATCACAATATACACAACATATAAACTTGGCTCTAAACCCTAAATTCTTTCCCAAAACACTTATACTTTTCTTTCTCAATTTAAACCAACAATACAACAACAACAACAACAACAACAACAACAACAAGCAAAACTTCTAGGGCATAAATGAGGATATTACAGTGTACCTTTGTTTGCTTGTAATCTTTTCTTCCTTTTCCATTCATTGATTCTTTTTTAGAACATTGCCATTTCATCTTCATCATCAGTACCTTCATTGCTTGAGCTCTCAACTTCTTTGATTGGTTTGAGTGCAATTGGTTTTCTCTTTTCTTTTTCACCTTGATCTTCTTCTTTCTCACTGTGTAGCTCAACTGTGAGTAGTTTACCAACTAGCTCATCTGTTCTTAATGTGCCGAGATCATGAGCTTCTTCTATGGATGATACTTTTGATTCAAAGTTTTTCCTAGCTCTTAGGGCTCTCAATATTTTACTGTTTACATCACCTTGATCAGATACCTTGCCATACTTCTTTAGTTCATTGACAATAGCAAGCAAGCGATTTGTCATGTCGGTGACATTTTCATTTGGTTTCATCTTGAATAGCTCATACTCATGGACATGCATTTGTTTCTTGGTAAATCTCACTTGAGTCGTACCTTCATGGTAGTTTTTCGAGTGTTTTCCAAATGCAATGTGCACAAGTTAAATGTTGAACTCTTCCACCTTCTTCTCTTGAAATGGAATTCATCAAGATGGAAGCGGCTCTATTGTTCTTGAATCGATCTTTGACATTGCTCGTTGACCATTGTGCTTTGGGAAGTGGAACTTGAATACCGTCAGCTTCATAAGTGGGAGGTTTCCACTCACTTTCCACGAAATCCCATAGTTCAATCCCTTCACTGTCTAGAAACAAATACATTTTGTGTTTCCAGTATGAATAATCAGTTCCATCAAAGTAGGGTCTAAGAATAGTGTTAAGATTTCCAAGAGAGCTTGATGAAGAAGAAGTTGCCATAGTGGATCAAATTTCACAATTAAGTTTAAGAAATCTCAGGCTCTGATACAAATTGTTGTCCCAAGATGGCAACCAAGAGGGGGGGTGAATTGGTTTTCTCAAGAAATAATGACAATTAAAAAACTCAAAAAAATAGAAATGCGAAATTAAGAGATGGTTGAGTAATGGAAGAAAGAAAGAACACACAAGATTTATAGTGGTTCGGATTTACTTCAATCCTACATCCACTTCCTTAACAACTTGTTAAGGTTCCAGTAATCTTTGAAGTTTTTACAAGCTCACTTCCAACTTTGGTGTTTTCACAAGTTCACACCTAACTTCACAAGTGTTTTCTAAGGCTTACACTCAAGAACCTTTCAAGGAGTTTTTAAGGCTCACTCTCACAACCCAAGTGTTTTTCCAAGCTCACACTCAAACTTATACAATGGTGTTTTCAATGCTTAAACCTAACATTCATTACAATTCAAATGTAAGTTTAAGTAAAAGAAAAGTTGTTGCTTGGCTATCAAATTCTATTTTTCTTCACTTGTCTTCTTGCTTTTCTTGTAGAAGCACTGTATTTATAGCCAATGTGATCTTACTAGCCGTTATTGATAGTGAGAATAAAGTCTTGGCAGTTTAGACCTTCTTTACTTAAACTGTCCGAAGCATTTAGCGGTCGTCCTTCATACAAGGATGGTCGCGCTCATGCCTCACGCGGTCGTCCTTGGACAAGGGACGGTCGCTGCATTTAAAAAGCTTCAACCATCGAATTTGAGTGCTCAGCAGCTGGAATCTTGCCCATGCTGTGTTTGTCGGGACGGTCGCGCATCACCAAGGTGTGGTTGCCCTTTTTGAATGTTGAAGTGGGTTTATAACGGTCATGTCACGTGTCATTCTCTGGCAGGGCAGAAGAGATGTCCGCCATAATTTGAATGTCGCGGTCGCCCTAGGTAACATCTCGCGGTCAAAGTGAGATACTCGCGTCGAACTTCTGGACGCACCTGAGGACGCGAACACTACTGTCTCTTTAAGCAATATTCTCCTGTATTGGCAGAGCGGTCGCGTATATGAACGCGCGGTCGCTAAAGTGGTAAGCGAGGCCGTGTCATTCGCCGTTCTTGTCACCGCGAACCTTACTGTGATTAGTATGATTTGAGTTGCTTGGATAGCGGTCGTCAATAACTTGGGACGGTCGCTCTTCATCAAAGTGCGGTCGCGACTGAGGTCGGGTTTCTGACCGCGAAACCTACTGTGATAAGGTTTCATCCTTTAATTGAATGGTGCGGTCGTATTCAGGTTTGGTGTGACCGCTAGAAGTGTTCTGTTCAGCTTTATTTGAAGCAACCTAAGCCTGCAACAAGATTCTCCAAACACATGTTAAATGGATCATTCAATTTGAGTTGTCAAAGATCAAAATTGAGATCTTTTATCTAACAAATAATTTATAACAAATTTAGCTATTTTTTCCTATTCCCGTACTCTCTTGCCCCCTGCGTGGAAAAATATTTTAAAAGTGTAAAAAATATTTTTAGATACGCAAATAGCTGAATAATTGAATTGAATAATTGATTTTACTATTTAAATACTATTTGAACACTGTTCATTCACTATTCACTAACTATTTACCAACAGTGATTTTGACTTTTTTCTTATTTTTTTTGTTCACGGATTTACTATTGATTTTTTTTGTTTTTCCTTCATCCATTTTCTATATAAACTGTGCCACCATTCATTTTTCTTCATATTTTGAGTGAGTAGAGAATTGAAACAAATGGAGAGAGTACATACTTTGAGATCTGGACCCTGATCCGATGCCGAGTTGCTAGAATTTGTTCGACGACATAAAAATGGAACTGTCGATCTACTAGTTGGAATGCCACTTCATCGCAGTTCAAGTCAAAGGACTGAGATAACATTGCAATTTAATATTTTAACAGCACAAATAAGTATTCATCATTTTATTTTATTTTATTTTATTTTTCAATTAATTTTATTATTAATTTTATTATTATTATTATTATTAATTTTATTATTTTTTATTTTTTATTTTAGCTATAATTGACTTATTAATAATATATTATTAAATTAATTAAGATTAAAAAATTGGGTTTTTTTCTTTATTAATTTTTATTAAAAATAAATTAACCGATGGACTATTAATAAAAATAAATAAATATTAGTGAGATGATATACTTACCTCGTGTTGGCCTGCCTGGTTCAGTATTAGCATGATCATCGTATTGTCCGGGATGGAGGGTGTGTCTATACAACCAGGCAATGGTATGACGTAGCACCTTATCGGGTAAAACGAATTGTCCGAGAGTGCGATTTTGAAAGCTTCATTCATCAATTGCCATCTGAGGAGAGTCCGATAGAGAGGAGTGTAGTTCAAGCATTGCCAGAGTTGTGGATGGACACAACCCATACTTTTCACCTACTTGTGGGAGAGATGACTATTGGCCCAGTCGATTTTATAGCCATAACTAGTATCCGGTACTATGGCCTTCTGGTCCCTCTTACCAATGATATCCTGACACAGGAGGAAATTTAACAATTATTTTGTATGTGTGAGCGGGGATTTCTGCCCCCACTCCCTCTGGAATAGTTCTTATGACTTCGGCACTATTTAGGCTTAGGGCATTAGAGAACACGGGTCTAAGCCCGAAGAAAATGGAATCGCCACCCAGACGGGCTGGGAAATAGAAAGGGTGGATGACTCGATTCCTAAGGAATCCCCAACCCCCTAAGGGGTTCAGAAATGGCCCAGCACCCCCACAACACCAGGTTCATTGGAATAGGCCTCCTTTTCGGGTCTCAATATTATAAAATTCTTAATTAATACAATATTATCCATACTACATGCGATTAATAGAATAAATAAATACTTTATTAAAAATCATGGCAAGGTCCTAACAAAACAAACAAATGGACACCCATCCAAGGATGAACACATGTCCTTACATCGTCCAATGTCTAAAACCAAATAAGACACCCACCAAAAGGTAGAAATGTGTCCTTTACATTAATCCCAAAACTAGAACATAAATTAAATTACATGATAATACATGAGGTACCCAAAATATGGAAATATACCTCTTACAATACTTTGAAACCAAAGCAAATCAATAAAAACAACCAACCAACCATTCATCATAAATAAATCATTCATTGAAGACATAAATTGAAAATATAAATAAATCATTAATCAAACTATATAATAAACACTCACTTAGTAATGAAACAAATAAAGATGCAAATTTAGGTTTATGTGTCAACTTAGGATTTCTTACATAACATTTAGGATTTTGGAATTTATATCTAAAAGCTAGGATTTTGGAATCTTAAAGAACTAATATTATTGTTAGGTTTATTATTTTTTTAGAAGAATTATGCTACTGTGTAATTAAAATTAGACTTTAAGATTTAAGTAAATAAGGTAAAAACCTATGAAAATAAGATTAAAACTTAAATATTTAAAAAGAAATAGCTACTGTGTTGATTAAATAAAAAATAAGTGATTATGGTTTTAAAATGGATTAAGGTTTGAAATAAATTGGGGTTTGGATTTCTAAGAAAACTAACACTATTACATTTTATTTTTGAAAAGAGAATGGCTATTGTGAAAGTTTAGAAAAATTAATTTAATTAGGGTTTTACAATTTTAAATGTTTTATAGTTTTGATTAACAAAAAAAAACTAAGTTACTGTAATAATTAAAATAACAAAATAGTTATGTGAGCAGGGATTTTTGCCCCCACTCCCGGTGGAATGGTTCTTGTGACTTCGGCACTGTTTAGGCTCGGGGCCTTAGAGAACACGGACATAAGTCCGGAGAAAATGAAGTCGCCACCGTGACGGGCCGGGAAAAAGAAAGGGGTGGCTGACTCGATTCCTAAGGAATCCCCAACCCCCTAATGGGTTTGGAAAGTTGGATACGTGTGGGGAAGGTGAGAAATGGCCCAGCACCCCCACAACGCCCGGTTTATTGGAACCGGCCTCCTTTATAGGTCTTAAAATTATAAAATTCTTAAATATAACAACATTATCCATATTACACACAATAATTAAAATAAAGCATCGATATATTGAAAAATCAAAACAATGTCCAAGCAAAACAAATAAATGGACACCCACCCGAAAATGGAAACATGTCCTTACATCCCATGCCTAAGTAGGACACCCACTGAAAGGTAGAAATATGTCCTTTACATTGGTTCTAAAATAAAAAAGCAATTTAAATTATATGATATTTAACTAATGAGGCACCCACCAAGTGGAAACATACCTCTTACAATATTTGGAAATCAAAATAAATTGATAAAAGTAAATAACCATTCATCATAAATAAATCATTCATCAAAGGTGTTAAACATCAATAGAAAGTAAACATCCATCCATGATAAATTAAACAAACCAAGCATTGAACTTAAATAAATTAAAGCATATAAAATAAATCAAAGCATTACATAGAATTGAATAAGCAAATAAAAATCTAAATTGTGGCTACGGTTTCCATTTAGGGTTCTTTATTTCATGTGTTTAGGGTTTTGGAATTTATGGAATTAGGCTACTGTGAAATTTTAAAAGAATTAAAATAGATTAAGGTTTTATGTTTTAAAAGATTGATAAAGTTCTTTGATTAACCAAATTAGTGTTTGAATGGTGAAAACATGAAATTAGGGTTTGGACACTTTAAAATACTTAGATTTGTAATTTACGGTTAAGGAGTTGTTGTTTTGGCTCACCATATTGAATTTTAAGCTTACTGTGTAAAAATTATATTTATATGGTTTTAAAGTTTTAAAGAATTAGGGTTTATAAAACTTTAGGGTTTAGGTTTTCAGGGAGTTAGGGTCCACTTTTTTGAGTTTTGGAGTTGAATTAGGATTTTAGGACTTTTGATATAGGGTTTCGGGGAATGTATTTTATTTTAAGATTTGAAAATCAATTGAGAAATTTATGAAGTTTTATGAAAATAAACAAAATGATTTAAAGTTTATAGAAGCAAAAAAGAAGTTTTTAAGGCTTTTGGAAAGAAACAGAACCTAATTTAGGGTTTTGAAAATTTGGAAAACAAATTTTGGTTTTAGGGTTTTGAAGAAACCAAACTAATAACTTTAAACTTTTGGAAAACAAAGCAACGAATTAAGGTTTTCAAACTTTAGAAAAAGTGAATTGAGGTTCTAGGGTTTTTCAATTAAAAGAAATAAAGGGATGATTAAGCTACTGTGAAAAAACAAAAAGAAATTGAGAGCTCAAACCTTGGTTCGTAAGTTACACCAAAAATTGCTTATTGGATGAACCAAAAACAAAGACAAGCTTTGCTGCCTTTGAATTGCTTGAATTGTTTTTCTGCTCTCCTAAAAAATTAGATTGATTCACCTCTTTCCCACTTAGTTTCGGATCCAATTTTTCCTCCAAGCTTCTGTCTGATTTCTTCCTCCCTTTTTGTGTTGTTTTTTATATTATTTATAGAAGAATTTTATGGTTCAATCCTAGTTATTCATGGAACATAATATTCATTAAGAAAAGAAAACCGAAACCTAATTGTATTAGGTTTCAGAAAATTTGCGTCGAAAAAATTTCACTGGCGAAAAAAAACTGCTGCGGAAAAATTGCGCTAGCAAAAAAAACTGCTGCGGAAAAAATGAGCTGGCAAAAAAGCTGCCGCAGCTGGCTGCGGCAGTGCGGGCGAAACGGGCCTGCGGGCCATTTCGCCTGCAGGAAATTCCTGTGGGCAAAATGCTCGCAGGCCCGCGCTGACTTTCAGCGATGATTTTTTAATCGCGGTTTTTTTCGTCGCCGATTTTTTTTTGTTATTTGTTATTTTTTATTTTATTTTTGATTTTTTATTCACTTCACCATTTTTTACTAAAATAAATATTAAAATTAATCAAGATACCATAAAAATTATTTTAAATTAACTAAAATATATTGGACCGGACTGGGTCGAAAATTAAGGGTCTACAATTTGCACCTTGTGTAACACCCCTATATCCCGTATACGTACCAAGCATGCTTATACGATCGTAAAATATGTATACTGAATATAGAAAATGCCACAGTTTAAAAAAAATACACAAATCATATCTTTAAAATAATTGAAACAAATCTCAACATTTAAAAGAAATATAAAAGACACTATATATAAAAACGTTTAGTAATCCGCAGCGGAAGTTATTACAAATTTTTACAAGTTCAAATACATAAAAATCAAAATATACAAAACATAGAACATATATACATGATTGGTAGCTTGATTCTCTGATCTTCAAGTTCTAGCCCCACTTCTTCAAGCATAAACTCAACTAGGTCTAGAGGAATTCTCAGTCTCAACCCTATCAACTCTACCACCTGCGCGATGAACCACAATCGCGCTGAGCCAACAACTCAGTAGTACAAACCATAACGATAATATGAAATGTCAATATCAATATCATACATTCAACCAATAAAGATCATATTTATAAACATTACATTCCATTATTTCAATAATCATATCATCATCCATTATATTCATTCAATATAGACACCTATGGGCCCAACTAGCATTTAATATGATATTCAAAATTCAGAGTTGCTGCTTTGGTCCATAAACACAATAATCAAGCCCGTAGGCAAAATACATATCTCTCTATCCATGGATAGGGTAACAGACCCAGTCTCTTGGACCATCAACTCAACAATTTTGAGGAGATCCTCAACCCGGCTAGACCGTTACCTATAACAGACCCATCTCTTGGACCATCAACCCGACTAATCGAGGAGATCCTCAACCCGGCTAGACTGTTACTTTAATTCACATTTATCATTTCACATTTCTCATAGTGTAACAGACCCAGTCTCTTGGACCATCAACCCGACTAATCGAGGAGATCCTCAACCCGGCTAGACTGTTACTATTCATTTTATAGGCATGCCGCCCAAAACCAGAACTCTGAAATTGAATAAAAATATTAAACATACAATTATTTCATTTGCCTCTTTATCATTCTCTTTCTCAATTTATATCTCATACTCAAATAGGCATTCATGCCTCATCAATTTCATTTGCATAACCATGTCCAACAACAATGGTTTCATTATATCTCTATTCACATCAAGGCAATTCATCATCATACATATAGCACATCACATTCCACAAGATTCACAATGTGCAAAATATCAAATTATTCATATATATATATATATATCAACAATGCCACATCAAATGGATGTATGCAACAATGCAATGTTTGTACTTACCTTAAATGCAACCCACACAATAATAAACACCTTTCTTTCCAATAATCTTTCACTTCTTGAATTAGGGTAATTCACCTTCTTCACAACCTATTCCAAAAGGAAGATGAAACCCACATAAGGTCATAAGGCTAAGAACTGACTAGGGCAAACTCTAAACTTGACACGCTCAACAACACGGGCGTGTCCCTGACCGTGCCCTAACTCCACAACACAGAAGCTTTTACACGCTCAACAACACGGGCGTGTTACTGGGCGTGTAATACATTCTGCCTCTCAACAATAATGACACGTCCAACATCATGAGCGTGCCCATGGCCATGTCAAATCCCCAAAAACACAGTGGCTATGACACGCTTAGTGACATGGGCGTGTCACTGCTCGTGCCACTCATCCAAAACACAGAACCATCGACACGCCTAAAAATCCTGGGCGTGCCCTTGGGCGTGTCAGACAAAAAACCAGATTCCGGCCAAAACAACAACACAACCAACAAAACACTTCCTTTTACCAAAAACCACTTCAACCTAACTCATCTCAACATACCCAAAAACCATAACAAACTTACAAAAACATCAAAACAACTAAAAACATTCTTCCAATCTCAAATAAAAAATCATCAACACAAACCTAAACACAACTTCAAAACATTCACTTTCAACAACTTACTCTTTCCTTCAAACCATCCCCAAAACAAGAAATCAGTTACCCAAACACTCTTAAACCCATCTTAAACAACAAAATCACAAACCATCCACAAACTTAACTCAAAACTCAAAGAAATCAAAGAGTCAAGTGAAGAACTTACCAAGGATGAAGAAATCTCTTAACTTTCCACTTGAACACTTGAATGCTTCCTTAGATCTTGAGTTGGAAGATCAAAACTCTTCTTGTTCTCTTGTTTCTTTTGTTAGCCGGCCAAAACAAAAGCAAAAGAAGAGGAAGAAAATGAACCACGGCAAGGAAGAAAGAAAGAAGAAGGAAGAAGAGAAACCCAAAGTCAACTACTCTTTTCCTTAAAATCCTCTCAACCAAGCAATGAAAAATATTAAACAATTCAAATAAACCTCCTCCATTCATTAATTTCCTTATTAATTAATTATTAATTCAAACACAATTAAATATCTTCTTCCACTATCTCCATTTGACTTTCCATAGACTTATGTATATGTTGTATATATATTCTAATATACACAACATATACACTCTCTCTAAAAACCCTTTTCTCTTCCAATAAAACATATACAATAAATCCAATTATAATAATAATAAAACCCAAAACATCTAGGGTATATTTTCGGATATTACACCTTGCTTGAACGATATGAGACTTTAGAGAGTGAAAAGCAACAAGACTTAATTTTTGATAAGATGGTTAATTGAATTTGTTTTGGGTACTTGGACCCGAGACTGAACTTGATTTGGGTACTTGGATCCGAGATTGGATTGAATTTGGGTACTTGGACCCGGCGATTGTGTGCTTGGACCCGGGATTGGGTGCTTGGACCCGAGAATGGGTACTTGGACCCGAGATTGAATTTGATTTGGGTACTTGGACCTAAGATTGGTACTTGGACCCGAGATTGGATTGAATTTTGGTGCTTGGACCCGAGATTGATTTGATTTGGGTACTTGGACCCGAGATTGAGTACTTGGACCCGAGATTGATTTGATTTGGGTACTTAGTCCCGAGAATGAATTTGATTTGGGTACTTGGACCCGAGATTGGGTTCTTGGACCCGAGATTGAATTGATTTGGGTACTTGGACCCTAGATTGGGTACTTGGACCCAAGATTAGATTGAATTTGGGAACTTGGACCCGAGATTCGGTACTTGGACCCAAGATTGGATTGAATTTGGGTACTTGGACCCGAGATTGGTTTGATTTGACTGACCTTTTATCAGTTGAGAATTATGGCATAACTGGTTCTATTTTTATGATTTGTAGGTCTTTACCCACCAAAAATAGATCTTTATCCTTTGGAAATTAGGTCTTTAACCTAGGAACATGGATCTTTATGCATTGGTGATTGGGTCTTTACCCGTGAAACATAGATCTTTTATCCTTTGGAAATTGGGTCTTTACCCTTGAAATATGGATCTTTATCCATTTGAAATCGGGTCTTTACCCTTGAAACAAGGATCTTTATCCTTCAGACTTTAGGTCTTTACCCTTTGAAATATGGCTCTTTATCCATTTGAAATCGGGTCTTTACCCTTGAAACAAGGATCTTTATCCATTAGAGATCGGGTCTTTACCCTTGAAACATGGATCTTTATCCATTGGAAATCGAGTCTTTACCCTTAAAACATGAATCTTTATCCATTGAAAATCGGGTCTTTACCCTTGGAACATGGATCTTTATCCATTGGAAATTGGGTTTTTACCCTTGAAACATGGATCTTTATCCATTGGAAATCGGGTCTTTACCTTGGAACATGGATCTTTATCCACTAGAGATCGGGTCTTTACCCTTGAAACATGGATCTTTATCCGTTGGAAATTGGGTCTTTACCCTTGAAACATGGATCTTTATCCATGGAAATCGGGTCTTCCATTCGAGATCGGGTCTTTACCCTTGAAACATGGATCTTTATCCATTGGAAATTGGGTCTTTACCCTTGAAACATGGATCTTTATCCATTGGAAATTGGGTCTTTACCCTTGAAACATGGATCTTTATCCATTGGAAATCGGGTCATTACCCTTGGAACATGGATCTTTATCCACTAGAGATCGGGTCTTTACCCTTGAAACATGGATTTTTATCCATTGGAAATCGGGTCTTTACCCTTGAAACATGGATCTTTATCCATTGGAAATCAGGTCTATACCCTTGAAACATGGATCTTTATCCATTAGAAATCTGGTCTTTACCCATGGAACATGGATCTTTATCCATTGGAAATCGGGTATTTACCCTTGGAACATGGATCTTTATCCATTGGAAATCGGGTATTTACCCTTGAACATGGATCTTTATCTATTAGAGATCAGGTCTTTACCCTTGAAACATGGATCTTTATGCATTGGAAATCGGGTCTTTACCATTGCTTCAACCCGAGATTGAATTTGATTTGGGTACTTGGACCTAAGATTGGTACTTGGACCCGAGATTGGATTGAATTTTGGTGCTTGGACCCGAGATTGATTTGATTTGGGTACTTGGACCCGAGATTGAGTACTTGGACCCGAGATTGGGTTCTTGGACCCGAGATTGAATTGATTTGGGTACTTGGACCCTAGATTGGGTACTTGGACCCAAGATTAGATTGAATTTGGGTACTTGGACCCGAGATTCGGTACTTGGACCCAAGATTGGATTGAATTTGGGTACTTGGACCCGAGATTGGTTTGATTTGACTGACCTTTTATCAGTTGAGAATTATGGCATAACTGGTTCTATTTTTATGATTTGTAGGTCTTTACCCACCAAAAATAGATCTTTATCCTTTGGAAATTAGGTCTTTAACCTAGGAACATGGATCTTTATGCATTGGTGATTGGGTCTTTACCCGTGAAACATAGATCTTTTATCCTTTGGAAATTGGGTCTTTACCCTTGAAATATGGATCTTTATCCATTTGAAATCGGGTCTTTACCCTTGAAACAAGGATCTTTATCCTTCAGACTTTAGGTCTTTACCCTTTGAAATATGGCTCTTTATCCATTTGAAATCGGGTCTTTACCCTTGAAACAAGGATCTTTATCCATTAGAGATCGGGTCTTTACCCTTGAAACATGGATCTTTATCCATTGGAAATCGAGTCTTTACCCTTAAAACATGAATCTTTATCCATTGAAAATCGGGTCTTTACCCTTGGAACATGGATCTTTATCCATTGGAAATTGGGTTTTTACCCTTGAAACATGGATCTTTATCCATTGGAAATCGGGTCTTTACGCTTGGAACATGGATCTTTATCCACTAGAGATCGGGTCTTTACCCTTGAAACATGGATCTTTATCCGTTGGAAATTGGGTCTTTACCCTTGAAACATGGATCTTTATCCATGGAAATCGGGTCTTCCATTCGAGATCGGGTCTTTACCCTTGAAACATGGATCTTTATCCATTGGAAATTGGGTCTTTACCCTTGAAACATGGATCTTTATCCATTGGAAATTGGGTCTTTACCCTTGAAACATGGATCTTTATCCATTGGAAATCGGGTCATTACCCTTGGAACATGGATCTTTATCCATTAGAGATCGGGTCTTTACCCTTGAAACATGGATTTTTATCCATTGGAAATCGGGTCTTTACCCTTGAAACATGGATCTTTATCCATTGGAAATCAGGTCTATACCCTTGAAACATGGATCTTTATCCATTAGAAATCTGGTCTTTACCCATGGAACATGGATCTTTATCCATTGGAAATCGGGTATTTACCCTTGGAACATGGATCTTTATCCATTGGAAATCGGGTATTCACCCTTGAACATGGATCTTTATCTATTAGAGATAAGGTCTTTACCCTTGAAACATGGATCTTTATGCATTGGAAATCGGGTCTTTACCATTGCTTCAACCCTTTTAGCTGGACTGACCTTTTGTCTTTTGCATTTTCATTCTAATTTTTTCTTTTGATTAATGATGATTTTTTATTCTCTTGAGAATTCTTTTTCTTGTTCATTAATTAAACATGAACAAAAAAATCAATCTTTTTAGCTAGCCTTCATATCTTCTCCTTGCCCCCTGCGTGGTAAGATATTCAAAACATTTTGTTTATGCATAAACTCAAAATTTGAAAAGGAGAAGCGTTGCCCCCTGTGTAGGTTCAAACCCATGATTTTTCTATGCGGGCTCCATCTAGTTCTTCGCACAAGCATGTATTTCTTCTTTTGCAAAATGACTGGAGCTTCCATAAGCAAATAGGCTTTCCATGCCCCCTTGATTCAATATCTTCTTTTAATTCTTTAGTTTGCAAGGTATTTGTTGTTCGCTTTGAAAAGGAATAGACAATACAAGATAAGAAAGTGCGATGTGATATGCTCATGTATGCATGATATGCATGGATAATACTTACAGTCGTTCCATTGACTCACAGACCAAGGTGATTAGCAGAAGTGTTCTCATTGATTCCTTTTTGATGCTCGTTCAAGTTTTACATTGGAATGATCAAAAGCTTTGCATTTGTGGCTTTTATCTTCAATATGTTGAAAACATGAATAATGGAGGCCCCAAGCATCAGAGTCAGGGATTCATCTATTTTGAACTATATTTCAGCATGTCAGTTGATAGCTTCTTCATGACCTTGCCAATAATCATTTCCTTTGCCCAATGTATCCTTTGGAGGTTCAACATACGTCCCTTAACTTGAAGGCTTTGTATGACAAAACTCTTTTTTTTTTTGGATTTTTTGAATTTTTGAATCAAATGTTGCCTTTTCCAAATTAATGTCAATGTACCTCAGGACTTGATTTTTTTCCAAATTAACACATCTATAACATGACAACCCTAGTTACTGTACTAAACTCGGGAATCATTTCTATTTAAGCAAGAACTGTTGCACATCAGATAGGCATATACACATTACTTGGCCAAAGGTCTCATTGAGTCTAAATATTGTCTATCTCATATGCATGCTTATCCAAACTATCTCCAGTAATAGACTCTGCCTACCAAGAGAGATCAACAGTATCACAAGGGTTGAAGTTCTTTTGATTGCTTTCTTTGATCATCTTGCCTCTTCATCTTAGTGATCACAAGACTTGTTAAAAGTATCACAACAGCTCAGGGTAGGTTGTTGGGGTTATATGCCAATGAAAAGAAAGCTAAAATTTTATGAAGGCTCAAAAAGACAACTAGGGATTGATTTTAATAGGGTGGATACTAGTTGTTGGCTAACCAAACAATGCCTAGATCATCTGTCTCTTAAATAATCAGAGTTCAATTTCACCTCGAAAGTTTGTCAAAGCATGTTCTAAGACTGACTAGGACCTAGACAAAGTTAATTATGCAGGAGCCCTCTCTAAGTAAGCATACACAACTCAATGCTATAGAGCAATTTCCTCATCTAGTAAAGTCATTTGAGTCATGATGCATAAATATATTAATTCATGAATTATCAAGCTAGATTCCTCATTGGTTGAACACCAAGATGAACAAAGACCAATAAAATTCTTGATAAAAGTAATTTATTCAAAAAAACATAATTTGAAAAATAAGATTGTTCCAATTAAATATTAAAGAAAGTAAAATAAATAAAGCAACACTCCAAGATAAGGGAAGTTCGTTGAGTTGGAGTCGAAGATACTTCATTTATTTAGACATCTCAAGGGCAAGGATTTTTCCATCATCAAGGGCCATTGCTTCATCATCCATAATTACCCAAGCTTGCTTAGTCGCACATCATCTTTAGTAGCTTCTCTTTCCATATCATGACAAGATGACAAGATAAAACTCTTCATGAAGGTTGAAAGCGGTAGCGCCCTTTCAAATTTAGGTAAAGGATCATTCTTAATGTTGGGCTTATCAGGCTCAGGCATCTTTCCACTGTCAATCTTAAGTGAACACATTTATCTGTCTCATGCCCTTGCATTTGATGAAATTGACAGAAAATCTTGGCATCAAAATTTGGTGGTAGAGGCTTATGTAGAGGCCGAGGTGACAATGGTTGTAGCAAATCCATTTTCATTAGATATTCTAACATCTTTGACAAAGGCTCCCTTAAGTCTGAAACTTTATGCTTCTTTGTTGGCTTAGTTGTTGTATATTTCTCAATACCTCCTCTTTCCCTTTGACTTTGCCCATTAGGGTGATAGCCGCTCTTATTGCTCCACTTAGATAGTACATGGTTCGGTTGGTCTTGTAGAATAGGGATTGATCTCTCATTTTTCATTCAATCTCTATCAGTAGACATGTTCCTTGTTAATGTTGCCTTTTCCTTCTTTCTTATGTCAATGGGAGATGCCTCAACTGGGTCCTCATAATTTCAACCAATTGATCTCGTAGCTCGGCCATCCTAGCTTTGATAACTTCATCGACGATGTCCCTTAGTTGGTTTGCATCCATCCTTGAAATGTTGTAGGTGGTGTCATTGTATGCTCTTGAATTGTCGTACTCTAGGTCTGTGAGCCAGAGTGGATCAATGATATGAGATGCAAATGTATGCATGTATGCATGTATGCACAAACAATAGACAAACAAAGACAAATAGGAACAAATAGGACATTCCTTCCAACCTTATAACATCCACACACTAATGGCGAGTCTCTTTTCTTAGGTATATGGCTAATAAAATACCAACATGGGGCATCTTGTTTTTTAATAATTCCCTTGGACGTTTCAACCAATAGTTATATTTTCGAAAATGGAAATCAGTTCATAATAATTCCCATTAATTAGGTTTTAATCCATTCAACCAACTATAGTAGCTTTTATGCTACATTGGATTAAAACTAAATTAAGAGGTTTATTATAGATAGATTTCTCACTTGAAAAAGGTAAGTAATGATTCATGCCAAAAACAAGCCCATGGTTAATTTATTCTTAGTATAAACTAGGCTCACATTTGATTTTTGGTATTTCTTAATTGACCTAAATATTTTGCAAGCTCTTTGTAACAAAAGATTATATGAAAACCATTTTGTTTCTAAGCCCATTGTAAAAAGATTTTAGAAAAATAGATTTTGCACTTAGTGTTTCGGCCATGAGCAAAAGACTTTTTGATTTGTTTTTAGAAAAGTCTTATGTCCAAAGACCATCTTGAAAAGTATTGAAAATAGCTTTGGACTTTTGGATTTTAAATTTATTTGAGCTTACAATATATTTAGGTCATATTAGAAAAAGAACAAACCAAATAAGCCATGATTTAAACCAAGAAAAATTGACCATAGTCAAACAACATGCATTTGGGGTAAAACCTAAGGAAAGTAACTAGGCCAATTACATGAGCTTTAGTCTTTGGGTTAAAAGGCTTAGGTTCCCATAGCAAGTATATACCAAATGGTATGAGGCTATGAGTGGTTATGCCATGCTCGATCTCCATACCTTGAGTGAAAGTATGGTATCCCTTACATAACACAACATGGGTAACACGGGTAACAAGGGCATCCTAACTCACGCACACGATGCAATCTAATATGATGCAATGGATAATATAATTATAAGAAGGAATAGAATACTATAAAGACCAACGAAATCAACTTCTCTTATCCCCAGTGGAGTGGCCTCTGTGAGCGGGGATTTTTGCCCCCACTCCCGGTGGAATGGTTCTTGCGACTTCGGCACTGTTTAGGCTCGGGGCCTTAGAGAATACGGACCTAAGTCCAAAGAAAATGGAGTCGCCACCCTGATGGTCCTGGAAAAAGAAAGGGGTGGTTGACTCAATTCCTATGGAATCTCCAACCCCCTAATGGGTTTAGAAAGTTGGGCACGTGTGGGGAAGGTGAGAAATGGCCCAACACCCCCACGACGCCTGGTTCATTGGAACCGGCCTCCTTTACAGGTCTTAATATTATAAAATGCTTAAGTATAACAACATTATCCATATTACACACAATAATTAAAATAAAGCATCGATATATTGAAAAATCAAAACAATGTCAAAGCAAAACAAATAAATGGACACCCACCCAAAAATGGAAACATGTCCTTACATCCCATGCCTAAGTAGGACACCCACCGAATGGTAGAAACATGTCCTTTCCATTAGTTCTAAAATAGAAAAGCAATTTAAATTACATGATATTTAACTAATGAGGTACCCACAGAGTGGAAACATACCTCTTACAACATTTGGAAATCTAAATAAATTGATAAAAGTAAATAACCATTCATCATAAATAAATCATTCATCAAAGGTGTTAAACATCAATAGAAAGTAAACATCCATCCATGATAAATTAAACAAACCAAGCATTGAACTTAAATAAATTAAAGCATATAAAATAAATCAAAGCATAATATAGAATTGAATAAGGCAAATAAAAATCTAAATTATGGCTACTGTTTCCATTTATGGTTCTTTATTTCATGTGCTTAGGGTTTTGGAATTTATGGAATTAGGCTACTGTGAATTTTTAAAAGAATTAAAATAGATTAAGGTTTTATGTTTTAAAAGATTGATAAAGTTCTTTAATTAACTAAATTAGTGTTTGAATGGTGAAAACATGAAATTAGGGTTTGGACACTTTAAAATACTTAGATTTGTAATTTACGGTTAAGGATTTGTTGTTTTGGCTCACCATATTGAATTTTAAGCTTACTATGTAAAAATTATATTTATATGGTTTTAAAGTTTTAAAGAATTAGGGTTTATAAAACTTTAGGGTTTAGGTTTTAAGGGAGTTAGGGTGCACTGTTTTGAGTTTTGGAGTTGAATTAGGATTTTAGGACTTTTGATTTAGGGTTTTGGGGAATGTATTTTATTTTAGGATTTGAAAATCAATTGATAAATTTATGAAGTTTTATGAAAATAAACAAAATGATTTAAAGTTTATTGAAGCAAAAAAGAAGTTTTTAAGGCTTTTGGAAAGAAACATAACCCAATTTAGGGTTTTGAAAATTTGGAAAACAAATTTTGGTTTTAGGGTTTTGAAGAAATAAAACTAATAACTTTAAACTTTTGAAAAACAAAGCAACGAATTAAGTTTATCAAACTTTAGAAAAAGTGAATTGAGGTTCTAGGGTTTTTGAATTAAAAGGAACAAAGGGACTATTAAGCCACTGTGAAAAAACAAAAAGAAATTGAGAGCTCAAACCTTGGTTCGTAAGTTACACCAAAAATGGCTTCTTGGATGAACCAAAAACAAAGACAAGCTTTGCTGCCTTTGAATTGCTTGAATTGTTTTTCTACTCTCCCAAAAAATCAGATTGATTCACCACTTTCCTACTTAGTTTCGGATCCAATTTTTCCTCCAAGCTTCTGTCCGATTTCTTCCTCCCTTTTTGAGGGGAGGATCTTCATCCAGAGGTAGTAGGCCAGATGAGGCCGGATCTTCTCAGAGAGTGTATGTGATGCAGAGGCAGCCGGATGCTTCAGCAGTTATAGCGGGTACATTTTCTTTATTTGATATTCTAGTTCTTGCTTTGATTGATCCAGGATCTACTCATTCATACATAAGTGCATCCATATTGCCTGTGTCTGAATTGCATTCAGAGTCCTTAGGATTTGATGTTTTGGTGACAAATCCTTTAGAACATAGTGTTGTGGTGAGTAAGGTACATCGTGACAATGCAGTGGTAGTGCAAGGTGAAGAGTTTCGTGGTGATTTAATTGAAATGCCTTTTAAGGAATATGATTTGATCTTAGGCATAGATTGGTTGTCTAAGCATGGAGCTGTGGTAGACTGTCAAAAGAAATGTGTTACTTTAAGAACCAATGATGGTAGAAATGTGATGGTGTCTAGTGAGCAGAGACAACTTGCATCCTTGTTTGTATCAGCTGTAGTAGCTAGAAAGTTGATTAGAAAAGGGTGTGATGCTTATCTTGCTCATGTTATGGATACCAGAGTAGTGGGTTCTCAACTTGACAATATAACCACAGTTGCAGAATTTCCAGATGTGTTTCCTGAGGAGTTGCCAGGGTTACCCCCTGAGAAAGAGGTTGAGTTTGGTATTGATTTGTTGCCTGGTACCACTCCCATCTCTATCACTCCTTATAGAGTGGCACCTACTGAGTTGAGAGAGTTGAAGGTGCAGTTGCAGGAGTTGCTAGATAAAGGGTTTATTCGCCCTAGTGTTTCTCCGTGGGGAGCTCATGTTTTGTTTGTGAAGAAGAAGGATGGTACTATGAGGTTATGCATTGATTATAGGCAATTGAATAAAGTGACTATCAAGAATAAGTATCCTTTGCCTAGAATTGATGATCTCTTTGATCAACTGAAGGGAGCAGTAGTGTTTTCCAAGATTGATTTGAGATCGGGGTACCATCAGTTGAGGGTTAGAGCTGAAGATATTCCTAAGACAACTTTCCGCACAAGGTATGGGCATTATGAGTTCTTGGTGATGCCTTTTGGGTTGACGAATGCACCTGCAGCTTTCATGGATTTGATGAATAGGGTGTTTAGGCCCTACCTAGATCAGTTTGTGATGGTTTTCATTGATGATATTCTGGTGTATTCGCGTAATGAAGAGGAACATGACAAGCATTTACGGATTGTACTACAGACCTTGAGAGAGAAGAAGTTGTATGCTAAGCTGTCAAAGTGTGAGTTTTGGCTTGATCAAGTGACTTTTCTTGGTCATATAGTTTCAGCAGACGGGATCAGAGTTGATCCGAGCAAAGTTGAAGCCATTTTGAATTGGAGTCCACCGAAGTCAGTGATTGAAGTTAGAAGTTTTCTGGGTTTGGCAGGCTATTATCTACGTTTTGTGAAAGGTTTTTCTTTGATAGCTACTCCACTCACCAGATTACTTTGAAAGGGAATTAAATTTGTGTGGACAAATCAGTGTCAAGCTAGTTTTAAGCAGTTGAAAGAAATGTTGACTCAAGCGCCTGTTCTTACTTTACCTGTGGAAGATAAACCATATGTGATTTATAGTGATGCTTCACATAATGGTTTGGGATGTGTTTTGATGCAAGAGGGTAAAGTTGTAGCTTATGCTTCTCGACAGTTGAAGCCACATGAGCTTAATTATCAGACACATGATTTGGAGTTGGCAGCTATTGTGTTTGCTTTGAAGATTTGGCGACACTACTTGTATGGAGAGAAGTGTTTTATCTATACGGATCATAAGAGTTTGAAATATTTGGGTGTTCAGAGGGAGTTGAATCTTCAGCAAAGGCGATGGTTGGAGTTTATCAAAGACTATGATTGTTTGATTGATTATCATCCGGGTAAGGCGAATGTTGTTGCGGATGCCTTAAGTCAGAAATCTTTGGCAGGTTTGACTGTGTATTCGCTCTCGTTGCTTGTTGAGTTGAGAGCATTGCATGCTAATTTTAAATCATGTGATGATGGTGCATTGTTGCCTTTGTTGCAATTGAGACCGATATTGTTGGATCAAATTAAAGAGGCTCAATTGGCAGATGAGAAAATTCAAAAGATTGTGTCAGATTGCCACAATGGAGAAAGTAAAGATTTCCATGTAAAAAGTGATGGTGGCCTTTGGTTTAAAGATAGGTTGTGTATTCCTGATGATGCTAGTTTGAGAAAGATTATTTTAGAGGAAGCACACCAATCGGTCTTTACTATGCATCCTGGAAGTACAAAGATGTATCAGGATTTGAAGAAGTATTATTGGTGGTCAGGTATGAAGAGAGACATAGCGGAGTTTGTATCTAAATGTCTCACTTGTCAGAGGGTGAAAGCTGAGCATCAAGTTCCAACTGGGTTACTTCAACCTTTAACATTGCCTGAATGGAAATGGGAGAGAGTGACAATGGATTTCGTGTCTGGTTTGCCATTGACTCAGAAGAAGCATGATGCTATTTGGGTGATTGTTGATCGATTGACAAAGACAGCTCATTTTCTTCCAGTTCGGATGGACTATTCTCTTGAGAGACTGGCTGAGCTGTATATTAGTGAGATAGTGAAGTTGCATGGAGTCCCAATTTCTTTGGTGTTTGATCGAGATCCACGGTTTACTTCAAGGTTTTGGAAGAGTTTGCATGGTGCATTAGGTTCTTGATTGCACTTTAGCACTGCTTTTCATCCGCAGACAGATGGGCAGTCAGAGAGAGTGATACAAATTATTGAGGATATGTTGAGAAGCTGTGTTATTGATTTTACTGGAAGTTGGGACAGATTTTTGCCACTTGTGGAATTTGCTTACAACAACAGTCATCAATCCAGTATTGGTATGGCACCATTTGAGGCATTGTATGGTAGAAGATGTAGAATGCCTTTATGTTGGAATGAACTTGGAAAAGGCAAATTAGTTGGTCCTGATTTGGTTAAAGAGACAGAAGAGAAAGTGAAGATAATTCAGGATCGGTTAAAAGCAGCTTCAGACCGACAAAAATCTTATTCAGATTTGAAGAGGAGAGACATAGAGTTTGATATTGGAGATAAAGTATTTTTGAAAGTATCTCCTTGGAAAAAGATTTTAAGATTTGGTCGCAGAGGGAAGTGGAGTCCTCGTTTTATTGGACCTTATGAAGTTTTAGAAAGAGTTGGACCAGTTGCTTATCGTCTTGCTTTTCCGCCTGAGTTGGATAGAATCCATAATGTCTTCCACGATTCTATGTTACGGAGGTACAGATCAGATCCATCTCATGTTTTACAAGTTGAATCCATTGAGGTGAGTTCGGATCTGACATTTGATGAAGAACCAATTGCTATTTTGGCACATGAAGTGAAAGAGTTTAGAAATAAGAAAGTGCCACTGGTGAAGGTTCTTTGGAAGAATCATGCAAAGGAAGAGGCAACTTGGGAAAGTGAACAAGCAATGCGGAATCAGTATCCTCAACTGTTTCGGACTTGATATCAGGTAATTTCGAGGATGAAATTTCTTTTTAGAGGGGGAGAATTGTAATATCCCAAAATATGCCTTAGAAGTTTTGAAGTAATTATTGTTGAATTTGGATTTAAGGTATATGATAAATTGGAAAGAGAACCAATTTAAGGTATATGATATCGATTGGAAGAGGCAACTTGGGAAAGTGAACAAGCAATGCGGAACCAATTGGATTTAAGGTATATGATAAACTTACTCTTTCCTTCAATCCAACCCCAAAATCCAAAAATCGATAGAACTAAACACTCTTAAACACACCACACCACAATCAAACAAACATATATCAGCCCCAATCTCAACTCACAAACTCAAAGAAAATCAAAGAATCAAGTGGAAAACTTACCAAAGATGAAGAAACTCTTAAATTTCCAACTTGATCACTTGAATCTTCCTTCAATCTTGAGTTTGGATGATCAAATCTCTCTCTTGCTCTCTTGCTATGAAGTGCCGGTGAAAACAAAAGAAAAGGAAAGAAAAGAAAAGGAAAGCAAGTGAACCGCGAAGAAGAAAGAAGGAAAGAAGAAAACCAAGAAAGCAAAGTCAACTTTCTTCCTCAAAACCCTCTCCACCAAGTAAAATACAATAAAATATTTAAATATCTTCTTCCACTTCCACTAACTCAAATTTTAATTAATTAATTTAATCAATTTCAAATAATTAATTATCTTCTTTTGACCATCACATATTGACTTGTATATGTTGTATATATTTCCATATATACAACATATACACTCTCTCTTTAATTCTTTTCTCTTACCAATTTATCATATACCTTAAATCCAAATTCAACAATAATTACTTCAAAACTTCTAAGGAATATTTTGGGATATTACACCTTGATGGGATTTAGAGGCCATCTTATACCTTTTAACATTAAAAATCTACTGCATCAAACATTTTTTCAATTATATAGTTCATATAGCAATGACAGTAATACTTCTCTTTTCTTTTAATCCATAACTTAGGACCGCCTAAACTTGCTCTGATACCACTAATTTAACACCCCTTACATAGCCTATACACTTAACTACATATGTGATGTCACCTAAATACTCACACTTGTATATATATGTATTATAAAATTAAAACCAAAATACTTCTATGCATTAACGCAGTTATTAAACTTTCAAAAGAACTACAATAATCATGCTTATTTTACAAACATATATTTGCTAATTTACAAAGAACTCCTATTGTTAACATACATTATTATAATTCTTAAACTACTCTCAAACTTATAATATAATTGTCATACAAAATTATAAAGTATTTCCATGTGAACTATACATAATATAATATTTATAATATTATTCTTTGAACCTTTGTGATGCAGTTGACAAGGAACATATATCTCTCATTCTGTAGTCTCAACTCTTCTTATTTGATCTGTGCGTCAAAAAATAATTCTAACACGCTAAGCAAAGCTTAGTGGTGTTTATGTATTTACAATATGTAAGAAAATTTAAAGGAAAGAGAACTATACATTAAATGATTTAGAAATAATGAAAATTATTACTTTTAGAATATTAAATAAGAAATTAATAAATTCATTGAAACTTGAAATACTTAACACAATTAAATTTAGAATCGGTTAATTTAACTATAATCATATAACACATTATTTTCAATGTAGATAACTTCTTTAATTATGCCCATACACACTGAACTCAAATCCTAGATTTAGATAATGAGTCACTGTTAGCAATATAATGCCCACTGTATAAAATTTGGCCAATGGCCCACTATGGCACGAATGCCCACTGAATATGGTGACACAAAGTGTCCATTAATGGCACAAAGTGCCCACTATCACTTTGGATATCATCCCTTTGGCTTGCCATTCAATCCCAAGCTAGATCTAAAATCAGTATGATTTGGGCAATTCATTAATTGTTATTAACAATAATTTATGTATAGTACTTCAATGGAACAATTCTTTAATCAACACTTGGTACCACACATGTTTATAATATATTCAAAATAAATTTGTTACACTACTTGTTAGGGTTGTTTTCAAAAAAATTTTACACTTTGAGGCCTTATAATCTTTTGATATAGAATTACAAATGAAAGACAAAGAAAAGAGTTATTTTGGACAATTTTTTCAAGTGACACTCCTAATGACATGGCCGTGTCAATTACCATGTCATTTGCCCATTCTTACAGAAGCTTTGACATGTCGAATGATATGGGCGTGTCACTGGCCATGTCATTTAACTTGTATTATAGTAGCTACGACACGCCCAGAGACATGGCCATGTTACGGGCCGTGTCATTTATTTTTCATCACAGTAGCTATGACATGCCCAATGACATGGGCGTGTTACTTGTCATGTCATCAACGTTGAAACACAACATCATTGAAACACCCAATGACATGGCCGGGTCACTGGCTGTGTCAGACAAAATTCTATATTTCGAACACTCAACCACTTAAACACAATATATCAAAATCTATGATAAAAATTAATCAAAAACTAGTTTCTTTGACATAGAAAGAGTCTATATCAAATATTTTTTAGTAATAACTCATTAAAGATAACTCAATCAACGAATTCAAATAATAAAATTCATAGAAATTCAAATAGTTGCAAATTAAAATACATAAGCACATACCTCTTTAAAAATCCCTCTTCTTCTTTAATCACTTGTTGATAATCTCACCTTTTCCAACTTATTCTTCTAAAAACCTATAACTAGATGTGATTTCCTCTTAAATTTTGGCTAAATTTTTGAAAAGAAGGAAAAAAGGAGGAGTTTTGGTGGTGATGGTGATAATAGGTGTGGATGATGATGAAAGAAGAAAGGAGAAAGTTCTACACATACACACACATGTCCACTCATATATATAGTTTAATTTAGTGTGGCTACTCTCATCTTAGCTATCATTTACCCTCTTTCTTATCTTTTGATTCTAATTCAATTTTTATTCCCATAAAACCGTAAAAATAATTTCTTCAGTAAATTTTAAGATTCACTATTTACATCACTTATCCATGCCACTTTTATCACTATTTACTATTAATTATCAATATTAAATTAAAAGTTTAGTATTTAAAATTTTAATCATTACAGTCCGAGGACTTCTTGAAGAAGAAGAAGAAGAAGAAGAAGAAGAGGATGAGAGGGGAGAGTCCTCTCTCCATCCTTGTTGTGATTCTAGAGCCAGACTTTTCAGGTAAATATGAACACATTGTCCACAAATTGCTTCCTCTTAATTTGTTCTAACTATATATGAATTTTGTAGGCTACTAGTTCATTTGATCATGAGGCTGGACCTTCTTATGCTTCTCTGGCTCAACTGTAATTTTCTCCATTCGCTCCTCCTATGGCTTCAACCCCTTATGCTGATACGATCTTATCCTCAGGGCTTTGACTTGAAATACCTGGTTTGCAATCTTGTTTTATGTTGATTTATGCTATATGTATGCAAGATTTTGCATGTTCTTACTTTGTTCTTTTTTTGCTCACAACGGATGCTCGAGGAACAAAATAGGAAGTTGCAAGAAGAATTAGCTGCCAGCCACCGAGAGTTAGATACTAGCCATTAAAATGCCATATATTTCAATGATTTATATCAACAGTCAGAGCAAAACATCTAAGACTTCTGATTCCAAGGCTTTAGAGATCTTGGGGTTGTTTCTTCATCAAGAGGACCCTAGATTGATGATAGAGACATTCCTCCTCCTCCTTTAGGCAAAGAATTATTTAGGGCATTATTTGATTATGGACCGCCTCCTCCTTCCCAATGATCTTGTAATTTAATTAGCTTATGTTGGACATGTATTGCCTAAGACCACTGTAATATTTAATAAATTAACTTTTTCTTTTGACTTTTCCTTTTTTTTACTTTTCTTGCGGCAATAACTTTATATATATATATATACGTATGTACATACAATATCCATTTTGAATCCAATTAAATGGATTTGATATGGATTAAATCCTTACAAATTTATGATGAATTAGGCTATCTTAACACAAATCTAATATGGGTTAGGCTACCCAACACCAATCCAATATGCATTACCTTTTCATTATGCAGCTCAGTCTTCAGTCTATTTAAATATCTCCATTGTATTTTTTGCACAACAACACCTCATCTCCTCCTTCCCAACTAAAATAAACACCATTAAATTCTCAATAGTCTATAAATTACCTTCTCACTGAAGCAAACAGTTTCGAGTCCCACGAGTCTAACCATGACCAAAGCCAATTTAAAGAAGATGAAAGATTTATTTAAACCCTTGATTTCATTCATTGGAAACAAATATCTTGGTCTTAAATTAACACTTTGAAGTATTTTCAAAATGTTATGAATCAATCTTTCTTACATGCCATGGCTTCTTTTTGGAATGTGGAATCAAGGACTTTTAAAATTAACAACTTCGAGTTGTGTCCCGTGATTAAAGAATTTGAAGCAATACTTGGATTTCTAAGTGATCGTCAAATGTCATTGCCCATACTATCTTCCATTTCTCATCAAAAAATGCAGATGCTATTTCAAATTTTAAAGTCCAAAATTCTTTAATTGAACAGAGGTGAGAAAATTCTACTTGGTCCCCTAATTTATTTTTGTTCATCCACTTTAGCACCCATCAAGGCATGGGGATGCATGTTCTGTTTATGTTTGCTTGTTAAATTTTTGTTTGTTTCTTATGATGGGGATATCAACCTACGAGTACTGGATATCATGGACTCGATGGAGGGAGGATTTTGTCCCAAGAAGGCAACAAAGAGGGGGGGGGGGTGAATTGGTTATTTGAAGAAATGATGGCATATTAAAAAATCAAAAGAAAAATAGATCAAGAGAAGAGTAGAGTAGGGAATAATGAACACAAGAAGTTTATAGTGGTTTGGATTACCTCAATTTTACATCAACTTCCTTAACAACTTGTTAAGGTTCCACTAATCTTGAATTTTTACAAGAATAACACTAACTTGGTGTTTTTCACAACACTTGAGAATTTTTTGTACAAACCAACCAAGAGTTTTCCTAGGCTCATTCTGAAATCCAAGTGTTTCCAAGCTCACACTTAAACTTACAATGGTGTTTTACACTCACACCCAACATTCAAATGATACTATTTGAAATGTTTATGCAAATAAATGAAAGTAGTTATGCTTGGCTATTACAATCACAATCAGCCTTAAACAAGAGGTTTCTTAAGGTATTTATAACCATTAGCACTCTTATTGGCCTTTTGAAGTGGTTCTCAGAAGTTTGATTCTTTTTTCCACTTAAATTGTGTCTGAGACACTTTTTGCGGTAGCCATGCATCTTGTGCAGTCGCACAATTTAATTTTTCTCCAATGGCTATTTCCAACGGTAAAATATGAGTGCCTGACAGGATCCTATTTCCCATCTTGCGGATGCACAAGGGCTTTTTATGGCTGCATAATACATTGTTACCATTAAATTTGAAATTCTTCTTCCATGTGTCCAATTGTCATTGGTCCAGTATGTTTTGTGTAAAATTCAAATATATTAGTTTTGTACAGTTGTACAAATTGATTTCCTCACCGAACAACTTCACCGCTATCTCTACTGTGGCTTGGTGGAAGTTTTTATTCTTAATGGTGCAGTTGCATGAGGTACAAAGTAGTCGCACAATTGTTTATGCGTCAATGCTCAACTGCACGCGCTGGGTGTTATTGCTTCTATGAGTTTTGAGTTTATGTCCATAGGATTGTGTAGTTGCTCAAGTATCTATCACTAGAGACCATGATTTCTTTTATGCTTTCAAGGTGTTTCTTCCCTCAGCCTTTGTGCGGTCTCTTAATGTGTAGGGTGGCCGCACGATGTAACACCCCCTACATAGTCTATACACTTAACTACATAGGTGATGTCACTTAAGTACTCATACTTGACTATAAATGTAATATATAAATAAAGCCAAAATGATTTAATAAACTTTCAAAAGAAATACTGTGATCATACCTATATAATATATATATATCTGTTTAATTTATAAAGAATTCCTATTTTTAACTTACATTGTAAACATTATTATAATTCTCTTACTACCCTCAAACTTATACAACTGTCATACAAAATTATAAATTATTGCTATATGAACCATACAAAATACAATAATAATAATATTGCTGCTTGAACCTTTATGATGCAGTTGATTTTAAACATATGTCTCTCACTCTACAGTCTCGATTCTTTTAGTTTGATCTGTGTGTTAGAAAATATTCTAACACGCTAAGCAAAGCTTAGTGGTGCTTATGTATTTATTATATGTAAGAAATTTAAAAGAAAGAGAACTATACGTAAACTAATTTAGAAACAATAGAAATTATTACTTTTAAAACATGAATAAAGAAGTTAATAAACTCATTAAAGCATAAAACGTTGAACATGATTAAATCTAGAATTAATTAATTTAACAACAATCATATAACACAATATTTTCTATATAGATAACTTCTTTAAATTTGCCCATGCGCACTGAACTCATATCATAGGTTTGGATAATGGGTCACTATTGGCAATTTAATGCCTAATCTCAAGAATTTATGAAGGCAAATATGCCCACTATTACTGATAACACAATGTGTCCACTAATGGCACGATCTGCCCACTATAACTATGGATATCCACCCTCTGGCTAGCCATTCAATCCCAAGCTAGATCTAAAATTAGTATGGTTTGGGAAATTAATTAGTTTTAGATAACATTTAATTAACATTGAATTATTTATACCATTTTAATTGAACAATAATTTGTTCAATATTTAGTATTGCACATATTTGTCACATATCCAAAGTTTATTACTCTTTTTCATAATTTTAATACATAAACATGAATTTTTAACACAAGGATAAGAAACACAAGCATATAAGCCTCATACTAGGCCCGTATATCACAAAATATAAGCCAAAAACATCATCCAAGTACCCCATAGCAGTGGCATCTCAATCCTACTCCTGTGGGATACAAAACAAAGCTGCCAAATATCATTATAGACCTCCACAGTCATGGGATTCAACCGCTATGTGCTGGCATTCTGAACAGCTCTATTTTATTTAAAATTTTTAAACAAATATCCTCACTTTCCCATGGTCATGGCACTCGGTTACCATGCTCCTGGCTTGGTTTTGGGTCTGCCTTCAGAGTAATTCTTCCTTTGGCAGTCCTAGCTTCAATACCACAATGTGAGTGGGGATTTTTGCCCCCGCTTCCATATGGAATGGTTCTTACTACTTCGGCAATGTTAGGCTTGGGGCCTTAGAGAACGCGGGCCTAAACCCAAAGAAAATGGAGTCACCACCCGAACGAGCCAGGAAAAAAAAGGGGTGGATGACTCGATTCCTAAGGAATTCCCAACACCTTATTGGGTTCGAAAAGTTGGGTACACATGGGGAAGGTGAGAATGACCCAGCACTCCCATATCGCCCGATTCATTTGAACCGACCTCCTTTTCATGTCTAAATATTATTAAATTCTTAAATATTAAAAAATGATCCATACTACATGCATTTATCAAAATAGATCATTATTGTATTAAAATCAAATAAAGTCTAAACAAAATAAAATAAATTAAATAAATTAAATAGATAAGGCACCCACAAAATGAAAACATGACTTCTATAAATTTAAAATTTGAAATAAACATAATTCAATAAATCATGTCATCCATCACCAATGATCCATCATAAACAAGTAATAATAGATCAATAATTAAAATTATAGTTCCACCATTATACTAAGTTAAATTACAAAATTTAGGTTTTTAATTATGAAAGTGGGATTTTTGTGTTTTTCATTAGTCAAATTAGGGTTTCTAAGCTACATAAATATTAAAAATGTAAAATTACAGTTTTAAACATAGAGCTAGGGTTTGATTATTAATGTTAAGATTAATCAATATTAATGGACAATTTGGCAAGGTTTAGGGTTTATGAAAATAATGACAGGACATGTGTTAATACTACTATCTCTTTTAATTCTAATCTATGGCCTATTAAGGATGATTTGCATACCCAGTTTATTAATAACATAATTCAATAGAATGATTATTAAGAGCAATCAATTGAATTAATTTAAAGAGGGAATCAAACCTACGTTGGTTATCTCTACCAAATATAATATTTAAAACCAAGCTTGCTAATCCACTGCCTGAGTCAACTTTGTTTTGGCCGAGTGAGATAATTGCTACTCCCTCTTGATATGTCTTGGATTCTTTGTGTTTTTGTTTTTTGGATCCTAGCCGCACTCTCTGTTTCTTTTCCAAAAGATGATTAATGTCTCTCATTTTTTTTTGCTGCTTCATTTAATATTCTGTGTATTTTTTTATCAATTGCAACTCTTCTATCTCTCTCTCCTTTTTTAGTTCTCAGTTGCTCTCGGTTGCTGTTTGTTAACCCCATGTTGATTATTTGCACTTCCTCATTGCTACCCCTCTCTCTGTGTGTTAATCATATATTTATAGGAAACAAACACTTAAACCTAAACCTAAACTCCCTAATATGAGTCTTAAAGGAACTATAACTTGATTAGGAAAACAAATAGCTAGTCAAAATTTAGGATTTGGAGGGGCTCAAATTGATTTGGAGTTTCCAAATCGATATGGAGCAAACCCATATCGATTTAGAAGGTCCAAATCGATACGAGCTTGGCTCATATCGATTTGGATATCCCAAATAAATATGAGCCATGGCTCATGTCGATTTTAGCATCCAAATAAACATGAGTCATGGCTCATGTCGATTTTGGCATCAAAATAAACATGAGCCATGCTCATGTAGATTTTGGCATGTCCCGACTCAAATCAAACCCTAATTTTTAATTTCTTTCTAACCAAACCTATTTTACAATTTAATTTTGCTTTTATAAATTGGATCATCTAATATTTAAGCTTTAAAATTAGGTTTAGGTTCTTTAAACTTATAACAAAATAAGGTAAGCTTATTAAACCTAATCATTGCAAAAATTAAGGGTATACAGTTTGCCCCATGCTTGAACGATCTAGAATTTATTTAAAGAGTGAAAAGCAACATAAATTTAAGCTAATTTTGGTTGAGGATGAGTTATTGATTAAAGGTTAATTGGGTTCTAGACATGAGACTGGATTGGTTCTAGACCCGAGACTTGATTTTGGTTCTAAACCAAAGACTGGATTTTGGGTTCTTGACTAGAAACTAGATTAGGGTTCTCGACCTGATATTGGATTTGGGTTCTCAACCCGAGACTAGATTTGAGTTCTCGACCTAAAACTGGATTTGAGTTCTTGACTCGAAGCTGAATTTTGAGTTCTCTATCCAAAACTGGATTTGGGTTCTCAACCTGACACTGGATTAGATTTGGGTGCTTAGACCCAAAACTGGATTAGGTTTTGAACCTAAGACTAGTTTGACTTGGGATCTCGACCTGAGTTGGTTTGGGTTATGGGCCTGGATTGAGTTCTCGACTAAAAATAAATTTGTGCTATGGACCTAAGTCTTTTTGGTTGTGTTCTAGACTCGAGTTGGTTTGATTAGGTTCTGAACCTGAGTTGGTTTGGTTGGGTTATGGACCGGAGACATGATTTGATTTGGGCGATATTCTTTCAAGTGAGAGTTTCGGTTGTCTTCTAGCTAATTAATTTTAGCTCTTCTAGCTGTTCGATCTTATATCATGGCCTTTTTCTAGCCACTTGCTGTATTTTTCAATGGATCAACTCTAGCTCTTCTAGCTAGACTAACCTTTTGTCACATGGAAATTTTAGCTTTCTTCTAGCCACTTATTCCATTTTTCAATGAATTTTGGTAACCTTCTGTCATTTTAGAATTTTTGCTTTCTTCTAGCTGGTTATTCCATTTTCAATGGATTATGGGTCTTCACTCTTCAAAAAAATATCTTTATCCTTTGGAGATCGGGGCTTTACCCTTCAAAAATCTATCTTTATCCTTTAGAGATTGGGTCTTTACCCTTTAAAATGGATCCTCATCCTTTGACATTAGGTCTTCACCCTTTAAAATATATCTTCATCCTTGGACATCGAGTCTTCACCCTTCAAAATGGATATTCATGCTTTAACATCGGGTCTTCACCCTTTAAAATAGGCTTTCATCCTTGGACATTGGGTCTTTACCCTTCAAAATGGATCTTCATCCTTTGGAGATTTGTCATATATTGGCTTCAGCTCTTCTAGCTAGACTGATCTTTTATCTTTTGCATATTCATCCTTTTGAGAGTTCTAATTTTCTTCTTGCTCAATTCTTAAATGATGTTTTTGCAAAAAATTTAGCTATTTTTTAGCTAGTCCTCATATCCTCTCTTTGCCTCCTGTGTGGTAAAATAATGAAAATGAGTCTGAAAATGTTTTGTACACACATAAACTCAAAAATTGAAAAGAGGAACTTTGCCCCCTGTGTAGTCTCAAAACTATGATTTTTCTCATCCAGGCTCTAATTGATGTATGTGTATTGTCTGGATCCTTGCATAAGCATACATCTCCATTTTTGTAAAGTGACTGGATTTTTCTCAAGCAATGGGCCTTCAATGCCCCCCCTGATTCCATATTTGCTTCATATTTGCTTTATAGAGTATATGTTGTTTACCTTGACAAAGAATAGGAACACAAGACAAAATTTAGTGTGTTATGCTTATGTATGCATGATATGCATGGATGATACTTACAATGGTTTGATCGACACACAAACTGAGGTGCTCAGCTAAAGTGTTCTCATTGGTTTCTTTTAGATACTAGCTTATGTCTTGCATTGGAATGATAGAGGGCTTCACATTTATGGCTTTTATCTTCAAGATGTTGAAAACATGATTAGTGGAGGCCCCAAGCATGGTAAAAAAGAGTTGATGCCAATATAGGACAAATCTCCAAAGGATGAAGATCCATTTTGAAGGGTAAAGACCCGATGTCCTAGGATGAAGATCCATTTTGAAGGGTGAAGGCCCGATGTCAAAGAATGAAGATCTATTTTAAAGGTTGAAGACCCAATGTCCAAGGATGAAGATCCATTTTGAAGGGTGAAGACCCAGTGCCAAAGGATGAAGATCCATTTTAAAGGATAATGACCCGATCTCCAAAGGGTAAATGTAATGTTTGAAATTTTAAATAGTGGTTTTCTATTAACCATTGAAAATGAATTGTGTATAGTGATGAAAGTGACTTGGGTAATTGAAATAAGTGGGAAAGTAGGATGAATCAAGCTTTAAAAAAATAAAAAGTTTGATCCAAATATGGACGAAATTGGAATTTCCAAAAAAGAATCTTAAAGTGATAAAATTTTTTGAAAATGCCCTTAACTCTAGAAGTGAATTTTAACGAGTTAGACTATGAAATATAAATTTTAGAACTTTAAATTAACTAAAAAAATTATTTTTACTGTTTTGCGGAACTCAAAATAGGATTATAATTAAATTTGAAGAAATGAGTGCACCAAAGCTATAATAAGCACACCTTATCCAACCAAAGCCCTAGATACTATATATAGGAAAGACAAGAAATTTCTGCTCTCTTTTACCATCATCTTCATGCCAAATACCTCTTCACCATCACCATCTCTCTCTTTTCTTTTATCTTCTTCCATTATCATACATCAGAACATGAAGATCTTTAATTATAACTCCAAAGTTTCATAGGAATCCACTAGTTTATGAGAAGAATCAATAAGATTATCACAAAAAATCAAAAAGGGGTAAAGAGAAAAGAGAAAGAGAGGAGTTCTTGAATGAGGTATGTGCCTATATATGAGTAATTTGTAAATAGTTAGTTTTCTTTGAATTTTAATGCTTAAATAAATTAATTGGATAGTTTTAATTAAGTTATTAGCTAAAGAATTGAATAAATGATATGTTGTGCGAGGAAAGATGGAAGAACCTCTATATGGATTTTACTTCAATTTTGTAAGAAATAAGTGTGATGATATTGTTTTTGGTTAAAGAGTGATAGTTATGGAATGTTGATAACTAAATTTATTGCTAAAGATTTGATTAATTAAGAATTGAGTAAAGTGTTTGATTTGGATTCTTTTTATTTGAAAGTTTGGTTTTTGGTTCATTTTTATCATGGTTATTAAATGTGTTTTGGTTGTTTTAACTTAAAATGCAAGTTAGAACAACTTTAGCTCACAAAAAAGTAAATTTTTAATTTTGACAGATGCTGAAAATTCCATATGGGAGTGTGGCTTTGATCCACACGGCCGTGTGAATTATTCAGCTTCTGTAACTCTATTTTCAGTAACGTTTTAGTACACACGGGCACGTGGACTTCTTAGGCACTCCCATGTCCACTCTGTAACCCTAATTTTCTTCTTTTTCAACCCGAAAAAACTTTATCTCTTATTTTAATATAATTTTCTTGTTCAATTAACATTCATAACATAATTATTACTAAAAAATATAAGTTTGTCAAATTAAAGGTTAAAATTTTAAAAATGTCTATAAGTTAGTTTGCAAAGAAGCCTTGGAATTTTATAAGTATTAGATAAGGATTATAGTATCATTTTATTGATGTGATATATAATTAAATGTTATTAGAGGTGAATAAGTAATAAATTGCCCAAACTATACCGATGTTAGACCTAGATTAGGTTTGAATGGCTAGCCAAAGGCTGGATATCCATAGTGAAAGTGAGCACTTCATGCCTTTCGTAGACACATCATGTCACTAGTGATAGTGGGCATATTTTCCAAAAGTGAATACACTTGAAAGTGGTCCTTTGGCCATATTTTTGATATTAGGCATTAAATTGCCGATAGTGACCCGTTATCCAAATCTAATGTCTAAATTCAATGTATGGGCAAAGTAAAATAATTGCATATGATATGAAAAATATGCCTTGAGACTGATTTATTAAAATTATTGAACATTGAGTTTTCTTGTGTTGAGTATATTGAATATATAAATTTATCAAATTTCTATTAAAGTGCAAAAGTGATGATTTTATTATTTTTCTTGAATAATAATTCAAAGTTATCTTTCTTAATATTTTATTGCATATTATGAATACGTAAGAACCACTAAGCTTTGCTTAGCGTGTTAGATTTGTTTATGACACATAGATCAAGTGAGACGAGAAGAACTTCTTGACTGAGATTTATAGAGAACAAAATCAACTGCATCACAAAAAGGTCTTCTAAGAAATATTTTGTATAAAGAGTTTTAGACTATTCACATGACGGAGATATTTATTTTGAATGACAGTTGTATAAGTTTATGGGTAGTATGTTATATATATATATGGGTGTATGTCTAGTTTTTGTGGAGCATGAGAGTTTTGTAAATTACAATAATTTCAAGTATGTATATATATTATGTATATTCATATTAAGTTATGTTGAGGTTTTGCTTGGATTTGTATGGTGTAATAAAAATGGATGGTTTGAGGAATGAATGAATGAAAAACTTAAGAAATAGAATTTTTTTAAAAGGTAGATTTAAAATAAAACACACGGGCATGTCGTTCTATCAGACACGACTGTGTTGCTTGTTTTTTATTTAAAGAGGTAGTGTTGATTTAAAACATACTGGCATGTCAGCCTTGGTTTACACAGGTCTGTTCCTGTCTTATATAAGAAAATACTTTTGAAGTTCTATCAAATTGAGTATTTTGACAACATCTCTTTATAGTCAAGTGTACAAAATATTTAGGGGTGTTCCATTTAGTGGTATCAGAGCCTACTTCATACGGTTCTAAGTTTGTGGGTTACGAGACAAGTGAAATACAAATGTCATTGCTATGTGAACTATAAGTGAATATGTATTTTGATGCAGTTGATCTCTAAATGTTTATAGGTATAGATGGCTTCTGGATCACGTCAGGGTACAGAGGAAAAGGTTGCATCCTCATATATTAAGGCAAGTGTGGGGAACTAGCAATCGTCTGGGCCTTCCGCAGAACAAGTACTGTCGAACCCCCAGTTTATGAGAAACATGGGAGAAGTTCTTAGGCAAATTGTAGGAGTAGCTCCTCCTACACAACCACGACAACCCGTGCCCCATAGAACACACTTGGAGAGAATTAGGAAATTGAGAGCAGAAGATTTCAAAGCATGTGATACTGATGAGTCTTCAGTGGCAGAGTATTGGTTGGAACGGATTGTAAGAGTTTTTGATCTTTTGTACTGTACGGATGAGGGGAGGTTAGAGTGTGCAGTTTCTTTATTACATGAACAAGCTTATATTTGGTGGGATACGAAGTGGAAATCTATTCATGCAGATAAACTCAACTCAGTATTTTTCAAAGAAGAGTTTAAGAAGAAATATATTAGTGAGATTTATATAGAAGAGAAGAGAAGGGAGTTTTTGTATTTGAAGCAAAGGCAGTCATCTCTATCTAAGTATGAGAGGTAGTTCATTCACCTCAGCAAATATTTTCCTAAGTTGGTTTCAACTGAAGAAGAGAAGAGTAAGCGATTTGAGCAGGGTTTAAACAATCAAATTCGGGTGTACTTAGTGGCAATGAGAATCAAAGAGTTTTCTAGTCTTCTTAATACAACAATTTCCATTAAAAATGAAACTAAACAAGAACAAGGAATAAGATAACAACAACATTAGATATTTTATAATGAACAACAACAGAGTGGTCAGAAGAGATAGAGGGGTACTCAAATATAAACCCAGACTCAGGGATCTGGTAGAGGAAGTGGAACTAGTTTTCAATGATCCCGACAGGGTAGGTCTGGTGTTTCTATAGGCTCATCTTTATGAGCAGTTTCCACACCTTGTTAGCATTATGGCAAGGGATATGCAAGTGATGATTGTTGGTATCGAAGTGGGGCTTATTTGAAATGTGGTTTTAAAGAGCATAAAATTAGATATTGTCCCATGATAAAAGAACCTGAAGTTGCTGAAGGGTAAAGTTCAGTGCAGAGGTCTCAAATAGGCTGTAGATCAGGTAGATCGAATCAGCGCTAGTCAACAGAGAGGATCTGAAGCAATGGATAGACCTCAGGCTCGAGATAGTGCTCTATCTAGGACTTATGCTATGAGAGCAATGGAGGACCAGGATGCTCCAAATGTTGTAGTTGGTAAATTCTCTTTACTTGGCCTTGATGTATATGCATTGCTAGATCCTGGTTCTACACATTCTTATATATGCACAACTATAGACTTAGGGAAGAGCATGGATGCTGATAAACATGACTTTGAGATAGAGGTTACCAATCCCTTAGGCCATAGTGTGAGAGTAAACAAAATATACTAGAATTGTCCAATTAGAGTTCATATTGTAGAACTTTCTCTTAATTTAATTGAACTGCCTTTCCATGATTTTCATATAATTTTGGGAATGGATTGGTTATTCCGACATCAAGCAATTATGGATTGTCATAGTAAAGTTGTGACATTTAAGATTCTATTCTGGGACATGATGAAATTGTTGTTCGAGGAGAGAAACAATTCTATCCTTCTAGTTTGATTTCAGCTGCCAAAGCCAAAAGGTTAGTTAGGAAGAAATGTGAAGCTTATCTTGCTTATATTATTGATGCTCAACATTCAAGCAAAACTTTGGAAGACATACCCATAATGTGTGAATTTTTTAATGTCTTCCCAGAAGAGTCACTAGGGGTTCTGCCATAAAGGGAAGTAGAATTTGCCATTGGTGTAATTCCATGTTATGCCAACAATATCTATTCTACCTTATATAATGGCACCTCCGGAACTAAAGGAGTTAAAGGTGAAACTACAAGAATTACTTGATAAAGGATTCATAAGACCTAGCGTGTCACCTTGGGGAACACCAGTTTTGTTTGTGAAGAAGAAATATGGTACCCTAAGATTGTGCATAGATTATTGGCAATTGAATAAGGTGATGGTTAAGAATAAATATTCGTTACCTCCGATAGATGATTTGTTTGACTAGTTGAAGGGAGCAAGTATTTGCTCCAAGATTGATCTTAAATCAGGTTACTATCAGATGAAAGTTAAGCAAGCTGATGTTCCAAATGAAGCTTTTAGAACATGGTATGGGCATTATGAATTGCTTATTATGCCATTTGGCTTGACTATTTTTCTAGTAGCTTTCATGGACTTGATGAATCAAGTCTTTAAACCTTATTTAGATTAGGTTTTAGTTGTTTTTATTGATGATATACTAGTTTATTCCAAGAATAGAGAGGAGCATGATAAACACTTGAGAGTGGTGCTACAACCATTGAGGGAGAATCAATTGTATGTTAAGTTGTCAAAATGTGATTTCTGGGTGATAGAAGTGGCATTCCTAGGATGTGTGGTATCAACTAAGGGTAACCATGTAGATCCTAGTAAAATTGAGACTATTTTGTATTGGTAGCCACTAAAGAATGTAACAGAAGTTTGATGTTTTCTTGGTTTAGCTGGATATTATAGACGATTTGTGTAAGGGTTCTCAAAAATAGCACTTCCTTTGACTAAAATTCTTAAAACGAAAAATAAATTTGAGTGGGATAATCAATGTCAATCTAGTTTTGAGCAATTGAAGACTATGTTGACAGAAGCACCTATTTTGACACAACCGACTCCAGGTAATGACTATTTGATTTATACTGATGCTTCTCATCAAGGACTTGGTTGTGTATTGATGTAAGAAGGTAAATTAATTGCTTATGCTTCTACGCAATTCAAACCTCATGAACTGAATTATCCCGCACATGATTTAGAACTGGCAGCAATTGTGTTTGTACTAAAAATTTGGCGGCATTATTTGTATGGTGAAAGGTGTTATATCTTTATTGTTTATAAAAGTTTGAAGCATTTGACAACACAAAAAGAGCTCAACTTAAGGCATAAGAGATGGATTTAATAATCAAAGATTATGATTGTATCATCGACTAGCATCCTGGAAAAGCTAATATAGTAGCTGATGCATTAAGCTGAAAAACTTTAGCAGGTAAGTTATAGATATAAATTGTAAAAATATATGTGTGTTTATTAGATAACTAAAATGATATAGTATGTTATGATAGCAAAATTAAGAGTCGAACCAAATTTAAAGCAGAAAGTTATAGAAGCTTTGAAATAAAGTCAAAAGCTATTGGAAGTGATGGAACAAGTGCACAAGGGTGAAAAGTCAGATTATGTTGCTCTAAAAGATAGTGGTTTCCATTTAGGGGTCGATTGTCTATTCCAGATGTTAAAAAGCTAAAGGATAATATTCTTAATGAAGCTCACAAAACTACTTATACTGTGCATCCTGGAAGTAATAAGATGTGTTAGGATTTAAAGCCTTTTTATTGGTGGCCTGGCATAAAAAAGGATATCATTGAATATGTTATTCGATGTTTGATATGCCAGCAAGTCAAAGCAAAACACCAAGTTTCATCAAGTCTTTTACAACCCATCTCAATACCAGAGTGGAAGTGGGATAGAGTCACCATATAATTTGTGACTGGTCTTTCGAACACCCAGAAGAAACATGATGCAATATGGGTGATTGTTGATGGACTAACTAAATCATCTCATTTTCTTCCAATAAGATTGACTACTCTTTGAATAGACTTGCTGAATTGTATATTAATGAGATAGTCAGGCCTCATAGAGTGCTGATGTCTATTATTCTATATCAAAATCCACGCTTTACTTTGATATTTTGGGAAAGTTTTAAAAAAGCGTTGGGTACTCTACTTCATTTCAGTATTGTATTTCATTCCCAAACCAATGGTCAATTAGAAAGGGTGATACAGGTGCTTGAAAATATGCTAAGAAGTTATATAATTGAGTTTGAAGGTAGCTGGGACAGACATTTGCCTTTAGTGGAATTTGCTTATAATAACGATTACCAGACGAGTATAGGCATGGCACCATATAAACTACTATATGGAAAAAATATAGAACTTCACTTTGTTGGACAGAATTGAGTGAGAGCAAGCTTGTGGGACTTGATCTTATCAGGCAAACTGAGGATAAAGTAAAGATTATAAAGAATCGGTTGAAGGTTGCAATGGATAGGAAAAAATCTTATGCAGACTTGAAGCGACTAGATATTGAGTACAATGTGGGAGATAGGGTATTCTTAAAAGTATCTCCATGAAAGAAAGTTCTCCATTTTAGAAAGAGAGGGAAACTAAGTCCAAGGTTTATTGGACCATATGAAGTACTTGAGTGTGTGGGTCCAGTAGCCTATCGACTAGCTTTAGCTCCAGAACTAGCAAAGATTCATAATGTATTCCATGTGTCAATGCTTAGAAGATATAGATCAGATCCTTCGCATATGATATAAGCAGAGTCTATTGAAGTCCAGCTAGATTTGAGTTATGAAGAAGTAGTTGCTATTTTGGCCCGTGAGATAAAGGAGTTGCGAAATAAACATATTCCTTTAGTAAAAGTATTATGGTGGAATCATTCAACTGAGGAAGTCGCATGGGAATGTGAGGTAATGATGAGAAAACAATGTCCTCAATTATTTCAAACATCTAAGATAGGTAAATTTCAAGGATGAAATTTCTTAAGAGGAGGAGGATTGTATGTTTGAAATTTTAAATAGTGATTTTCTATTGACATTGATAATGGATTGTGTATAGTGGTGAAAGTGACTTGGGTAATTGAAATAAGTGGAAAAGTAGGATGAATCAAGCTTTAAAAAAATAGAAAGTTTGATCCGAGTATGGATGAAATTGGTATTTCTAAAAAAGAATCATAAAGTGATAAAAATTTAAAAAAATGCCCTTAACTCTAGAAGTGAATTTTATCGAGTTAGACTATGAAATATAAATTGTAGGACTTTAAATTAACTAAAGAAATTATTTTTACGATTTTACGAAACTCAAACTATGATTAGAATTGAATTTAAAGAAGTGAGTGCACCAAAGCTATATATAAGAGAGGCTAGAAATTTCTCCTCTCTTCTACCATCATCTTCATGCCAAATACCTCTTCACCATCACCATCTCTCTCTTTCCTTCTATCTTCATCCATTACCATGCATCAAAACATGAAGATCTTTAATTATAACTCCAAATTTTCGTAGGAATCCACTAGTTTATGAGAAGAATCAATAAGATTATCATAAAAAATCAAAAAAGAGAAAAGAGAAAAATAAAGAGAAGAGTTTTTGAAAGAGGTATGTGCTTGTATATGAGTAATTTTTAAATAGTTGGTTTTTTCTAAATTTAATGCTTGAATAAGTTAATTGGATCATTTTAATTGTGTTAATTGCTAAAGATATGAATAAATCATATATTGTGCAAGGAAAGATGGAAGAACCTCTTTATGAATTTTACTTCAATTTTGTAGGAAATAAGTGTCATGATATTATTTTTGGTTAAAGAGTGATGGTTATGGAGTGTTGATAACTAAATTTATTGCTAAATATTTGAATAATTGATAATTGAGTAAAATGTTTGATTTGGATTCTTTTTATTTGAAAGTTTGGATTTTGGTTCATTTTTATCATGGTTATTAAATGTGTTTAGGTTGTTTTAACTTAAAATGCAAGTTGGAACAACTTTGGCTTACAAAAAAAATTAAAATTTTATGTTTGGCAGATGCTGAAAAATCCACATGGGCGCATGGCTTTGATCCACACGGCAGTGTGAATTATTCAGCTTCTGTAACTCTACTTTCAGTAATGTTTTGTTACACACGGACGTGTGGACTTCTTAGGCATGCCCATGTCCACTCTGTGACCCTAATTTTCTTCTTTTTCAATCCTAAAACACTTCATTTCTTATGTTAATATAATTTTCTTGTTCAATTAACATTTATAACATAATTATTACTTAAAAATATGCAAGTTTGTAAAATTGAAGGTTAAAATTTTGAAAATGTCTACATGTTAGTTTGTAAAGAGGACTTGGAATTTTGTAAGTATTAGATAAGGATTAAAGTATCATTTTATTGACGTGATATGTAATTAAATTTTATTAGAGGTGAATAAGTAATAAATTGCCCAAACCATAGTGATGTTAGACCGAGCTTAGGGTTGAATGGCTAGTCAGAGGCTGGAGATCCATAGTGAAAGTGGGCACTTCGTGCCATTAGTGGACACATCGTGTCACCAGTGATAGTGGGCATATTTGCCAAAAGTGAATATACTTGATAGTGGGCCTTTGGCCATATTTTTTATATTAGGCATTAAATTGCCGACAGTGACCCGTTATCCGAATCAAAGGTCTAAATTCAATGTTTATGGGAAAAGTAAAAGAATTGCATGATATTAACAATATGCCTTGTGATTGATTTATTAAAATTTTTGAATGTTGAGTTTTCTTGTTTCGAGTATATCGAATGTACAAATTTATCAAATTTCTATTAAAGTACCAAAGTGATGATTTTATTATTTTTCATGAATAATAATTCAAAGTTATCTTTCTTAATATTTTCTTGCATATTATGAATGCACAAGCACCACTAAGCTTTGCTTAGAATGTTAGATTTGTTTTTGACGTGCAGATCAAAAATGATGAGACGGGAAGAACATGTTGAGTGAGATTTATAGAGAACAAAATCAACTGCATCACAAAAAGGTCTTCTAAGAAATATTATGTATAAAGAGTTTTAGATTGTTCACATGGCTGAGATATTTATTTTGTTTGATAGTTGTATAAGTTTATGGGTAGTTGATAAGTGTATAATTGATGATATTTTTGTCCCTATTTCTTAATATATTTATTGTCAAATAGAGTTTAATTTGTTTGTTTAAGTGTTTATTAGGTTTGATTCCAGGAACTTTTGACACATTGGGACCTTAAGGTTATTTAGGCTGGAATCACAGATGAAAGACAAGGGAAGAAGCTATTTTGGGCAGATACTTCATGTGATATGCCCAGTGACATGGGCGTGTCCGTGGCTGTGTCATTCAACTACTTTACAGAAGCTTCGACACGCCCAGAGACATGGGCGTGTCGCTGAACGTGCCATTACTCCTGACTTATAGAAGTTGTGACACGCCTAATAATACTGGCGTGTCCCTGACCATGTCCCTAACTCAACATTGCTATAGCAACAACAAGCCCAAGGACAAGAGTGTGTCACTGCCAATGTCATTAAAGCTTGAAATAGCATCGTTGACACACCCATAGACACGGGCGTGTCTATGGGGGTGTCAGGCAAAAATATATGGACTATAAAGTATGAGCTAAAGAGCAAATTAAATGGTTTTTTATTTTTTTAGAGCTGACCTCCTAAGAAAAAGAGAGTTTTTTGCAGCCAAGAGTGAAGGTGAAGCCCCATTTCCTGCGAGATTTAATCAAAGATCTGAGGATTGAAGTGAAGAAACTCAAAATGCTCATTATGGATTGATTGAATTCTTTTACTTATTTCCTCTATTTTGGTTTTCTCGTTATGAACATGAGCTAAACATTTTATCTATCTAGATATTGATGAACCCTAGCTTTATTGTATGGATTGAATAGTTCTTATTTAGTTAAATCATTTGATTGAGTTGTTTTATCCTTTTGATTCTTAATTTCTTATTACCAATTGATAATAGCATGCTTATTGATTGGTTGCAATTTTCATATTTTTGACTTGAGAAAGATTAATATTAACAAAATGCTCATTAGGATTGAGAGTTGATTGGAGTGCTAGAGATAGACTCACAAGACCCTTTGGTTTAAAGTTCCTTGTTCTTATTGCAAGATCTATTTAATTATGCTTGAGAAGAGATTCCTAGCATTCTACTTAGTGATTAGGGATTAATTCACTTGAGAGAGGTTTTAATCTAATTTAGGTGTAACAACCCTATACCCCATATACGCACGCTACGTACCACCATGCCTGTAATATACGTATACCGGATACAGAAATGTTACAGTTTATTTTAAACCAAACCAATCTTTCAAAGTATACAGTATAGGAAAGTTAAAACATTTAATTTGTATTATAAAACAAAATAGTTAAAACATTTATTTATTAAGCAGCGGAAAATGTAGCGGTATTTACATATATAAATACATCAAAATCAATATTTACAAAACATAAAGTCTATACATGTTTGGCAGTTCGTCTCTGATCTTTAAGCCCACAATCAACACTTCTAGCTCTAAACTCAACTCGGTCTAGCTAAACTCTCTGGTTCTACTCTGCCACCTGCGCGATGAACCACAATCGCGCTAAGCCATAGGCTTAGTGGTACAAACCATGATAACCATATGCTATAATGTAATGCAAATGTCATACTTTCATACATCATAAACAATTCACAAGAACATCATATTTCATAACATTACCTGTAATATCCCAAAATGCGCCCTAGAAGTTTTGATATTATTGTTGCAATTGGATTGAATGTATATGTTAAATTTGAAAGAGAAAGGAATTTAAGAGAGAGTGTATATGTTGTATATATAGAAATATATATAACATATACACAAGTCAAATAAGAAAGTCAAAGAAGAAGATATTTATGTTTATTATTGTTGAATTAATTAATTAATGGAAAATAGAAATTTAGATGATTGGAAGAGAGTTTATATGTTATATATATGGAAATATATATAACATATATACAAGTCAAAATGGATGGTCAAAGGAAGAAGATATTTAATTTGTTATTTGTGAAATTACTAAAAAGGAAAGTAAGGGAAAGGGAGCTAAAATAAATAGATGAGGGTATTTAAGTAAATATTTTTTGGAATACTTGGTGGAGGTTTAAAGAGATGAGAAATTTGACTTTGCCATTCATTTTTATTTTTCTTCTTCTTCCTTTGTGGTTTGGCCGACCATCACTCAAGCAAGAGAGCAAGAGAGGGATTTGATTTTCCAAGACCAAAATTAAAGGAGTTTTCAAAAAAAAAAAAGTTAGAAATTCAAGAAGTTTATCATTTTTGGTAAGTTTTCTCTTGATTTCTCTTGTTCTATTTGGAGTTTTGTTTGAGTTTGATAGAGTGTTGTTGATGGTTGGAGTGTATTTGTGTATGGTGTGTGTAAAAGTGTTGAAATGGAATTAAAGATAAGAAGTTAGGTTGGTGTTGGTGATGGAAGAGTAAGAGTTGTGTTTAGTGAAATTTTTCTGTTTTGCAATTAGTAAATGCTGTGATTTGTATGATTTTTAATTAAATATAGAAAAATTTTCTTGAAGTGAATTTTTGATATGTTGTACCTCTATGAGTCTAGAATGACTAAAAAATATGTTGATTCGATTTTGGAATGGTTATGATTTTGGAAAGATTATTTTTATTAGACCTGTTCCAGCAGGTACCTTAATTGAGACAGCTATCTTTCGGGATTTTTAATAAAATGTAGAAAAATTATATCCAATTGAATTTTGGATATGTTGTTTCTTAGTGAGTCTAGTATTTAAGAAAAATAATTTGGAACCACGTTGATTGAACTTGATTTATGGAATTCACAAAGTTAAGAACTGCTGCCAGGATGCAGGGCAATTGGGGCAGTCTGGTTGGGTGAACTATTTGACCAAGATTTTGTGTTCAGTTTGATCTGAAATTTTAAAGGAATGATTTTAAGATGTAAAATTAAGTTCTGTAAAAATGTTAGAGTTTTTAGTCAAGTAGATTATTTTATACAAGTTTTCAAAATAAGGATTAAGTTGAGTCCAAAACCAGAATTTACTATTCATATGGTCATTTTGCTAATACTCCTTTTTGGATTAGGTTGTGAAGAGGTTGAATTGCCCTAATCTAAGTGTTGAGGATTCTTGGAAGAGTAAGTATATAGATCGGTGTGAGTTGGTTTTAAGGTTAGTACAAACTACACTATTGCATACATTCATGTGATGTTGAGACTTGACACACATTTTATTGTAAATGTGATAAGGAACCTAATGCATTGTTGATGGATATTAAAAATCACATTATGTTTGGTGATATGTGAATGTTGTGATGGGCATGTAAAATATGTGTTAATGCCATTGATTATATCCATTTGAATAATGAACTGATTAATGTGATTTGAAATATAATATGAGATGGTTGAAACATATTTGCTTATATGATGATGAAATGAAATATGGAAATGAAATGTGAAAGATATGATATTATGAAGAATTATTTTATTGTGATTTGAGATATTATGAGTTATGAGGCCATGATTGTTGGCTATGATAATGCAAATGAGATAATGGAGGCATGATTGCCTATTTGATTATGAGAATGAGATGAATTGTGAAAGAAATGTACAAAGATATAAATAAATGAAAAGATTGTGTGTCTAATGTGTTATTCAACCTTCAGAGTTCTGGGTTTGGCGGCATGCCTATAAAGTAGTGGATAGGTGAAAAGACCGAGTCGTAAGCTGATTCCAGTTGATAAATGTAAAATGTGAATTATAGTAATACTCTTGCCGGGTTGAGGATCTCCTTGGTTTATCCGGGTTGAGGTCCAAGAGACTGGGTCTGTTACAGGTAACAGTCTTGCCGGGTTGAGGATCTCCTCGAGTTTAGTGCGTTGAGGTCCAAGAGACTGGGTCTGTTACCCTATCCATGGATAGAGATATATATATGTGTTGCGTATGGGCTTGATGATTATGATATGGACCAAAGCAGTAACTCTGAACTTTGAATAACATATTAGTTTCTTTTGGGCCCTTTCTTGTCTTTGTTTTCTATGTGATTTATAAATGATGAAATAAATAAATATTGAGATCTATGCTTGTTTTGAGTTTACTATGTCCTATAATTGATAACACAAATGTTGGATACAATGAAAGGTAATGTCATGAAATATGATATTCTTAGAATTACTTGTATGTTGGATAATATGACATTGACATTTCATTATAGCATGATATCATTGTAGTTTGTACCACTCAGCCGTTGGCTTAGCGCGATTGTGGTTTATCGGGCAGGTGACAGGGAAGAACTAGAGAGTCCCTCTAGGCCTAGTCGAGTCTAGATTTTGAGGTGTTGATAGTGGGCTTAAAGATCAAAGACTGACTGCCAAAAATGTATAAATTTTATGGGTTGTAAAACTTGAGTTTGGATGTATAGGAATTTGTAAATATTGTTACTTTTCGCTGCATAACGAACAAATATTTTATCTACTGTATTTCATAATAAACCTTTACTTTATGTTGTACTAGAAGTGTAAATCCTTTTTGCAGGTTGTAGTTGAGGTTATAAGGGGGGATTTATTGGGAAGTGTACTGAGAATGATTTTGTTTGCATTGGTTTGTGTAAAATATTTTTAAAAATCAGAAAAAAACCAGTTTTGTCGACACTTGGGACTCAATTTTTATGCGAACCTATGGCCAAATTTCTGTAAAAATCGGAACTAAAGTTTGATTAAGTAAAATTGGTAGCAACATTAGGATAGTGTGGCGCCTCTACTCAGCTTACACATGTAGGTCGGGAAGGGGTGTTACATTACCTTTCATTATATTATTCAATTATTTCATTATTCATGAGTCACATTCCAACAAAGACAAACAATGGCCCAAAAAGGATTTAATATGATATTCAAAGTTCAGAGTTACTACTTTGGTCCATAATCACAGTCATCAAGCCCGTAGGCAATATATATATATATCTATCCATGGATAGTGTAACAGACCCAGTCTCTTGGACCTCAACCCGGCTAGACCCTAGGGCCCTAGTATCTTGGTCCTCAACCCGGTTAGACTGTTACTGTTTTTGAGGCTTACGACCCAGTCTTTTCACCACAAAAATATCATATTTTACATTTTTCAGCTAGACTCCGCTTATGACCCGGTCTTTTCACCTATCCAGCGATTCATAGGCATGCCGCCAAACTCAGAACTCTGAAAATTGAATAACATATTAAGCACACAATTATTTCATTTATCTCTTTATCAATCTCCTTCTCAATTCATTTCTCATTTCATATTCCATAATCAAATAGGCAACCATGCCCCAATATTTCATTTGCATTATCATAGCCCACAACAATGGCTTCATATCTCATCATATCTCAATTCACATTAAAGCAATTCATCAATTATGTAATACATTGTTTAACACATTTGCCATCAAATATTTTAAATCTCAATGTCATGTAAATGCATGCCATAATGTATGGTTTGTACTTACCTCCAAAAGCAACTCACACACAACACTAAACTCCTCTTCCAAGAATCCTTCAATACTTGGATTAGGGCAACTCAAACTCTTCACAACCTAATCCAAAAGAAATAATACACACTTATTTAGAAATACACATGAGATAATAAAACTAAGGACCAACTAGGGCAAACTCTACACATGACACGCTCAACAACACGGGCGTGTCCCTGACCGTGCCCTAACTCCACAACACAGAAGCTTTGACAAGCCCAGAACCACGGGCGTGTCACTGGACGTGTAATACATTCTGTCTCAAAGAAACATTGACACGTCCAACAACATGAGCATGTTCATGGCCGTGTCAATTCTCCCCAACACAGTAGCTATGACACGTTCAATAACACGGGCGTGTTACTGATTGTGTCACCCATCCAAGAACACGGAATGTAATATCCCAATGTGTGCCCTAGAAGTTTGGATATAATTGTTGTTTGTTTGAATTATGTGTATATGTTATGTTGATAAGAAAAGAAATGGAAAAGAGAATGTTTAGGTATTGTTTAAAAAGGAAAGTAATGTGTAGAGAGAAAGTGTATATGTTGGGTATATGGTAATATATATAACATATATGTTGGTCGAAATGAGGAGTCAAGGGAAGAAGATATTTTATTTGTGATATGTGAAATTACTTAAGTGGTCATATAAGTGAAAGAAGCTAAGTTAAATGGATGAGGGTATTTAGGTAATTGCTTGGTTAGAATTGCTTGGTGGAGATTTAAAGAAGAAAAGAAGTTTGACTTGTTTTCATTTTCTTTTCTTCTCATGTGTGTGGCCGGCTACCAAAGGAAAGAGAGAGCAAGAGAGGTGTTCTAAATTCTATAATCAAATTGAAGGAAGAATTAAAGGATTAAGTTGGAGATTTGTGGAATTTCCTCAATTTTGGTAAGTACTCTCTTGTTTTCCTTTGTTATTTTGAAGTTGTGTTTGAGGTGAGTTATGATTTGTTGATGTTATGATTTGGTGTGTTTGAAATGTGTTTATATGTGTTGAAATTGAGTGTAAGTTAAAAAGATTGAATTGGTGTTGGTTTTGGTTTGAAGATGGTAAGTTAAGTGGATGTTGATATTGAAAGAATAAGAGTGATGTTGATTTTAGGGTTTTGAAATGGTAAATGATTAAATGTATTGTTAATGTGAATATTGTGATGAATATGTAAAATAAGTGTTAATGACATTGATTATATCCATTTGAATATGGTTATGTTGTGCATAATGTGTTTTAATTCAATAAAAAGAGACTTGGCCATGTTTAGGGTTTTCATTCATGAGAGACACGGCCAAACTAAAGAAGAGACACGGGCAAGACTAAAGATTTTTGGGAGACACGGCCAAGTTTAAGCAAATTTGGCCGTGTTGGATCAATTTTTGAGAGACACGGCCACTGGCTTGGCCGTGTCCCTTGACTGTGTCTGCCACTGCCTATATTGGTTGAGAGACACGGCCAAGCTAGGGGAGTCTTGGCCGTGTTGGACCTTTTGGTTGAGAGACACGGCCACAAGCTTGGCCGTGTCCCTTGAGTGTGTTAGCTACTGTGATTGTTCTTTGCTCTTCTTGCATTGTTTTGATTCTTCAAAGGTCTTCTTGCACCTAAACATAAAAATAAACACTCTAAACACATTTAATACAAAGAATGATCTAAACAAATATATGTGGAAGATTCTAAATCCATGAATAATGTTATATTGTGTATAATGTGGGACACAATGTGAGTATTGATGATGTATATGAATGCTTTTATGATGAATTGCTTTGATAAGAATGGAAATATTATAATATGAATTGAGACATGATATGATATGAGGCCATTGTGATTGGCTATAATAACTCAAATGTGATGTGAAGCCCTTGTGATTGGCTATGATGATTCAATTGAAAGAAATAAGTCATGTTTGCCTAGATAATGATGAGAATTGAGAATGGAAATGATAATTAAATAATAAATGAATTGTGTGGCTAATGTGTTATTCCATTTTCAGAGTTTGTTTTTGGTGGCATGCCTAATATTAGTAACAATCTCTTGAAGTTAGGTTGGATTTGATCCTTGAAGCCTAATTGAGATGTTACAACCCTTGAAGCTAGGTTGGGTTGGTTCTTGAAGCCAAGTTGGGTTGATACTTAGCATGCTTTGTTCCCCTTGAAGCTTGGTTGAACCTAATCCTTGAAGCCTAGTTGGGTTTATAATAATGATAAATGTGATGATTGAACCAAAACATTAACTCTGAAAATTGAATAACATATTAGTGTCATTTGGGCCCATGCTTGTCTTTGTTTCAATGTGATTTATTGGTGTTAAAATAATTGAATAATGAGATCCTTGAAAGGACTTTGAAATGTATTATGCTTATATGAGTACGAGTTATGAAATATAAAGGTGTGGTATTATCTTTACAACTATATTGTTGTTTATTTATTAATGTGTATGATATTGCATTGCATTAAAGCATAATGTTGGCATACTTTGTACTACCAAGCCGTTGGCTTAGCGTGATAGTGTTGATCGTGCAGGTAACAGAGTTGAACCCGAGAGTTCCTCGAGACCGAGTGAGAGTAGACATTGAAGAGTTTATTTTGGGACTTAAAGATCAGAGAAAAGCTGCCAATCATGTATAACTTCTTTATATTTTGTAAAGTATTGTTTATCATGTGAATATATGTATATTTGTAAATATGGATTTAAATGTTTTCATATATGTAACTATTTTATAAATTCCGCTGCGTATTAAGTAAATGTATTTATATCTATTTTGTTTTATATTACAAGTTAATTACTTATTTTCTATAATGTATAATGATAAAGATTATGGTATCTTTTAAAATGATTTGATGGTTAAAGAAAACCGTAGCATCCCTATGTTTAGTGCATGTATATTACATTGTGGTGTTTGTAGTGTGCTTGTACCGGATGTGGGGGTGTTACACAGAACCATTGACACGCCTAAAGACCTGGCCGTGCTCATGGGCGTGTCAGGCCAAAAAAATGCAGATTCCGGCAACATCAACACTACATCCAACAAACCACTTTCTTCCATCATTATCCACTTCAAACAAACTTAACTAAACACACCCAAAAACCATAACAAACTTGCAAAAACACCAAAACAACTCAAAACATACATCAAACACAAATCATAATCATCACCATAAACCCAAACACAACCACAACACTTTCTTTTCCAACAAACTTACTCTTTCCTTCAATCCAACCCCAAAATCCAAAATCAATTGAACCAAACACTCTTAAACACACCACAATCAAACAAACACATATCAACCACAACCTCAACTTCACAAACTCAAAGAAAATCAAAGAATCAAGTGGAAAACTTACCAAGGATGAAGAAACTCTTAAATTTCCATCTTGATCACTTGAAAACTTCCTTCAATCTTGAGTTTGGAAGATCAAATCTCTCTCTTGCTCTCTTGCTATGTAATATCCCAAAGTGTGCCCTAGAAGTTTTGATATTATTGTTATAATTGGATTTAATGTATATGTTTCTTTGGAAAGAGAAAAGAATTATAGAGAGAGTGTATATGTTGTGTATATGAAAATATATACAACATATACCCAAGTCAAAGTCAAAGAAAGTTAATGGAAGGAGATATTTATGTTATGATTTATGGACTTAATTAATAAGGAAATTATGAATGGATGAGATTAATTTGGATTATTTTAATAATAAAATGACTTGGTGGAGGTTTAAAGAGATAAGTGTTTGACTTGTTGTCTTCATTTCTTCTCCATTTCCTTTTCTTTTCCTTTGTTGGCCGGGCATCATCAAGACAAGAGAGCAAGAGAGAGTCTTGTGTTCCAAGCTCAAAGTTGAAAGGTGATTCAAGTAACCAAGTTGGAAATTCAAGAAGTTTCATCATTGTTGGTAAGTTATCTCTTGATTTCCTTTATTTTATTTGGAGTTGTGTTTGAGTTTGATGGATTATTGTTGATAGTAGGAGTGTGTTTGATTGTGGTGTGTTTATGAGTGTTTGGATTCTATTTATTTTGGATTTTGGGGTTGCTTTGAAGGAAAGAGTAAGTTTGTTGGAAGAGAAAGTGTTGTGGGTGTGTGTTGGGTTTGTGGTGATGATTTTGATTTGGGTTGGATGTATGTTTTTAGTTGTTTTGGTGTTTTTGCAAGTTTGTTATGGTTCTTGGGTATGTTGAGCTAAGTTTGTTTGAAATGGCTTTTGGTGAAAGGAAGTGATTTGTTGGATTAAGTGTTGTTGTGGCCGGAATCTGGATTTTTGGCCTGACACGCCCATGAGCACGGCCAATTCTTTGGGCGTGTCGATGGTTCTGTGTTCTTGGATGGGTGACACGATCAGTGACACGCCCATGTCACTTAGCATGTCACAGCTTCTGTGTAGTAGTAGTATTGACACGTCCAGTGACACGCCCCTATCACTGAGCGTGTCATAGCTACTGTGTTGGTTAGGGTTTGACACGGCCATGAACACGCCCATGTTGTTGGACGTGTCAATGTTTCTGTGAGACAGAATGTATTACACGTTCAGTGACACGCCCGTGGTTCTGAGCGTGTCAAAGCTTCTGTGTTGTGAGTTTAGGTCACGGTCAGGGACACGCCCGTGTTGTTGAGCGTGTCATGTGTAGAGTTTGCCCTAGATGGTTCTTAGCTTTATGATCTTATATGTATCTCTAAGTGAGTGTGTATGATTACCTTTAGTTTAGGATGTGCAGAAGTTGAATTGCCCTAACCTAAGTGTTGAGGATTCTTGAAGGAGGAAGTGTATAGGTTGGTGTGAGTTGGTTTTGAGGTATGTACAAACTACATTGTTGCATACACTCACATGATTTGATACTTAACATATTTGATTATACATATGCTAAGCAATTGAGTACAGGGTTAAAACATTTGATGATATGATGAAATATGAAAGGTATGTTAATGCAATTGGTTGTGTATACTTGAATGATGAATTGATTTAATGTGATTTGAGATATAATGAGATATAAAACCAATGTGATTGGCTATGATGATGGTTTTAATGCAATTGATATTGTATATTATATTGATGAGATATGAAGCCATGGTTGTTGGCTATAATGATGCAAATGAGATGATTGAGGCATGGATGCCTATTTTGATTATGAGAAATGAATTGAGAAAGAAATGTATAAAGATATAAATGAAAAGATTTTGTGTCTAATGTGTTATTCAACCTTCAGAGTTCTGGGTTTGGCGGCATGCCTATAAAGTACTGGATAGGTGAAAAGACCGGGTCGTAAGCCAATTCCAGTAGAATAATGGGACATATGATGTTTTTGGGGTGAAAAGACCGGGTCGTAAGCCTCAAAAACAGTAACAGTCTAGCCGGGTTGAGGATCTCGTCGAGTTTAGCCGGGTTGAGGTCCAAGAGATTGGGTCTGTTACGCTATCCATGGATAGAGATATATGTATCGCCTACGGGCTTGATGATTATGATTATGGACCAAAGCAGTAACTCTGAACTTTGAATAACATATTAGTGTCTTTTGGGCCCTTACTTGTCTTTGTGTCAATGTAAATCATAAGTGATGAAATAATTGAATAAAATGATGAAATGTAGTCTTATGAACAATATAAAGATAGCATTTGTGAATATTGTCTTAATTGTTGAAATGTGTGACATTAGCATTGCATAGAAGTATATTGTTATTGTAGTTTGTACCACTAAGCCGTTGGCTTAGTGCAATTTTGGTTCATTGCGCAGGTGATAGAGAAGAACCAGAGAGTTCCTCTAGACCGAGTAGAGTCTAGATTTTAAGGCGTTGATAGTGGAGCTTAAAGATCAAAGACATACTGCCGAACATGTATATATTTTATGTTTTGTAAAACTTGGGTTTTGATGTATAAGTATTTGTAAATATTTGTTATATTTTCCGCTGCGTTTTAAATAAACACTTTATGTATTGTGTTGATAATTTCTTTTAAATGATTTAAATTTGTTCATGTTTTTGAAAAGGGATGAGTCGTTTGTTTAGTAAACCGTGGCATTTCTATATTCAGTATACGTATATTACGATCGTATTAGCATGCTGTGTACATATACGGGGTATAGGGGTGTTACATGCTATGGAGGACCGGCCAACATAGAAAAGAAAAGGAAAGAAGATGAGCCACGAAGAAGAAAGAAAGAAAGAAGAAAACAAAGAAAGCAAAGCCAAACTCTCCCAACCACTCATTTCCTCAAAATCCTCTCCACCAAGCATTAAACAATAAAATAATTAAATATCTTCTTCCACTTCCACTAACTCAATTTCCAATTAATTAATTAATTTCCTTTGACCCTTCATTCCTTTGACTTGTATATGTTGTATATATCCCAATATATACAACATATACACTCTACTCAAAACCTCTTCTCTTACCACTAAAATAAATACACATAATCCAAATACAACTGTAACACCCTGATACTCCATATAAGTACTATACATATACCTAGTATACATACAATACGTATATAAAGTATAAGAATGTTACTTTTAGTTTCAATTTAAAAACCTTTATCTAGATTCATAAAATTGAACATTAATTTAAAACACATTTACAAAAGTCAGTATTCTTATTTATCAAACTTCATTCATCCATATGAATATATATTAACTCAAAAATAAAATATAATTTAAAATCACACATGTATGCATCACCTTCTAGTTGGTCTCGAGACACTCATACCTTTCTTGTGGCATAAAAGCTGGACTTCCAGATTAACCGCAACCACCTGCGCGATTACACAACCGTGCTAAGCCCGACAGCTTAGTAATACAAATAATAATAAAATATACCTTACTAAAGAATCATACCTCATATTTTTAGCATCATATTTTATTTTCTTTCTCTTACCCCGTTTTCCTTTCTTAATGCATTCTTCACATATTCCTACAAATCTCATAAATTATACACATATTTACACAGAACATTCACCAAGCGATACTTACCATTTCTATCTCATATACATATCCATATACGTTATTTCAACAAGTCACCATTCAATGATTTATCCAAACCTTCATGAAAACAATTCTTACAAGTTCCACAGTCATATACATTTACACATCATATTATATTTTCATAAACTCATTTCTTATCAAGGCTCCTCAACCCATATTCATTTTCAATATATCAATACCAATCATGAATCACATTTGCAATAAAGGCAACCATAGATCTCATTTTTCAATTATTTCAACATTTAAATGTCACATTGACAACAAAGACAGACTCGGGCCCAACAGACACTAATATGTTATTCAAAGTTCAGAGTTACTGCTTTGGTTCATAATCACAATAATCAAGCCCGTAGGCATCATATATCAATAACTCTACTCCTGGATAGTGTAACAGACCCAGTCTCTTGGACCATCAACTCAACATGAGGAGATCCTCAACCCGGCAAGACTGTTACCTGTAACAGACCCAGTCTCTTGGACCATCAACTCGACTAACCTCGAGGAGATCCTCAACCCGGCAAGACTGTTACCAATCATATATCTCATAATCATAATTATCATAGTGTAACAGACCCAGTCTCTTGGACCATCAACTCAACATGAGGAGATCCTCAACCCGGCAAGACTATTACCTTTTTCATTTTATAGGCATGCCTCCAAACCTAGAACTCTGAAATTGAATAACATATTAGTCACACAATTCATTTATTATTTCATTATCAATATCATCTTTAATTCTCATCATCATCTAGGCAAACATGCCTTCTTTCTTTCAATTGAATCATCAGAGCCAATCACAATGGCTTCACTTTACATTTGTTTTATCATAGCCAATCACAATGGCTTCATTTCATATTATGTCTCAAATCATATTATAATATTTCATTATTCAATTGTACATAACCACATACTTCATCATATCCTTCACATTGTATATATAATATCATTGATATAACATCACAAACTACATTATTCATATCAAACATTACAATTCTCAAGGTTCACAATGCATAAGACATAACATTGTTCACATAATATCATCATTGATGTACACATATATAATTTACCTTATTCTTAGATTTGGAATCCTCAATACACATTTGTTTAGGTCATCTTTGTTTTAAGTATATTTAAAATGTAGATACAAGAAGACCTTTGGAGGATCCAACAATGTAAGAAGAGCAAATAACAAACATAATATCAAACACCCTCATGGGACACGGCCAAGCTTGTGGCCATGTCTCTCAACACAAACATCCAGTAGCAAACACACTCAAGGGACACGGCCAAGCTTGTGGCCGTGTCTCTCAATGCAAATCAAACCGAGGCAGACACGGGCAAGGGACACGGCCGTGTCTCTCAAGAAAAATCCCACAGTGACAAACACAGGCAAGGGACACGGCCAAGCCAATGGCCGTGTCACTCCAAAATCATCCAACACTGTAACACTCCCATACTCTATATAAGTACTATACATATACCTAGTATATATACAATACGTATATAAAGTATAAGAATGTCACTTCTAGTTTCAATTTAAAAACCTTTATCTGAGTTCAAGAAGTATTGCATTAATTTAAAGAAACATTTACGAAAAACATTATTCTTATAAATATACAACATAATTAAAATCATAAAATGTATGCATCACCTTCTAGTTTGTCTCGAGACACTCTTACCCTTCTCGTGGCATAACAGCTGGACTTCCAGATCAACCGCATAACCACCTGCGCGATTACAAATCCGCGCTAAGCCCGAGAGCTTAGTAGTACAAATAAATATTAAAATATACTTTACAAAAGAATCATACCTTATATTTTTAGCATCATGTTTTATTGTTCTCTTACCACGTTTTCCTTTCTCAATGCATTCTTCATATGTTCCCCACTAGTCTCATACATTATATACATATTTACATAGAACATTCACAACACGATACTTACCATTCCTATCTCATATACATATACATATACATCCTTTTAACAAATCACCATTCAATGACTTATTCAACCCTTTATGAAAACCAATCTCACAAATTCCACATTCATATACATTTTACACATCATACCACATTTTCATAAACTCATATCTCAACAAAGCTCCTCAATATATCAATACACGTATTACAAAATCATACTTCACAACATCATTTTATTCACAATTCATCAATCATGAATCACACTTCCAATAAGGCAGTCATAGATCTCATTACTCATTTATTTCAACATTTGAATATCACATTGACAACAAAGACAGACTCGGGCCCAAAAGACACTAATATGTTATTCAAAGTTCAGAGTTACTGCATTGGTCCATAATCACAATAATCAAGCCCGTAAGCAATATATCTCATATCTCTATCCATGGATAGCGTAACAGACCCAGTCTCTTGGATCATCAACTCGGCTAAACTCGAGGAGATCCTCAACCCGGCTAGACTGTTACTACAATTCACATTTCACATTTTATCAAGTAACAGACCCAGTCTCTTGGATCTCAATTCATCTCAATTCAAAGAGATCCTCAACCCGGCAAGACTGTTACTTTTCATATATTTCGTATCAATAATTCACATAGTGTAACAGACCCAGTCTCTTGGACCTCAATTCACTCAAATTGAAGAGATCCTCAACCCGGCAAGACTGTTACATTTTCACATTTTCTAGGCATCCACCAAATCCAGAACTCTGAAAATTGAATCAACATATTAGACAGAACACAATTGAATCAACATTTTCATTTCATACTCAATTGAATTATCATAGCCAATAACAATGACTTCACATCTCATTTGAATCACTATAGCCAATCACAATGGCTTCATATTTCATTTGAATCACTATAGCCAATCACAATGGCTTCATATCTCAATTGAATCATCATAGCCAATAACAATGGCTTCACATCTCATTTGAGTGATCATAGCCAATCACAATGGCCTCATATCATACCATTTCTCAACTTATATTATAATATTTCATTATTCAATTGTACATAATCAATTACTTCATCATATCCTTCACAATATATATATATATATCATCACTGCAATTCACAAGATTCACAATGCATAAGACATAACATTGTTCATATAGTATCATATGCATCATCATTATCATCAAATCATATTGATCAATTCATCACTCAAGTATACATAATCAATGGCATTGCACATACTTTTTCAATGATCATTATATCTTCCACATTTCCTATATCATCATTGATATACACATAACAATTTACATTATTCATAGATTTAGAATCTTCCATATACGTTTGGTTGGATTATTATTGTTTTAAGTGTGTTTAGATACAAAAGACATTTGAAGATCCAACAATGTATGACTTGTTTAGAATAAATATCATTAGCCAACACATTCAAGGGACACGGCCAAGCTTGTGGCCGTGTCTCTCAACACCAATTCAGACAGTAGCAAACACGGGAAATGGACACGGCCAAGCCAATGGCCGTGTCTCTCAACACAAAAATCCAGTAGAAGCCACGGGCAAGGGACACGGCCGTGTCTCTCAACACAACATAGGCAGTGGCAAACACGGTCAAGGGACACGGCCAAGCTAGTGGCCGTGTCTCTCCAAAATCATCCAACACGGCCAAGCTTGCCCTAACTTGGCCGTGTCTCTCATATCTTGGCCGTGTCCTTCAATGATGTAAAGACCAAATACTTCAAAATTCATCCAAGCCCTTTAAAATTCACACCACAACCCTCTTAACCATCATCTTTGTTAATATTTATCAATTTCCTATCACTTTAACATTTATATAACTTCATTATATCATCATAATAACCAATATATATATACATCACTATAATCAATTACTCAAAGTACCAAATTCATTTATACTAAACTCTAACTCCACAATTCATCATCATCCTCACAAATACCCCAACTTATCATCATCTTCCACACCAACCATATCAAAACTAACTTCAATTAAAAGAAATCAAAACAAGGAGATAAAAACTCACATATATGTAATCAATAAAATCAACTCAAGAAATGAGTACTTACTTGAATAGCTTGCCAAACCTTCAACTCCACTTGCAAATCTCTTGATATCCTTAATCTTTGGTGCAATTAGAAGCAAAACCACCTTTCTCTCTCTAGCTTCTCCCTCTCCATATCTCTCTCTCTCTCACGAAGAAGAAAAGACGAAGAAGAAGAAGAAAGAAAGAATGAACTCTCTTCTTCCTCTCGTTCTTATCTCACTTATATATATATAATAATAATAATAATAATAATAATAATAATAATAATAATAACAATAATAATAATAATAATAAGAAGAATAATAACAATAACAATAATAATAATAATAATAATAATAATAATAATAATTCCTCCAATAATCTCCACCACATATACTTCCTTTGACTTTCTTCTTCCCTTCTTTTTGTCCTTATTATCTTTATTATTATAATTAATTATATATATAACTCACTTTTCCTACTCCCAATTTATCTCTCATGTATATGTGATGTATATGTATATGTCTTTTATATTGTAGTTATATTTCCCAAATATACATATACCTTAAGTCCAAATACAACAATAACTCCAAAACTTTTAAGGCATATCTTGGGATATTACAATTCTCTCCCCCTTAAGTAATTTCGTCCTCGAAATTATCCAACATAGTAACAATCCATTTAGAACAAATCACCATTATATGAAAATCATCGTATTCTTACATTATAATTTTATCAAGTCACATAACTTCTACTCTCCCCCTTAGAAACAATCATTTTCTCTGAAATTCATAACTCATCATTGTATAGGTATATATATCTTATTACTTTCTCAACAAAACAATTCAGATAACTCATACATATCCAATGAATTTTTATCTTTGTATTAAAGTCAGATTATCACTTTATCTCTTTGTAGATATTCTCTTAACTTTAACCTCAAAAGTCATTAATTAATATCCTAGCATTGATTTTTCTGTTCTCACAATCACTTTCAAAATAAATATTTACCAAATCTCAATTGATAACAATATCCTGACTTTCTTTAACTTGCTTCTCACTTAATATAAATATTAATATCATATTTTTAAACTTACTTCACAGGTCAGCAACATTTCCCTTTTTCTCTCCAAATACAATTGATGTAATTCAATTTATTTATGTTCATTCGTAAGCCAGAATATTACATCATACACATAACCATTTAAATTTATATTCCCAGTACAACTGTACATATTAAATCTCCATATTGACTTGCAACTTCAGCGAAGTCTAGATCAATCGATCTATTTAACACAATATACTAACATTTCAACCTTATTAGATTTCAACCAATAATTAACTTATCGAAATATATCATTGAATTTCACAATATATATATATATAACCTAATTCCATTAGGTCAAACTTATATTCAAATTCTAATCTTTTCAAATTCATATATTCAATCAATAAGAACCATGCTTATAAATATACATTTCATTACTTCAATAATTATATCATCATCTCTCATACTTATTCAAAGTTTATCAATATAACTAACAACTATAGCTTCATACACGAACTTTTCCCCAACCAGGTCGATAGTCCAAGTTCGGTTGCCCAACACAATGGGTCTGTATGGTTCTATAGGAGGCGGATAAGTCCGTTCATTTATCTTTTCACCATTTATTTCTCATAATCAATTTGGTACTTTACCTCCATTATACTTCATTACTAACATCATTGTCAACAATTATGGTTTTTCATCACATCAAAATAGTATGCTCATATATCATCAACTATATTGAATATCTCATTATTCAATCATATCATCTAGACAGGCTTCAACCATATCTTTTAACCATGTTTTTAGAAACATAGTTATCAATCTCACAAAAACTGTACCACAGTTATATCATCTCAGCTCCAAATCTGAAGATAATAAAACTACCCAACTAATCACACTAATCAAATCATAGTACCATGATATATAAACAATCACATTTGGGGTTTGTAAATCAATCTTGTTCTTCTATTATTCGATTTCCAACCTTTACAATTATAATATTATATTATATCACAAAAATTATATATTTATTCTCCAAGCTTTTATTACACCAAGAATTAACACATGTTATTTCCATCTCCAAAACAGTTTGCTTTTGTTTATTTGATCATCATTAACCTAACTCATGTTCAATAATATTATCTTTAACATTTTCTACGTCCAACTTTCAATCATATACAAATCTTACACAAGTTTCATTCATTACTCCATTTCCAAACCATCTCCTCTAAAAATTTTCAAATACATAACTCTCTTTCCTTACAATTTCTTATTTTACACTTATACATAAAACAGTTCCACACACAGAGTCTTTGAGTTCCAAGATATCTTATGATAGCCTCACTTAGTTATTGCAATAACAATTTCATTACTCAATATTACCCACATTCATTCTCATTTTCTATTTCATCACATACTCTATTCTGCATAAATTAAGATTTAATCATTATTAATTCCACTACTATATGCAATCTCATTTCTAATACCATTAAACATGCAATGGTATAATATAATAAACGTATTATATACACATTCACAGGTCACGTTTATATTGTGACTCACTTCCCACCTTTCTTACATATAACCATTACATTCATGTCGAAAAGTTCATTTCACATATCCTCTTTACATATACACATAATTACGCAATTTATTAAAATTTTCTTTTGCATATAGTTTATACAAATATAAGATTGATCACTTTCCTTTAACTCTTATCATTCTCATTCTTTTAACATAACTTAAGTTATTCATTAACTTCAATAAATATATACACTCTACTTATAATATTATTTCACAAAGAACTTAATCACATTTCCAATGTGATATTTCTCTCACATTTGTTTTTAAATACCTTTAACATATCTTTCATATTCTTTTTCATCCTTTCCAATCAAATTACTTAAAGTAACTCATTTCCCATTTGATCAATTCCTTTTCTTTTATTTCAAACCAAATTTTCCTACTATCAATCTCATTCCCCAATTCATAATGTTAGGAAATCATAGAGATCACTGCAAACAAAAACACGCAGCGGAAAAATATTTGATCTCTGATTTCCCACCAGGATCCATGCTGTTCGTTTAATTCGACAAAAGTGTTCAAAGAACTAACCTGTTGATGATTCGAAATCACAGTTTGGAAGAGATGCCTCGATCGCGAAACACCCTCTATCGCGTATCCACACGAATGCTACCGTTTGGAGTGCTAGCTCTCTGCAACGGCGAAGGCTGGAAAAACGTTTTCTCTAAAAAACGTATTAGAGTTACCTTTTTCGTTCCTCTTTGTTTTTATTGTTACCTCTGAGAAGACTTAACGTCTGGAGTGAATATAATCACTCCAGAATCCAATTCAAAATTGGATACGGAAAGTCAAATTCAGAATCCAAGTCTAATTAGGATTCTGAATACATTATCTAATAATATATATAATTGGATAAGGTAAGTCAAATTCAGAATCCAAATCTAATTAGGATTCTGAATATATTATTTAATAATATATATATATATAAAAACGAAAATAATAATAATAATAAATATTAATATCTAATATTAATATTATTAATATTATATCCAGCCCAAAACGCATTCTTGTGTGTGACCCGATAGGCCCATATTAATTGGCAGTCAATTTAATCTCTATTAAATCAACAAGTCATAATTGGCCTCTAGCAAGGCGTTACAACTACCCAATTAATATAAGGAATTTCCAATTTGCCTAATAATAGTATATGCATTAATCCCTTTGTCACACGATATCTAGCTTGAACATAAGTCATGGTCAACGTCATACTTATATTGTCCAAACTTATGATTACTCGATCTCCAAGTAGAATGATAAAAACAAATGAAATTGATCACACTATCAATTCATTTGAGCACGGCCATGCATTTCACAGTCTCACTTATCGAGGGGCCCAAAAGATATCTCTCTAAAGATAGGGACAAATTCTATCTTGATTGTTCATTATCCTCTACATAATTTCTATCATATATGAACATAACCTTTATTACTATCCAGTTACGGATAATGTTTGATCATGTCAAAATATAATAGTCCTTATATTGGAAACTATGACAATCTCAAGTCAAAGAATTAATACATAACTATCATGAGATTTACTTATGACACTAACCCATGTAGTAATCTCATGATGGGTCTATCCAATACATTGTTCTCTAACAAGTATCTATGAAATTGATTTGTATCACTATACACATAACCATCTAATGATTATCAAATCAATGTTCATACTGGTTAAGAATTATTTTTTTTTTATCTCTATAACAATAATAAACCAGGGACAAATATCAAAATTGTGTAACATGCAAACAAACAATAATGATAATAAAACCTCATTTATTAATAATGAATGTATAACATAAAGATCCAAATAAATGGCCTAGGGCACATACACTAACACATAATACTTTCATGTGCACTACTATATATTTCATATATCTCATGTATTAAATACATTAAACTATCAATATTTAAATGATCTTTATCCACATTCCATTAAAACTATAAACTTTCAACTTATTTATCTCATTCTCTTAATATCAACTTTAAATCATCTTATATGTATATACCACAAAGCAACATCCAAAACATATATGTTTTACAATTATTAAGCTCATTCCAAAAATCTAAATGTTACATATTACCACCATTAACATGAGCTTTCACAATATTCAACCATATCACATTTCTAACATTGAAATCATCATGTTTGTATTTAACAATACAAACAACACCCATATCACTTCGTACTTAACCAACATCATCTCTTTTTCCTTTAAACACAACCTTAACTTTACATATCCACACCTTAAATTATCACACTTAATCTATACTAATCAACTCATTCAATATTTCACTGTACTTCTTTCATTTAAATAACATATCTTTTCATATTACCCATCCAACAACATTTCCTCTTTCTAGAAATCCAAACATAAAGTTTATTGGAAAGAGATTCAAGTAATAGAGGAAAGATTTCATACTTTAATCTAAATTTTGTTTTTAACTCATTCTCAACTTTATTCTTCTAGCCATTTCTTTATATGTCAAACACATATCAATAATCAAACTTTTTACTTATAAATTCCATATCATTTCTTTATATCACAATCACCTCTCAATTATCAACATTTCAAAATTTGTTTTCATATAAAACCTCATTTACACATTATCATATATCTCATGTAATTCAAATACATCACAAATCACATAATGCCACGTTCGAGACCAACCTAGATGTGAATGCATATGCATGTCTTACCAATTGCATTTCCAAAATCTTCTTTTCAATTCTTATTTAAACTCTTCAAAAATTTTCTTTTTAATTTCTCTTAGGCCGAGAATCTCGAACCTAAGCTCTGATACCAAAATAATTGTAACACTCCCATACTCTATATAAGTACTATACATATACCTAGTATATATACAATACGTATATAAAGTATAAGAATGTCACTTCTAGTTTCAATTTAAAAACCTTTATCTGAGTTCAAGAAGTATTGCATTAATTTAAAGAAACATTTACGAAAAACATTATTCTTATAAATATACAACATAATTAAAATCATAAAATGTATGCATCACCTTCTAGTTGGTCTTGAGACACTCTTACCCTTCTCGTGGCATAACAGCTGGACTTCCAGATCAACCGCATAACCACCTGCGCGATTACAAATCCGCGCTAAGCCCAAGAGCTTAGTAGTACAAATAAATATTAAAATATACTTTACAAAAGAATCATACCTTATATTTTTAGCATCATGTTTTATTGTTCTCTTACCACGTTTTCCTTTCTCAATGCATTCTTCATATGTTCCCCACTAGTCTCATACATTATATACATATTTACATAGAACATTCACAACACGATACTTACCATTTCTATCTCATATACATATACATATACATCCTTTTAACAAATCACCATTCAATGACTTATTCAACCCTTTATGAAAACCAATCTCACAAATTCCACATTCATATACATTTTACACATCATACCACATTTTCATAAACTCATATCTCAACAAAGCTCCTCAATATATCAATACACGTATTACAAAATCATACTTCACAACATCATTTTATTCACAATTCATCAATCATGAATCACACTTCCAATAAGGCAGTCATAGATCTCATTACTCATTTATTTCAACATTTGAATATCACATTGACAACAAAGACAGACTCGGGCCCAAAAGACACTAATATGTTATTCAAAGTTCAGAGTTACTGCATTGGTCCATAATCACAATAATCAAGCCCGTAAGCAATATATCTCATATCTCAATCCATGGATAGCGTAACAGACCCAGTCTCTTGGATCATCAACTCGGCTAAACTCGAGGAGATCCTTAACCCGGCTAGACTGTTACTACAATTCACATTTCACATTTTATCAAGTAACAGACCCAGTCTCTTGGATCTCAATTCATCTCAATTCAAAGAGATCCTCAACCCGGCAAGACTGTTACTTTTCATATATTTCGTATCAATAATTCACATAGTGTAACAGACCCAGTCTCTTGGACCTCAATTCACTCAAATTGAAGAGATCCTCAACCCGGCAAGACTGTTACATTTTCACATTTTCTAGGCATCCACCAAATCCAGAACTCTGAAAATTGAATCAACATATTAGACAGAACACAATTGAATCAACATTTTCATTTCATACTCAATTGAATTATCATAGCCAATAACAATGACTTCACATCTCATTTGAATCACTATAGCCAATCACAATGGCTTCATATTTCATTTGAATCACTATAGCCAATCACAATGGCTTCATATCTCAATTGAATCATCATAGCCAATAACAATGGCTTCACATCTCATTTGAGTGATCATAGCCAATCACAATGGCCTCATATCATACCATGTCTCAACTTATATTATAATATTTCATTATTCAATTGTACATAATCAATTACTTCATCATATCCTTCACAATATATATATATCATCATTGCAATTCACAAGATTCACAATGCATAAGACATAACATTGTTCATATAGTATAATATGCATCATCATTATCATCAAATCATATTGATCAATTCATTACTCAAGTATACATAATCAATGGCATTGCACATACTTTTTCAATGATCATTATATCTTCCACATTTCCTATATCATCATTGATATACACATAACAATTTACATTATTCATAGATTTAGAATCTTCCATATACATTTGGTTGGATCATTATTGTTTTAAGTGTGTTTAGATACAAAAGACATTTGAAGATCCAACAATGTATGACTTGTTTAGAATAAATATCATTAGCCAACACATTCAAGGGACACGGCCAAGCTTGTGGCCGTGTCTCTCAACACCAATTCAGACAGTAGCAAACACGGGCAATGGACACGGCCAAGCCAGTGGCCGTGTCTCTAAACACAAAAATCCAGTAGCAGACACGGGCAAGGGACACGACCGTGTCTCTCAACACAACATAGGCAGTGGCAAACACGGTCAAGGGACATGGCCAAGCTAGTGGCCGTGTCTCTCCAAAATCATCCAACACTACCAAGCTTGCCCTAACTTGGCCGTGTCTCTCATATCTTGGCCGTGTCCTTCAATGATGTAAAGACCAAATACTTCAAAATTCATCCAAGCCCTTTAAAATTCACACCACAACCCTCTTAACCATCATCTTTGTTAATATTTATCAATTTCCAATCACTTTAACATTTATATAACTTCATTATATCATCATAATAACCAATATATATATACATCACTATAATCAATTACTCAAAGTACCAAATTCATTTATACTAAACTCTAACTCCACAATTCATCATCATCCTCACAAATACCCCAACTTATCATCATCTTCCACACCAACCATATCAAAACTAACTTCAATTAAAAGAAATCAAAACAAGGAGATAAAAACTCACATATATGTAATCAATAAAATCAACTCAAGAAATGAGTACTTACTTGAATAGCTTGCCAAACCTTCAACTCCACTTGCAAATCTCTTGATATCCTTAATCTTTGGTGTAATTAGAAGCAAAACCACCTTTCTCTCTCTAGCTTCTCTCTCTCCATATCTCTCTCTCTCTCACGAAGAAAAGACGAAGAAGAAGAAGAAAGAAAGAATGAACTCTCTTCTTCCTCTCGTTCTTATCTCACTTATATATATATATAATAATAATAATAATAAAAATAAAAATAATAATAATAACAATAATAATAATAATAATAATAAGAATAATAACAATAACAATAATAATAATAATAATAATAATAATAATAATAATAATTCCTCCAATAATCTCCACCACATATACTTCCTTTGACTTTCTTCTTCCCTTCTTTTTGTCCTTATTATCTTTATTATTATAATTAATTATATATATATAACTCACTTTTCCTACTCCCAATTTATCTCTCATGTATATGTGATGTATATGTATATGTCTTTTATACTGTAGTTATATTTCCCAAATATACATATACCTTAAGTCCAAATACAACAATAACTCCAAAACTTTTAAGGCATATCTTGGGATATTACAAACACGGCCAAGATTGCCCTAACTTGGACGTGTCTCTCATAACTTGGCTATGTCTCTCAATAATTTAAAGACCAAATACTTCAAAATCCATCCAAACACTTCCAAATTCACACCACCACCCTCTAAATTATTATCTTTGTTTATATTTATCACTTTCCTATCACTTTAGCATTTATATAACTTCATTATATCAACATAATAATCAATATATATATACATCACTATAATCAATTACTCAAAGTACCAATTCATTTATACTAAACCCTAACTCAACAATTCATCATCATCCTCACAATTACCCCAACTTATCATCACTTCAATACCAATTCAACACATTTACACACTTAAATATTTCATTATAATCATCTTACACACCAACCATCACCTCAATCAAAAGAAATCAAAACAAGAAGATAAAGACCTACATATGTATATAATCAATAAAATCACTCGAGAAAAGAGTACTTACTTGAATATGTTGCCAAATCTTCATCTCCATCTTCAATACTCTTAAAATCCTTAAGAAATTTGATGAAGATCATCACATCTCTCCATCTCTCTCTCTCTCTCTCGTGCAAGAACCAAAAGGAGAAGAAGAAGAAGAAAGAAAAATATCTTCCCCCCTCCTCTCACGATAGCCATATATATATATATATAATAATAATAATAATAATAATAATTACTTATTTCCAAAAATCCTCCACCACACCCTTTCTTCTCTTGACTTTTCTTTTGACCAACTTATATGTATTATATATATTAACATATATACAACATATACATTCCATTTACACAATCATTTCTTTTGCAAAAACATATATACCTTTAATTCAAATCACACAACAATTGTATTAAAACTTCTAGGGCATATCTTGGGATATTACAACAACAATAAATATTCCAAAACTTTTAAGGTATACTTTGGGATATTACAATTCTCCCCCTCTAAAAATAAATTTCGTCCTCGAAATTTCCTGATCTCAAGTCTGAAACAATTGAGGATATTGATCTTGCATCGCTTGCTCACTCTCCCAAGTTGATTATTCTCTACCATGATTCTTCCAAAGAACCTTCACAATTGGCACTTTCTTATGGCTCAACTCTTTCACTCCATGTGCCAAAATAGCAACTGGTTCTTCTTCAAAAGTAAGATCCAGACTCACCTCAATAGATTCAACTGACAAAACATGAGATGGGTCAGATCTGTACCTCCTCAGCATAGAAACATGGAAAACATTATGGATTCTATCCAATTCAGGTGGCAAAGCAATTCGATAAGCAACTGGTCCAACTCTTTCCAATATCTCATACGGTCCAATAAAACGAGGACTTAATTTCCCTTTCCTAACAAATCTTAAAATCATTTTCCAAGGAGACACTTTCAGATATACTTTATCTCCAACATTAAACTCTATGTCTCTCCTCTTCAAATCTGAATAAGATTTCTGCCCATCTGAAGCTGCTTTCAACCGATCCCGAATTATTTTCACTTTCTCTTCTGTTTCATTAATCAAATCAGGACCAACCAATTTGCCTTCTCCAACTTCATTCCAACATAGAGGTGTTCTGCATCTTCTACCACACAATGCCTCATAAGGTGCCATTCCAATACTGGATTGATGACTGTTGTTGTAAGCAAATTCCATCAGTGGCAAAAATCTGTCCCAACTTCCAGAGAATTCTGTAACACCCTGATACTCCATATAAGTACTATACATATACCTAGTATACATACAATACGTATATAAAGTATAAGAATGTTACTTTTAGTTTTAATTTAAAAACCTTTATCCAGATTCAATAAATTGAACATTAATATAAAACACATTTACAAAAGTCAGTATTCTTATTTATCAAAACTTCATTCATCCATATGAATATATATATTAACTCAAAAATACAATATAATTTAAAATCACACATGTATGCATCACCTTCTAGTTGGTCTCGAGACACTCATACCTTTCTCGTGGCATAAAAGCTGGACTTCCAGATCAACCGCAACCACCTGCGCGATTACACAACCGCGCTAAGCCCGAAAGCTTAGTAATACAAATAATAATAAAATATACCTTACTAAAGAATCATACCTCATATTTTTAGCATCATATTTTATTTTCTTTCTCTTACCCGTTTTCCTTTCTCAATGCATTCTTCACATTTTCCCACTAATCTCATAAATTATACACATATTTACACAGAACATTCACCAAGCGATACTTACCATTTCTATCTCATATACATATCCATATACGTTATTTCAACAAATCACCATTCAATGATTTATCCAAACCTTCATGAAAACAATTCTTACAAGTTCCACATTCATATACATTTACACATCATATTATATTTTCATAAACTCATTTCTTATCAAGGCTCCTCAACCCATATTCAATTTCAATATATCAATACACACATTATAAAATCATACTTCATAACATTATTTATTCACAATTTACCAGTCATAATCCATCACTAATACCCACAATCAAGGTATCAACGCACATATATTATATATCATACCAATCATGAATCACATTTGCAATAGAGGCAACCATAGATCTCATTTCTCATTTATTTCAACATTTAAATATCACATTGACAACAAAGACAGACTCGGGCCCAACAGACACTAATATGTTATTCAAAGTTCAGAGTTTCTGCATTGGTCCATAATCACAATGATCAAGCCCGTAGGCAATATATCTCATATCTTTATCCATGGATAGCGTAACAGACCTAGTCTCTTGGATCATCAACTCGGCTAAACTCGAGGAGATCCTCAACCCGGCTAGACTGTTACTACAATTCACATTTCACATTTTATCAAGTAACAGACCCAGTCTCTTGGATCTCAATTCATCTCAATGCAAAGAGATCCTCAACCCGGCAAGACTGTTACCTTTCATGTATTTCGTATCAATAATTCACATAGTGTAACAGACCCAGTCTCTTGGACCTCAATTCACTCAAATTGAAGAGATCCTCAACCCGGCAAGACTGTTACATTTTCACATTTTCTAGGCATGCCGCCAAATTCAGAACTCTGAAAATTGAATCAAAATATTAGACACAAAATCTTTTCATTTTCATTTCATTCACAATTGAATTATCATAGCCAATAACAATGGCTTGACATCTCATTTGAATCACTATAGCCAATCACAATGGCTTCATATCTCATTTGAATCATCATAGTCAATCACAATGACTTCCCATCACATTTGAATTATCATAGCCAATAACAATGGCTTCACATCATATCATGTCTCAAATCATACTATAATATTTCATTATTCAATTATACATAATCAATTATCTCATCATATCCTTTACATTATAAAGTACATCATTCATATAACACATTACAATTCACTAGATTCACAATGCATATAACATAACATTGTTTATAATATCATATTGTGAACACTCAAATTTTGAGGCTCGGAAATTCGATTTTCTCAAACCGCAGACGACTGAGCCGGACCGAAGGTCGACCGCGGCAAAGTTCAGCGAAAGTATGCCTTCATGGTACTTGAAATGTCCGTAGCGACGCAAGGATCACAGGTATGGTCTCGGAATAATTTTTGGTGGTCCGCAGCTCCCAGAAAATCAGTTTGAACGGAAAACACGGATTTCGGTGCGGTTTTTGGGGTGAGAACCGCCGGCCGACCGTCCGGACCGGCGGTCCAACCGCCGTCCTTTTTCCCGTTTTTCCGGCGAGCCGCCGGTCCGACCGCCGTCCAACCCGAATTTTGCCTATAAAATGCCTCTACACCAGGAAAAAAAAAAACTTTTTTCGGGTGGGCCTCATGCTGTCGGATTCTTTTCACGCTTAAAAAACTCTTATTGGACTTTTATTTGCAAGAATCTAACTTTGTGTGGCAGGGATTAAGAATCATATTTCAAGATCTAAGAAAACGAGACCTGGAACTGCGAAGTGGAAGGACTCTAAACAAGGTAGTATGATAATTCATCATTTGTCAATTTAAGCATATCATAAAGCATTCTATCTTCTTCTTAATTTCTTTTCGGTCAAAGACCTAATCCTTTTAGGTCTAAGGCCTAATTAACTAATCAATCAACACCTCGGCATGGAGCCGCAAATCAATCGACTTTTTGGCATAGAGCCTGAATTGGATCTTTTGGTACAAAGTACCTAAAAATCACAATTAAAATCAATCTTTTGGCCAAACGCCTAAATCGCACTATTTTGGTACAAAGTACCTAAATTTCACAAATTTGCACTAAGTGCTAAAATTAACAACTTTGGCATGAAGCCCGACAATGCACGAAGCATACACACACAAATGCATGAAGCATAATTTCCACTGCCTTTAAATAGGCTTTTCCGAACTACATGGGCTTTGATCTCCCATTCAAACGGGAGTATGTAGGCATATTTGGGATTCACCCCAAATAGCAAGTCCACAATTTACTAACAATCTGTCTCTTCTTTTCTTCATTCCTTTTAGATTTGTTCTTTTCGCAAGTTAGTCAAATGCATGACATAGTCCCCGAATCCTCCTTGGGTTCGCAGACTAGAAGCCTTTACATTGGATGCATTATTGGAGTCAAACAAGGGTTTTCTTAGTTTTTCCCTTCGAACAAAATAAACTGAGTGGCGACTCCTGACAACGAGTGAACTTTCGCCCGGATCCTTTTCGGGCGGAAAACCGAGGTTCACAGACTGGCGACTCCACTGGGGACTATAAAAACCATTTATGGGATCCTAGTGGACTACTATTGATTATTTGATTAACTTGCCACGGGAGACCATAAAAATAATTTATGGGATCCTAGTAGGCTATTATTGCTTATTTGACTAATTTGCCCTTCTTTAGGGTGTTTTTATTCATTTTGCAAGGTACCCTAGCAATATATATCCTCTCCTTAAGGATATTGGAATGAGGATTGGCAAAAGGAATCTTTTTCCTTGGATGGATCTCTTGTTTGGCTAAATGTGCATTTGTTTTGTCATTCAGAGAATCTTTTTCTCTTGCATATATGGGGGAATCCTTTTCCTCCATTACATAAAAAAATTATTTTCAAATGAATTTCTTCTCTTTCTGTTCAAACTTCTGAGTCTGGATAGCAAGTAGCGCTGACCGGCAGGTCTCCTTGATTATGCCGGCGGACAGCCAAAGCGTCCTCCCTGTTGTCGCAAACCATTCCAATCCTTTTGGAGTGGCCTATGAGTAATCGTACTGTTGGACCCACGCGAAACTCCTTGTTTCACATGTGGTTAGGTATATCTTACTCAAGACTCAAGGGTCCCTATTATAAGCCGATTCTCTATTTTTCATGTGCCAATAGAACCTTCCCTTAGGTTGTATGTACCCAATGATAGTGCCACATTCCATTAAAATGAATTATGATGTGATGAGGTGCATTCATGCAACATAACAACATTGTTTTGGGGAAAAAATTTTGATGTACATAAGTGGACCAAGAGTTTTCCTACCCTACACACCACCCTGATTTTTTTACCCTTGACCTTTTCAGGTACCCTCTATCCGTGTGCCTTCACCTACACCAGACACATCAACACCAACTGTGCTATCCCCCACAAGTCCTACTACCCCAACTTCACCAACTACTCCAATTACTGAAATGGCCACGATTGAACAGATTAAAGCTTTGCTGGATGGTCAGGTTAAGGAAATTGAAGCTAGAATGCAAGAAAAAATTGATGAAGCTTTAGCCGCCCAAAGGGTAGCCATCCTGGCTGAGTTAGAAGGAGCACCAAAGACAGTCCCTATTCCTGGAAATTTGGGGAAGGAACCCATAGTGGGGCAAACTAGTACCCCCGTGACTGCTCAGATTAATACCCCTGTCATCAATTTGGAGGATCCACCCTCCAAGAATGAAATAGATGAACTGAAAAAGAAACTTGAATTGCTTGAGAGGTCAATCACTGCCATGAAAACTCACAAAGAGGTGGTAGACATGGATTCCTTATCCTTGTTTCCCCAAGCCAGATTACCTCCAAAATTCAAGATGCCGGGGATGGACAGATTTGATGGGACCACTTGCCCTAAAACCCATTTGAAAATGTATGTGGGAGCCTTAAGTCCTTGGGGTTTAAATGATGAGCTCTTTGCTCAACTCTTCCAACAATCCCTGACTGGGGCTGCCCTTAAATGGTTTGTGAGTCTAGACCGTTCCAAGATTAAGACATGGGAAGACATCTGCAATGCATTTAACTCTCAATACCACTACAATATTGAGGTGGATGTCACCAGAAGGGAACTTGAGACTACTAAGCAGAACAACAATGAACCCTTCTCCTCGTTCCTTACGAGGTGGAGGGCAAAAGCCGCCCAGATGATCAATCGCCCTTCAGAACAAGAGCAGATTGATATCATAATCAGGAATTTAAGACCTACATATCAGGCTCAACTGCAAACCCAATATCTACCTACTTTCAAATCGCTCATTGCGACTGCAACCAAGGTAGAATATTTGATACAATTGGGTAAAATAGTGGATGAGGGGGCTGCTTCGAAGTATAAGAAACAAAGCCAAACTCCTTCCTCAAGCAAGGTCAATCAAGTGGCCAATATTGCCCCTGCGAATCCTTTACGTGTGGGCAATCTTGGGCCGAGAAATCAACCAAGAAGGCAATATACTGACCTTGGGGTACCTCTTCATTTGGTGTTTAAAAAGGCTGTGGAAGGGAAATATTTGAAGCCTTTGGACCCAAGACCTCCTCCAAACCCATTACCTTCCAGTTATAAAGTCAATGAATACTGTGAGTACCACCAAGGAAATGGGCACAGAACAGACGCTTGCTGGACTTTGAAAAACCGCATCCAGGATTTGGTGGATAGTGGTGACATCATTCCTCTCAGGAGGCAACCAAACATTAATACTAACCCCTTGCACAATCATTCCATCAATGCCATCACTGTGGAAGATTTCATGCAGCCTAGTCTCTTTGATGAGGTTGCTATGGTAACCAATTTTGAAGACAAAAGGGGCTTCACCAAGCTGATCAAGACCACAGATGGACCACTGATAAACTGGTACGGCGAGGAGGGACAGGCTGCTCTAGTCAAACCTAGTCTTGTGTCACGCCCTGAACCCGAGTCTTGTACTAAGTCAAATCCTGAGTCAAACACCGAGTCAGAGTCTAGTTCTGAGTCCTCTATAGCTTCAGATTTAGAGAACCCAAATGTCACATTTAATGTAATCTTGGAGAATGACTCCACCATTATCAATGAAACTCTTCAAATTCTTGGTTACCCTGTGTCTTTTGCTTTCCAAGTATTATCTATCAAAAATGAAATAAATGAAATAAATGAAATAAATGAAAAGATAATAATTGGCAAAGAAAATGAACATACATACATCGCATATGATTGTGTGAATAAAGAACAGGTTGTTGATTGCATCAGGAAGTATGTCGACTGCTTCATGTGGAAGGCAAGTGATGTCACGGGAATAGACCTAGCCATAGCAGTTCACAAGATTCCGCTATACCCAGAGGCAAAGCCGGTTAAGCAGAAATTGAGAAGAATGAAGCCGGAATGGTCTTTGAAAATTAAAGAGGAGGTTGCCAAGCAACTGGACAATAAGTTCATAGAACCAATTGCCTACCCTTCATGGTTAGCAAACATCGTACCGGTCCCGAAGAAAGACGGAAAGGTCAGGATGTGTGTTGATTATAGAGATTTGAATAAGGCCTGTCCCAAGGACGATTTTCCACTACCACACATCGATTTGCTGATAGACAGGATGGTTGGGCATGTGATGGTTTCCATGACTGACCTTGCGGTTGGGTACAATCAGATCCTAGTTCACCCACCAGACAAAGAAAAGACAGCTTTCATCACAGAATGGGGCACTTTCTGCTACAGAGTTATGCCTTTTGGGTTGATAAATGCAAGGGCTACCTACCAAAGGATGGCGACAACAGTCTTTCATGACATGATACACAAAGAAGTAGAAGTGTATATCGATGATATGATTGTCAAGTCAAAATCTCCAGAAGAACACGTTGAAGCACTTGAGAAGTTCTTCCTTAGACTTCGCAAGTACAATTTGAAGCTTAATCCTGCAAAATGCCTCTTTGGTGCGACATCGGGCTTATTTTTGGGATATCTGGTCAGCAAAAAATGAATAGAAGTTGATCCAGCAAAGTCAAAGGCTATTCTGAAAATGCCTCCGCCAAGAACAGAAAAAGAGATTCGAGGCTTGCTAGGCAGATTACAGTATATCAGTCGATTCATATCACAGTTGGCTGAGACTTGTGGCCCTATCTTTAAGCTACTAAGGAAAGGTGCTTCACAAGAATGGAATGAAGATTGCCAAAAGGCCTTCGACAAGATCAAAGAATACTTGTTAAGTCCGCCAATTCTACAACCTCCCAGAATGGGAAAACCTCTGCTCTTGTATTTGTCTGTAACAGATGAAGCCATGGGGGCAATGCTAGCTCAAGAAGCTGAGGATACAAAGGTGGAAAATGCAATTTACTACCTCAACAAAAGGATGCTGGACTATGAGTTAAAGTATAACAAGATTGAGAAGTTGTGTTTAGCCTTGTATTGGGCTTGTACAAAGTTACAACACTACTTGTCTTCTTACACTACTTATGTCATTGCAGAACAGAGTCCCTTGAAATTCCTTATTGAGAGGCCTGTTTTGGACAGCAAAATGGCTAAGTGGGTGTCAACATTGGCAGCCTTTGACTTGAAATTTGTTCAAAGGAAAGCTGTGAAAGGTGGCGCAATAGCTGACCAATTAGCAGAATTACCCGTGAATGACGAGATGCGAGAAATGGGTTTCCTTGATGAAGACCTCTTGAACGTGGAAAGCAGTGTTTGGGAGATGTACTTTGATGGAGCATCCAATTATCATGGAAACGGAATTGGGATTGTGTTCAAAACTCCTTGTGGAGAATACATTCCATTCGCAGTTAAACTTGACTTTAGCTGCACAAACAACGAAGCAGAATATGAAGCTTGCATTAATGGGCTTGAAGCCGCCCTAGAATTGGGGATTAAGGACCTAAAGGTCTATGGTGATTCTATTTTAATAGTATCACAAGCTTTAAGGAAATGGAAGATAAGAGAAGAGCGTTTGGTTCCTTACCTACAACGCCTTGATCATTTGGCACAACAGTTCAATGATCTGTCCTTCGAATATCTCCCAAGAGCAAAGAATCAATTTACTGATGCCTTGGCTACTTTAGCTTCCATGATCAATATCAGGGAGGGGAAAGTCATTCGTCCATTGAAAGTTCAGCTTCAAAAGCAACCCGCCCATGTAATGCACTTGGCCGATGGTAAACCATGGTTTTGGGATATCAAGAATTATCTCAAGGATGGAAGTTATCCGGAGGGGTCATCAAAGGTTGATCAGAGGGCCATAAGGCAGCTGGCCACAGGTTACATTCTTAATGGAGATATCCTCTACAAGAGGAGTTGGAATGGAATGCACCTAAGGTGTGTGAATGAAGCAGAGTCTAAGCAGATAATGTAAATGGTACATGGTGGCGAATCAGGACCACACATGTATGGGATCACTTTGGCTCGAAAAATTGCCAATCTAGGATATTAAGTGTCCACCATGAATGCAGACTGCGTGGCATTTGTGCAAGAATGCCATCAATGCCAAATATTTGCTAAGCTACAGAAGCAACCTCCTGTTGCCCTGAATCCAATCACTTCTCCATGGCCCTTCGCTACTTGGGGAATTGATATAATTGGCAAGATACATCCAAAAGCCTCGAATGGACATCAGTTTATCTTGGTAGCGGTGGATTACTTCACAAAGTGGGTTGAAGCAGCTTCCTATACAGAATTAGACGCCAAAAAGGCAGCACAGTTTGTCCGAACCAACATCCTTTGTCAGTACGGAACACCATTCGAGATTATCACAGATAATGGAACTCATTTCCAAGTAGAATTTGCTAAACTCTTGCAGGATAAGAAAATCCTGCATCATAAGTCCTCTTCTTATAGACCTCAAACAAATGGAGCTGTAGAAGCAGCGAACAAGTCTATAAAGGTGATCATACAAAAAATGATCAAGGAACATAGGCGTTGGCATGAGAAGTTGCCATTGGCCTTGTGGGGATACAGAACGTCAATTAGAACTCCTACTGGGGCAACCCCGTATTCCCTGGTGTATGGAATGGAAGCAGTACTCCCCATTGAACTGGAAGTTCAATCGGCGAGAATAATTCGAGAAAGTCAGATAAACGAAGCTGAATGGATCAGCAATTATCATCATCAGTTGTTGGGTTTGGATGAAAAAGACTTCAAGCTCTACATCAGATTCAAGGATATTAGAGACGAATGGCCAGACATTTCAACAAAAAGGTCAAAGATCGAAAGTTGGAAGAAGGTTGTTTGGTCCTGAAAGAGATCAGAACACCTGTTACAGATCCTCGTGGGAAGTTTCGTCCTCATTGGGCGAAACCCTACATTTTGAAGAAAATACTTTCCGGCGGAGCCGTCATCTTGTCTGATTTGGATGGTCTGGAGTTCACAAACCCATGCAATCTGGATCAACTAAAGAAATATTATGTATGATCATGCATTGTAATGAACTACATTAGACCTGATTCTCGCAAACTAATTCGAGATATGTAGGCAGCTCTCCTTGAGCACGGTCTAAATTTTAATAAAAATCATTCATTCATCTTTTTTTTGCCAAAAGAAAAAAAAAACAAAACAATAAAAAACAAAAACAAAAAACAAAAAGATCTCGCTAAGCCAAAAACCCACAAAGGGCGGCTTAGGCAATAGTGGGGCCCGCTAAGCTGAAAACCCGTAAAGGGCAGCTTAGGCAAGAATGGGTAAGAGCTCGCTAAGTTGAAAATCCGAAAGGACAGCTTAGGCAAAAATTAGAGCAAGTAAATAAAGTAGATAATGCTTGGAAAGCAAAGGAAAGAGTCATGCCAAGAAGAGTCATTCATTCCCAAGGGAGTCATTCATTCAAAAAAAAAAAAAAAAAGAGGTCATTCCTTTCATAAAGTACCAAAAACCAATCAAAAAGAGTCAAACCATAAGTTCCAAAAAAAAAAAAAATAAGGGTCAACCCTAGAGTCTAAATCCTGCGTCTCCTACGTGGGGCAGAGTCTTCGGTATCTACCTTAGTTCCGGAACTCTCTGCAGCGTCTGCCTTCTCCTCGTTAAGAGGAACCACCTCATTTCCCTCCAGCTCCTGCAGCAATGCAAGCCTCCTTGGCTTTTCAATTGGTCAAACTTCAGCTATAAACCAAGTTCTGTACTCGGGAGTAGTTTGAACAAGGGAATGCTCTGCAAAAAGCCTGATCGTCTGATGGTCCCTAACTTAAGTTTGAGGAACAGCTCGAGTAACTCCGGGAATAATTTGGGGGCAACTTCAGAAAAATTCAAGTTCCTCCCCCAATGGAGTTGGACTTCCTAGAGGGTTATTTCTAAGTTCTTTACTAGAAATAATTACTGATAGCTTGAGCTTGAGGCCTTGTAAAGTTGAAAAGCCTCTGAAAAGCCCCACATAGCCAATTTGAACCTCATGCCTTACAGGGGGGGGGGGCATTTGAGTCACATCCAATGATCGAGCAGAATTCCTCAAAAAGAGGACACATCTCGTCCATCCGGGCACCAAACCTGAAGACGTAAGCTTGCGGAACCCAAAATTTGGTACAAGCGAGCAAGAAATCCCAATCCACCAATATCTCTCTAAGAGTAGCAACAACTTTCAATCCATATCTTTCCATATTGATCCTTTCAACCTTATGGAGACTCTTGGTCCAGTTGTGCATACAACGGTTGTAAAAAAAAAAAAAACCTTTTTGAAAAATAGAAGGGGACATCATGCATACATATGTACTGTTTGTGCTTAACAAAAGTGCAGGTACAGAAAAATCAGAAATGTTGCAAGCAATCGGAAATGCCAAAAGGCGGATCTTGTACCCCTCGCTCAAAATTCGCTCTTCAGAAGACCACTGAGCTCCATAAATAATTTTTATGGACCCCAGTGGGGGGCAATTGTGAACACTCAAATTTTGAGGCTCGGAAAGTCAATTTTCTCAAACCACAGACGACTGAGCCCGACCGAAGGTCGACCGCGGCAAAGTTCACCGAAAGTATGCCTTCATGGTACTTGAAATGTCCGGAGCGACGCAAGGATCACAGGTATGGTCTCGGAATAATTTTTGGTGGTCCGCAGCTCCAAGAAAATCAGTTTGAACGGGAAAACACGGATTTTGGTGCGGTTTTTGGGGTGAGAATCGCCGTCCTTTTTCCCATTTTTCCGGCGAGCCGCCGGTCCGACCGCCGTCCAACCCGAATTTTGCCTATAAAATGCCTCTACACCAGAAAAAAAAAAAAACTTTTTTCGGGTGGGCCTCATGCTGTCGGATTCTTTTCACGCTTAAAAAACTCTTATTGGACTTTTATTTGCAAGAATCTAACTTTGTGTGGCAGGGATTAAGAATCATATTTCAAGATCTAAGAAAACGAGACCTGGAACTGCAAAGTGGAAGGACTCTAAACAAGGTAGTATGATAATTCATCATTTGTCAATTTAAGCATATCATAAAGCATTCTATCTTCTTCTTAATTTCTTTTCGGTCAAAGACCTAATCCTTTTAGGTCTAAGGCCTAATTAACTAATCAATCAACACCTCGGCATGGAGCCGCAAATCAATCGACTTTTTGGCATAGAGCCTGAATTTGATCTTTTGGTACAAAGTACATAAAAATCACAATTAAAATCAATCTTTTGGCCAAACGCCTAAATCGCACTATTTTGGTACAAAGTACCTAAATTTCACAAATTTGCACTAAGTGCTAAAATTAACAACTTTGGCATGAAGCCCGACAATGCACGAAGCATACACACACATATGCATGAAGCATAATTTCCACTGCCTTTAAATAGGCTTTTCCGAACTACATGGGCTTTGATCTCCCATTCAAACGGGAGTATGTAGGCATATTTGGGATTCACCCCAAATAGCAAGTCCACAATTTACTAACAATCTGTCTCTTCTTTTCTTCATTCCTTTTAGATTTGTTCTTTTCGCAAGTTAGTCAAATGCATGACATAGTCCCCGAATCCTCCTTGGGTTCGCAGACTAGAAGCCTTTACATTAGATGCATTATTGGAGTCAAACAAGGGTTTTCTTAGTTTTTCCCTTCGAACAAAATAAACTGAGTGGCGACTCCTGACAACGAGTGAACTTTCGCCCGGATCCTTTTCGGGCGGAAAACCGAGGTTCACACATATGCATCTTCATTACCATCAAAAGTATGATCAATCATTGATATACACATATATAATTTACCTTATTCATAGATTTGGAATCCTCAATATACATTAGTTTAGGTCATCTTTGTTCAAGTATATTTAAAGTGTAGATACAAAAAGACCTTTGGAGGATTCAACAATGTAAGAATAATCAAGAATAGATATCCTTAGCCAACACACTCAAGGGACACGGCCAAGCTTGTGGCCGTGTCTCACAATACCAATTCAAACAGTAGCAAACACAGGCAATGGACACGGCCAAGCCAGTGGCCGTGTCTCTCAACACCAAAAATCCAGTAGCAGACACGGGCAAGGGACACGGCCATGTCTCTCAACATAAAATAGGCAGTGGCAAATACAGTCAAGGGACACGGCCAAGCCAGTGGCCGTGTCTCTCCAAAATCATCCAACACAGCCAAGACTCCCCAACTTGGCCGTGTCTCACCTAACTTGGCCGTGTCCTTCAATGATTTAAAGACCAAACACTTCAAAATTCATCTAAACCAAACCCTAACTCAACATTTCATCATTTTCCTCACAATTATCCCAACTTATCATCACTTAGATATCAATTCAATACATTTACATACTTCAATCTTTCATTATCATCATCTTACACACCAACTATCACAAACATAACCTCAATCCAAAAGAAATAAAAACAAGAAGATGAAGACTTATATATATATATAATCAATAAAATCAACTCAAGAGATAAGTACTTACTTGAATATGTTGCCAAATCTTCATCTCCATCTTCAATACTCTTAAAATCCTTAAGAAATTTGATGAAGATCATCACCTCTCTCTATCTCTCTCTCTCTCTCTCTCTCGTGCAAGAACCAAAAAGGGGAAGAAGAAGAAGAAAGAAAATATCTTCTCCTCTTCTCACAATAACCATATATATATATATAATAATAATAATAATAATAATACCATTAAATCTCCACCCCACAATTCCTTTTGACTTTCTTCTTCTTTTTCTTTTTGTCTTTATCATCATTATTATTACTATTAACTAATTATACAAATATATATATATATACACCACTCACTTTTCCTACACCATTTTATATTCCATGTATATGTGATGTATATGTATATGTCTTTTATATTGTAGTTATATTTCCCATATATACATATACATTAATTCCAAATACCACAATAACTCCAAAACTTTTAGGGCATACCTTTGAATATTACAATTCTCTCCCCCCTTAAATAATTTCGTCCTCGAAATTATCTAACACAATAACAACCCAATTAGAACAATTCACCATCTTACTTTCATATGAAGATAATCGTATCTTACATTATAATTTTATCAAATCTTATAACTTCTACTCTCCCCCTTAGAGATAATCATCTTCTCTGAAAATCATAATTCATCCTTGTATAGGTATATAAATATATCTTTACATCATATTACTTTCTCAACAAAACAATCAAGATATCTCATAACATCTCCAATGAATTTTATCTTTGTATTTGAGTCAGACTATCACATTATCTCTTTATAAATATCCTCTTAACTTTAACCTCAAAAGTCACTAATTAATATCTTAGCATTAATTATTCCGTTCTTACAATCACTTTCAAAATAAATATTTACCAAACCTCAATGGATAACAATATCCTTACTTTCTTTAGCTTGCTTCTCACTTAAGATAATTATTAATACAATACCTTTAAACTTACTCAACAGGTAAACAACATTTCCCTTTTTCCTCATCATATACAAATGATATAATTCAATTTATTTAAGTTCATTCATAAGCCAGAAGATTATATCATACACATTACCATTTAAATTTTATACTCCCAATACAACTGTACGTATTAAATCTCAATATTAACTCGCAACTTTAGCGAAATTTAGATCAATCAATCTATCTATCACAATATACTAACATTTCAACCTGATTCGATTCAAACCAACAATTAACTTATCAAAATTTATTATTGGATTTCACAATATATACATATATATAACCTAATTCCATTAGGTCAAACTTATATTCAAATTCTAGTCTTTCAGATTCATATATTCAATCAATAAGAATCATGCTTATAAATATACATTTCATTATTATTATAATTATATCATCATCTCTCATACTCATTCAAAGTTTATCAATATAGCCAACAACTATGGCTTCAAATACGAACTTTCCCCCAACCAGGTCGGTAGTCCAAGTTCGGTTGCCCAACACAATAGGTCCGCACGGTTCCGTAGGAGGCAGATAAGTCCGCTCAATTGTCTTTTCACAATTCATTTTTCATAATCATTTAGGCATTATACCTGAATTATAATTTATTTCTAACATCATTGTCAACAATCATGGTTTCTCATCACATCGAAATAGTATACACATATATCATCAACTATATTGAATATCTCATTATTCAATCGTATCATCTAGACATGTTTCAATTATATCATCAACCATGATGATATCACATTTCATCATTTCTCAAAACACATTGACATCATTTATTATTAAAACATTTATCATAACAAATTACATTACACATACCTTTTGAATGATACTCGCCTCTTTCACACTATATAAGTCATAACACTAGTCACATTATATTAACAATATATTCAATTGCAAAACATTGTTATATTTATTTTGATTACCTTTTTGTCATATTATCCATATCTCAACACATTTCCATAATTTTCCTTTTTCTCTCTTTACCTTCATAATTTATAACCAAATTCTTAACATAAAATGTTAAGGTACAACTTTATCTACCATAACTTTTAACTATACTTTTCAAACAACATTTCAGTTTCACCAAATCGGTATTACAATCATATCATCTCAGTTCTAACTCTGAAGATAATAAAACTAACCACTAATCACACTAACCAAGTCATATGACCATAATATATTAACAATCACACTTAGGGATTGTAATTCAATATTGTTCTTCTATTATTCGAGTTTCAGCCTTTACAATTATAAGGCTAGATTGTATCACAAAAATTATATATTTATTCTCCAAACTTGTATTACACCAAGAATTAACACATTTTAATTCCATTTCAAAACAGTTTGCTTTTGATTATTTAATCATCATTAACCCAACTCATGTTCAATAATATTATCTTTAACATTTTCTATGCCTATCCTTTAATCAGATACAAATCTTACACAAGTTTCATTCATTACTCCATTTCCAAACCATCTCTTCTAAAAATTTTCAAATACAATATTCTTTCCTTACAATTTCTTATTATACGCTTATACATAAAGCATTTCCTCACACAAATACCTTGAGTTCCAAAACATCTTATGTTATCCTCATTTAGTTATTACCATAACAATTTCACTATTCAAGATTACCCAAGTCCATTCTCATCTTCTATTTCATTACATAATCTATTCTGCGTAAATTAAGATTTAATCTCTATTAAGTCCACTACTAAATGCAATCTCATTTCTAATACCATTAAACATGCAATGGTATAAAATAATAAACATATTATATACATATTCATAGGTCATACTTATAATGTGATTTACTTCCCACCTTTCTTACGTATAACCATTACATTCATGTCAAAAAGTTCATTTCGCATATCCTCTTTATATATATACATAATTATGCAATTTATTAACTTCAATAAATATATACACTCTACTTATAATATTATTTCATAAGAAGCTTAATCACATTTCCAATGTGATATCTCTTTCATATATATATATATATATATTTTTTTTTTCAAACCAAATTTTTCCTACTATCAATCACATTCTCCAATTCCTAATACTTTCATGTGTACTAATATACATTTCATATATCTCATGTATTAAATACATTAAACTATCAATATTTAATTGATCTTTATCCACATTCCATTTACAACTATAAATTTTCAACTTACTAATTTATTTAAACTTCAATTTATTCATCTAATTCTCTTAATATCAACTTCAATACATCTTATATGTATATACCACAAAGCAACATCAAAACATATATGTTTCACCATTACTAAGCTCATTCCAAAAATCTAAATGTCACATATTATCACCATTTACATGAGCTTTCACAATATTCAAACATATCACATTTCTAACATTGAAATCACCATGTTTGCCTTAAAATAACAATACAAACAACACCCATATCTCTTCGTACTTAATCAACATCATCTCTTTTTCTTTTAAACAAAACCTTAACTTTACATATCCACACCTTAAATTATCACACTTAATCTATACCAATCAACTCATTCAATATTTCACTGTACTTCATTTAAATAACATATCTTTTCATATTACCCATCCAACAATATTTCCTCTTTCTAGAAATCCAAACATAAAGTTTATTGGAAAGAGATTCAAATAATAGAGGAAAGATTACATACTTTAATCTTAATTTTATTTTTAACTCATTTCCAACTTTATTCTTTTAGCCATTTCTATATATATCAAACACATATCAATAATCAAACTATTTACTTATAAATTCCATATCATTTCTTTATATCACAATCACCTCTCAATTATCAACATTTCAAAATTTGCTTTCATATGAAACCTCATTTACACACTATCATTTATCTCATGTAATTCAAATACATCACAATTCACATAATGCCACGTTCGAGACCAACCTAGATGTGAATGCATATGCATGTATTACAAACTTCAATTCAAAACTTTTCTTTTTACTTCTCTTTAAGCTTTTCAAAACATTCTCTTTTTAATTTCACTTAGGCCGAGAATCTCGAACCTAAGCTCTGATACCAAAATAATTGTAACACCCTGATACTCCATATAAGTACTATACATATACCTAGTATACATACAATACGTATATAAAGTATAAGAATGTTACTTTTAGTTTCAATTTAAAAACCTTTATCCAGTTTCACAAAATTGAACATTAATTTAAAACACATTTACAAAAGTCAGTATTCTTATTTATCAAAACTTCATTCATCCATATGAATATATATATTAACTCAAAAATACAATATAATTTAAAATCACACATGTATGCATCACCTTCTAGTTGGTCTCGAGACACTCATACCTTTCTCGTGGCATAAAAGTTGGACTTCAGATCAACCGCAACCACCTGCGCGATTACACAACCGCGCTAAGCCCGAAAGCTTAGTAATACAAATAATAATAAAATATACCTTACTAAAGAATCATACCTCATATTTTTAGCATCATATTTTATTTTCTTTCTCTTACCCCGTTTTCCTTTCTCAATGCATTCTTCACATATTCCTACTAATCTCATAAATTATACACATATTTACACAGAACATTCACCAAGCGATACTTACCATTTTTATCTCATATACATATCCATATACGTTATTTCAACAAATCACCATTCAATGATTTATCCAAACCTTCATGAAAACAATTCTTACAAGTTCCACATTCATATACATTTACACATCATATTATATTTTCATAAACTCATTTCTTATCAAGGCTCCTCAACCCATATTCAATTTCAATATATCAATACACACATTATAAAATCATACTTCATAACATTATTTATTCACAATTTACCAGTCATAATCCATCACTAACACCCACAATCAAGGTATCAACGCACATATATTATATATCATACCAATCATGAATCACATTTGCAATAGAGGCAACCATGGATCTCATTTCTCATTTATTTCAACATTTAAATATCACATTGACAACAAAGACAGACTCGGGCCCAACAGACACTAATATGTTATTCAAAGTTCAGAGTTTCTGCATTGGTCCATAATCACAATGATCAAGCCCGTAGGCAATATATCTCATATCTTTATCCATGGATAGCATAACAGACCCAGTCTCTTGGATCATCAACTCGGCTAAACTCGAGGAGATCCTCAACCCGGCTAGACTGTTACTACAATTCACATTTCACATTTTATCAAGTAACAGACCCAGTCTCTTGGATCTCAATTCATCTCAATGCAAAGAGATCCTCAACCCGGCAAGACTGTTACCTTTCATGTATTTCGTATCAATAATTCACATAGTGTAACAGACCCAGTCTCTTGGACCTCAATTCACTCAAATTGAAGAGATCCTCAACCCGGCAAGACTGTTACATTTTCACATTTTCTAGGCATGCCGCCAAATCCAGAACTCTGAAAATTGAATCAAAATATTAGACACAAAATCTTTTCATTTTCATTTCATTCACAATTGAATTATCATAGCCAATAACAATGGCTTGACATCTCATTTGAATCACTATAGCCAATCACAATGGCTTCATATCTCATTTGAATCATCATAGTCAATCACAATGATTTCCCATCACATTTGAATTATCATAGCCAATAACAATGGCTTCACATCATATCATGTCTCAAATCATACTATAATATTTCATTATTCAATTATACATAATCAATTATCTCATCATATCCTTTACATTATAAAGTACATCATTCATATAACACATTACAATTCACTAGATTCACAATGCATATAACATAACATTGTTTATATAATATCATATGCATCTTCATTACCATCAAAAGTATGATCAATCATTGATATACACATATATAATTTACCTTATTCATAGATTTGGAATCCTCAATATACATTAGTTTAGGTCATCTTTGTTCAAGTATATTTAAAGTGTAGATACAAAAAGACCTTTGGAGGATTCAACAATGTAAGAATAATCAAGAATAAATATCCTTAGCCAACACACTCAAGGGACACGGCCAAGCTTGTGGCCGTGTCTCACAATACCAATTCAAACAGTAGCAAACACGGGCAATGGACACTGCCAAGCCAGTGGCCGTGTCTCTCAACACCAAAAATCCAGTGGCAGACATGGGCAAGGGACACGGCCGTGTCTCTCAACATAAAATAGGCAGTGGCAAATACAGTCAAGGGACACGGCCAAGCCAGTGGCCGTGTCTCTCCAAAATCATCCAACACGGCCAAGACTCCCCAACTTGGCCGTGTCTCACCTAACTTGGCCGTGTCCTTCAATGATTTAAAGACCAAACACTTCAAAATTCATCTAAACCAAACCCTAACTCAACATTTCATCATTTTCCTCACAATTATCCCAACTTATCATCACTTAGATATCAATTCAATACATTTACATACTTCAATCTTTCATTATCATCATCTTACACACCAACTATCACAAACATAACCTCAATCCAAAAGAAATAAAAACAAGAAGATGAAGACTTATATATATATATAATCAATAAAATCAACTCAAGAGATAAGTACTTACTTGAATATGTTGCCAAATCTTCATCTCCATCTTCAATACTCTTAAAATCCTTAAGAAATTTGATGAAGATCATCACCTCTCTCTATCTCTCTCTCTCTCTCTCTCGTGCAAGAACCAAAAAGGGGAAGAAGAAGAAGAAAGAAAATATCTTCTCCTCTTCTCACTATAACCATATATATATATATATAATAATAATAATAATAATAATACCATTAAATCTCCACCCCATAATTCCTTTTGACTTTCTTCTTCTTTTTCTTTTTGTCTTTATCATCATTATTATTACTATTAACTAATTATACAAATATATATATATATATATACACCACTCACTTTTCCTACACCATTTTATATTCCATGTATATGTGATGTATATGTATATGTCTTTTATATTGTAGTTATGTTTCCCATATATACATATACATTAATTCCAAATACCACAATAACTCCAAAACTTTTAGGGCATACCTTGGAATATTACAAATTCAATGACACAGCTTCTCAACATATCCTCTATAATCTGTATCACTCTTTCTTATTGCCCATCTGTCTGCGGATGAAAAGCAGTGCTAAAGTGCAATCAAGAACCCAAAGCACCATGTAAACTCTTCCAAAACCTTGAAGTAAACCGAGGATCTCGATTAGACACTAAAGAAATTGGGACTCCATGCAACTTCACTATTTCACTGACATACAACTCAGCCAACTTTTCCAGAGAATAGTCCATTCTAACTGGAAGAAAATGAGTTGCGTTTGTCAATCGATCAACAATCACCCAAATAGCATCATGCTTCTTCTGAGTCAGGCAAACCAGACACAAAATCCATTGTTACACGTTCCCATTTCCATTCAGGCACTGATAAAGGTTGAAGCAACCCTGTAGGAACTTGATGCTCGGCCTTCACCCTCTGACAAGTAAGACATTTAGATACAAACTCCGCTATATCTCTCTTCATACCTGACCACCAGTAATGTTGCTTTAAATCATGATACATTTTAGTATTCCCAGGGCGCATAGCAAAAACCGACTGATGTGCTTCTTCTAAAATAATCTTTCTTAAACTAGCATCATCAGGAACACACAATCTATCCTTGAACCAAACGCTACCATCACCTCTCACAAGAAAATCTCTGCTCTCTCCTTGCTGGCATTTTGACACAATTTTCTGAATTTTCTCATCAATAAACTGACTCTCTCTAATCTGATCCAACAACACTGGTCTCAACTGCAACTGAGCCAACAATGTACCATCATCACATGATTCAAAACTAACATGCAACGCTCTCAACTCAACAACCAACGAGAGTGAATAAACAGTCAAACCTGCTAAAGACTTCCAACTCAAGGCATCTGTAACAACATTTGCCTTACCAGGATGATAATCAATCAAACAGTCATAGTCTTTAATCAGTTCCAACCATCGTCTCTGCCGAAGATTCAGCTCTCTTTGAACACCCAAATATTTCAAACTCTTATGATCTGTATAAATAAAACACTTCTCCCCATACAAGTAATGTCGCCAAATCTTCAAAGCAAACACTATAGCTGCTAACTCCAAATCATGCGTCGAATAATTAAGCTCATGTGGCTTCAACTGCCGAGAAGCATAAGCTATGACTTTACCCTCTTGCATCAAAACACAACCTAAACCATTATGTGAAGCATCACTGTAAATCACATATGGTTTATCTTCCACAGGCAAAGTAAGAACAGGAGCTTGAGTCAATATTTCTTTCAACTGCTCAAAACTAGCTTGACACTGATCTGTCCATACAAATCTAATTCCCTTTCGAAGTAATCTGGTGAGTGGAGTAGCTATCAAAGAAAAACCTTTCACAAACCGTCTATAATAGCCTGCCAAACCAAGAAAACTTCTTACTTCAGCTACAGACTTCGGTGGATTCCAATTCAAAATGGCCTCAACTTGACTCGGATCAACTCTTATACCATCTGCTGAAACTATATGACCGAGAAAAGTCACTTGATCCAGCCAAAACTCACACTTCGACAGTTTAGCATACAATTGCTTCTCTCTCAAGGTCTGCAACACAATCCATAGATGCTTGTCATGATCCTCTTCATTACGTGAATACACCAAAATATCATCAATGAAAACCACCACAAACTAATCTAGATAGGGCCTAAACACCCTATTCATCAAATCCATGAAAGCTGCAGGTGCATTCGTCAATCCAAAAGGCATTACTAAAAACTCATAATGCCCATACCTTGTACGAAAAGCTATCTTATGAACATCTTCCTCTCTGACTCTCAACTGATAGTACCCTGATCTCAAATCAATCTTGGAAAATACTGCTGGTCCCTTCAACTGATCGAAGAGATCATCAATCCGAGGTAAAGGATACTTATTCTTGATAGTCACCTTATTCAATTGCCTATAATCGATGCACAAACTCAAAGTACCATCCTTCTTCTTCACAAACAAAACAGGAGCTCCCCATGGAGAAACACTAGGGCGAACAAACCCTTTATCCAACAACTCCTGCAACTGCACCTTCAACTCTCTCAACTCAGTAGGTGCCATTCGATATGGAGTAATAGAGATGGGAGTGGTACCAGGCAACAATTCGATACCAAACTCCACCTCTCTCTCAGGAGGTAACCCTGGCAACTCCTCAGGAAACACATCTGGGAATTCAGCAACTGTGGGTATACTATCAAGTTGAGAACCCACTACTCTGGTATCCAAAACATGAGCAAGATAAGCATCACACCCTTTTCTAATCAACTTCCTAGCTGCAACAACTGAAACAAACAAGGATGCAAGTTGTCTCTGCTCACTAGATACCATCACATCTCTACCATCACCGGTTCTTAGGGTAACACACTTCTTTTGACAGTCTACCATAGCTCCATGCTTAGACAACCAATCCATGCCTAAAATCAAATCATATTCCTTAAAAGGCATTTCAATCAAATCACCCAAAAACTCCTCACCTTGCACCACAACTGAACTATCTCGATGCACCTTACTCACCATAACACTATGTCCTAAAGGATTTGTCACCAAGACATCAAATCCTAAGGACTCTGAATGCAATTCAGACACAGGCAAGATAGATGCACTTATGTATGAATGAGTAGATCCTAGATCAATCAAAGCAAGAACTGAATTGCCAAATAAAGAAAATGTACCCGCAATAACTGTTGAAGCATCTGGCTGCCTCTGCATCACATACACTCTCTGAGAAGACCCAACCTCATCTGGCCTACTGCCTCCGGATGTAGAGCCTCCTCTCTGACCTATCCCAGGTCGACCACCTCTGCTAACACTTCTGCCACTTCCCTCCTCTCACACTAGGTCGAGAAACTGCAGAATCTGCCTGCCTATGCTCCTGTATCTCAGGGCATTCTCTTATGAAATGGTCAGACGATCCACATCTGAAACACACAGCTGATCCACCAATCTTCCAACAAACACCCTTATGTATCCTACCACAATGAACACATGTAGGTGGAGTAGACCTCTGAACCACTGGAGTCGGAGCACTAGCTACAGAAACTGTAGGTCTCAGTCTCTGCCTCTGATACAGAACAGACCTACCCGACTGCCTCAGGCTCCTACTGACTCTCGGAATAAAACTTCCTCAGCCTCTCTTCATAGACGAAGACCCTGCCTCAAACTAGGATCTCCTAATTCTGGTCTCCTCCTCAGTAGCAACTGCTGCAATACCCTGTGCTCTCTCAACTCTTCTAGCTGCTGCAACCAACTGAGAAAAATCCTGGTACCGAGAACCAGCAACAATGCACATAATAGAGGGCCTCAACCGCTCCTCAAATCTCCTACACCGGTCAATCTCATCTGCAATAATCCCACCGGCATAATGACTTAACCTGATATACTCTGTCTCACACTCTGTCACTGTCCAGTTATCTTGTTTCATATTCAGAAATTCCATCTTCTTGACATCTTTATACTCCCTCGGAGTATATTTCTGCTCAAACTCCCTCAGAAAATCACTATAAAACAAAGTTGGTGGATCATCCATGGCATGTGGAACCGTCTTCCACCAATCATAAGCATTTTTCTACAATAAGGATCTAGCATAATCAAATTTCTCTTCAGGAGTGGCTTGCAACTGGATGAATACCCTCTGCACTCTATCCAACCACTGCTCAGCTACTGCAGGATATGTAGTACCAAAGAAATCCTCAGCCCCATACTTCCTCAATTTATCATAATGCCTCACCGGTACTTGTGGTTGTGGTTGCGGTGGCGGCTGTACTGGAGCTTGCCTTAACAATTCTACCACATGTCTTAGCCAAACTGGCGGAACCTCATCAGCAGCTGGTCTCTCTGGCACAGGAACAGGTGCCTCTCTAGCTTTATCAACCCTAGCTCCATCTCTACCCTCTTCAGGAGCTACACTCTCAGCACTACCTTCTATGCACTAACGTGACTGAGACGCCATCACTACCTATATCTGCAAACACAGCAGAATATACCTCATCAAAGATCAGAGACTCCCAGTGCCAAAACTTGTATCTTATTCAAAAATCACATTTTAAAATCAAAATTTTCTTTTTCTTACGATTTACCTAGATTGAGAATCTCAAACCTAGGCTCTGATACCAAAACAATTGTAACACCCCTATACCCCATATACGCACACTACGTAACACCATGCCTGTAATATACGTATACCGGATACAGGAATGTTACAGTCTATTTTAAACCAAACCAATCTTTCAAAGTATACAGTATAGGAAAGTTAAAACATTTAATTTGTATTATAAAACAAAATAGTTAAAACATTTATTTATTAAGCAGCGGAAAATGTAGCTGTATTTACATATATAAATACATCAAAATCAGTATTTACAAAACATAAAGTCTATACATGTTTGGCAGTTCATCTCTGATCTTTAAGCCCACAATCAACACTTCTAGCTCTAAACTCAACTCGGTCTAGCTGAAGTCTCTGGTTCTACTCTGCAACCTGCGCGATGAATAAGCCATAGGCTTAGTGGTACAAACCATGATAACCATATGCTATAATGTAATGCAAATGTCATACTTTCATACATCATAAACAATTCACAAGAACATCATATTTCATAACATTACCTTTCATTATATTATTAAATTATTTCATTATTCATGAGTCACATTCCAACAAAGACAAACAAGGGCCCAAAAAGGATTTAATATGATATTCAAAGTTCAGAGTTACTGTTTTGGTCCATAATCACAGTCATCAAGCCAGTAGGCGATATATATATATCTATCCATGGATAGTGTAACAGACCCATTCTCTTGGACCTCAACCAGGCTAGACCCTAGGGCCCCAGTATCTTGGTCCTCAACCCGGCTAGACTGTTACTGTTTTTAAGGCTTACGACCAGTCTTTTCACCCTAAAAACATCGTATTTCACATTTTTCAGCTGGACTCGGCTTACGACCCGGTCTTTTCACCTATCCAGCGATTCATAGGCATGCCGCCAAACTCAGAACTCTGAAAATTGAATAACATATTAAGCACACAATTATTTCATTTATCTCTTTATCAATCTCCTTCTCAATTCATTTCTCATTTCATATTCCATAATCAAATAGGCAACCATGCCCCAATATTTCATTTGCATTATCATAGCCCACAACAATGGCTTCATATCTCATCATATCTCAATTCACATTAAAGCAATTCATCAATTATGTAATACATTATTTAACACATTTGCCATCAAATATTTTAAATCTCAATGTCATGTAAATGCATGCCATAATGTATGGTTTGTACCTACCTCCAAAAGCAACTCATACACAACACTAAACTCCTCTTCCAAGAATCCTTCAATACTTGGATTAGGGCAACTCAAACTCTTCACAACCTAATCCAAAAGAAATAATACACACTTATTTAGAAATACACATGAGATAATAAAACTAAGGACCAACTAGGGCAAACTCTACACATGACACGCTCAACAACACGGGCGTGTCCCTGACCGTGCCCTAACTCCACAATACAGAAGCTTTGACACGCTCAGAACCACGGGCGTGTCACTGGACGTGTAATACATTCTGTCTCAAAGAAACATTGACACATCCAACAACATGAGCGTGTTCATGGCCGTGTCAATTCTTCCCCAACATAGTAGCTATGACACGTTCAACAACATGGGTGTGTTACTGATCGTGCCACCCATCCAAGAACACAGAACCATTGACACACCTAAAGACCTGGCCATGCTCATGGGAGTGTCAGGAGAAAAAAATGCAGATTCCGGCAACATCAACACTACATCCAACAAACCACTTTCTTCCATCATTATCCACTTCAAACAAACTTAACTAAACACACCCAAAAACCATAACAAAGTTGCAAAAATACCAAAACAACTCAAAACATACATCAAACACAAATCATAATCATCACCACAAACCCAAAACACAACCACAATACTTTCTTTTCCAACAAACTTACTCTTTCCTTCAATCCAACCCCAAAATCCAAAATCAATTGAACCAAACACTCTTAAACACACCACAATCAAACAAACACATATCAACCACAACCTCAACTTCACAAACTCAAAGAAAATCAAAGAATCAAGTGGAAAACTTACCAAGGATGAAGAAACTCTTAAATTTCCAACATGATCACTTGAAAACTTCCTTCAATCTTGAGTTTGGAAGATCAAATCTCTCTCTTGCTCTCTTGCTATGGAGGACCGGCCAACATAGAAAAGAAAAGGAAAGAAGATGAGCCACGAAGAAGAAATAAAGAAAGAAGAAAACAAAGAAAGCAAAGCCAAACTCTCCCAACCACTCATTTCCTCAAAATCCTCTCCACCAAGCAATAAACAATAAAATAATTAAATATCTTCTTCCACTTCCACTGACTCAATTTCCAATTAATTAATTAATTTCCTTTGACCCTTCATTCCTTTGACTTGTATATGTTGTATATATCCCAATATATACAACATATACACTCTACTCAAAACGTCTTCTCTTACCACTAAAATAATACACTTAATCCAAATACAACAATAAATATTCCAAAACTTTTAGGGTATACTTTGGGATTTTACATTAGGAGAATGCCAATTCAGCTCTATTATTTGATTTAATTGAATTGATATTCATAAATACTTTTTCATGGCTAGGGTGATTCAATATCTGGATAATATTTTCATCACCAACTTTTGTTGCACAATATTCAATTTTTCTTCACTTTAGTTTATTGAGTAATTTGTCTTTAGTTTTAATCATCACACAAATTATTGATTCACTAAATAACAGTTAAAACTTGCACTAATATTTGACCTTGTCCCTAGTGGAACGATATCTTACTCGCTGTTTTATTACTTGAGTAACCCATGCACTTGCTTTAACACTGCGAAAGCATAGATCCGTCATCAAGTTTTTGGCGCCGCTGCCGGGGACATTGGTTTTCAATATTAGTAATATAATCAAGACTGTTGATTTAGTTTTTATTTTATTTGTTTTAAATTAGTTCTTGCTTGTGATTGTCATTATAGGTAATTCTTCCCATTTATGACCCGAGCTAGCTCTTCCCAACTACTTGAATTAGATCAAGAGCTAGAGAGAACGTTGAGGAGCAAGCGAAAGGAAGAAGAGGAAGCAGTTCTGGCATATAAGGAACCAAACTTTAAAGATCTCAGCTCAGAAGAAGAACTGGAAATGATGGCAGGAAATGAGCCAAGGACAATGCAGGAATTTGCTAGGCCTACTCTTAATGGGGCCAATTCAAGCATACAGAGATCGATAGTTGCTGTAAATAAATTGAAGATAAAGACAAATGTAATGCAAATGGTGTAGCAGACTTATCAGTTTGATGGGTTCCCAGACGAAGATCCTAATGCACATTTTGAGACTTTTCTAGAAATATGTGACACATTCAAGATACAGAATGTCTCCAAAGATGCAATTAGACTGAGGTTGTTTCCATTCACGCTTAGAGATCAACCGATGAAATGGCTGAAATCTTTCCCCCTAAACACTTTCCCCATATAGGTTCAATTGGCAGAAAAATTCTTAGAGAAATATTTTCCACCGTCCAAGACTGCCAGGTTGAGGGATGATATTTCATCTTTTCTCCATCTAGATGGTGAAACTCTTTATGATGCTTGGGAATGATTCAAAGTTGGAAGTAGTAAATAAAAAGATTGATTTTTTAGCTTCATCTTCAGGGAAATCAATACAAGTAATGTCGTGTGAATGGTGTGGGGGTGGACATCAAAGTCAAGATTGCCAAAGTGGCAATATGTTTTCTAAACAAGAGCTAGTGGATTATGTTCGAAACATGCCTAGGCAACAACAGAACAACCCCTACAGTAACACATATAATCCATGGTGGAGAAATCATCCTAATTTCTCCTGCAATAATCAGAATAATCCAAGGCCTCCACCTGGATTTCAGCAGCCTCAACATCAACAAGCTGCCCCTCCAAGAAAGAACAATTTGGAGGAAATGATTGAGAAGTTTATAGTAGCTTTGGAAACCAGATTTCAATCAATAGAAACTACCCTTAGAAATCAGCAAGCCTCCATTGACAATTTGAAAAATCAGGTGGGGCAAATTGCCAAGTTACTCAGTGAACAACCACAAGGGAGTTTACTTAGCAATACTGAGGCAAACTCAAATGGGAAGCTAAAGGAAATTACTCTAAGGAGTGGAAAAGAAATGAAGGGTGGTGTAGTTGAAAAAGAAGCGGAGTCACAAGAAAAAGAAGTTGAGACACAGAAAGCAGAAGAAGATAATTCTACTATCACTTCGGGAGGGAAGGCTGCTGTAGACCCTTAATTTTTTATCCAGTCCGGTCTAATAAATTTTAATAAGTCCAAAATAATTTTTGTATTATCTTAATTAAATAATATTTGCTTTATTATTTAATTTTTATTAATAAAAAAATAATAATAAACAAATAAATAAAAATAAAAATAAAAATAAAAATCGGTGATGAAAAATTTTGCGGCAAAATGACCAAAGCCATTTCGCCCGCAGATTATTTCCTACGGGCGAAATGGCCCCCAGGCAATTTTGCCAGCCCCAGCTGCGGCAACTTTTTTGCTAGCGTAATTTTTCCGCAGCAGTTTTTTTTTTGCCAGCAAAATTTTTCCGCAGCAGTTTTTTTCGCCATCAAAATTTTTCCGACGAAAATTTTTCCGAAACCAAATTCAATTCGGTTTCAGTTTCCTTTCTTAATTAATGTTAGATTCCGTGAGCAACTAAGATTAATCATAAAAATCTTCTATAAATAAGGACTAAAAACAACACAAAAAGGGAAAAAGGGAGGAATTTTCAGAGATTATCAATTGAACTTAGGACAAACTTTGAAACATCGGACTGGAATTTGGGACTTTAGATTGGAGAGGAGCAACAAGCAAAGCCATCAATGATTCATCAAAGGCAGCAACTTTGCCTTTGTACTTGTTCATCCAAGAAGTAATTTTTGGTGGAACGAACGAACGAAGGTTTGAATCTCTAATTTCTTTATTTTCTCATAGTAGCTTTAATAGATCGTTTCTTCTATTTCCAAAAACCCTAAAAATCATTCTTCAGTTTCTTCTAAACCATAAATCCCTAAAACGTCTCTTCTAAACCTAAGAACCCTAATTTGTTTCTTCTGTCTCCAAACACTCTAATTCGTTTCTTTTGTTTTCAAAAACGATAAAAACCTTAAATCGTTTCTTTTGTCTCCAAAAACTTCAAAAACCCTAAATCATTTTATTAATTCCCAAAACCCTAATCTCTATTCCAAAAAGTTAGTAGCCTTATTTTTAAGAATCAAAAGCTTTAACCCTAATTAATCCTTCTTTCCAAAATCACACATTAAGTATTATTCTTTAAAAATAACACTAGTTTCTTCGAATTTCAAAACCCTAATTTTTTAAATCTTCAACCCTAAAATCTTAATTTTCAACACTGAAACCTACAATCCTAGAAGCCAATTTTCAAAATCTTCTGGGTGCGGACCCGAATCCCGCAAGGGGCACTGCCCCCTTGACCCCTGCCCGCTATTCAGCTAGGGGGACCGCCGTATGGGTTCTGGTCATTATTTATTTATGTATTATAAATCTTTATGTTTTCACTTCCATTATTATGATTATTCAAAATACAAACTGTAAACCCAAAACCAATTAATCTAAAACTTAAGTTTTCCTAAACCATAATTCCCTCAAAACTAATACGTTAACCTTAATTTTCCCAAACCCTAATCCTTAAAACCTTAAAACCCTATAAACCTAAATATTAAAACTCAACACAGTAAGCCTAAAAACAACAATCTAGTAACCTAGAGCTATAAATCTAATGTTTTAATATTCTAAAACCCTAATTCCATAATTTTACCCCCTCAAACCCTAATTTGATCAATCAAAGAACCTTACTAATTTCTTAAATTATAAAACCCTAATCCCTTTCAATTCTCTTAAAACTTATAGTAGCCTAAACAAATAACAATAATAATATCTTAAGATTCCAAAACCCTAAATGTTAATTAAAGAAATTTAAATAGAAATAGTAACCCTAATTTGTACCTTTACTTGCTTTATTTATAGATTTAATTATGTAGTCTATTATATGCTTTGGATGGTTGAATTATTTAAGTTCAATATTTGATTTATTTAATTTATCATGGATGAATGTTTATTTTCTATTTTGATTGATGTTTAATATCTTTGATGAATGATTTATTTATGTTGAATTGTTATTTACTTTTATCGATTTATTTAGATTTCCAAATGTTGTAAGAGGTATGTTTCCACTTGGTGGGTACCTCATTAGTTAAATATCATGTAATTTAAATTGCTTTTCTATTTTAGAAGCAATGTAAATGACATGTTTCTACCTCTCGGTGGGCGTCCTATTTAGGCATGGGAAGTAAGGACATGTTTCCATCCTCGGATGGATGTCCATTTATTTATTTTGCTTGGATATTGCTTTGATTTTAATATAACGATGCTTTATTTCAATTGATGTGCGTAATATGGATAATATTGTTATATTTAAGAATTTTATAATATTTAGACTTGTAAAGGAGGCCGGTTCCAATGAACCGGGCATTGTGGGGGTACTGAGCCATTTCTCACCTTCCCCACACGTACCCAACTTTCCGAACCCATTAGGGGGTTAGGAATTCCTTAGGAATTGAATCATCCACCCCTTTCTTTTTCCCGGCCCATCCGGGTGGCGACTCCATTTTCTCCAGACTTAGGTCTGTGTTCTCTAAGGCCTCGAGCCTAAACAGTGCCGAAGTCGCAAGAACCATTCTACAGGGAGTGGGCGCAAAAATCCCCGCTTACAGTGGCGACTCCACTGGGGATAAGAGAAGTTGATTCCATTGGTCTTTATATTATTCTATTCTTTCTTATAATGATATTATCCATTGCATCATATTAGATTGCATCGTGTACATGAGTTAGGATGCCTATGTTACCCGTGTTGTGTTATGTAAGGGATACCATACTTTCACTCAAGGTATGGAGATCAAGCATGGCATAACCACTCATAGCCTCGTACCATTTGTTATATAATTGCTATGGGAACCTAAGCCTTTTAACCCAAAGACTAAAGCTCATGTAAATGGCCTTGTTATTTTCCTTAGGTTTTACCCCAAATGCATGTTGTTTGACTATGGTTAATTTATCTTGGCTTAAATCATGGCTTATTTGGTTTGTTCTTTTTCTAATATGACCTGAGTACATTGTAAGCTCGTAATAAAATTTCTTTAAAGTCCAAAAGACCAAAGCTATTTTCAAAACTTTTCAAGATGGTCTTTGGACATAAGACTTTTCTAAAAACAAATCAAAAATTCTTTTTCTCATGATCCAATTACTAAGTCCAAAGTCTATTTTTTTTTCTAAAATCTTTTTACAATGGGCTTAGAAACAAAATTATTTTCATCCAACCTTTTCTTATAAAGAGCTTGCAAATTATTTAGGTCAATTACAAAATACCAAAAATCAATTGTGAGCCTAGTTTATACTAAGAAATAATTAATCATGGGCTTGTTTTTGACATGAATTATTAGTTACTTTTTCAAGTGAGAAATCTATTTATAATAAACCTCTTAATTTAGTTTTAATCCAATATAGCATAAAAGCTACTATATTTGGTTGGATGGATTAAAACCTAATTAATGGGAATTATCATGGATTGATTTTCATTTTTGAAAATATAAACTATTGGTTAAAACATCCAAGGGAATTATTCGAAAACAAGATACCCCATGTTGGTATTTTGTTAACCATATACCTAGGAAAAGAGACTGACCATTCGTGTGTTGATGTTATAAGGTTGGAAGGAATGTCCTAGTCCTTGTTTGTTGATGGTTTGTGCATACATGCGTACGTGCATACATTTGCATCTCATATCATTAATCCCTTCTGGCTCACAGCCCTGAAGTACGACAATTCAAGACCATACAACGATACCACCTACAACATTGATTTTGATTCAAGTACTTCATTGGAAGGATGGATGCAAACTAGCTAAGGGACATAGTCGACGAAGTTGTCAAAGCTAGGATGGATGAGCTACGAGATTAATTGGTTGAAATTATGAGGACCCAGTTGATTCAAATTCTAGAGATCATCAATAATGCTCATGAGGCATCTCCCATTGACATAAGAAAGAAGGAAAAGGTAACATTAACAAGGAACATGTCTACTGATAAAGATCGAATGAAAAATGAGATATCAATCCCTATTCTATAAGACCAATCGAACCATGTGCTATCTAAGTGGAGCAATAAGAGCGGCTATCACCCTAGTGGGCAAAGTCAAAGGGAAAGAGGATGTGTTGAGAAAAATGCAACAACTGAGCCAACAAAGAAGTGTAAATTTTTAGACTTAAGAGAGCCTTTGTCAAAGATGTTAGAAAATCTAATGAAAATGGATTTGCTACAACCATTGGCACCTCGGCCTCTACATAAGCCTCTACCACCAAATTTTGATGCCAAGGTTTTCTATCAATTTCATCAAATGCAAGGGCATGAGACAGATAAATGTTTTCGATTAAGGCATGAAATCCAAGATTTGATTGACAGTGGAAAGCTACCTGAGCCTGATAAGCCCAACAATAAGAATAATCCTTTGCCTAAATTTGGAAGGGCACCATCGCTTACAACCTTCATGAAGAGTTTTGTCTTGTCATCTAGTCATGATATGGATAGAGAAGCTGCTAAAGATGATGATGAAGCAATGATCCTTGATGATGGAGAAAATCCTTGCCCTTGAGATGTCAAAATAATTGAAGTATCTTCAACTCCAACTCAATGAACTTTCCTTAGCTTGAATGTTGCTTTTCAATTTTACTTTCTTTTTTGGAACTATTGTGTTTTTCAAATTTAAAGTTACTTGAAATAAATTACTTTCGTCAAAATTTTTGTTGGTCTTTATTCATTTTGGCATTCAACCAAATAATTCATGAATTAATATATTTATGCATCATGACTCGAATAACTTTACTAGGTGAGGGAATTTCTCTATAGCATTGAGTTGTGTATGCTTACTTAGAGAGGGCTCCTACATAATTACCTTTGTCTAGGTCTTAGTCAGTCTTAGAACATGCTTTGATAAACATTCGAGGCAAAATTGAACTCTGCTCATTTAAGGGAGAGATAATCTAGGCATTGTTTGGTTAGCCAACAACTAGTATCCACCTATTAAATATCAATCCCTAGTTGTCCCTTTGAGCCTTCAAATTTTAGCTTTCTTTTCATGGGCTTATAAACCCCAACAACCTACCCTGAGTTGTTGTGATACTTTTAACAATTCTTATGATCACTAAGATGAAGAGGCAAGAAGATCAAAGAATGCAATGATTAGTCAAGACCATGAAGATAATTGAAGTTCTCAAGACCATAAGGGTAGTTGAAGTTCTCAAGACTATAAGGGTAGTTGATGTTTTCAAGACCATAAGGGTAGTTGATGTTCTCAAAACCATAAGGGTAGTTGAAGTTCACTTACTATCTCCAATATATCAAGACAACATCAACATCAGAGTAACAAATGATTTATCCCTGTTAAAGAAGATTTATGTTACTCCACTCATCTATTATTGGAAGCCCAAGTCAGTACAAAAAAGACAACTCTCTTAGAGCTAGAACCAAACAAAAAAAAAAGGAGAAGAGAAGAGAAAAAAAGAAAAAGAAAAAGAAAAGAAAAAGGACAAAAGAAAAAAAGGACAAAGGAAAAAAGGAAAAGAGAAAAGGAAAAAAAATAAAACCTAAAAAGGCGGTTCTGAAAGCCAACTGAGTTCTCTTTTACCTAAAGCTACAAAAAGGCTTCAATTTAGTTCATAAGGACAAAATTATAAAATTCTCAAAAAAAAAAAAAGGAAAGAGTAAGAAAAATAAAAAGAAAGAAAAGAAACAAATTTGGGTAACAAACTTTTTGCAAGGGCAAAAACTGTCCTAATCCAGATCCAGATTAATTCCAAGAAGATAGAAGGAATTTGGAGTCTAGCAAGATTTCCAAGCTGCCTAAAATTTAGACAAGAAATTTATAGTGTGAGGGTTTGTCCATTGTGTCGCATCAGCTCCTATCTCAAAATGGCCTTCATTTAACCTATGTCCCTCATAGACCCCATTTCAAGCCTATCAAAGTCCTATTGATCTCTCTTGGTAGGCAGAGTGTACTAGTGGAGATAGTTTGGATAAGCATGCTTATGAGATAGACCATATTCAAACTCAATGAGACGTTTGGCCAAGTAATGTGTATGTGCCTATCTGAAGTGCAACAATTCTTGCTTAAATAGAAATGATTCTCGAGTTTAGTACAGTAACTAAGGTTGTCATGTTATAGATATGTTAATTTGGAAAATTAAGTCCTAAGGTACATTGACATTAATTTGGCAAAGCCAACATTTGATTTCAAAATCAAAATTCAAAAAAAAAAATTTGTCATACAAAGCCTTCAAGTTAAGGGAAGTATGTTGAACCTCCAAAGGACACATTGGGCAAAGGAAATGATTATTGGCAAGGTCATGAAGAAGCTATCAACTGACATGCTGAGACACAGATTGAAATAGATGAATCCCCGACTCTGCTGCTTGGGGTCTCCATTATTCATATTTTCAACATCTTGAAGATAAAAGCCATAAATGCAAAGCTTTCTATCATTCCAATGCAAGACTAAACGAGCGTTGAAAAGGAGTCAATGAGAATACTTCTGCTAATCACCTCGGTCTATGAGTCGATGGAATGATTGTAAGTATCATTCATGCATATCATGCATACATGAGCATATCACATCATACTTTCTTGTCTTGTATTGTCTATTCTTTATTAAAATGAACAGCAAACACCCTGCGAAGTAAAGAATCAAAAGAAGATATTGAATCAAGGGGGCATGGAAAGCCTATTCGCCTGTGGAAGCTCCAGTCATTTTGTAAAGAGAAGAAATACGTGCTTGTGCGAAGAACTAGACAACAAAAACATCAATCAAAGCTTGCATGGAAAAAATCTTTGGTTTGAGCCTACACAGGGGGCAAAGTTTCTCCTTTTCAATTATTTAAGTTTATATACCAAACATTTTCAAACTCACTTGTAAATATTTTGCCATGTAGGGGGCAGGAGAAGATATGAGAGCCAACTAAAAATAGCTGAATTTTTGCGAAAAGGAAGAACAAAAGAATGGAACATTAGAACTATCAAAAGAATGAAGATGCAAAAGACAAAAGATCAGTTCAGCTAAAAGAGCTGAAGCAAGGGTAAAGACCCGACCTCCAATGGATAAAGATAATCTCGGGTCCAAGTACCCAATCCCGGGTCCAAGTAACCAAATTCAATATCGTCTCGAGTCCAAGTACCCAAATCAAATTCAATATCGGGTCCAAGCACCCAAAACAAATTCAAGTAACCATCTCATAAAAAATTAAGCCTTATTGCTTTTCACTCTCTAAAGTCTCAGATTGTCCAAGCAGGGGGCAAACTTTAGACCCTTAATTTTTGACCCAGTCCGGTCTAATAAATTTTAATAAGTCCAAAATAATTTTTGTGTTATCTTAATTAAATAATATTTGTTTTAGTATTTAATTTTTATTAATAAAAATAATAATAAACAAATAAATAAAAATAAATATCGACGACGAAAAATTTCATCGCCGAAAAGGGGTGCGGCGAAATGGTCAAAGCCATTTCGCCCGCAGATTATTTCTGCTGGCGAAATGGCCCGGAGGCAATTTTGCCCACCCCAGCTGCGGCAATTTCGAGAGCAAAATTTTTCCACAGCAGTTTTTTTTCGCCAGCGAAATTTTTCCGATGCAAATTTTTCCAAAATCAAATTCAATTCAGTTTCGGTTTCCTTTCTTAATTAATGTTAGATTCCTTGAGCAACTAAGATTAATCATAAAAATCTTCTATAAATAAGGACTAAAAACAACACAAAAAGGGGAAAAGGGAGGAAAATCGTTTCTTCTATTTCCAAAACCCTAAAAATCATTCTTCTATTTCTTCTGAACCTTAAATCTCTAAAATGTTTCTTCTAAACCTAAGAACCCTAATTTGTTTCTTCTGTCTCCAAACACCCTAATTCATTTCTTTTGTTTTCAAAAACCATAAAAACCTTAAATCGTTTCTTTTGTCTCCAAAAACTTCAAAAACCCTAAATCATTTTTTTAATTCCCAAAACCCTAATCTCTATTCCAAAAAGTCAGTAGCCTTATTTTTAAGAATCAAAAGCTTTAACCCTAATTAATCCTTCTTTCCAAAATCACACAGTAAGTATTATTCTTTTAAAAATAACACTAGTTTCTTCCAATTTCAAAACCCTATTTTTTTAAATCTTAAACCCTAAAATCTTAATTTTCAACACCGAAACCTACAATCCTAGAAGCCAATTTTTAAAATCATTCGGGTGCGAACCCGAACCCCGCAAGGGGCGCTGCCTCCTTGACCCCTGCCCACTAACCAGCTAGCGGGACCGCCGTATGGGTTTGGGACATTATTTATTTATGTATTATAAATCTTTATGTTTTACTTCCATTATTATGATTATTCAAAATACAAACAGTAAACCCAAAACCAATTAATCTAAAACTTAAGTTTTCTGAAACGATAATTCCCTCAAAACTAATACATTAACCCTAATTTTCCCAAACCCTAATCCTTAAAACCTTAAAACCCTATAAACCTAAATATTAAAACTCAACACAGTAAGCCTAAAAACAAGAATCCAGTAACCTAGAGCTATAAATCTAATGTTTTAATATTCTAAAACCCTAATTCCATAATTTTACCCCTCAAACCCTAATTTGATCAATCAAAGAACCTTACTAATTTCTTAAATTATAAAAGCCTAATCCATTTCAATTCTCTTAAAACTTACAGTGCCCTAAACAAATAACAATAGTAATATCTTAAGATTCCAAAACCCTAAATGTTAATTAAAGAAATTTAAATAGAAATAGTAACCCTAATTTGTACCTTTACTTGCTTTATTTATAGATTTAATTATGTAGTCTATTATATGCTTTGGATGGTTGATTTATTTAAGTTCAATACTTGATTTATTTAATTTATCATCGATGAATGTTTATTTTTTATTTTGATTGATGTTTAATATCTTTGATGAATGATTTATTTATGATGAATGGTTATTTACTTTTATCGATTTATTTAGATTTCCATATGTTGTAAGAGGTATGTTTCCACTTGGTGGGTACCTCATTAGTTAAATATCATATAATTTAAATTGCTTTTCTATTTTAGAACCAATGTAAAGGACATGTTTCTACCTTTCGGTGGGTGTCCTATTTAGGCATGGGATGTAAGGACATGTTTCCATCCTCGGATGAATGTCCATTTATTTATTTTGCTTGGACATTGCTTTGATTTTAATATAACGATGCTTTAATTCAATTGTTGTGTGTAATATGGATAATATTGTTATATTTAAGAATTTTATAATATTAAGAATTGTAAAGGAGGCCGGTTCCAATGAACCGGGCGTTGTGGGGGTGATGGGCCATTTCTCACCTTCCCCACACGTACCTAACTTTTCGAACCCATTAGGGGGTTGGGGATTCCTTAGGAATCGAGTCATCCACCCCTTTCTTTTTTTCAGCCTGTTCGGGTGGTGACTCCATTTTCTCCGGGCTTAGGTCTGTGTTCTCTAAGGCCCCGAGCCTAAACAATGCCGAAGTCGCAAGAACCATTCCACTGGGAGTGGGGGCAAAAATCCCTACTCACAGCTGTAGTGGGAAATGAAAAAGAAAATCAACTTCAAGAACCCAGTCCAATAGAGAAGGAATACCGACCTTGAGTTCCATATCCAGCAAGGTTAAACAAGGATAAGATGGATGCTCAGTTCGGTAAGTTCCTTGAACTCTTTAAACAATTGCACATTAATATTCCATTTGCTGAAGCTTTATCACAGATGCCCAAATATGCTAAATTTTTGAAAGATATCCTTTCTAACAAAAGGAAACTTGAGGAAGTATCTTTGGTGCAATTATCAAAAAAGAGTTCAGAAATTTTTCAGAAGATATTGCTTAAGAAATTAAAAGATCCTGGTAGTTTTACTATTCCATGTTTGATAGGTAATCTTGAAGTTCAAAGTGCATTGGCTGACTTGGGGGCTAGAATAAGTGTTATGCCCTACAAGATGTTTAAAGAGTTAGGTGTTGGAGAGCCTAAACCAACACTCATGACCATTCAACTTGCTAATAAGGTAGTAATTCACCCTCATGGTATAATAGAGGGTGTGTTGGTAAAAGTCGGGAATTTCTTTTTACCTAATGATTTTGTTATCATTGATGTAGATGAGGATGCAGATGTTTTGCTTATCCTTGGTAAGCTATATTTGAATACTTCCCGTGCCCTTATCGATGTCCATAATGGCACATTGACCTTAAGAGTGGAAAATGAGGAAGTTGTTTTTAATATACATTATTCTATGAAGCACCCACTTACACTCAATGAGGTGGATTCATGTAATGATGTCATTGAGCATGTAACAATAAATTGTGTTACTAACATTGTTTCCAAGGATCCCCTTGAGTTGTGTTTATTGCAAGATAATGTTGAGTATCAGGAAGCACTAGAGCAGCTTGCTTATCTTGAAGCAAGCATGACATTTGATAGTCGGGCATATGAAACCATTAAAATGCCAAAAGAACAGAAGTCGCGACCATTTGGGATTGATCCACCTAATTTAGAACTCAAGATCCTTTTGGATCATCTTAAGTATGGATTTCTAGGAGAGGAGAATAAATTGCAGATTATTTTAAGTTTCGACCTATCTTCTGAGCAGAAGGTAAAACTCTTCGAGTTATTACAAAAACATAAGTAGGTTATAGCTTGGAAGATAGCAGACATAAAGGGCATTAGTCCGTCCTATTTCACTCACAAAATACTGATGGAGGATGAGTTTAAGCCAGTGGTACAACCACAACAGGGACTAAACCCTAAGATGAAAGAAGTAGTTAAAGCTGAAGTGATCAAGCTACTTGATGCTAGAATTATATATCCAATTTTGGATAGCTCTTGGGTGAGTCCAGTTCAAGTAGTACCAAAGAAAGGAGGGACAATGGTGGTTCCTAATGAGAAAAATGAGCTAATTCCAATAAGAACAATTATAGGTTGGAGGGTTTGCATTGACTACCGAAAGTTGAATGATGCAACTAGGAAGGACCATTTTCCTTTGCCCTTCATTGATCGGATGTTGGATAGATTGTCTAGGCATGAGTATTACTGCTTTTTGGATGGCCTTTTAGGCTATTTCCAAATTCCTATTGCCCCAAAAGACCAAGAGAAAACTACATTCACCTGCCCATATGGGACATTCGCATATCGAAGGATGCCATTTGGATTATGCAACACACCTGCAACTTTTCAACAGTGCATTGTGGCAATCTTCGATGAGCTCATTGAGGATATTATGGAGGTGTTCATGGATGATTTCTTGATTTATGGCATCTATTTCGAAGGTTGTTTGGAAAACCTTAAGAGAGTCTTGATAAGATGTGAGGAAACAAACCTGGTACTTAATTGGGAAAAATGTCAATTCATGCTTCAAGAAGGAATCGTGTTGGGACACAAGATTTCAAGCAAGGGTATTGAGGTGGACAGGGATAAAGTGGATGTGTAACTAGACATGCCATTTCGATGGCACCACAGTAGTTACAACATGCCCACTGACATGCCCGTGTCAGTGAGCGTGTCATTTTGTTTAGAAATAATAGTTATGACATGCCCATAATCACGACCGTGTCAATGGGTGTGTCCATAAGTTTTTAAGTCGTGCCGATTTTGAATCGACCATAATTTCTTCTCTCCTCTTCCCCTTTTTTTAGATTTTCTCTCAATTTTTTCACACTCTCACACTCAAAATCACATACCCATTCATCCTAGAGGAGATTTTGACTCCCATTTCATGATTTGGAGAGGATTTAATCCATCTTTCCTCGCTTTTATAGTGTTTTTTCACGCTATTAAGGTACACACTCTTAACTTTTGAAATGTTATTTTGTTGTTTGTGATTTCTTGTGATTTATTTGGAGATTCTTGCAAGTTTTTTGGAGAGTCTTTGAGATCTATTGATTGTTCGCTTTGTTTTTGTTTAGTTGGATTCTAGAGACCCTATTATACTTTATTGTTGATTTATTTATTTACCATAGCTAGTCTCTAGGGATTTTGAATTCTTTTTACTATGGGCTTTCGAGTTTTATTTGAGTTTTGTGGATGTTTTGTGTTTTACTCATTATGTTTTTTACTCTATGGTTAGAATCGAGTTTTGTATATTGACACACTATTTTTGATTGTTTATGCATAATCAATCGACATCCTATGTTTTGTTGCGTTGGGCTATGGCGATATTGAATTGGGGTGATGCTTGGTAATTGATTATTGCATGAATAGGGGGATGCCCTTGTTGAGAATTGACTCATTATTCTCTCGTTGGTTTAGTGCCATTGCTGTTATTGTTTGATAATGCCTTACTATTGTTAGTTTCATTGGGTTGGAATGTTATGTCGCTCTTTTTGGATTATTTGGTGTACTTTGTTCTAAGGCTATTCTTGTGTGTTTTGCAGATCATGGGTCCTTGCAAACAAATACCATCTAAATTACCAACTAAATAGGCTAGATATGAAGGCAGCTCAGGCCGACCTGCTACCAATCCCATCTCAAAATTCATGGTCGGCCACAAATGCCTTTGATTCTCAACTGTGGAGGAGCGAAGACGGTTTGAACTATTAGGGAACAAGGACTGGTCGCCACCTAGGGTTTTGGATTGGGGTTTCATGGAGCGAGCCAACATAAATGACTAAGGTCTGAAAATTGATCAACCAGTTAGGATGGGAGCAACTCTTCTCCATCAGTGAGCCTTCCTACAAAGAGTTAACCCTGGAGTTCTTCTGCACTTTTCAATTTGATAAAAACTAGATCTCCATCATCGAGCCGATGATGAAATTTTGGTTGAGCGGTCAGTGATTTCACATGAGCATCAATGAACATGGCATACATTTAGGTTTATTTACTACAGAGGAGGTGTAGACCGTAGAGTATCTTAACTCCGAGGTGGACTTTGTGGAGTATGATGTCATCCCTTATAGGGTTTGGAGCACTTTTACACCGAATGCCACCAAGTATCAGCCGAAGGTATCCAAGGCATCAAATTTTGAGTCCTTCACTTGTCGAGTAGTGTGTAATCTACTGGTTCACACCATCATGGCTCAGCTTAGTAGTATGGGAGTTGTTGGCCTCAGGGAGCTGTTCTTCTTAAACTGCATGGTCCATAAGATCCGGTGCAATGTAGCTCATGCTATCACACATTTTTTCTATGAGCAGTCCAAGAAAGGGGCACCGGGTAACTTGCACGGTGACATGTATGTTACAAGACTTGCTCACAGCTTGGGGGTGTTGGATGGATGCATCCCGATGACTTTTGATGGGCTCCCCAAACTGCTGGGCTTCGATACTTTAAAATGGTTGAACTGGGAAAAGGTGGTGGAACTGCAAGTGCCACCCATAGATTCCGAGCCAGTTCCACCCACAGATTTTGAGCCATTTCCTCCTACTCCCACTTCTGACATACCTCCACCTCCACCGACAGACATCCCGGCCCGTCCACCACTGCCAAACCTTCTTCCTCAGCTGGCCTGTCTTTTACTCCAGCCACTACTTTCAGAGACTGACGTCATTCTGTGAATATTGTGTGGGATGATGACTAGAAACCAACAGAGTTTGAGCTCCAGATATGCAAGACAGAAGGAAAGATCGAAAACATCGAGCTAACCAGAATAAGTTATTGACTCAGCAGGATCAGATCCAGCATTCCATAGAGCAGCACTACTCATCCTTCCATGTGCAATTGGATCATGAGATACTGAGGAGGCAATGGCTCGAGCAATCTATGCTTGAGTTCTAGAGGCATTAGGGATTTAGCCCTTCGTAGCCACCGCCACCACCGTACCATTCTTCAGTGCCCCATGTTGACATCTCCAACGATGATGATAGCAATGATGCTAGTGTCAGCGGTGATAATACCGGCGCTAGTAACGATTCCAGTGCCGAGCCCATAAATGACTAGTTCATTTTGTTTATTTATTTTATTTTATTTAATTTTCATTTTTATTTTCTTATGAATTCTTGTACGTTTCATTTTTAATATTTTCATGTTTTTATTTTTATTATTATTATTCTTACTTTTTTATATATGTCTTTGAACCTTCACCATTGTCTATGTCAATTTTTTTTGTCCTGTAGGTCCTTCGACATCGCAACAATTTTGGAACCTATTCATATATGTCGATTCAGGACATGTCAGGGCAGTTTTCTCTCTTTTGTTCTTTTTATTATTTTACTCACATTGGGGACAATGTGAGTCTTAAGTGTGGGGGAGTGGCATATTTTATAAATTGAGCTTTTATTTTCATTTTGTTTTTCCATTGGTTGCATTTGTCTCAATTAGTTTCTTTGATTTTATTTTTGGATTCAAGTAAACTAGATTGCTATTACAATATGTAGTGAAATGGTTCCTCTTTTCATTAAAATAATAATTGATTTAATGAACGACAATCTCTTGTTGAGGCTGACTCGGTTTTCTTAATTGATTGCTAAAGACTAAATATGATATTTTGAATCAGGTAGTTGATTGATGATAGTTGCACATCTAAAGTTTAAAACCTTAGTTACATTTTTTAGCATAGCCCAATTCTTTGGATACTTGAGTCGAGCTTAGTATGATATCTTTATTATCTTAAGTTCTTGACCATTTTGCTATAAATAAAATAAAAAAATTAATTAATTAAACCAATTTTTTGGAACTTTGAAAATTTATCCCTGTTTCGCTTATTTTAACTCTTGATTTAAAACAAATGAGTTGAAATCATGAATAGTGCTAGTAGCCATTTGAATGATGATTCTAACTGAGTAACCGGAATGATTATGAAGGTGGATAAGGTGGATGTTTTTGACAATTCATTGCTAGTAGTATCCCAAGTAAATGGAGAGTGGGAGTTGAAAGAAGAAAAATTAAAACCATACCACCATTACTTGACCATGATGAAGAAGAACTTCAAGGAGTGTAGGTTTATACACCTATCAAGAGAAGAAAATCAGATGGCTGATGCCCTAGCCACATTGGCTTCGGTATGGGAAAATCCTGTCAGTTTATTCCTCAAGCCTCTGATTTTGACCAGTTCGTTAACTCCTTGCTATGAATATGAGACACTCATGGAAACTGATATAGACCATGATGCATGGTATGATACTATAAGATGATTTTTGGAGGAAAGGGAATACCCGTCAGAGGCAACAAAGAAAGAAAGAAGAGCCATAAGGTGGTGGTCTTTGCAATACATCACATTCCATGTAGAGTTATATTGAAGATGGCTTGATGGGGTGTATTTGAGATGCTTGAGGAAGCCTGAAGTGGAGCATATCATGTCAGAAATACATGCGGGAAGTTGCGGACTGCATATGAGTGGTTTGACCCTAGTTAAGAAGATTATTCGACAAGGTTACTACTAGTTAACCATGGAGAAAGATTGTATTGAGTTCATAAAAAAGTGCCAACAATGTTAGATGTAAGGTAACTTGAATAACATGCCTCCTGAAGAATTGAATTCTATGTCTTCACCCTGGCCCTTTGCCACTTAGGGTATCGACTTTATAGGAGAGATACATCCGACAGCCTCAAACGGTCACCGTTTCATTGTGGTAGCAGTAGATTATTTTTCAAAATGGGTTGAAGCTGAATCCTTCAACAAACTGGGCGCAAGTCAAATGGCTAGATTTATTGAAAAGAACTCATCTGCTGGTACAGGGTCCCACACATTGTGATATCAAACAATGGGGTACAGTTTCAAGGAGTAGTCAAGGATTTATTCTCAAAGTACCAAATCCATCATCACTGATCCTCTCCTTATAGACCAAAGGCAAACGGTGCAGTAGAAGCAACAAACAAGAAAATTAAGCAAATTTTGTCCAAGATGACCAAGACTTACAGGGATTGGTCAGAGATGCTTCCCTTTGCTTTGTAGGGATATAGAACAAGTGTACGAACACCTGCTAGAATGACACCGTTCACTTTGGTTTATGGGATAGAAGCAGTATTGCCAATTGAAATTGAGATTATGTCATTGAAAGTGGTCTTGGAAGCCGAACTGCCTGAAACAGAATGGGTAGAGAGCAGATACACGCAGTTAGCTTTACTAGAAGAGAGAAGGTTAAAGGCACTATATCTCATCAATTGTATCAAAAGAAGATAGCTCGGGCTTACAATAGAAGAGTTAAGATCAGAAAACTCAAAGTCGGGGATTTGGTGTTGAAACAATGTAAGCCTAATGTATTTGATCCAAGAGGGAAGTTTAGGCCTAGCTGGAAAGGGCCATATGTCATGAAACAAGTCATGAACAAGGGTGCAGTGAAGCTATCAGACATGGACGGGAACGAGTTTAGTGAGCCAGTAAACGTTGACAGGTTGAAGAGGTTTTACATATAAAACGAGAAGAAGAAAGAAAAAAGTAGAAAAAATAAAAAGAGTTCGCTAGGTTGAAAACCCAAAAAGGGCGGCCTAGGTAAAAGTTAGAGCAGTCCGCTAGTTCCAAAAACTCAAAAGGGTGGCCTAGGCAATAATTAGGGCTAAATGAGAGAAAACCGTCAATTAGAAAACTCGAAAGGGCTAGTTGGCAATAGGAGTGATCTTGTGTATGCTGGCTTTATATTTGGTTGTTCCTCAATTTAATAAAATAGAATTAATGTTAAAATTGTTCGATGTGCACTGTTATAAGTATTTGACAAGATATTGATGAAATAAATAAACATAATAGCAAAAGGTGATGACAAATTATGAAAGGAAAAGAAGCATCATTTATTTTAATTATTTTTTCATCCTAACAATACACTTTTTTGAATTGACAAATGTAAAATCTATGGCAAACGATAAGTGTAACGTTCAGGCTAGCTTTGCATCAGCCGATCCAAGTAGGCTTCAGTCAAACAAGGCATGTCTAAATCAGGAGTGAATTTAGAACCATGAGGCTCAGCTGCGTACTGAAGGCTAAGCGGGTGAGGATCATAGCAAGTACCTCGATGAAGAGCAGCAAGAGGAACATACATCAAGTATGTCCGCATGGTGACATGAGAAATCTTCCACCAAGGTACCAACCAACGGATGTTGACTTCAGCGTGCGAATGGATCCAGTAAACCCAATCAATATATGAAGAAGCATGATGGAGTAGTTTCCTAGCAAAATGATGTCGTGGCGGATATCTGGCAAAATCCATGGATGGAGTATCAAGCAAGCAGAGATGCTCCTGAAGCCAAATCTGTGAGGAAAAATTAAATTTTAAAAAAAAAGTTCACTAAGTTGAAAACCTGCAAGGGCAGCTTAGGCAAAAATCAGGACAGCTCGCTAGTTCTGAAAACCCACATGGGTAGACTAGGCAAAAATTAGAGCAATATAAAAATATAATAAAAGAAGTCCGCTAAGTTGAAAACCCGCAAGGGCAACTTAGGCAAAAATCAGGACAGCTCGCTAGTTCTGAGAACCCACATGGGCAGACTAGGCAAAAATTAGAGCAATATAAAAATATAATAAAAGAGGTCTGCTAAGTTGAAAACCGGTAAGGGCAACTTAGGTAAAAATTAGGGCAGCTCGCTAGTTCTGAAAACCCGTATGGGCGGACTAGGCAAAAATTAGAGCAATAAAATAAAAAAGAAGAAGAAAAAGAAAACCTAAATTGAAAACCCTAAAGGGCAGTTTAGGTAATTACCTGAAGAAGCAATAGACTCTCAGTCAGTCTCTTTGACAATCCTGATTTAAGAAAAAGAAAACCTAAATTGAAAACCCGAAAGGGCAGTTTAGGTAATTACCTGAAGAAGCAATAGACTCTCAGTCAGTCTCTTTGACAATCCTGATTTAAGTTGGTCTAATACAACTAAAGTCTCGGCTAAGATCACAAGTATCGGCGATAAGCCTCCTTCCATTTGGTCCATAATATCCAATACTCATGGATCAATATCGCCATTAGAAGAAATAAGAAATAATTAGTCAAGCAAGCAAAGACCAAGCATATGTCCCCATGCCTTAGTAGGAGCCAAATGAGAGAGACAAAAATCAATCAAGGGAGCAAGCAGAATTTTTTCACCTCTCATCAATAGAAGAACTTCGGGTTTTGCAATTTGAAATAACATCTGCATCTTCTGTTGAGTCTTGGAAATCAATGTGGGTAACACCATTTGTTGATTATTTGAATATCCAAGGATGGCCTCAAATTCTTCAATCAAGGGACATATTTCAAAGCTATTAATTTTAAATGTCCTAGAATTCATATTCCAAAAAGAAGCCATGGCATGTAAAAAGGAATGGTCCAATTTAATATTTTGAAAACACTTTAAATCATCAAGTTTTGACCAAGAAATTTGCTTCCGGTGAATGGCATCCATATTCTTAAATAGAATTTTTATCTTCTTTAAATGAAGTTCGGTCATTGTTGATGAATGAAGGAAAATCAAAATTGTTAAAAAGAGGTTTTACGTTGAAGTGGAAAATATCTTGGTTTCTGTATGAAATTATGGCGAGAAAGGTGAGTTATATAGAGGAAACAAGCTTTTCCAAAATTGATAAGGAAAAGATAGAAAAAGAGTGAGATCGTGTTGCATGAGAAAAGGAATTGGCGACGAAAGTTTTTTTTGCCGTATTGCATTTGGCTTTATAGTGGTGCTGTGTAAATGTTAAAATATGGAGAGAAAAGTATAATAATTGTGGCGCAGTAATGATGATTAAAAAAATAATGATAAAAAAAGAGAGTTACAGTAAAGGTAGAAATTATGTATTGTCATTATTATTTTTTGTACAATGTTTATACAATTGATACAATATTTATACTTCACTAAGAAGGTGGTGGTAAGTCATCAAATAAAACCCTGAAAAAATCATCGCCTATTAGAGGAGGCAAATCACTCATCCCAAGTCCGCCCGAAGCAGGAGCACCAAAATTCCTATTACCTTGGAGTTTCGATCTGTCACGATACTCATCAGAAGTAGATGAAAGGATCTCATGGTCATCATTTTGGGGGCCTCTAGATGAAGAAGCACCAGGATCCCTCATCCCCTGAAATCGAAAGTCTCGAAAATTTTGTTCTGATTGATGATATAAATCTTTAAAATGAGAAGCCTACTGATGACTAGCTGCCAACTCTTCTTGAAGTTTCTTATTTTATTCTTCAAGCATCCGCTGTGAGTCGGAAAGGAAAAAATTAAGAGCATACATAATCATGCATGCATATAGCATAAATTACCATGAAACAAGAAAACTTACCAGGTAATTCATATCAATGCCCTACGGATGAGATGGCATATCTTGCAGACTAGAATAAGCAAATGAAGGAGCAGTAAAAGAAGGTCCAGCCTCATGATCAAATGAGCCAACAGCCTACAACAATCATTAAAGAATCAAAATAAGATAAGAAAGAAGCGATTGCAATGGAAAAATGGTAAAAGTTTTACCTAAGAAGTGCTAGCTCCGAGATGTGGAATGAATTCTCCTGCCTCTCCAGGATGTTCCTCTTCATCTCTACCCTTATTTTCTTTGGGAATTTCCCATGCACCAACAGGAGATGCATCAAAACTCAAGAGCCCTATTTGAATAAAAAGGGGATAAGATGCACCCGGTGGATGGAGAAATGTCTCAACATCATGACCGTTCTGGGACAACCACCATGCATCCTCCGGAATTGATCAGCTTTATTTGAAGCAACCTAAGCCTGCAACAAGATTCTCCAAACACATGTTAAATGGATCATTCAATTTGAGTTGTCAAGGATCAAAATTGAGATCTTTTGTCTAACAATCTCCCCTATTTTGACTTTGACAATTCAAATGGAATGATTAAAAATAATAAGTCTAAAATGCTCCCCCTTAACATATGCATGATTCATGGTTAAGTATATCTTGGTGCATTGAATTCCAATCGTTCCAAACAATCATTTAAAGTTTCAAGTTGTTTACTATTTCTCCCCCATTGTCATAGGAAAAATGTTTTTCCCTTATTGCATAACATATCTTGAAAAGTACAAAGATATAAACATTAAGTTTATTATAAGATAGAGAAAAGTACAAAGATATATTAAATAAATAAAGCAACAAACATATCAAGGCAGAACACAAAATGAAGATGTAAACTATTGAAAGTAAATGTGTTGAAAATGAAAACTATTCTGAATCATCATCCTCATCTATCTCTTCTTCTACTAAAGGAGCTTTTCCTTTATCTTGAGGAGCAAAAGAGGTAGAGCTAATGCTTATGGACTCTTCTTCTTCAGGAAGACTTTGGGTATGATCACTTATATCCCAATCTTCAAGATTGCATTGAGGATGAGTTGTGTAGAGGATGAGGTAGTTTCTTGAGTGGCTTTGGATGAAGCAGCTTTTGGAGGTAATTCCACAACAACTTCCAGAGAGTCTCCCTCTTCCTCAATTGTGTACCTTGGCCTTTTCTTTTGTCTATCCACAACTCCTCTTTTGCCAAAATAATACACATATGTACCTTCAATCTTCCTTACACATCCAGCATGTTCTAAGTAGTCAATAGTGATGGCACTAGAGGCAAGATTGAAAGGGTTTCTCAATGTAGCTAAGTTCAGATCATTTAGTAGGTTTAGGTGCCTAGCTACTTGAGTAATTTGTGAGGATAGGAAGAAAGTTCCAGTTCTTGTAACTGCATGATGATAGAGGGTGTCAATCAAGAACTTGGTTGTGTTCATTTGGATGTTGTGGGTGAAAGCATATAAAAATATGAGGTCTCTTTTTGTTACCTTTTCATTTCCATCAGCTCTTTGATGGATGGTGTAGGTGATAATCCTATGGAGCATCCAATGGGTGAGGGATTTGATGTGTCTGGCTTTTGATTCTTTTTCAAAAGAAGTTTCCACAGAAATTTCTTGCCAGAATGCAGAGAGAGTTTGGTTTGAAAAGGTTTGATCATTGTAGGAGGTTATACCATCAGCAGGAAAGTTCCAAATATTGGCAAAGTCTTCTAGGGTTAAGGCTTGGTATTGATCAAACAGTTTAAACCTAACCCCATACCATCCTAGTGCAGAGTTAGCACTCTTTTCTATTTGGAAAAACATAAGGAATTCCTTGCTTAAACTGGAATAACCTACCTCTTCTGGAAATACAAACTTTCTCCATCCAAGGACATCTAGTAATCTTTCAATTTCATCCTTGATATTTAGGGCAGAAAGCATCCCACCAAAAGGAGATTTGGTTCCCTCAACCTTCTTTCTCTTCAGCATGGCATACCTAACATCTTCCTCAGAAGTTTGGTGGTGAGGTTTGTGAATTTTCTCACCTCTTCTAGATTGTGGAGGAGATGGAGGATCATCTATTGGTTCTCTTATTGTGATTCCTGGAACTCTCTTTGCTTTTCCTTTTATTTTGGAGGTTGTCTTCTTTTTGGGAGCCATCAGGATAGAAAGAAAGAGAAGAAAACTAGAAAACAGAGGGTGATTTGAGAAGCAGATGATTTTGAGAGGATTTTCTAGATTCAGATGGAAGTTTATATGTTTTAATAAGCAAAATATCAAAGAAACTGATGTATCATACTCTTAAATAGAAGAAATTAAGAAAATAGCCGTTTATGACTGTTGAAAGTTAAGAGTTGCGACCTGTCACACAGCCAACGGTTACAAAATTTCGAGCAGAGTGTATAGAGTGCGGTCGCAGATTCAAAAGGGTGCGATCGCGAAAGTCGGTCTAGCGACCATTAGCATGATCAGTACACTCGAGGGTGAAGAAACTATCTGTAACGGTCGAAACTGTTCAAATTATTGCGTCCGCGCACAAATTTTCTCGACCGCACACAGAGTTTTTTATTTGACTGAATCTGTCACACGAGATAGCGATCGCTAAGGACATTGGAGTGAACGCGACTGGCTTAGAAATGAAACAGTCAAGGAAAGATGGAGGAATTTTCTAATGTTTAGGCAAAAATATATATATATGCACATAGAAACTTCATTGATAGGCAATTAATTTATTAATTCAAAGTGATTCCATCAATCATTCCTAAATTAAGTTTAATGAAGTTAAGTCTATCTTCATTCAAGGGTTTTGTAAAGATATCAGCAAGTTGATTTTGTGTATCTATAAATTCTAGGATTATATTCTGATTTTGTACATTTTCTCTCAAGAAATGATGTCTAATATCTATATGTTTGGATCTAGAGTGTTGGATAGGATTTTTAGACAAATTGATAGCACTAGTGTTGTCACATTTAATGGAGATATTGTTAAATACTTTACCATAGTCAAGCAATTATTGTTTCATCCATAATACTTGTGTGCAACAAAAACATGCTGCAACATATTCGGCTTCCGTTGTGGTTAAAGCAACCGATGCTGGTTTCTTACTATGCCAAGAAACTAGACAATTACTAAGAAAGTGACATGCTCCTGTAGTGCTTTTCCTATCTAAGATACTACCAGCATAATCTGCATCTGAAAATCCTATGATATGAAATGATGTGTTTTTAGGATACCAAAGTCCTAAATGCATTGTACCACTCAAATATTTCAAAATTCTCTTAGTGGCATTCAAGTGTGATTCTTTAGGACAAGTTTGAAATCTAGCACAAAGACATACACTAAACATTATATCAGGTCTAGAAGCAGTTAAGTAAAGTAGTGATCCGATGATACCTCGATATTTCTTCTCATCTACTACTTTACCATTTTCATCTTTACCTAATTTTAAGGATGTGCTCATAGGAGTTTTGCTAGTTTTGCAGCCATCAATTCCAAATTTCTTGATGATTTCTTTTGTATATTTGGATTGGTTGATGAAGATCCCATCTTCACATTGCTTGACTTGCAGTCCAAGGAAGAACTTGAGTTCACCCATCATGCTCATTTCAAATTCCCTAGTCATACAAGTAGCAAATTCTTTGCACAAGGCTTCATTAGTAGCTCCAAATATTATGTCATCCACATAAACTTGTACAATCAAAATGTTATGCTTGTCCTTTCTAACAAAGAGAGTTGTGTCTACTTTTCCTTTTGAAAAACCATTTTCATGTAAATATGCACTAAGTTTATCATACCAAGCTCTTGGTGCTTGCTTCAATCCATATAAAGCTTTGGTAAGTTTGAAAACATGATCAGGAAATTTGTAGTTTTCAAAACCAGGAGGTTGTTGTAATATCCCCAGGTACACCCTAAAAGTTTTGGAATAATTATTGTGGTATTTGGATTTAAGGAGTATGTTTAATGGAAGGAGAAAAGAAGTGAAGGTATATATAACATATATAAGTTAAACTAATGAAAGTCAAAAGAAGATAAATGAATTAATTTAATACCCGATTTTGGTGTACATTGGAATGGTAGTTGTGAGAAGATATGTTGGTAAAATATGTAAGGAAAATATTATAAGAAATAGGTGTATATGAGGGATGATATATATTTATGTGGTATTTGAAAAATATGGAAAATATAAAGGAAATATAAAAGAGATATACATATACCAACATATATATTACATATACATAATGTATAAAGTGGTGTAGGAAAAGTAAGTTTATATAATTAATTAATTAATTAATAATAATAATAATAATAAAAGAAAAAGAAAAAAGAAAAGTCAAAGGGAGAAAAGTGTGTGGTGGAGGTTTTTAGAAATAATTTATTATATTATATTATTATTATTATATATATATATATATGATAATCATGAAAAGAAGAAGGGAAAAAGATATTTTTCTTCTTCTTCTTCTTCTTACACAAGAGAGAGAGAGAGAGATGTGATTTTACTAATATTCACATCAAATCCATAGGGATTTTGAGAGAATTGAAGATGGATGTTGAAGATTTGGCATAATATTCAAGTAAGTTCTCTCTCTTGATTTCCTTTGTTCTTTTTGAAGTTGTGTTTGAGGTGGATGAATTATTGTTGATAGTATAATTAAGGTTGTTGTGGTGTGTTTATAAGTGTTGAAATTGAATTAAGGATAAGAAGTTAGGTTGGTGTTGGTGATGAAAGAGTAAGAGTTGTGTTTAGTGAAGTTGAAATTTTTCTGTTTTACAATTAGTAAAGGCTGTGACTTGTATGATTTTTAATTAAATATAGAAATATGTTCTTGAAGTGAATTTTTGATACGTTGTGCCTCTATGAGTCTAGAATGACTGAAAAATATGTTGATTCGATTTTGGAATAGTTATGATTTTGGAAAGATTATTTTTATTAGACCTGTTCCAGCAGGTACCTTAACTGAGACAGCTATCTTTCGGGATTTTTAATAAAATGTAGAAAAATAATATCCAATTGAATTTTGGATATGTTGTTTCTTAGTGAGTCTAGTATTTGAGAAAAATAATTTGGAACCACATTGATTGAATTTAATTTACGGAATTCACAAAGTTCAGAACTGCTGCCAGGATGCAGGGCAATTGGAGCAGTCTGGTTGGGTGAACTATTTGACCAAGATTTTGTGTTCAGTTTGATCTGAAATTTTAAAGGAATGATTTTAAGATGTAAAACTAAATTCTGTAAAAATTTTAGAGTTTTTAGTCAAGTATATTATTTTATACAATTTTTCAAAATAAGGATTAAGTTGAGTCCAAAACTAGAATTTACTATTCATATGGTCATTTTGCTAATATTCCTTTTGGTTTAGGTTGTGAAGAGGTTGAATTGCCCTAATCTAAGTGTTGAGGATTCTTGGAAGAGTAAGTGTATAGATTGGTGTGAGTTGGTTTTAAGGTAAGTACAAACTACATTATTGCATAAATGCATATGACTTTGAGACTTGATACACATTTGGTTGTAAATGTGTTACGAAATGTAGTGCATTGTTGATGTATATTAATATTAGGAAACATAATGCATTGTTGATGTATATTAATAATGTTATGTTTGGTATAATATGAATGTTGTGATGAGTATGTAAAATGTGTGTTAATGCCATTGATTATATACATTTGAATTGTTTTATTGTGATTTGAGATCATATGAGATATGATGCCATGGTTGTTGGCTATGATGATGCAAATGAAATATATAATTGAGGCATGGTTGCCTAATTAATTATGAGAAATGAAATGAAAAGAGATTGATAAAGAGATAAATGAAATGATTGTGTGCCTAATGTGTTAATTCAATTTTCAGAGTTCTGTTTTTGGTGGCATGCCTATGAATCACTGGATAGGTGAAATGACCGGGTCGTAAGCCGATTCCAGTTGGAAAATGTGAAATGTGATGTTTTTGGGGTGAAATGACCGGGTCGTAAACCTTAAAAAACAAATTATTGAAACTAGATCGAGTGAAATGACTGGGTCGTAAGCTCAAATCTAGTTGAATATCCATGGATAAATGTATTGATGATTATGATTATAGACCAAAACAGTAACTCTGAACTTTGAATAGCATATTAGTGTCTTTTGGGCCCATGCTTGTCTTTGTTTAAATGTGATTCATGAAATGTGAAATGAATGAATAATGAGACCAATGATTATTTTTGTTTAAATGTGAATTATGGAATAAGATGTAATGTTATGAGATATATGATGATAATTATGAAATGAGATGATTACAATGTATAAGTAAATTATTGAAGGTGAATGTGGATTGAAAAACTATGTTGAATGATGAGATCTGACGGTACTACATGAAAATACAATATGATGTATAATATGGATGTGGTTGTGGACATTGTGAGTATTATTTTATGAATGTTTTAATAAGTCATGGAATTGTGGGTTGTATTAATGAAATACGTGCTTATGTATATAATTATGAGATTAGTAGAAATATATATAAGGTGTAATTAAAATGGGAAAATATGATAAGAAAATAATAATATATGAAGTTAACATATAAGTATGATTGTCTGTTATGTATGTTTATAATATTTATTTGTATTACTAAGCTTTCGGGCTTAGCGCGGTTGTATAAATCGCGCAGGTGAGTAGGTGGTTGATCTGGAAGTCAAATGTTATGCCACGAGAAGGGTAAGAGTATTTCGAGACCAACTAGAAGGTGATGCATATATGTATAATTTCGTTATGTTGTATTTCTAACAAGAATGTATTCATATGTATAAATGAAATTTTGGTAAAGACAAGATTATCATATATATGTAAGATTATTGAAAGTATAATGATTTTGTAAATGTTCTATATTTAAATTAATGTAATATTATTTGAACTCAAATATAGGTTTTTAAACTGTAACAAAAAGTTACATTCTTATACTTTATATACGTACTGTATGTATACCCGGTATATGTATAGTACTTATATAGAGTATGGGGGTGTTACAGTTATACTGTACGTTAGTAGTATGTGATAATAATAAACCTCTACTTATTTTGTATTAGAAGTGTGAACTCTTCTTGCAGGTTTGTAGTTGAGGGTATAAGGAGGATTCATTGGGAGTGTATTGAAATTGATTGCATTGGTTTGTGTAAAAATATTTTCAAAAATCAGAAAAAACAGTTTTTGTCGACACTTGGGATCCAATTTCTAGGCGAACCTCTGGCAAAATTTCTGTAAAACCAAACTAAAATTTGAATTAAGTAAAATTGGTAGCAACATTAGAATAGTGAGGCTCCTCTACTCGGCTTACACATGTAGGCTGGGAAGGGGTATTACAATTTTTGGTATCAGAGCTTAGGTTCGAGTTTCTCGGCCTAAGTAGAATTAAAAAGAGAAAGTTTTGAAAAGCTTAAAGAGAATTAAAAAGAAAAGTTTTGAAATGAAATTTATAATACATGCATATGCATTAACACCTAGGTTGGTCTCGGATGTGGCATTATGTGAATTGTAATGTATTTGAATTAGATGAGATGGATGATAGTATGTGGATGAAGTTCTACATGAAATGAAAAAAAAATGAAAAATGATATGGAAACATTCATATGAGTTTAATTGATAAATTAAAGAATATAAATTTTTAACTTGAAGGAAATATGGTGGAACATTGAGTGAGTTGATTGGTATAGACAAAATGTGATCATTTAAGGTTTGGGTGTATAAAGTTAAAGTTTTGTTTAAAAGAAAAAGAGATGATGTTGGTTAAGTAAAAAGATATATTGGTGTTGTTTGTATTGTTATTTTAATGCAACATTGTGATTTCAATGTTAGAAATGTGATATGTTTGAATATTTTGAAAGCTCATGTTAATGGTGGTAATATGTGACATTTGGATTTTTGAAATGAGCTTAATAATTGTGAAAATTATATGTTTGGATGTTGCTTTGTGGTATATATATAAGATGTTTTTAAAGTTGATATTAAGAAAAGATGAGAATTGTAAGTTGAAGTTTAGGTGAAATAGTGATTTGAGAATTTAGAATTTTAATGGAATGTTGATAAAGATTATTTAGATATTAAACATATGAGCTATTTGCAATGAATATTCTTGCATATGAGAATACTACGAATTGGGTAATGAGATTGATAGTATGAGAATTTGTTTTGAAAAAATAAAGTGATTGAGCGAGTGAAAATGAGTTACTTTAAGTCATTTGACTGGAAAGGGTGAAAATGGATATGAAGGTACATTAAATGCTTTAAAAAAAATAAATGAGAGAGATGTCACATTAGAAATGTGACTTGAATATATGTGAAGTGTTATTATGGTTAGAATGTATATATTTGTTGTGTTGATGAATAATTTAAATCATGTCAAAAGAATGAGTATGATAATGTTCAAAGAAAAATGATAAACATTAAATTTGTACAGATTGTATGCAAAAGAGAAAATTAAATAAAATTACATGATTAAGTGTATACATGCATAGGATATGTGAGATGAGTTTTTCGATATGAATGTAATTGTATTATGTAAGAAATGTGGGAAGTGAGTCACATTATGGATGTGGCCTATGAATATGTAGGTGGTATAATTACTGGTATAATGATATTAAGAATGATATTGCATGTATTAGTGGACCTAAGAGAGATTAGGTCTTGAATTGTGCAAAGCTAGATGGATTATGTAACGAAATTAAGAGTGAGAATGGACTCGAGTAATATTGGATGGTGAAATTGTTATGGTAATCATTGAACCTGATGATTATATAATATTTTGAGTCCCAAGGTATCCACATGTGGGAAGGTTTTATGCATATGTGTATAATAAGAGATTGTAAATGGATTAGAAATAGATTCGAAATGGAGTAATGAAAGGGAAATTGTGTAAGAATTGCATATGATTGAATATGTATACATAAGAGATGTTAATAATATTGTTGAACATGAGTTAGGCTAATGATGAACATAATCGAGTGCAAATTGTTTTGAGATAGAGTTGAAATGTGTTAACTCTTGGTGTAGTAAAAGTTTAGAGAATGAATATGCAATTCTTGTGATATGATTTAGCATTGTAATTAGAAAGGTTGGAAGTTGAATAATAAAGGAACAGTATGGATTTATAAGCTTCAGGCATGACCATTAATCTCCTATGATTCTATGATTTGTTTAGTATATTTTGGTCGATTAATTTTGTTATCCACAGATTTGGAACTGAGATAACATGACTGTAGTGCAGTTTTGGTGAGATTGATAATTATGTTTCTAGAAACATGGTTAAGAATTATGATTGGTAAAGTTATACTTTATCATTTTTTTTGTTAGAAATTTGGTTATAATTATGAAAAGTAAGGAAAGAAAAGAGAAATGTAAAATGTTTTGAGTTATGGCTAATGTGATAGAAAGCTGATTATATAAAGATCGTAATGGTATCAAATGTGAGGAGATATTAAAAAGGGGAAATTACAAAATGTGACTGAAAGTTATACTAAATATGTTTATGGTATAAAGTGAATAAGTGAATGGACTTAAGGTTTAAGTGAGTGAACTATGGATGGAAAGTATGGTATGAGATTATCATGAGAATTGGTGGAAATTATACTAAGATAGTAGAAAATAAACTATGTGTATATTGAAAGATAATTTAAAGTGATTTGTAATCATGATAATTTTACTGAATATGGATCTGAAGAGATCAGGATTTGAATATAAGTTTGCTCTAATGGAATTAAGTTATATATATATTGTGAAATTTCATGATAAGTTTAAATAAATTAATTGTTGATTTGAATTAAACAAGATTGAAACGTGGGTATATTGTGACAAATAGATCAATTGATCTAGATTCTATGAAGATTATGAATCATTATTGAAATTTAATGTGTACAGTTGTACTAGGAGCATAAGATTTAAGTGATAATGTATATGATGTAATATTCTAATAAATAAATGAACGTGAATGTATTGAGTTAAATCAGTTCTAAATGAAAGAAAAAAGAAAAAAAATTAAGCGTAGGAAAAATAAGGATATTGTTATCAATTAAGGTGTGATAAATGTCTATTCTGGAAGTGATTTTAATGATGGGATAATCAATTATTTTTAAGGTTGAAGTTAAGAGAGTAATTATAAAGAGATGAAGTAATAAAATATCTTGAATGTAATAATTAGACAAAGTACATGTATAATATAAGATGATCTGATTCTTGCATCAAGATAAATTAATTGGGAATGTAATGAGATATTTTGAATGTTTGGATAAAAAAGTAATAAGATATATAAATAGATCTAATGATGAGTTATGAAATTTAGAGAAGATGATTGACTCTAAGGGAGAGAGTAAAAGTTATATGATGTGATGACATAATAACTTAAGAATATAATTAACTTCATATGAAAGTTAAGATGGTATTATGTTAAGAATGGATCGCTATTGTACTAGATAATTTCGAGGACGAAATTATTTAAGGGGGAGAGAATTGTAATATCCCCAGGTACACCCTAAAAGTTTTGGAATAATTATTGTGGTATTTGGATTTAAGGAGTATGTTTAATGGAAGGAGAAAAGAAGTGAAGGTATATATAACATATATAAGTTAAACTAATGAAAGTCAAAAGAAGATAAATGAATTAACTTAATACCCGATTTTGGTGTACATTGGAATGGTAGTTGTGAGAAGATATGTTGGTAAAATATGTAAGGAAAATATTATAAGAAATAGGTGTATATGAGGGATGATATATATTTATGTGGTATTTGAAAAATATGGAAAATATAAAGGAAATATAAAAGAGATATACATATACCAACATATATATTACATATACATAATGTATAAAGTGGTGTAGAAAAAGTAAGTTTATATAATTAATTAATTAATAATAATAATAATAATAATAAAAGAAAAAGAAAAAAGAAAAGTCAAAGGGAGAAAAGTGTGTGGTGGAGGTTTTTAGAAATAATTTATTATATTATATTATTATTATTATTATATATATATGATAATCATGAAAAGAAGAAGGGAAAAAGATATTTTTCTTCTTCTTCTTCTTCTTACACGAGAGAGAGAGAGAGATGTGATTTTACTAATATTCACATCAAATCCATAGGGATTTTGAGAGAATTGAAGATGGATGTTGAAGATTTGGCATAATATTCAAGTAAGTTCTCTCTCTTGATTTCCTTTGTTCTTTTTGAAGTTGTGTTTGAGGTGGATGAATTATTGTTGATAGTATGATTAAGGTTGTTGTGGTGTGTTTATAAGTGTTGAAATTGAATTAAGGATAAGAAGTTAGGTTGGTGTTGGTGATGAAAGAGTAAGAGTTGTGTTTAGTGAAGTTGAAATTTTTCTGTTTTACAATTAGTAAAGGCTGTGACTTGTATGATTTTTAATTAAATATAGAAATATGTTCTTGAAGTGAATTTTTGATACGTTGTGCCTCTATGAGTCTAGAATGACTGAAAAATATGTTGATTCGATTTTGGAATAGTTATGATTTTGGAAAGATTATTTTTATTAGACCTGTTCCAGCAGGTACCTTAACTGAGGCAGCTATCTTTCGGGATTTTTAATAAAATGTAGAAAAATAATATCCAATTGAATTTTGGATATGTTGTTTCTTAGTGAGTCTAGTATTTGAGAAAAATAATTTGGAACCACATTGATTGAATTTAATTTACGGAATTCACAAAGTTCAGAACTGCTGCCAGGATGCAGGGCAATTGGAGCAGTCTGGTTGGGTGAACTATTTGACCAAGATTTTGTGTTCAGTTTGATCTGAAATTTTAAAGGAATGATTTTAAGATGTAAAACTAAATTCTGTAAAAATTTTAGAGTTTTTAGTCAAGTATATTATTTTATACAATTTTTCAAAATAAGGATTAAGTTGAGTCCAAAACTATAATTTACTATTCATATGGTCATTTTGCTAATATTCCTTTTGGATTAGGTTGTGAAGAGGTTGAATTGCCCTAATCTAAGTGTTGAGGATTCTTGGAAGAGTAAGTGTATAGATTGGTGTGAGTTGGTTTTAAGGTAAGTACAAACTACATTATTGCATAAATGCATATGACTTTGAGACTTGATACACATTTGGTTGTAAATGTGTTAGGAAATGTAGTGCATTGTTGATGTATATTAATATTAGGAAACATAATGCATTGTTGATGTATATTAATAATGTTATGTTTGGTATAATATGAATGTTGTGATGAGTATGTAAAATGTGTGTTAATGCCATTGATTATATACATTTGAATTGTTTTATTGTGATTTGAGATCATATGAGATATGATGCCATGGTTGTTGGCTATGATGATGCAAATGAAATATATAATTGAGGCATGGTTGCCTAATTAATTATGAGAAATGAAATGAAAAGAGATTGATAAAGAGATAAATGAAATGATTGTGTGCCTAATGTGTTAATTCAATTTTCAGAGTTCTGTTTTTGGCGGCATGCCTATGAATCACTGGATAGGTGAAATGACCGGGTCGTAAGCCGATTCCAGTTGGAAAATGTGAAATTTGATGTTTTTGGGGTGAAATGACCGGGTCGTAAACCTCAAAAAACAAATTATTGAAACTAGATCGAGTGAAATGACTGGGTCGTAAGCTCAAATCTAGTTGAATACCCATGGATAAATGTATTGATGATTATGATTATAGACCAAAACAGTAACTCTGAACTTTGAATATCATATTAGTGTCTTTTGGGCCCATGCTTGTCTTTGTTTAAATGTGATTCATGAAATGTGAAATGAATGAATAATGAGACCAATGATTATTTTTGTTTAAATGTGAATTATGGAATAAGATGTAATGTTATGAGATATATGATGATAATTATGAAATGAGATTATTACAATGTATAAGTAAATTATTGAAGGTGAATGTGGATTGAAAAACTATGTTGAATGATGAGATCTGAAGGTACTACATGAAAATACAATATGATGTATAATATGGATGTGGTTGTGGACATTGTGAGTATTATTTTATGAATGTTTTAATAAGTCATGGAATTGTGGGTTGTATTAATGAAATACGTGCTTATGTATATAATTATGAGATTAGTAGAAGTATATATAAGGTGTAATTAAAATGGGAAAATATGATAAGAAAATAATAATATATGAAGTTAACATATAAGTATGATTGTCTGTTATGTATGTTTATAATATTTATTTGTATTACTAAGCTTTCGGGCTTAGCGCGGTTGTATAAATCGCGCAGGTGAGTAGGTGGTTGATCTGGAAGTCAAATGTTATGCCACGAGAAGGGTAAGAGTATTTCGAGACCAACTAGAAGGTGATGCATATATGTATAATTTCGTTATGTTGTATTTCTATCAAGAATGTATTCATATGTATAAATGAAATTTTGGTAAAGACAAGATTATCATATATATGTAAGATTATTGAAAGTATAATGATTTTGTAAATGTTCTATATTTAAATTAATGTAATATTATTTGAACTCAGATATAGGTTTTTAAACTGTAACAAAAAGTTACATTCTTATACTTTATATACGTACTGTATGTATACCCGGTATATGTATAGTACTTATATAGAGTATGGGGGTGTTACAGTTATACTGTACGTTAGTAGTATGTGATAATAATAAACCTCTACTTATTTTGTATTAGAAGTGTGAACTCTTCTTGCAGGTTTGTAGTTGAGGGTATAAGGAGGATTCATTGGGAGTGTATTGAAATTGATTGCATTGGTTTGTGTAAAAATATTTTCAAAAATCAGAAAAAACAGTTTTTGTCGACACTTAGGATCCAATTTCTAGGCGAACCTCTGGCAAAATTTCTGTAAAACCGGAACTAAAATTTGAATTAAGTAAAATTGGTAGCAACATTAGAATAGTGAGGCTCCTCTACTCGGCTTACACATGTAGGCTGGGAAGGGGTATTACAGTTGTTCTACATAAACTTCTTCGCTTATAAGTCCGTTTAGAAATGCACTTTTAACATCCATTTGAAAGAGTTTAAAGTTCATGTGACATGCAAAAGCAAGTAATATTCTAATAGCTTCTAATCTGGCTACAGGGGCAAAAGTTTCATCATAGTCAATACCTTCTTCTTGATTATAGCCTTTGGCTACCAATCTTGCTTTATTTCTAACAATGTGACCATTTTCATCAAGCTTATTCCTAAAGATCCATTTGCATCCTATTGTAGAGTGATCTGTAGGTCTAGGAGTAAGTTGCCAAACATTATTTCTTTCAAATTGATTAAGTTCATCTTGCATTGCAGTTATCCAATTTTCATCATTTAAAGCCTCCTCAACAGTCTTTGGCTCAATTTGAGAAACAAAAGCAAAATTAACATCTATATGATTAATTTTAGATCTAGTAATTACTCCCTTAGATGTTTCTCCAATGATGAGTTCCTTAGGATGGTCTTTCTTGTATTGCCAATCCTTAGGTAGATCTTGAGTCTTTTCTTCAAGTTCATACTGATTGATCGTTGGAGCATCAATAGATTCAAGAGGTTCAAGAGTACCTGCAGGGTCATTGAAAGTAATACCTTTCTTTTGATCATGATTAGATGATTCATCAAATACAACATGCATTGTTTCTTCTATAACTAGAGTTTTCATGTTAAATACCCTATATGCTTTGCTATATGATGAATATCCTAGGAATATGCCTTCATCTGATTTGGATGAAAATTTTCCAAGATTATCCTTGGTATTCAATATGAAGCATTTGCATCCGAATACTCTAAAATATCCAATTCTGGGTATTCTTCCATTCCATAGCTCATAAGAGGTTTTATTAGTTAAATGCCTTTTGTAAACACGATTTGCAATGTAACAAGCTGTATTAACGGCTTCTGCCCAAAAATAAGATGGTAGATCATATTCATTGAGCATTGTCCTAGCCATTTCAATTAAAGTTATATTTTTTCTTTCAACTACACCATTTTGCTGTGGAGTTCTAGGAGCAGAAAAATTATGTAAAATGCCAAGTTCATTGCAAAAACCTTCAAAATTTCCATTCTCAAATTCTTTGCCATGATCACTTCTAATAGATGTGATCACATATCCTTTTTCATTTTGAACTCTTTTTGCAAATATTTTGAAGTAATTAAAGGCTTCATTCTTTTTAGCTAAGAAATTAACCCATGTAAATCTAGAGTAATCATCAACAAGAACAAATGCATATGATTTGCCTCCTAAGCTTGTAACTCTATTTGGTCCAAACAAATCCAAATGAATGAGCTCTAAAGGTTTAGAGGTGCTTATAATACTGTTTGATTTAAATGAGCTTTTATGTTGCTTACCATGTTGACAAGGTTCACAAATCCTATCTTTATCATATTTTATCTTAGGTAAGCCATCAACTAAGTTTTCATTACAGATATATTTTAATTGATCCATACCAGCATGACCTAGTCTTCTATGCCATAACCATGCATCATTATTAGTGGACATTAAACATTTATGATTCGAATGTATGTTGATATTATAAGTGTTGTTTGTTCTAGTACCCTTAAATATGATAATATCATTTGAATTCGTGATCTTTCATTCCTTGGAATCAAAATTGACAAAGTATGCTTTATCACAAAGTTCACTAACACTTAGCAAGTTATGTTTCAAACCATCAACAAGCCATACATCTTCTATTAAATCCTTACCAACAGAACCAATGGAGCCAACACCAAGAATTTTACCTTTAGCATTGTTTCCAAAAGTTACATTACCTCCATGTTTATAGGTAATACTTGTAAAGAGCTTTGCATTCCCAGTCATATGCCTTGAGCATCCACTATCTACAAGCCATGTGCTTTCGTTGATAGTAGATTTTAGGCATAACTGCAAGGCAATAGTGATCATCTTCTTTTAGGTACCCACATGAAGTTGGGTCCTTGATGGTTAGTAGTAAAAGTGCCTTCTAACTTGAGATGAGCCTTTCTTATATAACAAGAAAAATTTTTGTGTCCGAATTTCATGCAATATGTGCATTGCCATGGTATTCTATACTTCTGCATTTTTCTTTTTGTATTTAAAGTATTATGAATACAACTATAAGTATGTGATTTCTTTTCGTACTTTTAGACTTGGTGCAAGCATCTTTGATATGATCATCAGAGATTTCAATTGTAGATGCTTTTACAAATGTTGGTTTGCTTGGTGCAATGTTGGTTGAGCCATTGAATCCTAATCCATACTTTAAGGAAGGTGATCTTTGGTTATTAATTAATGTGTTTAATGCTTCATTTCCTTTATGAAATCTGGAAATTGATTCTTTTAGTTCTTTTAGTTCATGCTTCAATGTTTCATTCTCTTTAATCACTTTTTCTAAGTCATGTGATTTTTTATTTAACTCTCCTATCGTATTCATCAAGTGTTCATTTGAGGTTTTCAATTCTAAGGTAGAGTTTTTTAAGCATATAAAATCATTTTCTAACTTAGAGTTTTTCTCTTTATAGAGCATCATTTTAGAAAAATATTTTTCTATTTTAAAGTTCATGTGCTCAATCAAATCACTATCATCTATATCATTTATATCATTATGTGCTACTGGATCAAAGGATTGAGTACTTACCTCATTGGAGTCATCTTCAATAGCCATGAGACACAGATTTGCAATTCCTTCTTCTTCTTCTTCTCCACTTGAAGAAGAGTCATCCCATGTGGCTTTGAGAGACTTTTTCTTTTCTTTATCCCATTTCTTTTTGTTCTTTAATTTGAAGCAATCCGATTTAATGTGACCAGTTTTTCCACATTCATAGCACTTTACCTCATTTTTCTTTTCTTTATCTTTGAAGGAGAATTTTGGAAGTGTACCTTTGTTTGCTTGCAATCTTTTCTTCCTTTTCCATTCATTGATTCTTTTTGAGAACATTGCCATTTCATCTTCATCATCAGTACCTTCATTGCTTGAGCTCTCAACTTCTTTGATTGCTTTGAGTGTAATTGGTTTTCTCTTTTCTTTTTCACCTTGATCTTCTTCTTTCTCACTGTGTAGCTCAAATATGAGTAGTTTACCAACTAGCTCATCTGTTCTTAATGTGCTGAGATCATGAGCTTCTTCTATGGATGATACTTTTGATTCAAAGTTTTTCCTAGCTCTTAGGGCTCTCAAGATTTTACTGTTTACATCACCTTGATCATATACCTTGCCATACTTCTTTAGTTCATTGACAATAGCAAGCAAGCAATTGGTCATGTCGGTGACATTTTCATTTGGTTTCATCTTGAATAGCTCATACTCATGGACATGCATTTGTTTCTTGGTAAATCTCACTTGAGTCGTACCTTCATGGTATTTTTTGAGTGTTTTCCAAATGCAATGTGCACAAGTTAAATGTTGAACTCTTCCACCTTCTTCTCTTGAAATGGAATTCATCAAGATGGAAGCGGCTCTATTGTTCTTGAATCGATCTTTGACATTGCTAGTTGACCATTGTGCTTTGGGAAGTGGAACTTGAATACCGTCAGCTTCATAAGTGGGAGGTTTCCACTCACTTTCCACGAAATCCCATAGTTCAATCCCTTCACTGTCTAGAAACAAATACATTTTGTGTTTCCAGTATGAATAATCAGTTCCATCAAAGTAGGGTCTAAGAGTAGTGTTAAGATTTCCATGAGAGCTTGATGAAGAAGAAGTTGCCATAGTGGATCAAATTTCACAATTAAGTTTAAGAAATCTCAGGCTCTGATACCAATTATTGTCCCAAGATGGCAACCAAGAGGGGGGGGGGGGTGAATTGGTTTCCTCAAGAAATAATGACAATTAAAAAACTCAACAAACTAGAAATGCGGAATAGAGAGTTGGTTGAGTAATGAAAGAAAGAAAGAACACACAAGATTTATAGTGGTTCGAATTTTACTTCAATCCTACATCCACTTCCTTAACAACTTGTTAAGGTTCCACTGATCTTTGAAGTTTTTACAAGCTCACTTCCAACTTTGGTGTTTTCACAAGTTCACACCTAACTTCACAAGTGTTTTTTAAGGCTTACACTCAAGAACCTTTAAAGGAGTTTTTAAGGCTCACTCTCACAACCCAAACAAGAGTTTTACAAGGCTTACTCTCACAACCCAAGTGTTTTTCCAAGCTCACACTCAAACTTATACAATGGTGTTTTCAATGCTTACACCTAACATTCATTACAATTCAAATGTAAGTTTAAGTAAAAGAAAGTTTGTTGCTTGGCTATGAAATTCTTTTTTATTGCTTCTTATTATTTCTTTTCTTATAGAAGCACTGTATTTATAGCCAATGTGGTCTTACTAGCCATTATTGATAGTAAGAATAAAGTCTTGGCAGTTTAGACCTTCTTTATTAAACTGTCCGAAGCATTTTGCGGTCGTCCTTCATATAAGGATGGTCATGCTGTTGTCACACGCGGTGGTCCTTGAACAAGGCACGGTCGCTGAATTTAAAAAAATCTTCAACGGTCGAATTAGAGTGCTCTGCAGTAGGAATCTTGCCCATGCTGTGGTTGTCGGGACGGTCGCGCATTACCAAGGTGCGGTCACCCTTTTTGAATGTTGAAGTTGGTTTATAACGGTCATGTCACGTGTCATTCTCTGACAGGGCAGAAGAGATGTCCGCCATAATTTGAATGTCGCGGTCGCTCTAGGTAACATCTCGCGGTCAAAGTGAGATACTTGCGTCGAACTTCTGGACGCACCTGAGGACGCGAACACTACTATCTCTTTAAGCAGTTTTCTCCTGTATTGGCAGAGCGGTCGCAAATATGAACGCGCGGTCGCTAAAGTGGTAAGCGAGGCCGTGTCATTCGCCGTTCTTATCACCGCAAACCTTACTGTGATTAGAATGATTTGAGTTGCTTGGATAGCGGTCGACCATAACTTGGGACGGTCGCTCTTCATTAAGTGCGGTCATTACTGAGGTCGGGTTCCTGACCGCGAAACCTACTGTGATAAGGTTTCATGCTTTAATTGAATGGTGCGGTCGTATTCATGTTTTGTGCGAGCGCTAGAAGTGTTCTGTTTAGCTTTATTTGAAGCAACCTGAGCCTGCAACAAGATTCTCCAAACACATGTTAAATAAATCATTCAATTTGAGTTGTCAAGGATGAAAATTGAGATCGTTTGTCTAACATCCACCATGATCCTTCGCAATTTGGGGCCGGTGGACTAATAAATCATTTGTTGGCCTTTTAGAGCAACACGAGTAATATCGCTGATATGGCATCGCTTGGCTCGTTTGCCCGAATCAGTCTCTCTCTGCAGCAGATTTGAGAGCGGTGGTGCGTGGGCGAGCTTAGGATGGAATCATAGGAAGAGAGAGGAATGAGAAAGAGATAGGCAAGGGCCATTCTCATCGAATCTGTGAGAGGGAGAGCATAAATTAAATTTTCTGGCAGTGTATGACGGGTGCGACCATAGCAGCACTAACGCACCGGATCACAACAGAACTCCGATGTTAAACGTGCTTAGGTGGGACTAGTATTGAGATGGGTGACCTCTTGGGAAGTCCTCGTGTTGCACCCATCATTTTTATCTTTTCGAAAATATTTTTTTTATCAACCACGATAATTTGTAGTTTGGGTCCGGCGGAATAATAAATCATTTGTTGGCTTGTTAGAGCAACGCGAGTAATATCGCTGATATGGTGTCGCTTGGATCGTTTGCCCGAATCAGTCTCTCTCTGAAGTAGATTTGAGAGCGGTGGTGTGTGGGTGAGCTTAGGATGGCATCATAGGAAAAGAGATGAATGAGAAAGAGAATAGGCAAGGGCTATTCTCTGCGAAGCAGTGGGAGGGAGAGAATAAATTAAATTTTCTGGCAGTGCATGACGGGTGTGACCATAGCAACACTAACGCACCGGATCACAATAGAACTCCGATGTTAAACATGCTTGGGCGGGACTAGTACTGAGATGGGTGACCTCTTGGGAAGTCCTCGTGTTGCACCCATCGTTTTTATTTTTTCAAAAATATTTTTTTTATCAACCATGATCCTACGCAGTTTGGGGCCGGCGGACTAATAAATCATTTGTTGGCCTTTTAGAGCAACGCGAGTAATATCGCCGATATGGCTTCGCTTGGCTCGTTTGCCCGAACCAGTCTCTCTGTGTAGTAGATTTGAGAGCGGTGGTGCGTGGGCGAGCTTAGGATGGCATCGTAGGAAGAGAGACAAATGAGAAAGAGAATAGGCAAGGGCCATTCTAAGCGAAGCAGTGAGAGAGAGAACATAAATGAAATTTTCTGGCAGCGCATGGCGGGAGCGATCATACCAGTACTAACGCACCGGATCCCATCAGAACTCCGATGTTAAACGTGCTTGGGCGAGATTAGTTCTGAGATGAGTGACCTCTTGGGAAGTCCTCGTGTTGCACCCCTATCATTTTTCTTTTTTCAAAAATATTTTTTTTATCAACCACGATCCTTCGCATTTTGGGGCCGACGGACTAATAAATCATTTGTTGGCCTTTTAGAGTAATGCGAGTAATATCGCCGATATGACATTGCTTGGCTAGTTAGCCCGAATCAGTCTCTCTCTGCAGCAGATTTGAGAGCGGTGGTGTGTGGGCGAGCTTAGGATGGCATCGTAGGAAAAGAGACGAATGTGAAAGAGAATAGGCAAGGGCTATTCTCTGCGAAGAATTGATAGGGAGAGAATAAATTAAATTTTTTGGCAGCAAATGAAGGGTGCGACCATAGCAGCACTAACGCACCGGATCACAACAGAACTCCAATGTTAAACGTGCTTGGGCGGGACTAGTACTGAGATGGGTGACCTCTTGGGAAGTCCTCGAGTTGCACCCATCATTTTTATTTTTTCAAAATTTTTTTTATCAACCAAGATCCTTGGTAGTTTGGGGCTGGCGGACTAATAAATCATTTGTTGGCCTTTAAGAGCAACGCGAGTAATATCGCTGATATGGCGTCGCTTGGCTCGTTTGCCCGAATCAGTCTCTCTCTGCAGCAGATTTGAGAGCGGTGGTGTGTGGACGAGCTTAGGATGGCATCGTAGGAAAAGAGACAAATGAGAAAGAGAATAGGCAAGGGCTATTCTCTGCGAAGCAGTGAGAGGGAGAGAATAAATTAAATTTTCTGGCAGCAAATGAAGGGTGCGACCATAGCAGCACTAACGCACCGAATCACAACATAACTCCAATGTTAAATGTGCTTGGGCGGGACTAGTACTGAGATGGGTGACCTCTTGGGAAGTCCTCGTGTTGCACCCCATCATTTTTATTTTTTCAAAAATATTTTTTTTATCAACCACGATCCTACGCAGTTTGGGGCCGGCGGACTAATAAATCATTTGTTGGCCTTTTAGAGCAACGCGAGTAATATCGCCGATATGGCGTCGCTTGGCTCGTTTGCCCGAACCAGTCTCTCTGTGTAGCAGATTTGAGAGTTGTGGTGCATGGGCGAGCTTAGGATGGCATCGTAGGAAGAGAGACAAATGAGAAAGAGAATAGGCAAGGGCCATTCTAAGCGAAGCAGTGAGAGAGAGAGCATAAATGAAATTTACTGGCAGCGCATGGTGGGTGCGATCATACCAGCACTAACGCACCGGATCCCATCAGAACTCCGATGTTAAACGTGCTTGGGCGAGATTAGTATTGAGATGAGTGACCTCTTGGGAAGTCCTCGTGTTACACCCCTATCATTTTTCTTTATTCGAAAATATATTTTTTATCAACCACGATCCTTCGCAGTTTTGGGCCGGCGGACTAATAAATCATTTGTTGGCCTTTTAGAGCAACGCGAGTAATATCGCCGATATGACATCGCTTGGCTCGTTTTCCCTAATCAGTCTCTCTCTGCAGCAGATTTGAGAGCGGTGGTGTGTGGGCGAGCTTAGGATGGCATCGTAGGAAGAGAGACGAATGAGAAAGAGAATAGGCAAGGGCTATTCTCTGTGAAGCAGTGAGAGGGAGAGAATAAATTAAATTTTCTGGCAGCGCATGACGAGTGCGACCATAGCAGCACTAACGCACCGGATCACAACAGAACTCTGATGTTAAATGTGCTTGGGTGGGACTAGTTCTGAGATGGGTGACCTCTTGGGAAGTCCTCGTGTTGCACCCATCATTTTTATTTTTTCAAAAATATTTTTTTTATCAACCACGATCCTTCGTAGTTTGGGGCCGGCGGACTAATAAATCATTTGTTGGCCTTTTAGAGCAACGCGAGTAATATCGTCGATATGGCGTCGCTTGGCTCGTTTACCCGAATCAGTCTCTCTCTGAAGTAGATGTGAGAGCGGTGGTGTGTGGGCGAGCTTAGGATGGCATCCTAGGAAAACAGACGAATGAGAAAGAGAATAGGCAAGGGCTATTCTCTGCGAAGCAGTGAGAGGGAGAGAATAAATAAAATTTTCTGGCAGCGCATGATGGGTGCGACCATAGCAGCACTAACTTACCGGATCAAAACAGAACTCTGATGTTAAACGTGCTTGGGCTGGACTAGTTCTGAGATGGGTGACCTCTTGGGAAGTCCTCGTGTTGCACCCATCATTTTTATTTTTTCGAAAATATTTTTTTATCAACCACGATCCTTCGCAGTTTGGGGCCGGCATACTAATAAATCATTTGTTTGCCTTTTAGAGCAACGCGAGTAATATCGCCGATATGGCGTCTCTTGGCTCGTTTACCCGAATCAGTCTCTCTCTGCAGCAGATTTGAGAGCGGTGGTGTGTGAGGGAGCTTAGGATGGCATCGTTGGAAAAGAGACGAATTAGAAATAGAATAGGTAAGGGCTATTCTCTGCGAAGCAGTGAGAGGGAGAGAATAAATTAAATTTTCTGGCAGCGCATGACGGGTGCGACCATAGCAGCATTAACGCACCGGATCACAACAGAACTCTGATGTTAAATGTGCTTGGGCGGGACTAGTACTTAGATGGGTGACCTCTTAGGAAGTCCTCGTGTTGCACCCATCATTTTTATTTTTTCAATATTTTTTTTATCAACCACGATACTTCGCAGTTTGGGTCCGGCGGTCTAATAAATCATTTGTTTGCCTTTTAGAGCAACACGAGTAATATCGCCGATATGGCGTCGCTTGGCTCGTTTGCCCGAATCAGTCTCTCTCTGCAGCAGATTTTAGAGCGGTGGTGTGTGGGCGAGCTTAGGATGGCATCGTAGGAAAAGAGACGAATGAGAAAGAAAATAGGCAAGGGCTATTCTCTGTGAAGCAGTGAGAAGGAGAGAATAAATTAAATTTTCTGGCAGCAAATGACGGGTGCGACCATAGCAGCACTAACTCACCGGATCACAACAGAACTCCGATGTTAAATGTGCTTGGGCGGGACTAGTACTGAGATGGGTGACCTCTTGGGAAGTCCTCGTGTTGCACCCCATCATTTTTAATTTTTCGAAAATATTTTTTTATCAACCACGATCCTACGCTGTTCGGGGCCGGCGGACTAATAAATCATTTGTGGGCCTTTTAGAGCAACGCAAGTAATATCACTGATATGGCGTCGCTTGGCTCGTTTGCCCGAATCAGTCTCTCTCTGCAGCAGATTTGAGAGCGGTGGTGCGTGGGCGAGCTTAGGATGGCATCGTAGGAAGAGAGATGAATGAGAAAGAGAATATGCAAGTGCTATTCTCTGCGAAGCAGTGAGAGGGAGAGAATAAATTAAATTTTCTGGCAGCAAATGACGGGTGCGACCATAGCAGCACTAACGCGCCGGATCACAACAGAACTCCGATGTTAAACGTGCTTGGGCGGGACTAGTACTTAGATGGGTGACCTCTTGGGAAGTCCTCGTGTTGCACCCCATCATTTTTATTTTTTTGAAAATATTTTTTTTATCAACCACGATCCTACGCAGTTTGGGGCTAGCGGACTAATAAATCATTTCTTGGCCTTTTAGAGCAACGCGAGTAATATCGCCGATATGGCGTCGCTTGGCTCGTTTGCCCGAATTAGTCTCTCTCTGCAACAAATTTGAGAGTGGTGGTGCGTGGGCGAGCTTAGGATGGCATCGTAGGAAGAGAGACAAATGAGAAAGAGAATAGGCAAGGGCCATTCTAAGCGAAGCAGTGAGAGAGAGAGCATAAATGAAATTTTCTGGCAGCGCATGGGGGTGCGATTATACCAGCACTAATGCATCGGATCCCATCAGAACTCCGATGTTAAAAGTGCTTGGGCGAGATTAGTACTGAGATTAGTGACCTCTTGGGAAGTCCTAGTGTTGCACCCATATCATTTTTCTTTTTTCAAAAATATTTTTTTTATCAACAACGATCCTTCGCAGTTTGGGGCCGGCGGACTAATAAATCATTTGTTGGCCTTTTAGAGCAACGCGAGTAATATCACCGATATGGCATCGCTTGGCTAGTTTGCCCGAATTAGTCTCTCTCTGCAGCAGATTTGAGAGCGGTGGTGTGTGGGCGAGCTTAGGATGGCATCGTAGGAAGAGAGATGAATTAGAAAGAGAATAGGAAAGGTCTATTCTCTGCGAAGCAATGAGAGGGAGAGAATAAATTAAATTTTCTGGCAGCGCATGATGGGTGCGACCATAGCAGCACTAATGCACCGTATCACAACAGAACTCTGATGTTAAACGTGCTTGGACGGGACTAGTACTGAGATGGGTGACCTCTTGGGAAGTTCTCGTGTTGCACCCATCATTTTTATTTTTTCAAAAATATTTTTTTCATCAACCACGATCCTTCGTAGTTTGGGGCCGGCGGACTAATAAATTATTTGTTTGCCTTTTAGAGCAACACGAGTAATATTGCCGATATGGCATCGCTTGGCTCGTTTGCCTGAATCAGTCTCTCTCTGCAGCAGATTTGAGAGCGGTGGTGTGTGGGTGAGCTTAGGATGGCATCGTAGGAAAAGGGACGAATGAGAAAGAGAATAGGCAAGGGCTATTCTCTGCGAAGGAGTGAGAGGGAGAGAATAAATTAAATTTTCTGGCAGCGCATGACGGGTGCGACCATAGCAGCACTAACGCACCGGATCACAACAAAACTCCGATGTTAAACGTGCTTGGGCGAGAATAGTACTGAGATGGGTGACCTCTTTGGAAGTCCTAGTGTTGCACCCATCATTTTTATTTTTTTGAAAATATTTTTTTTATCAACCACGATCCTACGCAGTTTGGGGCCGGCGGACGAATAAATCATTTGTTGGTCTTTAAGAGCAACGCGAGTAATATCGCCAATATGGCGTCGCTTGGCTCGTTTGCCAGCATCAGTCTCTCTCTGCAGCAGATTTGAGAGCGGTGGTGTGTGGGCGAGCTTAGGATGGCATCGTAGGAAAAGAGACGAATGAGAAAGAGAATAGGCAAGGGCTATTCTCTGCAAAGCTGTGAGAGAGAGAGAATAAATTAAATTTTCTGGCAGCGCATGACGGGTGCGACCATAGTAGCACTAACGCACCGGATCACAACAGAACTCTGATGGTAAACATGCTTGGGCGGGACTAGTACTGAGATGGGTGACCTCTTGGGAAGTCTTCGTGTAGCACCCATCATTTTTATTTTTCGAAAATAATTTTTTATCACCCACGATCCTACGCAGTTTGGGGCCGGCGAACTAAAAATCATTTTTTGGCCTTTTAGAGCAACGCGAGTAATATCGCCGATATGGCGTCGCTTGGCTCGTTTGCCCGAATCAGTCTCTCTGCAGCAGATTTGAGAGCGGTGGTGCATGGGCGAGCTTAGGATGGCATCGTAGGAAGAGAGACGAATGAGAAAGAGAATAGGAAAGGTCTATTCTCTGCGAAGCAATGAGAGGGAGAGAATAAATTAAATTTTCTGGCAGCGCATGACGGGTGCAACCATAGCAGCACTAATGCACCGGATCACAACAGAACTATGATGTTAAACGTGCTTGGGCGGGACTAGTACTGAGATGGGTGACCTCTTGGGAAATCCTCGTGTTGCACCCATCATTTTTATTTTTTCAAAAATATTTTTTTCATCAACCACGATCCTTCGTAGTTTGCGGCCGGCGAACTAATAAATTATTTGTTTGCCTTTTAGAGCAACGCGAGTAATATCGCTGATATGGCATCGCTTGGCTCGTTTGCCTGAATCAGTCTCTCTCTGCAGCAGATTTGAGAGCGGTGGTGTGTGGGCGAGCTTAGGATGGCATCGTAGGAAAAGAGACGAATGAGAAAGAGAATATGCAATGGCTATTCTCTGCGAAGGAGTGAGAGGGAGAGAATAAATTAAATTTTCTGGCAGCGCATGACGGATGCGACCATAGCAGCACTAACGCACCGGATCACAACAAAACTCCGATGTTAAACGTGCTTGGGCGAGAATAGTACTGAGATGGGTGACCTCTTTGGAAGTCCTAGTGTTGCACCCATCATTTTTATTTTTTTGAAAATATTTTTTTTATCAACCACGATCCTACGTAGTTTGGGGCTGGCGGACTAATAAATCATTTGTTGGCCTTTAAGAGCAAAGCGAGTAATATCGCCGATATGGCGTCGCTTTGCTCGTTTGCCCGAATCAGTCTCTCTCTGCAGCAGATTTGAGAGCGGTGGTGTGTGGGCAAGCTTAGGATGGCATCGTAGGAAAAGAGACGAATGAGAAAGAGAATAGGCAAGGGCTATTCTCTGCGAAGCTGTGAGAGAGAGAGAATAAATTAAATTTTCTGGCAGCGCATGATGGGTGCGACCATAGTAGCACTAACGCACCGGATCACAACAGAACTCTGATGTTAAACATGCTTGGGCGGGACTAGTACTAAGATGGGTGACCTCTTGGGAAGTCCTCGTGTTGCACCCATCATTTTTATTTTTTCGAAAATATTTTTTTATCAACCACGATCCTACGCAGTTTGGGGTCGGCGAACTAAAAATCATTTTTTGGCCTTTTAGAGCAACGCGAGTAATATCGCTGACATGGCGTCGCTTGGCTCGTTTGCCCGAATCAGTCTCTCTCTGCAACAGATTTGAGAGCGGTGGTGTGTTGCGCTTAAATCAACACTATCACAAAGCGGCACTCGCAAGTATACGAGGCTATTGTAGTGACGGTGATCGCCCCAAGATCGTTTCCCAAGGAAGGACTTGCATGTAATAGTTCAATTAACATAAAATTGTAAACTCGATTGTGAGATTGGATTGGTGAATTATAGTTAACCTTAGAAATGAAAACTTTTGATTTTATGCAAGAGAATTTCAATTATGGAAATGATGCGTAGGGTTGTAGGTCCATTTAACCAAATGTTCAATTATCCGATTATCCATTAATATAACCTTGAATCTTAATTTGTTTCTTAAGATTAATTAGCCAATTATCAATTCACTAGTTCTCACATATATGAATTAACAACAACCAATTGTTTAACATTATCAAATTAATAAACCCTAGAACTTATATTTCTAATTCATTCTTAGGGTAGTCAATTGCATAGTTCCGATATTAAACTTCTCCTCTCGGTCTGTCATTCAATATTAAGTAATCAATAGGTGGCCAATCTATCAATTTACCTTTAATTTCAATGCAATCAACATATAACAAGGTATATCAATGGAATCAACAAATCAAATCATTTAATCAAATATACTACAACCCCAAGCATGAGTAAATTAGCTCATCATGTGTTTTAAACAACTACTCAATTCAATATAAACCAAATCAAAATTATGCATTGTAATATTAATGTTCTTAATACACAATAACAAATAAGAAATGGAATAAAAGGAAGAGTTAGAAAAACCCCTTTTAGAAGATGCTAAAAATCGAACTCTCATCTCTTTCGTGGCTCCTTCTTGGTACGTGATGATGAACTTCCAGCTCTCTTGAACAATTGGTTCTCTTCTTGAAGGAGTAGATGATAGCTTTCTCAAATTCTCAACTCTCCAAGTAAGCCTCTTAAAACCCTAATTCTTAAGAACTAATAACTCACTTCAAAACCAACAATTGTTTTTGCTCTTGTGTGTGTAAAGAAATGGTGAATGGAAAATGGTGAGTGGTCTTGCTCTCTCAAGCCAAGAACCAAGGAAGAAGATGATGAAGAACAAGCACCCGTGGAAGTGTAGAGAATGTCCACTAAATTAATTCAAAAATTCCTTTTCTAATCCCCATGCTCTTCCACTTTCAATTGTTTAAGACACCCATCATGCCTTGTCTCCCACTTACTAATTTCTTTATACCTTTCTTCCATAAAATCCTCCCACTTTTTTCACTCTTTTTTGTTCTTTTGTCTCCCACTAAAACACACCAGCTCATTTCTCGTGCAAACCAGCTAAGGACCCAGGGTGACACGGCCAAGCCATATGGAGCTTGGCCGTGTCTAGTGGCTTTCTTTCTTGGGGACACGGCCAAGCTTTTGGCCGTGTCCCATTCTGTATGCTTACCCTTGTGAGACACGGCCAAGGACACGGCCGTGTCATGTGACACGGCCAGTGTCCTGGCCTTGTCCACTGATGGTGTCCTTCTCTGTTCCTTTTTGCTCTTTTGTTTCTTTGGTGAGACACGGCCAGTGGCTTGGCCGTGTCTCATGGCCGTGTTCACTACTGGACTTGTTTCCTTGAGGGACATGGCCAAGCCATGTTAGTCCTGGCCGTGTCTCCTAATTTTCCTTGTTTCTGCTTCTTTTGATGAAGGACACGGCCAAGCCATGACAAGCTTGGCCGTGTCACTTGATTTTCTCCACAAGTTACACCAATTTTGATCAAATGGCTCCATCGAATGTACTCCAACCTAAATCAACAACTTCAAACAAACTTAAGTGCAATTTAACATGAAAATTAACTTAAAATCAACATAAACATCATAGAAAATATATACAAAATTGATCTAAACAATTACCCCACACTTAATCCTTTGCTTGTCCCCAAGCAAAGTTAAAATAAAAACAAATAACACAAGATAAATATTATCAAGTTCAAGGGTTATAAGGATGCATTAAGACTCCCATTTTATTAAATCTGCAATCATAATCGAATCGAGAATAATCGGTACTCAAGTAACTTAATGGTCAATCAATGCATACCAAAATTGTCACTCCCTCACAAAACCTCTCAAGTGTTTAATTGGGTAGTGTTTAAGCTCTCAACATTCAATGAAAGATTAGGACTATAGGCTTGCTTATCAATCAAATCTCCACCACCTAATCACCATCAAGCATCAATCATAAGGTCTTTTATTTGGTTGTAACGGGGCTAAGGAAAAGGTATGACATTTGGGAGAGTGAGTTAGTTCATTTAGGTCAAGAGTACTTCAAGAGTGAAGTAAGCAATGTAGCATGATCAACAATCCCATAATTCATCTCAATCACTTAGCACTACTCATTTATGTGCTTTTAAGGGACTCTATTTGTTTAATTTGCAAAGACAATTTCCAAACTCATTACAACCCTTCCGACAAGAACAACAACTATTATTTTAATTATCATTATTCATTTTTTTATAGGGTATCCAACTAATTTAAAGCCCATTGAATTCAACCCCACACTTATTCTGCACAACACTCCATTAATGCTCTTAAAGTGCTCTTGATCTAATGAATGGGTAGAGTTAAAATATAATGGCTCAAGCCGATGGTGTTGTGAAAAAGAAAGAAGGAAAAAATGAAATAAGCTCAAAGTTGGCGAACTAAGGTCGGATGTAAGGTTGGTCTTTTTAAGCTAAAATGGTTTGCCCTAAATTGCCTTAATCATGTTGATGCTTAATTGAAATTTTTATGTAGTCTCAAAATGCATGTCAAAGCAAGTTCTAGTAATTCATCAATCAAAGATGTTCACACATAAAAAGAATGATAAGTTGATGGCTCAATTACTCACTAGTTTAATGGCAATGCAAAGAATAACCATCAAAATTGACAATAAGTACTAACTCTAATCAATCCTCAAATTCATGCTTCAAAAATTTAAAAGTCATCTATCAACATTCTTATAACAATTGAACTTATTAATATCCATCAAAATCAATTATAAAACAAAACAAGAAACTTAACAAAACAAGAACACTTACGAAAATAACAATTTATATTCATGAACAAAAGGCTTAGCACACACCCCACACGTTAAGTTTTACATTGTCCTCAATGGAAACAACGATATGTAAAGTAAAAAGTTAAGGTACAACCTGTTTTTCCATCGATCCTTTGTGACGCAAGTGCTACCTTTTCATCCACAAACAACCATTGTTCAAGTGCAAAATACAATATATAAAATAAACATAATATAAAGAGTTAACATTAAAATCCAAAACAACAAAAACATGAAATAACTACAAATAAGAAAATAACAAGTGATGTCAAAAGGTTGGAGCTGGTAGGATCTACGGTGGTGGAGGATAGGACGATGATGCCGCTGATGGGTGAAGGCTCAGAATTTTAGCGAGGTTGCTGTTGATTAGGTCCATTTGTTCCATGACTGCAGTATGATTACAGTCAATTTGTTCCATGGCTGCAGCATGGTTTCGGTCAACCCTGCTTTCCAATGCTTCAATCCTATGAAGGATCTCCTGATTGCTCGGGATTGGAGCATCTTCATCTAAATCTAGAGAATCCAAGTCGGAATCCTCCTCGACTCCTGCTCTCTTTTGACGGCCCTCCGGTATCTCATTCTCAGTTGAACCCATAACATACGCTCCTCCTTTTCTTGAAACCATGCGCATCTTCTCTAGGGTGGCAAGATCTAATGAATCATTCCCCGATATCTTAGTCATCTGGCAATTGCTCGGGTCAAAATTGTCAAGGAGTGCCATTGCTAAAATTGTAACTAATCCTCCGATACAAATGGCACCCCGCTTTTTATGTGCCACACTGTCAAACACATCGGCTAACCAATAGCCGGTGCAAACGGGTACGTTATTGCTAGCACAGTCTAAAAAGTATAGTTCGCTTAGTTCTACAACCCCTGTGCTCTCTTTTCTTGAAAAAAATCCACACGACATAAACCGGTGTAAGTACCTTAGGGCGGGATTTTTCAATTTCGTAGCCTTGGCCGATTTGGCCACATAGGTACCCGAGCCCAAAGCTCCCCATGCGAATTGTTGTTGAAAACTCTTAGGCACACATTGTTCCCCTTGTTGGTGAAAACCAAATATATCGCTCAATTGCTCAATTTTAAGCACAAATTGTCTCCCAAGCAGTTTAAAGTGTAACCTAATGCAAATCCTTTGGTCATTTTTTTCAACCTTAAGTGTGGTTAGAAATTCCAATGTAAGCTCCTCAAATTGCAAAGGTTTAAGGGAAACAAATCTATCCCACCCAAGATTATGAACAAATCCATAAAAATTATTTCGAATATGAAGAGCATCGAGGGATTCTTCGTTAACATACCTCGTCGGAAAGAAACCTTGAGCGAGAAGAGTTGCTCTCCTTGGTGCTGACGATGATGAAGATGGAGCTGAAGGTGGAAGTCGCGTCCTTTTGTGGTGAGACACCATTTTTGTTCTTGTCATTTTTATGTTTTGGTGAAAATGAAAATTTCACAATTTTAATTGATTTTAATGAGAAAAGAAAAGAAGTGGATGGGTTAAAATCAGTTTTGGTGAAGAAAAGTGAAAGATTTACTATGATTTTGAAGCTTGAAGATGGTGGCTATGGAGGTTTTTAGAGAGAGATCGAGAGAGAGCGAGAGAGAACGAGAGAGGAGAGAGAAAGATTTAGGGATTTAAAATGAAAAGCTGGGCAAAATTCGTGATTTTAAAATAAAAAGTTTAGGTGACACGGCCAAGCTTGGTGAAGCTTGGCCATGTCTGATGGTTTTTGAGGGACACGGCCATGGACACGGCCGTGTCCCTTGAACGTGTTTCTTACTGGATAAAAAAAATATTGAAAGGCAATATGAGTGACACGGGGAGAGGCTTGGCCGTGTCTATGTGATACGGCCAAGGACACGGCCAGGACCTCTGGCCGTGTCTGCCTCTGTGACTTTGATGCTTGTTGGACACGGGCAAAGACACGGCCAGGACCTCTGGCCGTGTCTGCTTCTGCGTCTTTTGGTGTTTCTTGACACGGGCAAGGACACGGCCAGGACCTCTGGCCGTGTCTGCTTCTGTGTCTTTTGGTGTTTCTTGACACGGGCAAGGACACGGCCAGGACCTCTGGCCGTGTCTGCTTCTGCCAAAATGGTTTTATTTTTTTTATTGTAATATCCTCATATATGCCCTAGAAGTTTGATTATGCTGTTGATGTTGTTGTTAGTGTTGTTGTTGTTATATATTGGATTGAATATATGTGTTAAATTGTAAGAGAAAAGAGATGGGAAGAGAATGTATATGTATATGTGGTTTGGAGAAGAAATTTAGGGTTTAGAGACAAGTTTATATGTTGTGTATATGATAATATATATAACATATAAATTGGTCAAAGGGAGAGTCTGTAATATCCCTAAGTGAGCCTAGAAGTTATGATAATATTGTTATTATTGAATTGAATGTGTGATTGATAAGTGATAATTATGTATGGTTTATGTGAATGATAAAAGAAATGGAGAGATAATGTATATGTGTGTAGTTGGAGAATGCATTGTGTAGAGAGAAGTGTATATGTAGTGTATATGGTGATATATATAAAATATATGTTGGTCAAAATGGAAAGTCAAGGGAAGAGGATATTTTATTTGTGAGATGTGAAATTACCAATATGGGTATATATGAGACAAAAGCTTAGTTAAGTGGATGAGGGTATTATGGTAATTTTCTCTTGGATGGCTATTTAATGCATATTGACTTTGTGTTTTCTTCATCATTTCTTCTTCTTCTTCTTTGTGTTGGCCGGCTCATCATAGACAAGGGAAAACAAAAGAACAAATGAGGGTTTTGTTATTTCCAAGCTCAAAGTGAAGAAAGCTTTCAAATTTACAAGTTGGAGTTTCAAGGAATTTCACTATTTGGTAAGTTTCTCTTGTTTGATCTTGTTATTTTTGGAAGTTATACTTGAGTTGAGTTGTGATTTGATGATGAGATGATTATAGTTGTTTATGGTGTGAATTTAAGTGTTGAGATTGCTTGTTAGATAAGAAGCTAGGTTGGTGTTGGTGATGGAAGAGTAAGAGTTGCGTTTAGTGAAAATTTTTCTGTTTTACAATTAGTAAAGGCTGTGACTTGTATGATTTTTAATTAATTATAGAAAAATTTTCTTGAAGTGAATTTTTGATAAGTTGTGCCTCTATGAGTCTAGAATGACTGAAAAATATGTTGATTCGATTTTGGAATGGTTATGAGTTTAGAAAGATTATTTTTATTAGACCTGTTCCAGCAGGTACCTTAACTGAGACAGCTATATTTCGGGATTTTTAATAAAATGTAGAAAAATCATATCCAATTGAATTTTGGATATGTTGTTTCTTAGTGAGTCTAGTATTTGAGAAAAATAATTTGGAACCATGTTGATTGAATTTGATTTATGGAATTCACAAAGTTCAGAACTGCTGCCAGGATGCAGGGCAATTGGGGCAGTCTGGTTAGGTGAACTATTTGACCAAGATTTTGTGTTCAGTTTGATCTGAAATTTTAAAGGACTGATTTTAAGATACAAAACTAAATTCTGTAAAAATTTTAGAATTTTTAGTCAAGTAGATTATTTTATACAATTTTTCAAAATAAGGATAAAATGGAGTCTAAAACCAGAATGTACTATTCATATGGTCATTTTGCTAATATTCCTTTTGGATTAGGGTTTGAAGAAGGTGATTTGCCCTAATTTGAGAAGTGAGAAATCTTATGAAGAAAGGATTGCTTAGATTTGTGTGAGTGTTCATAAGGTAAGTACCAATACATATGATTGTATTTATTTACATGATTTGAGACTTAATACATTTGTTTGCAAATGTGTTAAGTGGTTTACTATAATGTTAATATAATTGGATTAAGGTGATGATTGAATGATGTGAAGGATGTGAAGATCATTAAAAAGGTAAGCATGAACTCTATTTGATTGTATATCCTTATATGTCTTTGAATTTTAACACATTTGGATGAATGTGTTAAATACTCTATTATATTGTGGATGTAAATGAATAATGTAAATTGCTATATATATATATATAGAGTGGATAAAATATGAAATGGGAAAGGTAGGAAGAAATGAGGATCATTCTTAAGGTATGTGCAATTTGTTATGATAAATGCTCTAAAAATGAATGGTGTTAGTGTGTTTTAAGAAATGATGAAAGGTTATGTTATATGCATTGTAAATGACAATATGTTATATGAATAATATATTTTGAAATGTTATATCAATGATGTTATATGTATCATATGGATTGAGATATGATATGTTGTGAAACCATTGTGATTGGCTATGATGATCCAATTGAAAGAAATAAGGCGTGTTTGCCTAGATGATAATGAGCATTGAGATTGAAATTGATAATGAAACAATAAGTGAAATATGTGTTTAATGTGTTATTCAGTCTTCAGAGTTCTGGGTTTGGAGGCATGCCTATAAAATGAAAAAGGTAACAGTCTTGCCGGGTTGAGGATCTCTTCAAATTGAGTTGAATTGAGGTCCAAGAGACTGGGTCTGTTACACCATGAGAATTGTGAATATGAAATATATGATTGGTCATAGTCTTGCCGGGTTGAGGATCTCCTCATGATGAGTTGATGGTCCAAGAGACTGGGTCTGTTACACTATCCATGGATAGAAATATTGATATATGATGCCTACGGGCTTGATGATTATGATTATAGACCAAAGCAGTAACTCTGAACTCTGAATAACATAGTGGTGTCTGTTGGGCCCGAATCTGTCTTTGTTGTCAATGTGATATACAAATGTTGAAAGAAATGGATAATGAAATCTTTGGTATACTTCATTGGACATGTGGTTGATGATATGTAATATGTGTGTTGAAATATTGATTATGAGCACTAATGGTGAATTGTGAATAAAGAAATGTTATGATTGGTATGATGTATAATGTGTGTATTAGCATTGATTGTGAATTCAATTGATGAATTGTGGTTGATGACGATGATTGTTTTAATTGGAAATGTGACTTATGGTTAGTATGATGTATAATGTGTGTATTGAGATGTTGATTGTGAATATTAGTGATGGGTTGGAATTGGTAGAAATGTTATGTATATATGGGTATAAGATATGAAATTAGTTGAAAGATATGAAAGGTGCAAATGAAAAGGGATAAACTTAATAAGAACTAAAAGTATATGGAATTGATGTATCCTTATATGTTAGTGTTTCCATGATATATGTTTGTATTTTATATTTGTACTACTAAGCTTTCGAGCTTAGCGCGGATGTATTATCGCGCAGGTAGCTTGGTGGAAGATATGAAGTCTTTTGGTATGCCACGAGAAGAGTAAGATTTTGTCGAGACGAACTAGAGGGTAATGCATACATGTATCCACTTTAAGTATGTTATATTATATGTATAAGTGAAGTTTTGATAAAGACAATGATTTCGTAAGTGTTCTTTATATTGACCTATTATAGTTTGAATTTTGTTACAGGTTTTTTTTTTTAAAGTAAAAAGGAAAAGTGGCATCCTTATACTTTATATACTTACTGTATGTATACTAGGTATATGTATAGTACTTATATAGGGTATCAGGGTGTTACAATTATTTTGGTATCAGAGCTTAGGTTCGAGATTCTCGGCCTAAGTGAAATTAAAAAGAGAATGTTTTGAAAAACTAAAAAGGGAATTAAAAAGAAGAGTTTTGAAATGTAATTGGTAATACATGCATATGCATTAACACCTAGGTTGGTCTCGGATGTGGCATTATATGATGTGGGATAAATTTGAATTATATGAGAGGGATGATAATGTCTGAATGAGGTTTTTACTTGAAAGTAAAAACTAGAGAAAGAAATGATATGAAAACTAAAATAAAATAAAAATATTGGTTAATGTAAGGGCATATAATAGTGTTGTTTGCATTGTTGTTTTAATGCAAACAATGTGAATTTAATGTGATATAATATGTTAGTGATTAAAGATTGAGTTGATCACTTGAAAATGTAATGTACGCATAGTATTGCATGTTTGTAACCTATATAATTACTTGTCTATTAATGTTGGTTTAAGAAACTGAGATTTGTGATAACTATACTTGGAAAGTGTATAGAGGCTATTGGGCTCAATGTATATATGATTGGATGTAATGTACATATGTATATATATATGAGTGATATATATATTTATATATATATTGAATGGTAAACAAATGGATATGTAAAGTTAAAATTTTGTTTAAAAGAAAAAGAGATGATGTGGGTTAAGTAAAAACATACATTGGTATTGTTATCTTGATACGGACATTGTGAATTCAATGTTAGAATTGTGAGATGCTTGGATGTTGTGAAAGCTCAATATAATGGTGGTAATATGTGATATTTGAATTGTTGAAGTGAGCTTGATAATTGTGAAAAGTATATGTTTTGATATTGCTTTGTGATATAAAAATATATAAGATGAGTTTGGCAAATTGAAGTTTAAGTGAAGTAGTAAGTTGAGAAGTTAAAGTTTTAGTGGCATTTGATAAAGATTATTTGGATATTGATGGTTTAGTATATATGCAATACATGAGCTAGATGAAATGATTAATATTGCATATGAAAGTATTATGAATTGAGTAATGTGATTGATAGTATGAGAATTTGTCTTGAAGTAATAAGGGAAGTGGATAAGTAAATGAAGATGAGCTATTTTAAGTCACTAAAAAAAAAATGGATATGGAAATATATTAAATGCTTTTATAGATGAAAGTGAAAGAGATGTTACATTGGGAATGTGGCTAAGATGGATGTAAAGATGGTATATTAAATGTATTTAAAAATAAATGTGAAAGAGGTGTCACCTTAGTAATTTGACTAAGATTTTATGAAGTATGATTATAGTTAGAATGTATATATGTGTGGAATTGATAAATAACTTAAGCCATGTCAAAAAGGGGATAAGAATGATGTTGTGCAATGAGAAGAAATAAATGTAAAATACTTGAGTTGTTTTGGAAAACAGTCCCGGATTGGATGCTACGGCCGTGGCAAGTGAGGGCCATGACTGTGGGGTTACAAACATGACTGTGTCTTTATGCATTTTGTCAGCACAGAAGAGTTTTCTATGCCACGACCGTGGCTCTTGAAGGCCACGACCGTGGGGACTTAAATGTTGATATGACTTGTAATTTGTGATCTAAAGGCTTAAAAATGAGACTAATATATGAATGTATTATATGTTGTGATGTGCATAAGGTGAATTTGTTGAGGCATCAATGTCATTGATTAATGAATTGCATATGAAATGAGAAATGTAATGAAATGATTATAACACTTGAGCAATTACATAAAATGAATATGGTTTGAGAAGCTATGAATAGTAAGTACGAACTACATTATTGCATATATTCATATAATGTTGAGATTGAAAATATATTAAATGATATCGATGATGCATAAGAGTAAGGTTATGTTGTGCGTAATGTGAATATTGATGATATACATGAATACTTTTATGATAAATTGATTAATGTGATTTGAGACATGATAATGATATAAATAACATGAATGAAGCATATTTGCTTATATGATGATGAAATGAGAATTTATTTGGGAAATATTGGACAGTAATATGGTTATAGGTTCAAAGTATGTGTATGAGGAAATGTTTTATGTATACATGTATAGAAAGAGATTGTAATGGAAAAAGAAAGTATAATGTATGAAATTTCGAGAAGAGATAAATTGGAACCAGAGTAATGAACGAACTTGTGTAAAAATTGTATATGATCAAATGTTGTGCATAGGAAATGTTAAAGATAATATTATTGAATATAAATTAGGCTATTAATGATCAAGTAATCAAGAACAAATTGTTTTGAAGTGAAGTTGGAATGTGCTAAGTCTTGATGTAGCCAAAGTTTGGAGAATGGATATGTAATCCTTGTGATCCAACTTAGCAGTGTAATTGAAAAGTTTGGAAACAGAATAATCAAGGAATAGTATTGAGCTATAAGTTACAATGTGACCATTAAGCTCCTATGGCCATCTGATTTGTTTTATGTGTGTGGTTGGTTAGCTTTGTTATCCACAGAATTTGGATTGAAATGATTTGATTGTAGCACAATTTTGGTGAAACAGATAATTATGTTTCTAGCAACATGGTTGAAAGTTATGATTGGTAAATGTGTAGTTTATAACTTTTGTGTTAACAATTTGGTTATAATTTTGGAAAGTAAAGAAAGGAAAGAGAATTGTGATAATATTTTGAGTTATGAGTAATGTAATAAAAAGGCAATTATTGTAATTATAGTAATGTTATATAAAGGTGAAGAGATGATAAATGGGAGAAAGTGTAATTTGTGATTGAAAGTTATATTGAATATGTTTATGGTATGAAGTGAATAAGTGGATGGTTTTAAAGTTTAAATGAGTGAATCATGAGTAATAAATATGGTACGAGATAATCTTGCGAATTTGGTGGAAATTGTATTAAGATAATAGAAGATAAATTATGTGTATATTGAAAAATAATTGGAAGTGAATTGTTATTAATGATCATAGTTTCAAAAAGTTGAATATGGATTTAAAGGAATTAGAAGGTGGAAATAAGTTGGATTTAATGGAATTAGATTATATATATTGTGAAATCCAATGATAATTTTGAATAAATTAATTGTTGGTTGGAGTTGAACAAGATTGGAATGTGGATATATTGTAACAGATAAATCAATGGATCTAGATTTGGCTAAGATTATGAATTATTATTGAGATTTAATGTGTATAGTTGTACCAAGAGTGTAGTTATTTACATGATAATATATATTGATGTAAAAAAAAAAATTTAAAGTGTGATTGGATGAATGAATGGAGTTATAATAGTTGTAAATCATGAGGAAAAGGGAAAAAGATCGATTATTTATTAAATAAGTTGAAAGGTAATGTATTAATATGTAAGTTAAGTGAAAAGCATGCTAAAGAAATAACTCCATTTATGAAACATCAGGATTTTGTTATTTATTAAGGGTGATAAATGTTTATTTAGATAGTGATTGTAATGAGTTCTTTTGAATGTTTGATTAAGGAAGTAACAAGATGTATAAACATATAGAATGATGAGTTAAGGAATTTAAAGAAGGTGGTTGATTCTAAAGAGGAGAGTTGAAGCTATATGATTTGATGATATAACGACTTAAGCGTATAATTAACTTCATATGGAAGTTAAGATGGTATGGTATTATGAATGAATTACAATTATACTATATAATTTCGAGGACGAAATTATTTAAGGGGGAGAGAATTGTAATATCCTCATATATGCCCTAGAAGTTTGATTATGTTGTTGATGTTGTTGTTAGTGTTGTTGTTGTTATATATTGGATTGAATATATGTGTTAAATTGTAAGAGAAAAGAGATGGGAAGAGAATGTATATGTATATGTGGTTTGGAGAAGAAATTTAGGGTTTAGAGACAAGTTTATATGTTGTGTATATGATAATATATATAACATATAAATTGGTCAAAGGGAGAGTCTGTAATATCCCTAAGTGAGCCTAGAAGTTATGATAATATTGTTATTATTGAATTGAATGTGTGATTGATAAGTGGTAATTATGTATGGTTTATGTGAATGATAAAAGAAATGGAGAGATAATGTATATGTGTGTAGTTGGAGAATGCATTGTGTAGAGAGAAGTGTATATGTAGTGTATATGGTGATATATATAAAATATATGTTGGTCAAAATGGAAAGTCAAGGGAAGAGGATATTTTATTTGTGAGATGTGAAATTACCAATATGGGTATATATGAGACAAAAGCTTAGTTAAGTGGATGAGGGTATTATGGTAATTTTCTCTTGGATGGCTATTTAATGCATATTGACTTTGTGTTTTCTTCATCATTTCTTCTTCTTCTTCTTTGTGTTGGCCGGCTCATCATAGACAAGGGAAAACAAAAGAACAAATGAGGGTTTTGTTATTTCCAAGCTCAAAGTGAAGAAAGCTTTCAAATTTACAAGTTGGAGTTTCAAGGAATTTCACTATTTGGTAAGTTTCTCTTGTTTGATCTTGTTATTTTTGGAAGTTATACTTGAGTTGAGTTGTGATTTGATGATGAGATGATTATAGTTGTTTATGGTGTGAATTTAAGTGTTGAGATTGCTTGTTAGATAAGAAGCTAGGTTGGTGTTGGTGATGGAAGAGTAAGAGTTGCGTTTAGTGAAAATTTTTCTGTTTTACAATTAGTAAAGGCTGTGACTTGTATGATTTTTAATTAATTATAGAAAAATTTTCTTGAAGTGAATTTTTGATAAGTTGTGCCTCTATGAGTCTAGAATGACTGAAAAATTTGTTGATTCGATTTTTGAATGGTTATGAGTTTAGAAAGATTATTTTTATTAGACCTGTTCCAGCAGGTACCTTAACTGAGACAGCTATATTTCGGGATTTTTAATAAAATGTAGAAAAATCATATCCAATTGAATTTTGGATATGTTGTTTCTTAGTGAGTCTAGTATTTGAGAAAAATAATTTGGAACCATGTTGATTGAATTTGATTTATGGAATTCACAAAGTTCAGAACTGCTGCCAGGATGCAGGGCAATTGGGGCAGTCTGGTTAGGTGAACTATTTGACCAAGATTTTGTGTTCAGTTTGATCTGAAATTTTAAAGGACTGATTTTAAGATACAAAACTAAATTCTGTAAAAATTTTAGAATTTTTAGTCAAGTAGATTATTTTATACAATTTTTCAAAATAAGGATAAAATGGAGTCTAAAACCAGAATGTACTATTCATATGGTCATTTTGCTAATATTCCTTTTGGATTAGGGTTTGAAGAAGGTGATTTGCCCTAATTTGAGAAGTGAGAAATCTTATGAAGAAAGGATTGCTTAGAGTTGTGTGAGTGTTCATAAGGTAAGTACCAATACATATGATTGTATTTATTTACATGATTTGAGACTTAATACATTTGTTTGCAAATGTGTTAAGTGGTTTACTATAATGTTAATATAATTGGATTAAGGTGATGATTGAATGATGTGAAGGATGTGAAGATCATTAAAAATGTAAGCATGAACTCTATTTGATTGTATATCCTTATATGTCTTTGAATTTTAACACATTTGGATGAATGTGTTAAATACTCTATTATATTGTGGATGTAAATGAATAATGTAAATTGCTATATATATATATATAGAGTGGATAAAATATGAAATGGGAAAGGTAGGAAGAAATGAGGATCATTCTTAAGGTATGTGCAATTTGTTATGATAAATGCTCTAAAAATGAATGGTGTTAGTGTGTTTTAAGAAATGATGAAAGGTTATGTTATATGCATTGTAAATGACAATATGTTATATGAATAATATATTTTGAAATGTTATATCAATGATGTTATATGTATCATATGGATTGAGATATGATATGTTGTGAAACCATTGTGATTGGCTATGATGATCCAATTGAAAGAAATAAGGCGTGTTTGCCTAGATGATAATGAGCATTGAGATTGAAATTGATAATGAAACAATAAGTGAAATATGTGTTTAATGTGTTATTCAGTCTTCAGAGTTCTGGGTTTGGAGGCATGCCTATAAAATGAAAAAGGTAACAGTCTTGCCAGGTTGAGGATCTCTTCAAATTGAGTTGAATTGAGGTCCAAGAGACTGGGTCTGTTACACCATGAGAATTGTGAATATGAAATATATGATTGGTAACAGTCTTGCCGGGTTGAGGATCTCCTCATGATGAGTTGATTGTCCAAGAGACTGGGCCATGGATAGAAATATTGATATATGATGCCTACGGGCTTGATGATTATGATTATAGACCAAAGCAGTAACTCTGAACTCTGAATAACATAGTGGTGTCTGTTGGGCCCGAGTCTGTCTTTGTTGTCAATGTGATATACAAATGTTGAAAGAAATGGATAATGAAATCTTTGGTATACTTCATTGGACATGTGGTTGATGATATGTAATATGTGTGTTGAAATATTGATTATGAGCACTAATGGTGAATTGTGAATAAAGAAATGTTATGATTGGTATGATGTATAATGTGTGTATTAGCATTGATTGTGAATTCAATTGATGAATTGTGGTTGATGACAATGATTGTATTAATTGGAAATGTGACTTATGGTTAGTATGATGTATAATGTGTGTATTGAGATGTTGATTGTGAATATTAGTGATGGGTTGGAATTGGTAGAAATGTTATGTATATATGGGTATAAGATATGAAATTAGTTGAAAGATATGAAAGGTGCAAATGAAAAGGGATAAACTTAATAAGAACTAAAAGTATATGGAATTGATGTATCCTTATATGTTAGTGTTTCCATGATATATGTTTGTATTTTATATTTGTACTACTAAGCTTTCGAGCTTAGCGCGGATGTATTATCGCGCAGGTAGCTTGGTGGAAGATATGAAGTCTTTTGGTATGCCACGAGAAGAGTAAGATTTTGTCGAGACCAACTAGAGGGTAATGCATACATGTATCCACTTTAAGTATGTTATATTATATGTATAAGTGAAGTTTTGATAAAGACAATGATTTCGTAAGTGTTCTTTATATTGACCTATTATAGTTTGAATTTTGTTACAGGGTTTTTTTTAAAAGTAAAAAGGAAAAGTAGCATCCTTATACTTTATATACTTACTGTATGTATACTAGGTATATGTATAGTACTTATATAGGGTATCAGGGTGTTACATTTATATTTGGTTTATTTGTGTCACCAAATCACCAATGATGCAGTCTTCTTCTTGGTTTAACCCTGAAACACATTCAAGAAAAATAAAAACCGATCAAAGTACCTACTCCGTGTTATTTAACTCAGTATGAAATTAAAATTGCAAAATATAAGATTATAAAAGCGAAAAGAAATGCAAACCGATGGGTTGCCTCCCATTTAGCGCTTCTTTAATGTCGTATAGCTGGACATTGTTGCATCATTCGTCAATGAACACATGCTTTCTACCATTTTTGCAACTTCGATGTCTTCCAAGTAGGGCTTCACCCTTTGTCCATTGACCTTGAACGTCTCGTTGGTCTTTAAATTAAGCAACTCAACAACCCCGTATGGAAATGTTTGAGTGACTTGAAATGGTCCACTCCAACGTGACTTCAATTTTTCGGGAAACAACCGCATTCTTGAATTGAAGAGAAGGACTTTCATTCCCGGTTCAAAAGTCCTTCAAAGAATCATCCTGTCATGAATAGCTTTGGTCTTTTCCTTGAAGATCCTCGAACTCTCATAGGCTTCATTCCGAAGCTCATCAAGCTCGGAAATTTGTAGCATTCTCTGCTCCCTTGCTTCACCTAAGTCCATATTTGTGGTCTTTATTGCCCAATAAGCCTTGTGCTCCAATTCCACCGGGAGGTGGCATGCCTTGCCAAAGACCAACCTATAAGGACTCATTCCCAATGGGGTTTTATAAGCAGTCCTATAAGCCCACAATGCTTCCGAGAGTCGGATTGACCAGTCCTTCCGACTTGTGCTCACTGTCTTTTCTAAAATCCCCTTGATCTACTTGTTTGAAATCTCAGCTTGTCCGGATGTTTGGGGATGATATGGAGTTGCCACCTTGTGTCGGATGCCCATCTTGGTCATCAACTTTCCAAACCATTTGTTGCAAAAATGGCTTCCTCCATCACTCACTATCGCCTTGGGGGTTTCCAAACCTGCTCAAAATATTCTCCTTCACAAATTTTAACACAATGTTAGCATCATTGGTCCTAGTTGGGATTGCCTCAACCCACTTGGACACATAATCTACTGCTAGAAGAATATATTCAAAACCAAAGGATTTGGGAAATGGCCCCATGAAATCAATTCCCCACACATCAAAAATATCAACCACAATAAAAATATTAAGGGCATTTCATTCCGTTTGCTAATGTTTCCTACTCTTTGGCATTCATCACATCTTATACAAAAATGATAAGCATCTTTAAAAAGAGTAGGCCAATACAAACCGCTTTGAAGAATTTTCTCGGCTGTCTTCTTTCCTCCAAAATGTCCCCCGCAATACAAATTGTGGCAATATTGTAGCACTTGTTTTTGTTCCTCTTCCGGCACACATCTTCTTATCACTTCATCCCTGCAAATTCTAAACAAGTAAGGCTCATCCCAAAAATAATACTTACACGTATGCAGGAATCTCTTCTTTGCTTGGAAGCTCAAATCCTTTCTCACTACACCACAAGAAAGATAATTAGCTATATCAGCATACCATGGTGCTTGAGTTAAGGAAAACAAGTGTTCATCCGGGAATTTCTCAAAAGCATTTTCACAAGCAATTTCAGCATTATTTTCACAAGAGTTAAGTCTAGAAAGATGGTCGGCCACTACATTTTCGCTTCCCTTCCTATCTTTGATTTCTACATCGAATTCTTGTAACATCAACACCCATCTAATGAGCCTAGGTTTAGCTTGTGGTTTGGTCAATAGGTATTTCAAGGCTGTATGATCAGAGAATACTATGACCTTAGAACCTATCAAGTAAGATCTAAATTTGTCTAGTGTAAATACCACATCTAACATTTCTCTCTCAGTGGTTGTGTAATTTACTTGTGCATCATTTAAAGATAAACTTGCATAATAAATTACACACATCAACTTATTCACTCTTTGGCCCAAAACAGCTCCAATGGCAAAATTCGATGCATCGCACATAATTTCAAAGGGCAAGTCCCAATTTGGGGCAACAATTATAGGGGCAAAAGTTAGTTTTTCTTTCAAAATTTTAAAAGCCTCTAAGCACTTTTCATCAAAAACAAATGGGACATCTTTTCCTAACAAATGACACAAAGGACGTGAAATTTTGGAAAAATCTTTTATGAACCTCCTATAAAATCCTGCATGTCCCAAAAAACTTCTAATTCCTTAATTGATGTGGGTGGAGGTAGGTTCACAATTAATTCAACTTTAGCTTTGTCTACCTCAATCCCTTCATGGGAAATAACATGCCCTAAAACAATTCCATGATCAACCATAAAGTGACTCTTTTCCCAACTCAATGTAAGATTACATTCAATACACATTTTAAGTACTAGAGTCAACTTTTCCAAACAATCATCAAAGGAATTACCAAAGACAGAAAAGTCATCCATGAATACCTCAATGCACTTGTCTAACATATCAGAAAATATGGAAAGCATACACCTTTGAAATGTGCCCGGTGCATTGCAAAGTCCGAATGGCATCCTTCGAAATGCAAACGTCCCAAAGGGACAAGTAAATGTAGTCTTTGGTTGATCTTCTGGTGCTATCGGGACTTGGTAGTAACCTGAAAGACCATCAAGAAAACAGTAAAAAGAATGTCCAGATAATCTATCAAGCATTTGATCAATAAATGGCAAAGGAAAGTGATCTTTCTTGGTGACTTTATTTAATTTCCTATAATCTATGCACATCCGCCAACCAGTTTGTGTTCGTGTTGGTACCAACTCTCCTTTTTCATTCTGGACCACTGTCAACCCTGTTTTCTTAGGCACAACATGAACGGGACTAACCCATTCACTATCAGCAATAGGGTAAATTACCCCTTCATCCAGTAATTTAAGGACCTCCTTCTTAACAACCTCGCTCATGTTAGGGTTTAGTCTCCTTTGAGACTCTCTCACCGGTTTAGCCCCTTCCTCTAAAATGATCTTATGCATGCACATAGAGGGACTAATACCCTTAATGTCACTCAACCCCCAACCTATAGCCTTCTTGAATTTTTTCAACATTGTTACAAGCTTATTCTCTTCCTCACTGGTAAGGGTAGCAGAAATTATTACTGGTCGAGAGTTATTTTCCCCAAGAAAAATATATTTTAAGTGTTTGGGAAGTTCTTTAAGCTCAACCCCTTGTAGTTGAACTTGCTCTTTTTCAATTTAAATTTCTTCCTCAACACTCTCATCGCCCAAGATGGAATTGTCTTCTTTATCCTCCTCATTGGAAATCTCTGCTTCTTCTTGCAATTTTAGAGCCTTTTTTAGCTTGTGTTCGCCATTTTCCTGCAAGAAAACTTCTTGGACAACACTATCAGTAAGATCAATGAAAGAGCAATCTTCATATAAAGCACTAGTGGGGATGGGGGAAGTGTTAAAAATTGAAAATTCTACAGTTTGTCCCTAAACTGTCATGGTTAATTTTCCATTTTTAACATCAATTAAAGTGTTAGTTGTGGCCATAAAAGGCCTCCCTAACAAAATTGCATGCTCGGCATCCCGTGGGATTTCTCCCCCCGTGTCTAAGACAATGAAATCGACGGGTACAATCAAACCTCCTACCTTCACTAGAACATCTTCTATGATTCCCTTAGGGTATCTAAGAGTTCTATCTGCTAATTGTAAAACCATTTTGGTCGGTTTGAGTTCCCCTAGCTCTAGATTCAGATAAATTGAGTATGGCATCAAATTAACACTAGCTCCAAGATCACACATGCCAATGGTCTCTTTCCCATTCCCCATAGAGATTTTAACAATAAAGCTCCCAGGATCTTTTAGTTTAGGAGGTAACTTATGTTGTAAAACAGCACTTGTTACTTCCGAAACTATCACCTTCTCATCCAACTCATACCTTATCTTCTTAGTGTTAAGCTCTTTTAAGAATTTGGCATAAGATGGCATATTCTTTATCACCTCTAGTAAGGGTAGGTTGATACTTACCTTCGAAAGCATGTTATAAATTTCAGAAAATTGCTTATCATTCTTTTCATTTTTTAACCTGCTGGGAAATGGAATTGGTGGTCTGTACGGATTTGGAGATTTGTGCAGTTTTGGTGCAAAGGATGCCTCCTCTTTGTCCTCCTTAAGCTCATTTGGTTCAGCTTCTTCTTCTTGCAATTCCTTGCCATTACCCCGCATTGTACCTGCATCCAAGGAATCATCAATGTTATTATCACCGATTTTATTATCAAGTACCTTACCACTTCTCAAAACGGTGATTGCTTTGGCTTGCTCCGGTTGGCTTGGAAATTTTCCTTTTTGATTGGCTTGAAGTTGATTGGCCAATTGGCCCACTTGAGTTTCAACCTTCTTAAGCGATGCTTCTAAAGAGTCAAACCGCTTATTGTTCAATTCTTGATTTTGAGTGCTTACTTGAATGAAAGCATTCAAGTTGTAACACCCCCACATCCAATACATGCACACTACATACACCATAATGTAGCATACATGCATCGAATATAGGAATGCTACGGATTTTAAGCATACATGCATCGAATATAGGAATGCTACGGATTTTCTTAACATTCAAAACATTTCCAATGATACTATAATCTTTCTCATTACACATTATAGAAAAATAAGTGATTAATCTGTAATATAAAATAAAATAGATATATATATATATACTTATTACGCAGCGGAATTTAACAACTATTTACATATAGGAAAAACATTTAAATATTTATTTTTACAAATGTACATATATTCACATTATAAACAATACTTTACAAAATATAAAGAAGTTATACATGATTGGCAAATCTTCTCTGATCTTTAAGTCCCAAAATCAACTCTTCAATGTCTACTCTCACTCGGCCTCGATGAGCTCTCGGGTTCAACTCTATCAACTCTATCACCTGCACGATCAACACTATCGCGCTAAGCCAAGGGCTTAGTAGTACAAAACATGCTAACATTATGCTTGTATGCTATGCAATGTCACACATTCCATTAATATCAACATCATAAGTGAAAAGCTAACATCAAACCTTTGCCTTTCACAAATCATAATCATATAAGCATATCACATCTCAAAGTCCTCTCATGAATTTCATTATTTAATTATTTTGCCATCAATGAATCACATATAAACAAAGACAAGCATGGGCCCAAAACACACTAATATGCCATTTAATTTTCAGAGTTAATGCTTTGGTTTTATCACATTTATCATTATCACATATACCCAACTAGGCTTCAAGGATTTGGTTCAACCAAACTTCAAGGGGAACAAAGCATGTTAAGTCTCAACCCAACTTGGCTTCAAGAACCAAACCCAACCTAGCATCAAGGGTTGTAACATCTCAATTAGGCTTCAAGGACTAGACCTAACCAAGCTTCAAGGGGAGTAAAACATGTTAAACTTTAACCCAACTTGGCTTCAAGGATCAAGCCCAACCTAACTTCAAGAGATTGTTACTATCATTAGGCATGCCACCAACAACAAACTCTGAAAATAGAATAACACATTAGCCACACAACTCATTCACTAATTTGTTATCAATTTCATTCTCAAATGAATTAACATAGCCAATCACAATGGCTTTATATTCCATTTCATCTCAATTCACATCATAACATTTCAATCTTTCATATACACAATCATTTGCATCATCATGTCATTCACATTATTCATATATATATATATCGTCATTGATATAAACATAACAACACACATTGCTCATATAAATTAACAATGTAATATTGCCACATTTGTACTTACATACAATCATATAGGTTTTGTACTTACCTCAAAAGCAAATCACACCACTCTTAACAATTCCTTGTTCAAGATCCTTCTACCTCTTAAATCAATGATCAATCACTATCTTCAAGACCTAAATAAAAAGTAATAGCATATACCTACTTAGGGATACACAAGAGATAATCCAATTAGGAATTAATTAGGGCAAACCCTAACCCTGACACGCTCACCCACACGGGCGTGTCCATGACCGTGCCCTAACTCCACAACACAGAAGCATTTACACGCTCAACAACATGGGCGTGTAAATTCTCCAAACTCACAGTAGCTATGACACGCTCAATAACACGGGCGTGTTATTGGTAGTGTCAAACCTACTGCCTCCAACACAATTGACACGCCTAAAAACCCTGAACGAGCTCATGGGCGTGTCCGGCTATAAATCAAGACTCCGATCAAAACAACCAAACACTCAACAACACATTTCTATTCACTAACATTCACTTCAACCAATCTTCACAAAACATACCCAAAAACCTATCTCAAACTTGCAACAACACCAAAACAAACCAAAACACATATCAAACACAAAACACAAAATCATCTCAAAACCCTCACCACATATACAACATCATCTCTTCCAACCACTTACTCTTTTCTTCAATCCATACTCAAAATCCATCATCAAATCACTCAAACACTTCTCACATCTCAAAATCAACCAACACACTCTTAAAAATCTATCAAACTCAAATATCATTTCAAATAAGCACAAAGATCACAAGAGAACTTACCAAAGTTATAAGACTTCTTGTATCATCCACTAGATCATTTCAATCTTCCTTCAATTTGAGCTTAACACATCAAGATCTTCACTTTGTCTCTTGCTTTCCTTTGTCTATGGAGAAGCCGGCCACACAAAGAAGAAAGAAGAAAATGAACCACAAGAAACAAAGTCAACTCTTCTTTTAATCTCCACCAAGTGTTTCAATTCAAGCAATTACCAAAACACCCTTCTACAAATTGTTTTGTTTCTTTTTAAAACACTTGCCCTTTTTAGACATTTCACGAATCTCAACTAAAAATATCTTCTTCCCTTGACCACATATTTGACCAACTTATATGTTATATATATAATCATATAAACATCATATACATTATCTTTCAATTTCTTTTCTTATCAACATAACATATATACTTAATTCAAACAAACAACAATTATATCCAAACTTCTAGGGCATACATTGGGATATTACAATTCTCCCCCTCTAAAAAGAAATTTCGCCCTCGAAATTACCTGATATCAAGTCCGAAACAATTGAGGATATAGCTCTCGCATTGTTTGCTCACTTTCCCAAGTTGCCTCTTCCTTTGCATGATTCTTCCACAAAATCTTCACAAGTGGCACTTTCTTATTTCTCAATTCTTTCACTTCACGTGCCAAGACAGCAATTGGTTCCTCTTCAAATGTCAAATCAGGACTTACTTCGATAGATTCAACTGATAACACATGAGATGGATTTGATCTATATCTCCTCAACATAGAAACATGGAATACATTATGGATCCTATCCAACTTAGGTGGCAAAGCAAGTCGATAAGCAACTGGCCCAACTCTTTCCAAAACTTCATACGGCCCAATGAAACGAGGACTCAGCTTTCCTTTTCGACTAAACCTTAAAATCTTTTTCGAAGGAGACACTTTCAAAAATACTTTATCTCCCACATTAAACTCTATGTCCCTCCTTTTCAAATCTGAATAAGACTTCTGTCGGTCTGAAGCTGCTTTCAATCTATTCCGAATCAGCTTCACTTTCTCTTCAGTCTCCTTAACCAAATTAGGACCAATTATCTTACCTTCACCAAGTTCACTCCAACAAAGAGGTGTCCTACACCGTCTACCATACAGTGCTTTGAATGGTGCCATACCAATGCTAGATTGGTGACCGTTGTTGTAAGCAAACTCTACAAGAGGTAAAAATCTATCCCAACTTCCAGAGAAATCAATGACACAGCTTCTCAACATGTCCTCGACAATCTGTATCACCCTCTCTGACTGTCCATCCGTCTGTGGATGAAAAGCAGTACTGAAATGCAGTCGAGAACCCAAAGCACTATGCAAACTCTTCCAAAATCTTGAAGTAAACCTGGGATCTCGATCGGACACTAAAGAAGTTGGAACCCCATGCAACTTTACAATCTCATAGATATACAGCTCAGCTAACCTCTCCAAAGAGTAATCCATTCGAACTGGAAGAAAATGAGCTGTCTTAGTCAATCTATCCACAATCACCCATATGGCATCATGCTTCCTTTGTGTCAATGGCAACCCAGACACAAAATCCATTGTCACTTTTTCCCACTTCCATTCAGGTACTGACAACGGTTGAAGCAACCCGGTTGGAACTTGATGCTCTGCTTTTACCTTCTGACAAGTGAGACATTTCGATACAAACTCAGCAATGTCTCTCTTCAACCCAATCCACCAGTAATGCTGTCTCAAATCATGATACATCTTAGTATTGCCCGGATGCATTGCAAACACTGACTGATGTGCTTCTTCTAAAATGATCCTTCTCAAATTAATATCATCCGGCACACACAATCTGTTCTTAAACCAAAGACTCCCATCATCTTTCACAATAAAATCTCTACTCTTCCCATTCCGACAATCTAAAACAATCTTCTGAATCTTCTCATCAGCCAACTGAGCCTCTTTAATCTGATCCAACAAAACTGGTTTCATATGCAACTGTGCTAATAATGCACCATCATCACAAGATACAAAAATGGCATGCAAAGCTCTCAACTCAACAAGCAACGAGAGCGAATAAAAAGTTAAGCCTGCTAAAGACTTCCGACTCAAGGCATCAGCAACAACATTTGCTTTACCTGGATGATAATCAATCAAGCAGTCATAGTCTTTAATCACCAACCATCTCCTCTGCCGAAGATTGAGCTCTTTTTGGACACCCAAATACTTCATGCTTTTGTGATCAGTGTATATGAAACATTTCTCCCCAAACAAATAGTGTCGCCAAATCTTCAATGCAAACACAATGGCTGCTAGCTCCAAATCATGGGTCAGATAATTAAGCTCATGCGGTTTCAACTGTCGAGATGCATAAGCTATAACTTTACCTTCTTGCATCAGCACACACCCCAAACCCCTATGTGAAGCATCACTGTAAATCACATATGGTTTGCCTTCCACAGGTAAAGTAAGAACAGGCGCTTGAGTCAACATTTCTCTCAACTGCTCAAAACTAGCCTGACACTGATTCGTCCACACAAATCTAACTCCCTTACGAAGCAATCTGGTGAGTGGAGTAGCTATCAAAGAAAATCCTTTCACAAACAGTCGGTAATAACCTGCCAAACCCAGAAAACTTCTAACTTCAGTCACAGACTTGGGTGGACTCCAATTCAAAATTGTTTCAACTTTACTCGGATCAACTCTAATTCCTTCTGCTGAAACAATATGTCCGAGAAAAGCGACTTGATCCAACCAGAACTCACACTTTGACAATTTGGCAAACAACTGCTTCTCTCTCAAAATCTGCAACACAATCCGCAGATGCATATCATGTTCCTCCTCATTCCGCGAATACACCAATATATCATCAATGAAGACCACTAGAAACTGATCCAAATAGGGCCTAAACACCCTATTCATCAAATCCATAAAAGCTGCAGGTGCATTCGTCAGACCAAAAGGCATAACTAGAAACTCATAATGCCCATACCTGGTCCGAAATGCTGTCTTAGGAACATCTTCAGCTCTGACCCTTAGCTGATGGTACCCTGATCTCAAATCAATTTTGGAAAATACTGTTGCACCCTTCAATTGATCAAAGAGATCATCAATTCTAGGCAAAGGATATTTATTTTTAATGGTCACCTTGTTCAATTGCCTATAATCTATACACAATCTCATAGTACCATCCTTCTTCTTTACAAATAACACAGGAGCTCCCCAAGGAGAAACACTGGGGCGAATAAATCCTTTGTCCAACAACTCCTGCAATTGCATTTTCAACTCCCTCAATTCTGCTGGTGCCATTCTGTAAGGAGTAATAGAGATAGGAGTGGTACCAGGCAACAATTCAATACCAAACTCCACCTCTCTCTCAGGAGGCAATCCTGGCAACTCCTCTGGGAATACTTCTGGGAACTCTGCAACTGTGGCAATGCTAACAATAGGAGAACCTCTTACTCTAGTATCTACCACATGAGCAAGATAAGCTTCACACTGTAACACCCCCACATCCAATGCACACACACTACAATCACAACAATGTAGCATAAGTGCACCAAACATAGGGATGCTACGGTTTTCTTCAACATTCAAAACATTTTAAACTTGATACAATACCCTAATCATTATACATTATAGAAATTAAGTCATTGACTTAAAATATAAACATGTTAGATATACATATATACATTTAAATATTATACAGCGGAAGTTATAAATTAGGTACATATTTACATTATAAACATTACTTTACAAAATATAAAAGAAGTATACATGATTGGCAAGTCTGCTCTGATCTTTAAGTCCTCAAAAATCAACTCTTCACTGTCTACTCTCACTCGGTCTTGATGAACTTTCGGGTTCAACTCTACCAACTCTACTACCTGCGCGATCAAACACTATCGCGCTAAGCCAACGGCTTAGTAAGATAAAACATGCTAATGTTTTGCTTTGATGCAATGCAATGCCAATTCTCAATCCATATTATACATGTAACATCATATATGCAAAACTAACAACATGCCTTTACATTTCATAACTCAACATAAATAGACATATCATATTTCAACATCTTATCATATACCTCATTAGTATTCATTTAATCATTCATAATCAACATTAAGCAAAGACAAGCATGGGCCCAAGACACACTAATATGCCATTCAATTTTCAGAGTTAATGTTTTGGTTCTATCATCACATTTATCAATATCATAAACCCAACTAGGCTTCAAGGATTAGGTTCAACCAAGCTTCAAGGGGAGCAAAGCATGCTAAGCTTCAACCCAACTTGGCTTCAAGAACCAACCCAACCTAGCTTCAAGGGTGGTAACATCTCAATTAGGCTTCAAGGATTCAATCCAACCTAACTTCAAGAGATTGTTACACTTATTAGGCATGCCACCAACAACCAACTCTGAAAATGGAATAACACATTAGCCACACAATTCATTTATTATTCAATTATCATTTCCATTCTCAATTCTCAACAACATTTAGGCAAACATGCCTTATTTCTTTCAATTGCATCACATCTTAGCCAACCACAATGGCATTGTCTCATATCATGTCTTATTTGAATTATCATTGCATCTTTGATATACATTTCAATATTCATTACTCATGAAACACATTACCATTTACAATGCATAACATAACATTATTCAATCTCAACAATGCAATTAGGGTAAAGAACAATTGATATGATTCATAGCTTTAGAACCTTACACATGTAATTGATTATATCATTCATTGATTCAAGTGTATTTAAAATGTTTAGGGTTAGGTTTAGGGACCAACCTACCCTTTAAGAACCAAAGCAATGCAAAAAGAACAAGGAAGTAAAACCTTAACCTACACAATTGAGGGACACGGGCAGCCACTTGAGGGACACGGCCAAGCTTGTGGCCGTGTCACTCAAACCAATTGGACAGTAAGCAACACGGGCAAGGGACACGGCCAAGCTTGTGGTCGTGTCTCTCAACCAAACTTTGGCAGTAGCAAACACGGCTTGGGGACACGGCCGTGTCTCCCAAAAATCAATCCAACACCTTCAAAATTTCATGTCTTGGCCGTGTTTCCCATAGCTTTTGGCCGTGTCACCCATAATCAAAACCCTAACCAAAGCCAACACTTTCCAAATTGCATTTAAACTCAATATACATCATACCACATGCTTCAAATGAACATAATCAATGTTCTAAACACATATTCATTACAATAATCACTTTAAAACACATTAATATCACAATTAAACAAACACCATCTCAAAACCCTAATTAATCACCATCCTTTTTCATCTTTCAAAAACAACATCCATTTAAACATACAATCTTCACAATCAACCCAACACTAATTCCATCTTTTAACTTACAATCAATTTTAACACTTAAAAACATAACACAAACTCATCTCATCATCACACCAACAAAACCTAATTCCTTTCTCACACCACTTCAAAAGAATTGAAGAAATTAAAGAGAAGATCTTACCTTATATGAAGAAATTCCATAAATCTTTCACCAAATCTCTCAATTCTTTCATCAATTGAGTATAGCATCAAGAACACTTCTCTTTCCCCCTTGTTGTTGGAAAGCCGGCCACCTCTTCAAGAAAAGAAAAGAAAATGCACAAGTCAACCTCTCTTTCCTTCTTTTAATCTCCACCATGCATTTCATCCAAACAATTACCAAAATGCCCTCAAACATATAACTAACCTTTTGTCTTATATAAGCCCATATATGTACTTACACACTCAACACAAAAATATCTTCTTCCACTAACCAACACCTTGACTCTTCTTTGACCCATTTATATGTTATATATATCAACATATACACAACATATACCATTCTCTCTAAACCCTAAATCCTTCCCAAAACACAAATACTTTTCTTTTCTCAATTCTTAATCTTGCAATTTAAAACAACCACAATAACAACAACATACAAAACTTCTAGGGCATAAATGAGGATATTACACACACCCCTTTCTAATCAATCTCCTAGCTGCAACAGCTGAAACAAATAAGGATGCTAGCTATTTCTGCTCATTAGATACTATCACCTCTCTACCATCAGCAGTTCTCAAAGAAACAATTTTCCTTTTACAGTCTACCACCGCTCCATGTCTAGATAGCCAGTCCATGCCTAGAATTACATCATATTCCTTAAATGGCATCTCAATCAAGTCTCCAAGGAACTCCTCACCTTGCACCCTCACTGCACTATCTCAGTGCACCTTGCTCACAATCACACTATGCCCTAAAGGATTTGTCACCAACATATCAAATCCTAGGGATTCAGCATGCACATCAGACAAAGGCAAAACAGATGCCGAATAAGGAAAAAAGTACTAGCTATGACTGCCGAAGCATCTGGCTGCCTTTGCATAACATATATCCTCTGGGAAGATCCAACCTCCTCTGGTCTACTCTCCCTGGATGTAGAACCTCCTCTAGCATTGAACCCAGATCTGCCTCCTCTACTGACACCTCTGCCTCCTCGACCTCCCCTCACACTAGGTCGAGAAGCTGCAGTATCAACTGACATCTGTTATTGCCTCTCAGGACAATCTCTAACAAAGTGATCTGGTGATCCACATCTGAAGCAAACCCCTGCTACACCAGTCTTCCAACAAGTACCACCATGTGGCCTACCACAATAAATGCATACGGGTGGAGTGGATCTCTGAGTCACCGGTGTCGGAGCACTCGCCACTGAAGCTGCAGGTCCAGATCTCCGCCTCTGAAACTGTACTGACCTACCAGCTGGCCTCTGACTCCTACTAACCCGAGGAACAAAACTTCCTTTACCTCTTTTCACAGATGAAGACCCTGCCTCAAACTGGGGCCTTCTAACCCTGATCTCTTCCTCTGAAGTAGCTGCAATAGCCTGGGCTCTCTCCACACTCCTAGCCGCTGCCACAAGCTGAGAAAAATCATGATATCTAGATCCAGCCACATGACACATGACAGAGGGCCTCAATCCCTCCTCAAATCTCCTGCATCTATCTATCTCATCAGATATAATACCCCCAGCATACTGACTCAACCGAATAAATTCAACCTCATATTCAGTTACTGACCGGTTGTCTTGCTTTAAACTCAAAAACTCCATCTTCTTCATGTCCTTATACTCCCTCGGAGTATACTTCAATTCAAACTCTCTCAGAAAATCAGCATAGGACAATGTTGGTGGATCATCCATAGAATGGGGCACTGTCTTCCACCAATTATATGCATCCTTTTGCAACAATGATCTTGCACAATCAAACTTTTCCTCTGGAGTGGCTTGCAACTGAATAAAGATTCTTTGTACTTTATCTAGCCACTGCTCTGCTACAACTGGGTCAATGGTACCTATAAAATCTTCAGCTCCATACTTCCTTAGCTTATCATACTGTCTTACTGATACCAAAGGTTGTGGGGGTGGTGGATGTGGTTGCACTGGTGCTTGTCTCAAAGCCTCTACCACAAGCCTAACCCAAGCTGGCGGAACCTCCTCACCAACTGGTCTCCCTGACACCGAAGCAGGTGCCTCCCCAGCACTATCAACTCTAGCTCCCTCTCTAACCTCATCAGGAGCAACGCTTTCAGCACTACCCTCTACTGATTGCCGTAAGTGAGAGTCCATCACAACCTATGTCTACAAACACAGCAGATTATACCTTATTAAAGATCAGAGATTGCCAATCCCAAACATATATTTTATTTCAAAACCAACTTTTTAAAATCAAAAACATTTCTTTTTCTTACATTTTACCTAGGTTGAGAATCTCAAACCTAGGCTCTGATACCAAAACAATTGTAACACCCCCACATCCAATACATGCACACTACATACACCACAATGTAGCATACATGCATCGAATATAGGAATGCTACAGATTTTTAGCATACATGCATCGAATATAGGAATGCTATGGATTTTCTTAACATTCAAAACATTTCCAATGATACTATAATCTTTCTCATTACACATTATAGAAAAATAAGTGATTAATCTGTAATATAAAATAAAATAGATATATATATACTTATTACGCAGCGGAATTTAACAACTATTTACATATAGGAAAAACATTTAAATATTTATTTTTACAAATGTACATATATTCACATTATAAACAATACTTTACAAAATATAAAGAAGTTATACATGATTGGCAAATCTTCTCTGATCTTTAAGTCCCAAAATCAACTCTTCAATGTCTACTCTCACTCGGTCTCGATGAGCTCTCGGGTTCAACTCTATCAACTCTATCACCAACGTGATCAACACTATCGCGCTAAGCCAAGGGCTTAGTAGTACAAAACATGCTAACATTATGCTTGTATGCTATGCAATGTCACACATTCCATTAATATCAACATCATAAGTGAAAAGCTAACATCAAACCTTTGCCTTTCACAAATCATAATCATATAAGCATATCACATCTCAAAGTCCTCTCATGAATTTCATTATTTAATTATTTTGCCATCAATGAATCACATATAAACAAAGACAAGCATGGGCCCAAAACACACTAATATGCCATTCAATTTTCAGAGTTAATGCTTTGGTTTTATCACATTTATCATTATCACATATACCCAACTAGGCTTCAAGGATTTGGTTCAACCAAACTTCAAGGGGAACAAAGCATGTTAAGTCTCAACCCAACTTGGCTTCAAGAACCAAACCGAACCTAGCTTCAAGGTTTGTAACATCTCAATTAGGCTTCAAGGATTAGACCCAACCAAGCGTCAAGGGGAGTAAAACATGTTAAACTTCAACCCAACTTGGCTTCAAAGATCAAGCCCAACCTAACTTCAAGAGATTGTTACTATCATTAGGCATGCCACCAACAACAAACTCTGAAAATAGAATAACACATTAGCCACACAACTCATTCATTAATTTGTTATCAATTTCATTCTCAAATGAATTAACATAGCCAATCACAATGGCTTTATATTCCATTTCATCTCAATTCACATCATAACATTTCAATCTTTCATATACACAATCATTTGCATCATCATGTCATTCACATTATTCATATATATATATATCATCATTGATATAAACATAACAACACACATTGCTCATATAAATTAATAATGTAATAATGCCACATTTGTACTTACATACAATCATATAGGTTTTGTACTTACCTCAAAAGCAAATCACACCACTCTTAACAATTCCTTGTTCAAGATCCTTCTACCTCTTAAATCAATGATCAATCACTATCTTCAAGACCTAAATCAAAAGTAATAGCATATACCTACTTAGGGATACACAAGAGATAATCCAATTAGGAATTAATTAGGGCAAACCCTAACCCTGACACGCTCACCCACACGGGCGTGTCCATGACCGTGCCCTAACTCCACAACACAGAAGCATTTACACGCTCAACAACATGGGCGTGTTCCTGGGCGTGTAAATTCTCCAAACTCACAGTAGCTATGACACGCTCAATAACATGAGCGTGTTACTGGTCGTGTCAAACCTACTGCCTCCAACACAATTGACACGCCTAAAAACCCTGAACGTGCTCATGGGTGTGTCCGGCAATAAATCAAGACTCCGATCAAAACATCCAAACACTCAACAACACATTTCTATTCACTAACATTCACTTCAACCAATCTTCACAAAACATACCCAAAAACCTATCTCAAACTTGCAAAAACACCAAAACAAACCAAAACACATATCAAACACAAAACACAAAATCATCTCAAAACCCTCACCACATATACAACATCATCTCTTCCAACCACTTACTCTTTTCTTCAATCCATACTCAAAATCCATCATCAAATCACTCAAACACTTCTCACATCTCAAAATCAACAAACACACTCTTAAAAATCTATCAAACTCAAATATCATTTCAAATAAGTACAAAGATCACAAGAGAACTTACCAAAGTTATAAGACTTCTTGTATCATCCACTAGATCACTTCAATCTTCCTTCAATTTGAGCTTAACACATCAAGATCTTCACTTTGTCTCTTGCTTTCCTTTGTCTATGGAGAAGCCGGCCACACAAAGAAGAAAGAAGAAAATGAACCACAAGAAACAAAGTCAACTCTTCTTTTAATCTCCACCAAGTGTTTCAATTCAAGCAATTACCAAAACACCCTTCTACAAATTGTTTTGTTTCTTTTTAAAACACTTGCCCTTTTTAGACATTTCACCAATCTCAACTAAAAATATCTTCTTCCCTTGACCACATATTTGACCAACTTATATGTTATATATATAATCATATAAACATCATATACATTATCTTTCAATTTCTTTTCTTATCAACATAACATATATACTTAATTCAAACAAACAACAATTATATCCAAACTTCTAGGGCATACATTGGGATATTACACAAGTTGTCTTCAAATGAAGGTTTCTTGACTTGCTCTTGATTTGAGGGTTGCCCTTGAAATTGGGGACCTCTTTGATATGGTTGGAAGGGTTGTTGAGGTGGAGCATGTTGTTGATTTTTACATGAAAAATTGGGGTGATTCCTCCAACCGGGGTTATAAGAATTTCAATATGGGTCATTCCTACCCCTTTGTTGGAACCCTTCAAAAGCAAAAGCTTGCTCTTGCTCCTCTTGAAATGAGTCAAAATTTGAGGGGCACACATTTGCTTGATGGCCTACAAGACCGCATGATGCGCATGACTCTTGGCTTGGTCCCGACAAGTTCCCTTTTGCATTCAACAATTTCACTTGCCTTGTCAGTTCTGCAATTTGCCTAGCCATTTCTGAGTTTGCACTTATCTCATGTGCTCCTCTTCTTCTTTCTCCAATGCTCTTTTATTGGGAATTTTCCCCCAACATTTCGAATAATGCAACTGTTTCCGCAGCTGTTCTTTCACCCATTGCACCCCCTGCTGCATTATCCACTGTATTTTGAGATTGTTGTGTTAGCCCATCATAGAAAAATTGATTGAGCAACTGTTGTGGATAATAGTGGTGAGGGCACTGAAATAGTAATGATTTGAAGCAATCCCACGCCTCGTGAAATGGTTCTCCGTCAAACTGGGTGAAAGTTGCAATACTTCCCCTAAGCTCCTTAGTCTTTTGATGAGAATAGAATTTTCCCATAAATTTGTTGTAGACTTCAGTCCAGGTGGTTAAAGAATTCTCCGGTAAGGTCATTAACCACGCTTTTGCCCTGTCCTTTAAACTGTATGGGAAACATCTCAGCTTCAGTTCATCCTCCATTAATGTTTGCAAAGGGAACGTATGCAATGTTGAATAAAAATCTCGAATGAAGTTGAGAGGATCTTCATTCGGCAGTCCGTGGAATGATGGCAGCATACTATAATGAGTATTTCCGAGTTCGTAGTTTCTTGCTGCGTTGCTCAACCGGATACAAGATGTGGTCACACCGATGATCGATCGAGCAAACTCCTTCATGGGTGGCTCTTGTGCATCACCCATCTCTGTTTCTGTGTTCTCCTCAAATAGCTCTTCGGTATTTTCTTCTTCTTGCTCAAAAGGATTTAGTCTCTCGGATCTTGGACGTCTATGGATGTTGTCAATAAAAGGAACAAGTTCGTTTCCTTGAGACCGTCGTCCGTGCATAAAGTACCTAAGCAATTCAAAAAGAACACTTTAAACAATTTAACAAATAAGATAAAAAAAATCAAACTATCAAAAAAATTGCCTTCCCCGGCAGCGGCGCCAAAAACTTGTTGCGCTTAAATCAACACTATCACAAAGCGGCACTCGCAAGTATACGAGGCTATTGTAGTGACGATGATCGCCCCAAGATCGTTTCCCAAGGAAGGACTTGCATGTAAAAGTTCAATTAACATAAAATTGTAAACTCGATTGTGAGATTGGATTGGTGAATTATAGTTAACCTTAGAAATGAAAACGATTGATTTTATGCAAGAGAATTTCAATTATGGAAATGATGCCTAGGGTTGTAGGACCATTTAACCAAATGTTCAATTATCCGATTATCCATTAATATAACCTTGAATCTTAATTTGTTTCTTAAGATTAATTAGCCAATTATCAATTCACTAGTTCTCACATATATGAATTAACAACAACCAATTGTTTAACATTATCAAATTAATAAACCCTAGAACTTATATTCTAATTCATTCTTAGGGTAGTCAATTGCATAGTTCCGATATTAAACTTCTCCTCTCGGTCCGTCATTCAATATTAAGTAATCAATAGGTGGCCAATCTATCAATTTACCTTTAATTTCAATGCAATCAACATATAACAAGGTATATCAATGGAATCACCAAATCAAATCATTTAATCAAATATACTACAACCCCAAGCATGAGTAAATTAGCTCATCATATGTTTTAAACAACTACTCAATTCAATATAAACCAAATCAAAATTATACATTGTAATATTAATGTTCTTAATACACAATAACAAATAAGAAATGGAATAAAAGGAAGAGTTAGAAAAACCCCTTTTAGAAGATGCTAAAAATCGAACTCTCGTCTCTTTCGTGGCTCCTTCTTGGTACGTGATGATGAACTTCCAGCTCTCTTGAACAATTGGTTCTCTTCTTGAAGGAGTAGATGATAGCTTTCTCAAATTCTCAACTCTCCAAGTAAGCCTCTTAAAACCCTAATTCTTAAGAACTAATAACTCACTTCAAAACCAACAATTGTTTTTGCTCTTGTGTGTGTAAAGAAATGGTGAATGGAAAAAGGTGAGTGGTCTTGCTCTCTCAAGCCAAGAACCAAGGAAGAAGATGATGAAGAACAAGCACCCATGGAAGTGTAGAGAATGTCCACTAAATTAATTCAAAAATCCCTTTTCTAATCCCCATGCTCTTCCACTTTCAATTGTTTAAGACACCCATCATGCCTTGTCTCCCACTTACTAATTTCTTTGTACCTTTCTTCCATAAAATCCTCCCACTTTTTTCACTCTTTTTTGTTCTTTTGTCTCCCACTAAAACACACCAGCTCATTTCTCGTGCAAACCAGCTAAGGACCCAGGGTGACACGGCCAAGCCATATGGAGCTTGGCCGTGTCTAGTGGCTTTCTTTCTTGGGGACACGGCCAAGCTTTTGGCCATGTCCCATTCTGTATGCTTGCCCTTTTGAGACACGGCCAAGGACACGGCCGTGTCATGTGACACGGCCAGTGTCCTGGCCGTGTCCACTTATGGTGTCCTTCTCTGTTCCTTTTTGCTCTTTTGTTTCTTTGGTGAGACACGGCCAGTGGCTTGGCCGTGTCTCATGGCCGTGTTCACTACTGGACTTGTTTCCTTGAGGGACACGGCCAAGCCATGTTAGTCCTGGCCGTGTCTCCTAATTTTCCTTGTTTCTGCTTCTTTTGATGAAGGACACGGCCAAGCCATGACAAGCTTGGCCGTGTCACTTGATTTTCTCCACAAGTTACACCAATTTTGATCAAATGGCTCCATCGAATGTACTCCAACCTAAATCAATAACTTCAAACAAACTTAAGTGCAATTTAACATGAAAATTAACTTAAAATCAACATAAACATCATAGAAAATATATACAAAATTGATCTAAACATGGTGTGTGGGCGAGCTTAGGATGGCATCGTAGGAAGAGAGAGGAATGAGAAAGAGAATAGGCAAGGGCTATTCTCTGCAAAGCAGTGAGAGGGAGAGAATAAATTAAATTTTCTGGCAACAAATGACGGGTGCGACTATAGCAGCACTAATGCACCTGATCACAACAGAACTGCGATGTTAAACGTGCTTGGGCGGGACTAGTACTGAGATGGGTGACCTCTTGGGAAGTCCTCGTGTTGCACCCCATCATTTTTATTTTTTTGAAAATATTTTTTTTATCAACCACGATCCTACGCAGTTTGGAGCCAGCGGACTAATAAATCATTTCTTGGCCTTTTAGAGCAACGCGAGTAATATCGCCGATATGGCGTCGCTTGGCTCGTTTGCCCAAATTAGCCTCTCTCTGCAACAGATTTGAGAGCGGTGGTGCGTGGGCGAGCTTAGGATGGCATCGTAGGAAGAGAGACAAATGAGAAAGAGAATAGGCAAGGGCCATTCTAAGTGAAGCAGTGAGAGAGAGCATAAATGAAATTTTCTGGCAGTGCATGGGGGTGCGATTATACCAGCACTAATGCACCGGATCCCATCAGAACTCCGATGTTAAAAGTGCTTGGGCGAGATTAGTACTGAGATGAGTGACCTCTTGGGAAGTCCTCGTGTTGCACCCATATCATTTTTCTTTTTTTGAAAATATTTTTTTATCAACAACGATCCTTCGCAGTTTGGGGCCGGCGGACTAATAAATCATTTGTTGGCCTTTTAGAGCAACGCGAGTAATATCACCGATATGGCATCGCTTGGCTAGTTTGCCCGAATCAGTCTCTCTCTGCAACAGATTTGAGAGCGGTGGTGTGTGGGCGAGCTTAGGATGGCATCGTAGGAAGAGAGACGAATGAGAAAGAGAATAGGAAAGGTCTATTCTCTGCGAAGCAATGAGAGGGAGAGAATAAATTAAATTTTCTGGCAGCGCATGATGGGTGCGACCATAGCAGCACTAATGCACCGGATCACAACAGAACTCTGATGTTAAATGTGCTTGGGCGGGACTAGTACTGAGATGGGTGACCTCTTGGGAAGTTCTCTTGTTGCACCCATCATTTTTATTTTTTCAAAAATATTTTTTTCATCAACCACGATCCTTCGTAGTTTGGGGCCGGCGGACTAATAAATTATTTGTTTGCCTTTTAGAGCAACGCGAGTAATATCGCCGATATGGCATCGCTTGGCTCGTTTGCCCGAATCAGTCTCTCTCTGCAGCAGATTTGAGAGCGGTGGTGTGTGGACGAGCTTAGGATGGCATCGTAGGAAAAGGGACGAATGAGAAAGAGAATAGGCAAGGGCTATTCTCTGCGAAGGAGTGAGAGGGAGAGAATAAATTAAATTTTCTTGCAGCGCATGACGGGTGCGACCATAGCAGCACTAACGCACCGGATCACAACAGAACTCCGATGTTAAATGTGCTTGGGCGAGAATAGTACTGAGATGGGTGACCTCTTTGGAAGTCCTAGTGTTGCACCCATCATTTTTATTTTTTTGAAAATATTTTTTTATCAACAACGATCCTACGCAGTTTGGGGCCGGCGGACTAATAAATCATTTGTTGGTCTTTAAGAGGAACGTGAGTAATATCGCCAATATGGCGTCGCTTCGCTCGTTTGCCAGAATCAGTCTCTCTCTGCAGCAGATTTGAGAGCGGTGGTGTGTGGGTGAGCTTAGGATGGCATCGTAGGAAAAGAGACGAATGAGAAAGAGAATAGGCAAGGGCTATTCTCTGCGAAGCTGTGAGAGAGAGAGAATAAATTAAATTTTCTGGCAGCGCATGACGGGTGCGACCACAGTAGCACTAACGCACCGGATCACAACAGAACTCTGATGTTAAACATGCTTGGGCGGGACTAGTACTGAGATGGGTGACCTCTTGGGAAGTCCTCGTGTTGCACCCATCATTTTTATTTTTTCGAAAATATTTTTTTATCAACCACTATCCTACACAGTTTGGGGCCGGCGAACTAAAAATCATTTTTTGGCCTTTTAGAGCAACGCGAGTAATATCGCCGATATGGCGTCGCTTGGCTCATTTGCCCGAATCAGTCTCTCTCTGCAGCAGATTTGAGAGCGGTGGTGCATGGGCGAGCTTAGGATGGCATCGTAGGAAGAGAGACGAATGAGAAAGAGAATAGGCAAGGTCTATTCTCTGCAAAGCAATGAGAGGGAGAGAATAAATTAAATTTTCTGGCAGCACATGACGGGTGCGACCATAGCAGCACTAATGCACCGGATCACAACAGAACTCTGATGTTAAACGTGCTTGGGCGGGACTAGTACTGAGATTCCTTTTGTCAATCTTCAATCCAATATTACCCTAAAGAAGGGCAAATCAGTTGAATGAATAATAATAATCTACTAGGATCCCATAAATCATTTTTATGGTCCCTAGTGTTAAATTAATCAAATAAGCAATAGTAGTCCACTAGAATCCCATAAATCATTTTTATGGTTCCCAGTGGAGTCGCCAACCTGTGAACCTCGATTTCCACCAGAAAAGGATTCAGGAGAACGTTCACTTGTTGTCGGGAGTCGCCACTCAGTTTATTTTGTCTGAAGGGAAAAGCTAAGAAAACCCTTGTCTGACTCCAATTAACGCATCCAATGTAAAGGCTCCTAATCTATGAACCCAAGGAGGATTCGGGGACTATGTCATGTATTTGATTAATTTGCCAAATAATAAATGAATCCAAAAGAAAAATAGAAAGGAAGAAGAAGAGATGGTTGATAAATTGTGGACTTGCTATTTGGGGTGAATCCCAAATATGCCTACATACTCTCGTTTTTATGAGAGATCAAAGCCCATGTAGTTCGAAAAAGCCTATTTAAAGGCAATTATGCATTTATGCATGTGTGTGTGTATGCTTTGTGCATTGTCGGGCTCTTTGCCAAAAATTGTGTGATTTTGAGCACTTGGTGCTAAATTTGATTAAATTTGGGTACTTGGTACCAAAAAGAATGCAATTTAGGCTCCATGCCCCAAAAATTAATTGATTCGTGACTTAATGTCGAAGTTTTGATTGATTAGTTAATTAGGCCTTAGACCTAAAAGGATTAGGTCTTTGACCAAAAAGAAATTAAGAAGAAAGTGGAATGCTTAATGTATCCTTGAATTGACAAAAATGAATTAAGATATTACCTTATTTATGATTTTCCCACTTCTAAGTTCCAGATCTTGTTCTCTCAGAATATGCTCCTTGCTTCCTGTAACACGCTCCCAAAAGCCAACCTCTTTTTCTGAGGATCGAAAGCCTTTTTATAGACAAAATTTCAGACTGGACGGGCGGTCGGACCACCGCGGTTCGCGGTCGAACCGCCGACTCCGGCGGTCGGACCGCCAAGCTTGGCGGTTCAGCCCTCAAAAAATCTCCCGATTTTCATTCAAACTGATTTTCTGGGAGTTGTGGACCTCCAAAAATTATTCCGAGGCCATATCCGTGATCGTTGCATTGCTCCGGACATTTCAAGTACCATGAAGACATACTTTTGGTGGATTCTGCCGTGGTCACCCCGTCTGGCTTGGTCACTTGCAGTCTAAGAAAATCGGCTTTCCGAGCCTCAAAATTCGAGTGTTCACAATACTCTATCCTAAACTAGACTTGGATACTCGATCCTAAACTGGATTCAGATACTCGATCCTAACTGGATTTGGATACTCAATCCTGAACTGAATTTGGATACTTGATCCTAACCTGGATTTGGATACTCAATCCTAAATTAGATTAGGATACTCGATCCTAACTGGATTTGGATACTCGATCCTAAATTGGATTGGGATACTCGATCCTAACTGGATTTGGATACTCGATCCTATATTGGATTTGGATACTCGATCCTAACTGGATTTGGATACTCGATCCAAAATTGGATTGGGATACTCGATCCTAACTGGATTGGGATACTCGATCCTAAACTAGACTTGGATACTAGATCCTAAACAAGATTTGGATACTCGATCCTAAACTGGATTTGGATGCTCGATCCTAAAATGGATTTAGATCAATTTGGATACTCGATCCTATTGGATTTGGATGCTCGATCCTAAACTAGATTTGGATACTCAATCCTAACTGGATTTGGATACTGGATCCTAAAGTGGACTTAGATACTCGATCCTAATCTGGGTTTGGATGCTCGAACCTAAACTGGGTTTGGATGCTCGATCCTAAACTGGGTTTGGATCCTCGATCCTAAACAAGATTTGGATACTCAATCCTAAATTGGATTTGGATTCTCGATCCTAAAGTGGATTTGGATACTCGATCCTAAAGTGGACTCGGATACTCGATCCTAAACTGGGTTTGGATACTCGATCCTAAATTGGATTTGGATACTCAATCCTAAACCAGATTTGGATGCTCGATCCTAAACTGGATTTGGATGCTCGATCCTAAATGGATTTGGATACTCGATCCTAAATGGATTTGGATACTCGATCCTAAAGTGTACTTGGATACTCGATCCTAAAGTGGATTTGGATAATCAATCCTATACTAGATTTGGATAATCAATCCTATACTGGATTTGGATACTCGATCCCTAACCGGATTTGGATACTCGATCCTAACCGGATTTGTATACTTGATCCTAATTGGATTTGGATACTCAATCCTGAACTGGATTTGGATACTCGATCCTAAACTGGATTTGGATACTCGATCCCTAACTGGATTTGGATACTCAATCCTAACGAGATTTGGATACTCGATCCTAAATCAGATTTGGATACTCAATCCTAACTGGATTTGGATACTCGATCCCTAACTGGATTTGGACACTCGATCCTAACCGGATTTTGACACTCGATCCTAAATCGAATTTGGCAGACCTTTTATCAGTTGAGAATTCTGGCATAACTGTTTGTTCCATTTTTATGGATTATGGATTATAAAAATAGAACTTTATCTATTGGAAATTGGGTCTTTAACCTGGGAACATGGATCTTTATCCATTGGAGATTGGGTCTTTACCCTTGAAACATGGATCTTTATCCATTAGAGATCGGGTCTTTACCCTTGAAATATGGATCTTTTTCCATTGGAAATTGGGTCTTTACCCTAGGAACATGGATTATCCATTGAAGATTGGGTCTTTACCCTTGAAACATGTATCTTTATCCATTAGAAGTCGAGTCTTTATCCTGGCTTCAGCTCTTTTAGCTGGACTGATCTTTTGTCAGTTGAGAATTTTGGCATAATTGGTTATTCCATTCTTTTGTTCTTCCTTTCTAAAAAATTCAGCTATTTTTAGTTGGCTCTCATATCTATTCCTTGCCCCCTGCGTGGAAAAATATTTGCAAGTGAGTTTGAAAATGTTTAGTATATAAACTAAAAAAATTTAACAAGAGAAACCTTGCCCCCTGTGTAGGCTCAAACCAAAGATTTTTTCCATGAAAGCTTTGATTGACATTTGTATTTTGTCTTGTTCCTTTCATAAACATGTATTTCTTCTTTTGCAAAATGACTGGAGCTTTCTCAAGCAATGGGCTTCCCATGTCCCCCTGATTTGATATCTTCTTTTGATTCTTTACTTCACATAGTGTTTGCATAATACAAGATAAGAAAGTGCAATGTGATATGCTCATGTATGCATGATATGCATGAATAACACTTAGAGTGGCTACATCGACTCACAGATCGAGGTGATCAGCAGAAGTATTCTCATTGACTCCTTTTTGACGCTCGTTCAAGTCTTACATTGGAATGACAGAAAGCTTTGTATTTATGGCTTTTTATCTTCAAGATGTTGAGAACTTGAGTGGTGGAGACCCCAAGCTGTAGAGTCAGGGATACATCCATTTCAAACTATGTTTCAGCATGTCATTTGGTAGCTTCTTCATTTACTTTTCCCAATGTGTCTTTTGAGATTCGACAGTTCAACATACTCCCCTTAACTTGAAGGCTTTGTAATTTTTTCTTTGATTTTGATCAAATTTTTGGTTGGGTTGGACCAATTCAAGTCAAACTTTCCTTATAAACCAAATAGAAGCTTTTTGCTATTTAGGTAAAAGAGAACTCCATTGGCTTTCTGAACCGCTTTTTTAGGTTTTATCTTTCTTTTTTTCTCTTTTTCTTTTTTCTTTTGTCCTTTTTTTCTTTTTTCTTTTGTCCTTTTTTTTCTTTTTTTTCTTTTTTTCTTTTTGTTTTGGTGTAACTCTAAAAGAGTTGTCTTGTTTGTACCAACTTGGTTTCCAATAATGGATGAGTGGAGTGACATAAATCTTCTTTAACAGGGATAAATCATTTGTTACTCTGATGTTGTATTGATATATTGGAGATATTAGGAAAACTTCAACTACCCTTATGGTCTTAAAAACTTTAACTACCCTTATGGTCTTGATAACACCAACTATTTTTACAGTCTTGACTATGCATTCCATTCCTTGATCTTCTTGCCTCTTCACCTTAGTGATCATAAGACTTGTCAAAAATATCACAACAGCTCAGGGTAGGTTATTGGGGTTTGTAAGCCAATGAAAAGAAAGCTAAAATTTTATGAAGGCTCAAAGGGACAACTAGGGATTGATATTTAATAGGGTGGATACAAGTTATTGGCTAACCAAACAATGCCTAGATCATTTCACTCTTAAATAAGCAGAGTTCAATTTTGCCTCGAAAGTTTGCTTAAGCATGTTCTAAGACTGACTAGGACATAGACAAAGGTAATTATGCAGAAGCCCTCTCTAAGTAAGCATGCACAACTCAATGCTATAGAGTAATTCCCTCACCTAGCAAAGTCATTCACTTCATGATGCATATATATTAATTCACGAATTATCAAGCTAGATTCCTCATCGGTTGAGCACCAAAATGAGCAAAGACCAACAAAATTTTTAATAAAAATAATTTATTCAAACAAATTTAAATTTGAAAAAAAAAAACATAATTATTCCAATTAAATATTAAAGAAAGCAAAATAAATAGAGCAACACTCCAAGCTAAGGGAAGTTCGTTGAGTTGGAGTCGAAGATACTTCATTTATTTAGACATCTCAAGGGCAAGTATTTTTCCATCATCAAGGGCCATTGCTTCATCATCCATAGTCAACCCAAGCTTGCTTAGTAGCACATCATCTTTAGTAGCTTCTCTTTCCATATCATGACAAGATGACAAGATAAAACTCTTCATGAAGGTTGCAAGCAGTGGCGCCCTTCCAACTTTAGGCAAAGGATCATTCTTAGTGTTGGGCTTATCAGGCTCAGGCAGCTTTCCACTGTCAATCACATCTTGGATTTTATGCCTTAAGTGAACACATTTATCTGTTTCATGCCCTCGCATTTGATGAAATTGACAGAAGGCCTCGGCATTGAAGTTTGGTGGCAGTGGATTATATAGTCGTCGAGGAGCTAATGATTGCAACAACCCTTTCTTTTGCAGCTTGCTAAAAACCCAAGATAGAGGTTTCCCCAATTCTAAGAATTGTCTTTTATTTCCTTGACCAGTCACATTAACATCAACTTCTTTTTGAGTGCTTTGATTGCTAGGTTGATAATTCCCTTTCTCATTCCTTCTTGCCAAAAAGCGATTCTTCTCCCTTTCCCACTCTTTAATTTTCAGAACAGCTTGGAGAAGATCTTTGAATTCCCTTATAAGGGTGTGAGACATCCATTCACGGAGATTGGGCAGGATGACTCTCACGATCATTCTTATTTGATCAAATTCATCGGGCCTTTTCTTGAGCAAAGCAGCCTTATTTCTCCACCTCTTCACATAGTCCACAAAATTCTCATTTGGCCTTTGTCTAATGGACTCAACTTCCATTAAGGTAACTTGCATTTCAACATTATACCCATATTGTTGAATGAAAGACTTGTATAACATATCCCAACTCTTTTGTGTTCCTTCATCTAAGATATTGAACCAATTTTGGATAACAGGATCCAATGAGAGCATAAAGTACGTTAGAGTTTGAGCCTTAGTAGCTCGGGCAGACTGCATAGCAGTGATATACTGCTTTATATGGAGATGAGGATTTCCAGTTCCATCAAACTTCGCAAAAGATGGCATTTTGAACTTGTACGGTACTTATTCATCTAGCTCAAATAATTTGTCAACTTCGGACATTTCTTCAGTTTTCAGCTTCTTCTCAAATTTCTTTTCTAAGTCCGCAATCATGTAACACCCCCATACTCTATATAAATACTATACATATACCGGGTATACATACAGTACGTATATAAAGTACAAGAATGTCACTTTTTGTTAAAATTCAAAAACCTTTAACTGAGTTCAAACAAGATTACATTAATATAAAGAACATTTACAAAATCATTGTACTTGTAATGATCTTAGATATATAATAATCTTATCTTTATCAAAGCTTCATTTATACATGTGAATACATTCTTGTCAGAAATACAACATAATGATTATACATGTATGCATCACCTCCTAGTTGGTCTCGACAAACTCTTACTCTTCTCGTGGCATAACGGCTGACTTCAGATCTACCACCTACTCACCTGAGCGATTACACAACCGCGCTAAGCCCGAGAGCTTAGTAGTACAAATAAATAATATAAACATTCATTACAGAAATTCTAACATATATATATATATTAATTTCATGTACCATTAGTTTCTTATCATGGTTTCCCTTTTAAATTACACCTTTTATATATCTCTATTAATCTCATATATTATATACATATATTCATATCGTTAACACCAACCAAAATTCCATCAATAATATTCACAATGAACATATCAATACACATATTACATGTCATACTTCATAACATTACATGTCCTTATTTTATTTAATTAATTCATTATTCACAATTCACCAGTCATAAATCACATTTCCAACAAAGGCAAACATAGGTCTCATTATTCATCTATTCACATTCATACATCACATTGAAAACAAAGACAAACATGGGCCCACAAGACACTAATATATTATTCAAAGTTCAGAGTTACTACTTTGGTCTATAATCACAATAATCAAGCCCGTAGGCAATATATATATCTCTATCCATGGATAGGGTAACAGACCCAGTCTCTTGGACCTCAACCAGCTAAACTCGAGGAGATTCTCAACCCGGCAAGACTGTTACCTGTAACAGACCCAGTCTCTTGGACCTCAACCCTGATAAACCAAGGAGATCCTCAACCCGGCAAGACTGTTACTATAATTCACATTTTCACATTTATCAAGTAACAGACCCAGTCTCTTGGACCTCAACCCGGATAAACCATGGAGATCCTCAACCCGGCAAGACTGTTACTATAATTCACATTTATTAACTGGAATCGGATTACGACCCGGTCTTTTCACCTATCCAGTACTTTATAGGCATGCCGCCAAATCCAGAACTCTGAAAATTGAATTAACATATTAGGCACACAATCATTTTATTTATCTCTTTATCAATTTCTTTCTTAATTCATTTCTCATTTCTTATTCCGCATAGGCAACCATGCCTCAATTATCTCATTTGCATCATCATAGCCAACAACCATGGCTCCACATCTCATCAAGAGAGTATATATCATCAATTGCATTAAACATCATCATTTAGGCAAACATGCCCCACTTATTTCATTTGAATCATCATAACCAATCACAATGGTTTTGCATCTTATCATACCTCAATTCACTTTAAAACAACTCATCAATAGAATATACATAATATATTTTGAATTCATCAATAAAGTATTTATCAAAACAAATTGCATTGCACATACCTTTTTGAATGATCATCATATCTTTCACACTATACAAATCATAACATTAGTCACATTGTATTAACAATATAGTAAATTACTTAACACATTTATAACTAAATGTGTTAAGTCTCACAATCATGTAAAAGAATGCATTCATGTAATCTTGTACTTACCTCAAGAACAACTCCCAACAATCTATACACTTCCTCTTCCAAGAATTCTTAACATATAGGTTAAGGCAACACAATCTCTTCAAAACCTAATCCAAAGATAATTATACATATAAGAAAATAAGAAGGATAACTAACTAGGGCAAACTCTACACATGACACGCTCACCAACACGGGCGTGTCCCTGATCGTGCCCTAAACCAACAATACAGAAACTTTGACACGCTCAATAACACGAGCGTGTTAATGGACATGTCACTCATTCTGCCTCACAGAAACATTGACACGCCCAACAACACGGGCGTGTTCATGGCCGTGTCAATTATTTTTTTTCTCACAGTAACTATGACACGCTCAGTAACATGGCCGTGTTAATGGTCATGTCACAAACATCAAACTCAGTACCGTTGACACGCCCAACAACATGGCCGTGTCAGGCAAAAATCATGCATTTTGAACTCTCATCCATGAAAACACAAACACTTCAAAACTCATACTTCATCACCCTTAATCAACATCTTGGTTATATTCATCAATTACCCATCAATTTAACACTTATCTAACTTCAGTATATCATAATAATAATCATTATATACATCTCCATGGATCAACTACTCAGTTTCCCAAATTCATTTATACTAAACCCTTACTCAACAATTTCAACAATTCATCATCATCCTCACAAATAACATAAATTATCATCATCTAAATACCAATTCAACATATCTATAAACCTCAATCTTTCATTATCATCATCATCACACACCAACCATATCAAATCCAAACTCAAACAATAGGAATCAATACAAGGAAATGAATACTTACTTGCATATTATGCCAAATCTTCAATAACCATCTTCAATTCTCTCAAAATCCCTATGGATTTGATGTGTAAACCAACTAAAATCACATCTCTCTCTCTCTCTCTCTCTCTCTCTCTCTCTCTCTCTCTCTCTCTCTCTGGTGCAAGAAGAAGAAGAAGAAGAAAGAAGATCTTTTCTCTTCTTCTTAATACTTATCATATATATATATATATATATATAATAAAATAAATATTACAAAAATCCTCCACCACATATCCTTCCCTTTGACTTTCCTTTTCTTATATTTATTTTATTATTATTATTATTATATAAACTTACTTTTCCTACACCACTTTATACAATATATATATGTGATGTATATGTTGGTATATGTATATCTCTTTTATATTACATTTATATTTTTCATATTTTCCAAATACCATATGTATACATATTATCCTCCGTATACATCTATCTCTTATAATATTTCCTTTATTATTAATTTATCTTCCTTTCTCTTTCCATTAAACATATACTTTAAATCCAAATACAACAATAACTCCAATCCTTTTAGGGTATACTTTGGGATATTACAATTCTCTCCCCCTTAAATAATTTCGTCCTCAAAATTATCTAGTATAATAGTAATCCATTCTTATCACAATACCATTTTAACTTTCATATGAAGTTAATTTTATTCTTAAGTTATTATGTCATCAAATCATATATCTTTTACTCTCCCCCTTAAAGTCAATCATCTTCTTTAAATTTCATAGCTCATCTTTATATATATTTGTTAGTGTATGTGCCCTAGGCCATTTATTTGGATCTTTATGTTATATATTCATTATTAATAAATTAGGTTTTATTATCATTATTGTTTGTGTAACATCCCAAATCCCAGATTGGTAAGAAACAGACATAACCTATAACTTGAGCTCGAATTTCATCCAAGTTAATGACAAAATTAGAGAGTCTCAAAGAATACTTAATTGTTTATTACTGTCTTAGCTAGATGTATAACTTGAAATTACTCAATTTAGAGTTGTACAGAATAAGATATGATGGATTTAGTAGACAATGTGCAAGCTGCCTCAGGACAGCATAGTAGGCTTGACTTCGAAGGACCGTCAAAAATCAGATATAACTCGGATCGACCTGAAAGTTTGACACAATGTAGCCCCGGATGTATAGTTTTAGTGGGAATAAGAATTACTTAATTTGGATTTGTGAGTAAAAAGATATTAATAAAGAAAGACAGTAAGGTCAGGAAGGGATATCAAAAGGACCTAAGTGAAAATTTCTCAAAAGTTAGGGGTAACTATGTAAACTTAAAAATTAAGAGTCGGAAGTTCTTAATAGTGCCCATATCCGACCTCGGAAGAATATTCTAGAGATTAATCGGGTCGCAACGACGTGTAAAGGTTTTTCTAGGAAATGTCCCGTTAAAGAAAAACGAAGACATTTTGACTAGGGGCATTTTGGTCATTATTAATTAAAGTTATACATGAATTTAAAGTAGGAAATAAAAAAAATGAGTACATAGAGGATGACGAGGGGTTATATATGAAATGATCGTCAGTAGAAACGGAGACGGAAGAAAACCCGAGCAAGGAAAGGACCTAAAGGGAATTTTGTAAAAAGTTGAGGGCTTATCGGTAATTTTTCAAAATGACTTGGAAACCTAAAATAGACCTTATAAATAGAAAGTAGAGGTTGAGAGGATCAAAACTATATGTAGTATGACTCGTGGAACTGTACGGTTTAAAAGATATGATCGATTAATCGCCGGAACGTAATGTGGGCCCGGTTTCGTATCGGGACCGTATGGGTAACACGGGACAACTTTAGGGTATCAAATGAGAAGAGGGACAAGTGGGAAGAAGTAATGGGAAAGAAAACTATAAAAAAATCTCTTGTTGACCAATCAAAAGTAACCATTTAGCATGAGTATTAAATGAAGAAAGAGAAAGGTGGACAAGTGGTCTTAAAGGATTTATCCAACACATAAGATGATCATCATTTCCCTTATATATATATATTATGAAATGAAGAACCAATTTCTCTCTTTTCCACTTACAAATTTCGGCCACAATAGGAAATACCAAAGGACTTCCAAGTTTTTTTCCAAGTTTGATTTTCAAGGTAAGTTTTAAGGTTTTCAAGTATGTAGACTTTAATTTTAGTATCAATTTTAGGTATTTATATATTTATTGGGAGATTTGAGATTAGAGTCTTTATGTGTAATTGGAAAAAATTTTAAGTAAGTAATGAGATTAATTGATTAAATGGAAGAGTCAAGATGTATAAAGTTTAATAAGGTTGGATTAGGGTTTCGGTTGAAAAGAAATGAAGGATAACTTATTATTTTAAATTTCTAAGGTTTATGTTGTATCTTGAATTTATTGAAGGAGAAATAAAGATTTAAGGAAGGAGAAGAAGGAAAAGCTAAGAGGAATTAAAGAAATAAGGTTTGGCACTTTACCTTTGAATAATTACTTTTGATTTGGTGCTTTACCATAAAAGAAATTCTATTTTCTTACAAACTTTGGTTTATGGAAGTTTTGAAGTTGATGTTTAAATATATTGGTTGAGTTTAAATTAAATATTTGAGTTATGTTCTTGTTTTCTTATGGTAATTGGGTTGTTAAATTTAATTGAAACCAAATGTTTTGAGAAAATTTGGCAAGTTGATTTGGTAAGTTGTTTTGGACTTTAATTAACTTGATTTGAGTTAAACATGCAAAAGTTGTTAAAGGGAAGTGTTTGAATCTTCACTTTACTATTAAAGAAGCCTTAATATTGATTTGCAAAAGAAAAATAAACTATCCTATGCATTTCAAATGTTTGGGCCGAAATGGTCCCAAAGTGACAGCTTCTGGACTAGTTTTGTGGCAATTGTTTGGGGCAGCAAACGAATGAATTTTTCAACGAAATTTTACATGCAATTATTCAACATATGAAGTAAGTTTTCTGTAAAATTGCAGCAAAAAATAAGATCATTTACTTGGTCAAACGCATAACTGAAGTGGACTGAAATTTTGACGAAAACCCAGATTTTACTATTCATGTGGTCATGCCATTTTGCGTTGCCGATTTTTTTTCTCGCCGCAACACTATTCATTTGGTCAATTTGTGATCTTTTGAGGAATGCTTTGAAATGTTTGATGTGTTTATTATGGATGTTAAAATGTGAAAAAGAGTAACGGTTTGACCAAAGAAAGTGGTGCGCGGCATAAATGGCAAAGCGCAATGAGAATTTAAATTGATTTCTTGAATCATTCTAAAATGAAGTTGAGACTTAAATTGAATCATTTTAATCATTTTGCTCTACTGGATAGTGGGAGTGGTAGATAAGGGTATGGTGCACTATACTAACGCATGCAGTACTGCTCATTATTGTGATATGATATTTTATTCAGTGGTGAGGCCCATTGGTTAACCAGGATGGGGAGGCCCATTCCTGTGATCTGATATCGGTGGTGAGGGCCACCTATGTTACAGTGGGGAGGCCCACTGCCTTATCACTATGGTTCCCTATATACCAGTAGAGCCTGAATCAAAGACATATTATTTTTCGTTAAACTATATAATGCCAATGAGTTTGAATTATGATTTTATATTATTGAAAGCATATCACACTGAATGTATCACGATTTCTATTGGTATAAAGTTGGTTGATTGTGGATTTAATTATTTCCTTTGATTTCAAATACTTTCATATACTACTTTTATTTTTATTGGTAAAGTACCCACTGAGCGACAACGCTCAGCGAGTTGAGTTTTCTTGACTCGTAGGTTTGGAGCAGTAGATTTCGGTGATTAGCATCGAGCAGCACAACACAGCACAGCACCTCAGAGTAGCCTTTAGTTTCCATTATGAGTTAACTAGTTGTGGCATGTATATGTATATAAGATTGAGAGTCAGTATGTGATACTGTACGTTATTGGTATGTAATAATAATAAATCTCTACTTTATTCTGGATTAGAAGTGTGAATTTTTCTTGCAGGTTGTAGTTGAGGGTATAAGGTGGATTCATTGGGAGTATATTGGAAACTGATTGTATTCGCATTGGCTTGTGTAAAAATGTTTCAAAAATCTGAAAAATCAGTTTTGTCGACACTTGGGACCCAAATTTCTAGGCGAACCTCTGGCAAAATTTCTGTAAAATCGGAACAAAAATTTGACTAAGTAAAATTGGTAACAACATTTGGATAGTGTGGCGCCTCTACTCGGCTTACACATGTAGGTCGGGAAGGGGTGTTACAGTTTGTTTGCATGTTACACAATTTTGATATTTGTCCCTGGTTTATTATTGTTATAGAGATAAAAAAATAATTCTTAACCAGTATGAACATTGATTTGATAATCATCAGATGGTTATGTGTATAGTGATACAAATCAATTTCATAGATACTTGTTAGAGAACAATGTATTGGATAGACCCATCATGAGATTACTACATGGGTTAGTGTCATAAGTAAATCTCATGATAGTTATGTATTAATTCTTTGACTTGAGATTGTCATAGTTTCCAATATAAGGACTATTATATTTTGACATGATCAAACATTATCCGTAACTGGATAGTAATAAAGGTTATGATCATATATGATAGAAATTATGTAGAGGATAATGAACAATCAAGATAGAATTTGTCCCTCTCTTTGAGAGAGATATCTTTTGGGCCCCTCGATAAGTGAGACTGTGAAATGCATGGCCGTGCTCAAATGAATTGATAGTGTGATCAATTTCATTTGTTTTTATCAGTCTACTTGGAGATCGAGTATTCATAAGTTTGCACAATATAAGTATGACGTTGACCATGACTTATGTTCAAGCTAGATATCGTGTGATAAAGGGATTAATGCATGTACTATTATTAGGCAAATTGGACATTCCTTATATTAATTGGGTAGTTGTAACGCCTTGCTAGAGGCCAATTATGACTTGTTGGTTTGATAGAGATTAAATTGACTGCCAATTAATATGGGCCTATCGGGTCACACACAAGAATGCGCTTTGGGCTGGATATAATATTAATAATATTAATATTAGATATTAATATTTATTATTATTATTATTTTCGTTTATATATATATTATTAGATAATATATTCAGAATCCTAATTAGATTTGGATTATGAATTTGACTTACCTTATCCAATTATATATATTATTAGATAATATATTCAGAATCCTAATTAGATTTGGATTCTGAATTTGACTTACCTTATCCAATTTTGAATTGGATTCTGGAGTGAATATATTCACTCTAGACGTTAAGTCTTGATTGAGGTAACTTTAGAAAATAAAAAGAGAACGAAAAAGAAACCCTAATACGTTTTAGAGAAAACGTTTTTTAGCCTTCGCCATTGCAGAGAGCTAGCACTCCAGACGGTAGCATTCGTGTGGATCGCGATAGAGGGTGTTTCACGATCGAGGCATCTCTTCCAAACTGTGATTTCGAATCATCAACAGGTTAGTTCTTTGAACACTTTTGTCAAATTAAACGAACAGCATGGATCATGATGGGAAATCAAAGATCAAAATTTTTTTTTCCACTGCGTGTTTTGTTTGCAGTGATCTCCTTGATTTCCTAACAATATTTATATATCTTATTACTTTCTCAACAAAGCAATCAAGATAATTCCTCACATTCCCAATGAATATACCTTTATACAAAAATTAGATCATCTTATAATATGCTTATAGTTCGTCTAATCATTACCTTCAAGATATTATATTACTTCATCTCTTTAAAATTACTCTCTTAATTTAACCCCAAAAAAAAATCATTGAGTTAAATCTTAATATTGATTATCCCGTCATTACAATCACTTTCAAAATAGACATTTATCAAACCTTAATTGATAACAATATCCTTATTTTTCATACACTTAAATTCTTCTTTAACATGTTTCTTACTTAACATAAATATTAATAGAATAACTTTAAACTTACTTTACAGGTAATCAATCTTTTTCCTTTTTATCATCATTTACATTATCATTTAAAATTTACACTCTTAGTACAACTATACATATTAAATCTCAATAATGATTTACAACTTTAGCTAAATCCAGATTAATTGATCTATCTGTCACAATATACCACATTTTAATCTTGTTCAAATCAAACCAACGATTAATTTATTTAAACTTATCATGAAATTTCACAATATACACATATATATATATCCTAATTCCATTAGGGCAAACTTATATTCAATTCCTGATCTCATCAGATCCATATTCAGTCAATTTATCATGATAACAAATCACTTCAAATTATCTTAGTACAATTTCTACAAAATTCTCATGATTATCTCATACCATATTTATTACCCATAGTTCATTCCCTGAAACCTTAAACTCATCCACTTATTCAGTATAACTTTTAATCACATTTTGTAATTTCTCCCATATGATATCTCCTTACAGTTCATACCACTACTAATTTTACAATAATTACCTTTTTACCACATTTTTCATAACTTAAAACATTTTACATTTCTCTTCTCTTTCCTTACTTTTCATAAATATAACCAAATTTCTAACATCAAATGATAAGGTATAACTTTACCAGTCATAACTCTTGACCATGTTTCTAGAAACATAATTATCAATCTTACCAAAATTGTACTACAGTCATGTTATCTCAGTTCCAAATCTATGGATAACAAAATTAATCGACCAAAATATACTAAACAAAACATAAGATCATAGGAGATTAATGGTCATGTCTAAAGCTTATAAATCCATACTGTTCCTTCTATTATTCTGCTTCGAACTTTTCCATTTACCATGCTAAGTTGTATCGTAAGAATTACATATTCATTTCTAAATTTTGGCTACGCCAAAAGTTAACACATTCCAACTCCATTTCAACCCAGTTTGTACTCAATTATATGATCATCATTAGCTTAATTCATGTTTCAACAATATTATTATAACATCTCTTTTGTATACATATTCGATCATATACAAATCTTACACAAGTTTCCATTTGTTACTCCATTTCTAACTTATCTCTTCTAAAATTTTTTTTATACATTATACTTTTTCCTTTGTCCTTACAATCTCTTATAATCCACATATACATAGAACCTTTCCACATGTGAATACTCTGGGACTCAAAATATTATATGATCATCAAGTTCCGTGAGTACCATAAAAATTTCACAGTTCAATAATACTCAAGTCCATTCCCATTCTTAATTCTGTCACATAATTTATCTAACTTTATGCAGGTCAAGACCTAATCTCTTTTAGGTCCACTAATACATGCAATATTATTCTTAATATCAATAAACCAATAATTATACCACATACACATTCATAATGTGACTACTTCTCACATTTCTTACATATTACAATTACATTCATATCGAAAAACTCTTCTCACATATACTATCCATGTATATACATAATCATGTAATTTTATTTAATTCCTCTTTTGCATACAATCTATACAAATTTAATGTTTATTACTTTTCTTTGAACATTATCACTCTCGTTCTTTTAACATGACTTAAATTATTTCTTAAAACAACAAATATATATACATTCTAACCATAACAATACTTCACATACATCATAGTCACACTTCTAATGTGATATCTCCCTAATTTTTTTTTTTTGCATTTAATATACCTTCATATCCATTTTCACCCTTTCCAGTCAAATGACTTAAGGTAACACATTTTCACTTGCTTATTCACTTTCCTTTTATTTCAAAACAACTTTTCATATTATCAATCACATTACCCAATTCATAGTATCCTCATATGCAATAATATTTATTGCAAATATGTAATATCCCAAAGTGTGCCTAGAAGTTTTGATACAATTGTTGTTTTGATTTGAATTAAATGTATATATGTTTTTGCAAAGGAAATGAGTGTGTTAAGAGAATGTATATGTTGTGTATATTGTAATATATATAACATATAAGTTGGTCAATTGGGGAGTCAAGGTAAGAAGATATTTTAACTTGTGATATGTGAAATTACAAATAGGGCAATTGTTTTTAAAGTAAGTTAAAACAAAGTAAAGAAGGGTGTTTAGGTAATTGCTTAATGTGAAATTCTTGGTGGAGATTTAAAGAGAAATTGACTTTGATTTTTGAGGAGATTTTCTTCTTTCTTTCTTATGTTGGCCGGCTCACCCAAAGACAAGAGGAAGCAAGAGAGCAAGAGAGGATTGTGATGTTCTAAGCTCAAATTGAAGGAAGAATCAAGGGATTAAGTTGGAGATTTGTGGAATTTCCTTAATTTTGGTAAGTACTTTCTTGTTTTCCTTTGTTATTTTTGAAGTTGTGTTTGAAGATGAGTTGTGATTTGTTGATATTATGATTTGGTATGTTTGAGATGTGTTTATAAGTGTTGAAATGGATTGTAAGTTAAAAAGGTTAAATTGGTGTTGGTTTTGTTTGAAGATGGTAATTTAAGTGGATGTTGATATTGAAAGAAGAAGATTGATGTTGGTTTTAGGGTTTGATGTGGTAAGTGATTGAATGTATGGTTGATATAGTGTTAATGTGAATATTGTGATGAATATGTGTTAATAATATTGATTACATCCATTTGAATGAGGTTGTATTGTGCATAATGTGTTTTTATTAAATCAAAAGAGAGTTGGCCATAGTTAGGGTTTGTATACATGAGAGACACGGCCAAACCAAGGAAGAGACACGGCCAAACTAAAGAATTTTTGAGAGACACGGCCAAGTCTATGGAAATTTGGCCGTGTTGGATGATTTTTGGAGAAGACACGGCCGTGTCCCTTGCCCATGTTCGCCACTGCCTGAATTTTTGTTGAGAGACACGGCTGTGTCCCCTGCCCGTGTTTGCCTCGGCTTGATTTGGTGTTGAGAGACATGGCCACAAGCTTGGTCGTGTCCCTTGAGTGTGTTTGCTACTGTGATTTGTTCCTTGCCTTTCTCACATTGTTGAATCCTTCCATGGTCTTTTTGTATTTACATTTTGAATATACTTAAAAAAAAGATGACCTAAACAAATGTATATTGAGGATTCTAAATCTAAGAATAAGTAAATTATATATGTGTATATCAATGATAATCATTCTTAATGGATGTTTAATGTGTTTGATTATGTATATTTGAGTGATGAAGTATTATAATGTGACTAGTATTATGACTTGTATATTGTGGAAGAGATGAGGATCAGTCAAAAAGGTATGTACAATGCAATTTATTATTATAAATACTTTTATGATGAATTACCTTAATGTAAATTGAGACATAAAGAGTTGTGTAACTAATGTTTTGAGTTATAATGAGGTGAATGATATGATTGAAGCATGCCTAGATGATTGAATAATGATATATGAAGCCATTGTGATTGGCTATGATGATTCAAATGATATATGCAGCCATTGTGATTGGCTATGATGATTCAACTGAGAATGAAATTGATAAATGAATTGTGTGGCTAATGTGTTATTCCATTTTCAGAGTTTGTTGTTGGTGGCATGCCTAATATTAGTAACAATCTCTTGAAGTTAGGTTGGAATTGATCCTTGAAGCCAAGTTGGGTTGAAGTTTAACATGTTTTACTCCCCTTGAAGCTTGGTTGGGTTAAATCCTTGAAGCCTAATTGAGATGTTACAACCCTTGAAGCTAGGTTGGATTGGTTCTTGAAGCCAAGTTGGGTTGATACTTAGCATGCTTTGTTCCCCTTGAAGCTTGGTTGAACCTAAATCCTTGAAGCCTAGTTGGGATAATGATAAATGTGAGAATTAAACCAAAACATTAACTCTGAAAGTTGAATGGCATATTAGTGTTTTTGGGCCCGAGTCTGTCTTTGTTTCCAATGTGATATACAAATGTTGAAATAAATGAGTAATGGGATCTATGGTGGTCTTTGTTGGTAATGTGATTCATGATTGGTGAATTGTGAATAAAATAATGACATGAATTGTTATGAAATATGATACGAAATGTGTGTATTGATATATTGATTGTGAGTATTAGTGGTGGATCTATGATTGGTGATAATGATATGTATATATGAACATAACATACGAAATTAGACGAGATATATGAATGGTGCAGTTAAGAAGGCTAATAAAAACATGATAAGAATTTAATGGTATATGGTGTTGATATAACATTATAGGTTAGAATTTCTATAATGTATGTTTATATTTTATATTTGTACTACTAAGCTCTCGGGCTTAGCGCGGATGTGTAATCGCGTAGGTGACTAGGTGGAAGATATGAAGTCTTTTGTTGCCACGAGAAGAATAAGAGTTTGTCGAGACCAACTAGAGGGTGATGCATACATGTATAATTTTTAACTATGATGTATTTCTGACAAGAATATATTTACATGTATAAATGAAGTTTTGATAAAGATAAGATTATGATATATTTGTAAGATTATTAAAAGTATAATGATTTTGTAAATGTTCTTTAAATTTATGTATTGTGGTTTGAACTCTGTTAAAGGTTTTAAAAATGTAACGAGAAGTGACATCCTTATACTTTATATACTTACTGTATGTATACCGGGTATATGTATAGTACTTATATGGACTATCGGGGTGTTACAATTATTTTGGTATCAGAGCCTAGGTTCGAGATTCTCGGCCTAAGTAAAATTAAAAAGAAAAAGTTTTGAAACGCTCAAAATGAATTAAAAAGAAGAGTTTTTAAATGCAATTGGTAATACATGTATATGCATTAACACCTAGGATGGTCTCGGATGTGGCATTATGTGAATTGATATGTATTTGAATTATATGAGATGGATGATAGTGTGTGAATGAAGTTCTACATGAATGAAAATTGGAGAAAGAAATAATATGAGAAAATTTATATAAGTTAAATTGCTAAATTAAAGAATGGGAATTTATTCAAGTAAAGTAAATTGTTAAATGTGTTGAAGTATAAAGAAATGAAAAGGAGAATAAAGTTGAAAGTGAGTTGAAAATAAAATCTAGATTAAAGTATGTACTCTTTTCTCTACAATTTGAATTCCTTACTAATAAATCTTATGTTGGATTATTAGAAAGAGGAAATACTGTTGAAAGGGTAATATGGATGGACATGTTATAATAATGAAGAGAGTATGGTGGAATATCGAATGAGTTGATTGATATAGACAAAGCGTGACAATTTAAGGTTTGGATATGTAAAGTTAAGATTTAAAAAAAAAAGGAGATAATATTGATTAAGTAAGAAGATAAATTAGTATTGTTTGTATTATTAATTGTAATTTCAATGCTAGAAATGTGATATGTTTGGATATTGCAAAAACTCATGTTAATGGTGGTAATATGTGACCATTAGATTGTTGAAATGAGTTTGATAATTGTGGAAATTATATGTCTTGATGTTGTTTTGTGATATGTATACATATATAGCATATATTTTTTTTTAAGTTGATATTAAGAAAAGATGAGATTTGTAAATTAAAGTTTAGGTGAGATAGTGATGTGAGAATTTAGAGTTCAATGGAATGTTGATAAAGATTATGTAAATATCAATAGTTTAATGTATGTTAAACATATGAGTTATTTGAAGGAATATTATTTTATATGAAAATACTACGAATTTGGTAATGAGATTGATAGTATGAAAATTTGTTGTGAAATAAAAAGGGAAGTGGATAAGCAAATGAGAATAAGAATGACAATGTTCAAAGGAAAGTTATAAATATTAAATTTGTAAGATGATATGTCAATGAGAAATTTAATAAGATTACATAATTATGTGTATACATGTATAGAACAAGGAAGATGAGTTCTTCGATATGAATGAAATGGTATTATGTAAAGAATGTGAAAAGTGAGAAACATTATGAATGTGTATGTGATATGTTTATTATCTTATGTAATTGCATTTTTAATAGTATTGAAAATGGTATTGCATGTGGTAGTAGATTTAAGAAAGATTAAATCTTGACATGTGCAGATCTAGATTATGTGATGAAATAGATAAGGAAAATGGACTTGAGTAATATTGGACAGTGAAATTGTTATGATAACAACTGAATTAAATTATTATAAAATGTTTTGGGCTCAAAGTATTAATGTGTGGAAATGTTCTATACATATGTGTATAATAAGAGATTATAAGGAAATAAGGAAGTATAGTATAGGAAAATGGTTATAAAAGATAGATTGGAAATGGAGTAATGAATGAAACTTGTGTAAAATTTGCATACGATCGAATGCTATCTGTAGAAGATGTTAAAGATAATATTGTTGGGCATGAGTTAGACTAATAATGATCTGATAATCAAGAGTAAAATATTTTGAGATGGAGTTAAAATATACTAACTCTTGGTGTAGTAAAAAAAAAATTTAGAGAATGAATATGTAATTTTTGTGATATGATTTAATTTTGTAATTGGAAAAAAAATGGAAACAGAATAATAGAGGAACCATATGGATTAATAAGTTTCAAACATGACCCTTCATCTTTTATAATCCTATGATTTGTTTAGTATGTTTTGGTCGATTAATTTTGTTATCTTCCGATTGGGATTGAGATAACATGACGGTAGTACAGTTTTGGTGAAATTAATAATTATGTTTTAAGAAACAGGGTCAGGAGTTATGATTGGTAAAGTTGTACTATCTAACTTTTATGTTAGAAATTTGTTATAATTGTGGAAAGTATGGAAAGAGAAGTGAATTGTGAAAATGGTTTAAGCAATGAACCATGTGATAGAAAAATAATTATGCCAATATAGTAATGATATGAGATGTGAGAAGATGATATATGAGAGAAATTATAAAATGTGGTTGAAAGTTACATTAAATATGTTTATGGTATAAAGTGAATAAGTGGATAGACTTAAAGTTGAAGTGAATGAACTATGAATAAAATATGTATGAAATAATCATGAGAATTTGGTGAAAATTGTACTAAGATAATTTGAAGTGATTTGGTATTAATGATCATAGTTTCAAATAGTTGAATATGGATCTAAAGAGATTAGAATTTGAAAATAAGTTGATTGTTGGTTTGAATCAAGCAAGATTGAGACGTTAGTATATTGTGGCAGATAGATCAATTGATCTGGATTTTATTAAAATTATGAATTATTATTGAGATCTAATGTGTATAACTATACAAGGAGTATAAGATATACATGATAATGTAATATTCTAATATGTGAATGAACATATATAAATTGAGTTAGTTTTAAATGATGATCATGCTAAAGAAGGAAATAAGTGTGTGAAAAATAAAAATATAATTATCAATTATGGAGTGATAAATGTCTTTTCTGAAAGTGATGATAAGGAGGGGATAATTAATATTAAGATTTATGGTCTTTGACAGGGTGAGATGTCTGTAACTGAGTTGTGTTTGTAATCTTGCTTGTTTTTGTAATGCTGTTAACAAGATTAGGGATTATCAATCTTCTGATTATGTTCCGCGTTTTTTTTAAGAGGATTGAATGAAAGTTATAACACAGTTAGGTCTCAGATTTTTTTTAATGGAGCCATTGCCTTCACTTAATAAGGTTTTTGCCTTAGTTGCTCAACATGAATGTCAATTTGTGCATCCTGAGAATCTTTTTCCTGGTGATCTAAGTTCTGTTGTTCAATCTTTGTCTATTGTAAATGCTGCTAATGCTAGGAATTCTCAGTCTGGTGAATATAGGCAGAATATCAATGCTTCTAAACAGTCTGTTTGTACACATTGTAATCTTCCTGGACATAATGTTCAACAGTGTTATAAGATCATAAGTTATCCACCTGGATTGAAGTTAAGGACTAAGCCGAGGTCTTATGTCTTGAAGGCTAATCAAGTTTCTTCTTATGAGGATTAAGATGATATTTTGTTAAGAATGAATTGTTACAGTACTGGATAATTTCGAGGATGAAATTATTTAAGGGGGAGAGAATTGTAATATCCCAAAGTGTGACTAGAAGTTTTGATACAATTGTTGTTTTGATTTGAATTAAATGTATATATGTTTTTGCAAAGGAAATGAGTGTGTTAAGAGAATGTATATGTTGTGTATATTGTAATATATATAACATATAAGTTGGTCAATTGGGGAGTCAAGGTAAGAAGATATTTTAACTTGTGATATGTGAAATTACAAATAGGGCAATTGTTTTTAAAGTAAGTTAAAACAAAGTAAAGAAGGGTGTTTAGGTAATTGCTTAATGTGAAATTCTTGGTGGAGATTTAAAGAGAAATTGACTTTGATTTTTGAGGAGATTTTCTTCTTTCTTTCTTGTGTTGGCCGGCTCACCCAAAGACAAGAGGAAGCAAGAGAGCAAGAGAGGATTGTGATGTTCTAAGCTCAAATTGAAGGAAGAATCAAGGGATTAAGTTGGAGATTTGTGGAATTTTCTTAATTTTGGTAAGTACTTTCTTGTTTTCCTTTGTTATTTTTGAAGTTGTGTTTGAAGATGAGTTGTGATTTGTTGATATTATGATTTGGTATGTTTGAGATGTGTTTATAAGTGTTGAAATGGATTATAAGTTAAAAAGGTTATATTGGTGTTGGTTTTGTTTGAAGATGGTAATTTAAGTGGATGTTGATATTGAAAGAAGAAGATTGATGTTGGTTTTAGGGTTTGATGTGGTAAGTGATTGAATGTATGGTTGATATAGTGTTAATGTGAATATTGTGATGAATATGTGTTAATAATATTGATTACATCCATTTGAATGAGGTTGTATTGTGCATAATGTGTTTTTATTAAATCAAAAGAGAGTTGGCCATAGTTAGGGTTTGTATACATCAGAGACACGGCCAAACTAAAGAATTTTTGAGAGACACGGCCAAATCTATGGAAATTTGGCCGCGTTGGATGATTTTTGGAGAAGACACGGCCGTGTCCCTTGCCCATGTTCGCCACTGCCTGAATTTTTGTTGAGAGACACGGCTGTGTCCCCTGCCCGTGTTTGCCTCGGCTTGATTTGGTGTTGAGAGACACGGCCACAAGCTCGGCCGTGTCCCTTGAGTGTGTTTGCTACTGTGATTTATTCCTTGCCTTTCTCACATTGTTGAATCCTTCCAAGGTCTTTTTGTATTTACGTTTTGAATATACTTAAAACAAAGATGACCTAAACAAATGTATATTGAGGATTCTAAATCTAAGAATAAGGTAAATTATATATGTGTATATCAATGATAATCATTCTTAATGGATGTTTAATGTGTTTGATTATGTATATTTGAGTGATGAAGTATTATAATGTGACTAGTATTATGACTTGTATATTGTGGAAGAGATGAGGATCAGTCAAAAAGGTATGTACAATGCAATTTATTATTATAAATACTTTTATGATGAATTACCTTAATGTAAATTGAGACATAAAGAGTTGTGTAACTAATGTTTTGAGTTATAATGAGGTGAATGATATGATTGAAGCATGCCTAGATGATTGAATAAAGATATATGAAGCCATTGTGATTGGCTATGATGATTCAAATGATATATGAAGCCATTGTGATTGGCTATGATGATTCAACTGAGAATGAAATTGATAAATGAATTGTGTGGCTAATGTGTTATTCCATTTTCAGAGTTTGTTTTTGGTGGCATCCCTAATATTAGTAACAATCTCTTGAAGTTAGGTTGGAATTGATCCTTGAAGCCAAGTTGGGTTGAAGTTTAACATGTTTTACTCCCCTTGAAGCTTGGTTGGGTTAAATCCTTAAAGCCTAATTGAGATGTTACAACCCTTGAAGCTAGGTTGGATTGGTTCTTGAAGCCAAGTTGGGTTGATACAAAGCATGCTTTGTTCCCCTTGAAGCTTGGTTGAACCTAAATCCTTGAAGCCTAGTTGGGATAATGATAAATGTGAGAATTAAACCAAAACATTAACTCTGAAAGTTGAATGGCATATTAGTGTTTTTGGGCCCGAGTCTGTCTTTGTTTCCAATGTGATATACAAATGTTGAAATAAATGAGTAATGAGATCTATGGTGGTCTTTGTTGGTAATGTGATTCATGATTGGTGAATTGTGAATAAAATAATGACATGAATTGTTATGAAATATGATACGAAATGTGTGTATTGATATATTGATTGTGAGTATTAGTGGTGGATCTATGATTGGTGATAATGATATGTATATATGAAGATAACATACGAAATTAGACGAGATATATGAATGGTGCAGTTAAGAAGGCTAATAAAAACATGAGAAGAATTTAATGGTATATGGTGTTGATATAACATTATAGGTTAGAATTTCTATAATGTATGTTTATATTTTATATTTGTACTACTAAGCTCTCGGGCTTAGCGCGGATGTGTAATCGCGCAGGTGACTAGGTGGAAGATATGAAGTCTTTTGTTGCCACGAGAAGAATAAGAGTTTGTCGAGACCAACTTAGGGGTGATGCATACATGTATAATTTTTAACTATGATGTATTTCTGACAAGAGTATATTTACATGTATAAATGAAGTTTTGATAAAGATAAGATTATGATATATTTGTAAGATTATTAAAAGTATAATGATTTTGTAAATGTTCTTTAAATTTATGTATTGTGGTTTGAACTCTGTTAAAGGTTTTAAAAATGTAACGAGAAGTGACATTCTTATACTTTATATACTTACTGTATGTATACCGGGTATATGTATAGTACTTATATGGAGTATCGGGGTGTTACAAAATAGCTCATAGGTTTAATGTACATTAAACTATCGATATCTAAAAAATCTTTATCAACATTCCATTACAACTCTAAATTCCCAAATTATTACTTTACTTAAACTTCAATTTACTAATCTCATTTTTCTTAATATCAACTTTAAAAACATCTTATATATATATCACAAAGCAACATCAAAACATATAACTTTCACAATTGTTAAAGCTCAGTTCAAAAATCCAAATGTCATATATTACCACCATTAACATGAGCTTTAACAACACTTAAGCATATCATATTTCTCATGTTTGCATTAATACAACAATGCATACAACACCATTATATCTTCTTACTTCGCCAACATCGTCTCTTTTTCTTTTAAAAACCTTAACTTTATATACCCAAATCTTAAATGATCACACTTTGTTTATACTAATCAACTCACTCAATATTCCACTATACTCTCTTAATTTCAATAACATATCTATCCATAATAATAATCCAACAATATTACCTCTAGTAACCCAAACATAAGGTTTATTAGAAAGAGATTCAAAATGTAAAGGAAAAAGTACATACTTTAATCTTGATTTTGCTTTTAACTCATTTCCAACTTTATTCTCCTATTCATTTCTTTATACTCCAAACACATTTAACAATTTACTTTACTTTAATTGAATAAATTCCCATTCCTTAATTTATCAATTAAACTTGTATAAATGTTTCCATATCATTTCTTTTTTTTATGCAGAACTTCATCCACATAATACCATCCATCTCCTCTAATTCAAACACAGTACAATTCACATAATGCCACATCTGAGACCAACCTAGGTGTTAATGCATATACATGTATTACAAATTTCATTTCAAACCTTTTCCTTTTTAATTCTATTTAAGCTTTTCCAAAACTTTTTCTTTTTAATTTCACTTAGGCCGAGAATCTCCAACCTAAGCTCTGATACAAAAATAATTGTAACACCCCCATACCCTATATAAATACTATACATATACCGGGTATACATACAGTACGTATATAAAGTATAAGAATGTCACTTTTTGTTAAAATTCAAAAACCTTTAACTGAGTTCAAAAAATATTACATTAATATAAAGAACATTTACAAAATCATTGTACTTGTAATGATCTTAGATATATAATAATCTTATCTTTATCAAAACTTCATTTATACATGTGAATACATTCTTGTCAGAAATACAACATAATGATTATACATGTATGCATCACCTCCTAGTTGGTCTCGACAAACTCTTATTCTTCTCGTGGCATAACGACCGACTTCAGATCTGCAACCTACTCACCTATGCGATTACACAACCGCGCTCAGCTCGAGAGCTTAGTAGTACAAATAAATAATATAAACATTCATTACAGAAATTCTAACATATATATATATATTAATTTCATGTACCATTAGTTTCTTATCATGGTTTCCCTTTTCAATTACACCTTTTATATATCTCTACTAATCTCATATATTATATACATATATTCATATCGTTAACACCGACCACAATTCCATCACTAATATTCATAATGAATATATCAATACACATATTACATGTCATACTTCATAACATTACATGTCCTTATTTTATTCAATTAATTCATTATTCACAATTCACCAGTCATAAATCACATTTCCAACAAAGGCAAACATAGGTCTCATTATTCATCTATTTCACATTCATACATCACATTGAAAACAAAGACAAACATGGGCCCACAAGACACTAATATGTTATTCAAAGTTCAGAGTTACTGCTTTTGTCTATAATCACAATAATCAAGCCCGTAGGCAATATATATATCTCTATCCATGGATAGGGTAACAGACCCAGTCTCTTGGACCTCAACCCGCTAAACTCGAGGAGATCCTCAACCCGGCAAGACTGTTACCTGTAACAGACCCAGTCTCTTGGACCTCAACCCGGATAAACCAAGGAGATCCTCAACCCGTCGAAACTGTTACTATAATTCACATTTTCACATTTATCAAGTAACAGACCCAGTCTCTTGGACCTCAACCCGGATAAACCAAGGAGATCCTCAACCCGGCAAGACTGTTACTATAATTCACATTTATTAACAGGAATCGGCTTATGACCCGGTCTTTTCACCTATCCAGTACTTTATAGGCATGCCGCCAAATCCAGAACTCTGAAAATTGAATTAACATATTAGGCACACAATCATTTTATTTATCTCTTTATCAATTTCTTTCTCAATTCATTTCTCATTTCTTATTCCGCATAGGCAACCATGCCTCAATTATCTCATTTGCATCATCATAGCCAACAACCATGGCTCCACATCTCATCAAGAGAGTATATATCATCAATTACATTAAACATCATCATTTAGGCAAACATGCCCCACTTATTTCATTTGAATCATCATAACCAATCACAATGGTTTTGCATCTTATCATACCTCAATTCACATTAAAACAACTCATCAATAGAATATACATAATATATTTTGAATTCATCAATAAAGTATTTATCAAAACAAATTGCATTGCACATACCTTTTTGAATGATCATCATATCTTTCACACTATACAAATCATAACATTAGTCACATTGTATTAACAATATAGTAAATTACTTAACACATTTATAACTAAATGTGTTAAGTCTCACAATCATGTAAAAGAATGCATTCATGTAATCTTGTACTTACCTCAAGAACAACTCCCAACAATCTATACACTTCCTCTTCCAAGAATTCTTAACATATAGGTTAAGGCAACACGATCTCTTCAAAACCTAATCCAAAGATAATTATACATATAAGAAAATAAAAAGGATAACTAACTAGGGCAAACTCTACACATGACAAGCTCACCAACACGGGCGATCGTGCCCTAAACCAAAAATACAGAAACTTTGACACGCTCAATAACACGAGCGTGTTAATGGATGTGTCACTCATTCTGCCTCACAGAAACATTGACACACCCAACAACACGGGCGTGTTCATGGCCGTGTCAATTATTTTTTTCTCACAGTAGCTATGACACGCTCAGTAACATGGCCGCGTTAATGGTCGTATCACAAATGTCAAACTCAGTACCGTCGACACGCCCAACAACATGGCCGTGTCACTAGCCGTGTCAGGCAAAAATCATGCATTTCGAACTCTCATCCATGAAAACACAAACACTTCAAAACTCATACTTCATCACCCTTAATCAACATCTTGGTTATATTCATCAATTACCCATCAATTTAACACTTATCTAACTTCAGTATGTCATAATAATAATCATTATATACATCTCTATGGATCAACTACTCAATTTCCCAAATTCATTTATACTTAACCCTTACTCAACAATTTCAACAATTCATCATCATCCTCACAAATAACCCAAATTATCATCATCTAAATACCAATTCAACATACCTATAAACTTAAATCTTTCATTATCATCATCATCACACACCAACCATATCAAATCCAAACTCAAACAATAGGAATCAATACAAGGAAATGAATACTTACTTGCATATTACGCCAAATCTTCAATAACCATCTTCAATTCTCTCAAAATCCCTATGGATTTGATGTGTAAACCAACTAAAATCACATCTCTTTCTCTCTCTTTCTCTCTCTATCGTGCAAGAAGAAGAAGAAGAAGAAGAAGAAAGAAGATCTTTTCTCTTCTTCTTAATACTTATCATATATATATATATAATAATAAAATAAATATTAGAAAAATCCTCCACCACATATCCTTCCCTTTGACTTTCCTTTTCTTATATTTATTTTATTATTATTATTATTATATAAACTTACTTTTCCTACACCACTTTATACAATATATATATGTGATGTATATGTTGGTATATGTATATCTCTTTTATATTACATTTATATTTTTCATATTTTCCAAATACCATATGTATACATATTATCCTCCATATACATCTATCTCTTATAATATTTCCTTTATTATTAATTTATCTTCCTTTCTCTTTCCATTAAACATATACTTTAAATCCAAATACAACAATAACTCCAATCCTTTTAGGGTATGCTTTGGGATATTACAAATCATCTTCTCAACATCAGAAGCTTCGGTTTTTTCCATAGCTGATCTTTCAACAATTTTTGGTTCTTTCTTCTTATCTTGAGGATCTTGGTAGTATTGCGCCCAATCATCATCATCAATGATCACCCTTTCATCATCATAAACCACTTTACCAACTTTAGCCTTCCCCTTGTTTTTCTTGGTGCTAGCAGATGCCTCGACATTGTTTCCTAAAATTGCAGCTAGTTGATTCTTTATGGTCTTGGCCATAGCCTTTTTTATTTCTTCCATCTTGGCATTGAGGGCATCATCCACCATTCTTTGAATTTGTTTAGGCTCCATTGCTTTGGGTGAGCAAGTGATTGAGTCGTTGCTAGATTCTTCGCTTCCGGCTTAGGTCGAATTGTTGTAAGCTTTTAAACTGTCATAATCCAGGTCTGCGAGCCAGAGAGGATCAATGATATGAGATGAAAATGTATGTATGTATGCATGTATGCACAAACAATCAACAAAGAAGGATAATTAGGGCATTCCTTCCAGCCTTATAACATCCACACATGAATGGCGAGTATCTTTTCCTAGGTATATGGTTAATAAAGTACCAACATGGGGCATTTTGTTTTCAAATATTTCCCTCGAACGTTTCAACCAATAGTTATATTTTCAAAAATGGAAAAATAGTTCATGATAATTCCCATTAATTAGGTTTTAATCCATTCAACCAACTAAAGTAGCTTTTATGCTATATTGGATTAAAACTAAATTAAGAGGTTTATTATAAATAGATTTCTCACTTAAAAAGGTAACTAATGATTCATGCCAAAAACAAGCCCATGATTAAAAATTCTTAGTATAAACTAGGCTCACAATTGATTTTTAGTATTTCATAATTGACCTAAATAATTTGCAAGCTCTTTATAAGAAAAGGTTGGATGAAAATAATTTTGTTTCTATGCCCATTGTAAAAATACTTTAGAAAAAATGAATTTTGGGCTTTGTATTTGAGTCTTGAGAAAAAGAATTTTTGATTTGTTTTTGTTAGAAAAGCCTTAGGTCCAAAGACCATCTTGAAAAGTTTTGAAAATAGTCTTGGTCTTTTGTACTTTAAAGAAAAATTTATTTTGAGCTTACAATGTACTTAGGTAATATTAGGAAAAGAACAAACCAAATAAGCCATGATTTAAGCCAAGATAAATTAACCATAGTCAAACAACATGCATTTGGGGTAAAAACCTAAGGAAAGTAACTAGGCCAATCGCATGATCATTGGGTTAAAAGGCTTAGGTTCCCATAGCAAGTATATACCAAATCGTACGAGACTATGAGTGGTTATGCCATGCTCGATCTCCATACCTTGAGTGAAAGTATGGTATCCCTCACATAACACAACACGGGTAACACGGGCATCCTAACTTACGCACACGATGAAATCTAATATGATGCAATGGATAATATCATTATAAGAAAGAATAAAATAATATAAAGACCAACGGAATCAACTTCTCTTATCCCCGGTGGAGTCGCCACTGTGAGCGAGAACTTTTGCCCCCACTCCCAGTGGATTGGTTCTTACGACTTTGGCACTGTTTAGACTCGGGGCCTTAGAGAACACGGACCTAAGCCCGGAGAAAATGGAGTCACCACTCGGATGGGTCAAGAAAAAGAAAGGGGTGGATGACTCAATTCCTAAGGAATCCCCAAACCCCTAATGGGTTTGAAAAGTTGGGTAAATGGGGGAAGGTGAGAAATGGCCCAGTACCCCCACAATGCCCGGTTCATTGGAACCGGCCTCCTTTATAGGTCTTAATATTATAGAATTCTTAAGTATAACAATATCATCCATATTACATGCAACAATTGAAATAAAGCATTGTTATATTAAAAATCAAAGCAATGTTCAAACAAAGCAGATAAATGGACACCCATCTGAAGATGGAAACATGCCCTTACATCATATATGTCTAAGCTAAATAAGACACCCACCAAAAGGTAGAAACATGTCCTTTACATTGGTCTAAAATATAAAAGCAATTTAAATTACATGATATTTAACTAATGAGGTACCCACAAAGTGGAAACATGCCTTTTACAACATTTGGAAATCTAAATAAATCGATAGAATTAAATAACCATTCATCATAAATAAATCATTCATCAAATATATTAAATATCAATCAAAATAGAAAGTAAACATCCATCCATGATAAGTTAAATAAATCAAGCATTGAACTTAAATAAATCAAAGCATATAATAAACTACATAATTAAATAAAGCAAGTAAAGACATAAATTAAAGTTTACTGTTTCTCATTTAAAGTTCTTTAATTAATATTTAGGGTTTTGGAATTTATGGGTTTAGGCTACTGTAAGTTTTAAGGGAATTGAAATGGATTACGGTTTTATAATTTAAGAGATTGATAAAGTTCTTTGATTAGGGTTTTAGGGGTAAAATCATGAAATTAAGGTTTTAGAATATTAAAACATTAGGTTTATGATTATTAGCTATTGGATTGTTGTTTTTAGGCTCACTGTGTTGAATTTTAATATTTAGGTTTATAAGGTTTTAAGGTTTTAAGGATTAGGGTTTAGGAAAATTAGGGTTTACGGTTTTGGTTTTGAGAGAATTAGGGTTTTTGGTGTTTTGGAAAACATGTTTTGGTTTTAGGATTTGAGAAAACAGTTTAGAGTTTTATAAATTTTTTGGAAATAGGCAAGATGATTTAAGGTTTTCAGAAACATAAAGTATTTCTTAGGGTTTTTGGAAATAGAAGGATCAATTTAGGGTTTTAAGGTTTTGGAAAATTAGAAAGCAGATTAGGGTTTTGGGAATTAATAAAACGATTTAAGTTTTTGGAAAGTTGGAAAGTAGATTAGTGTTTTAAGATTTTGAAGAAATATATTAGGGTTCTTAGGTTTTAGAAGAAATAGAAAAGTAATTTTAGGGTTTTTGAGATTAGACGAGACGATTTAAGGTCCTAAGGTTTTTAGAATCAAAAGAAATAATTTAATGATTGTAGCTACTATAACAAAAAAAAATTGGATATTCAAACCTTCGTTCGTTGGTTCCACCAAAAATTGCTTCTTGGATGAATAAGGACAAAGGCAAGGTTGCTGCCTTTGATAGCTTAATTGCTTGCTTCCTACTTCTCTTCTAAAAAGTCAGATCAATTTGTAAAGTTCCAATTCAAAATCCAAGTCCCAGTCCAAAGTCCGATCTCCCTCTAAAAACTCCTCCTTAAATTTTTTTCCTCTTATTTATAGGAAATTTAGATGAATAATTTTAATTGTTTAAGGAAACTGTATTTAATTAGGAAAAGAAAACCGAAACCGAATAGAATTTAGTTTTAGAAAAAATTGCGTCGAAAAAATTTTGTTGGCGAAAAAACTGCTGCGGGCTGCTGCGAGGGGCTGCGGACGAAATTGCAAGGGGAAGGCTGCGAGCCATTTCGCCTGCAGGAAGTTCCTGTGGGCGAAATGGCCCAAGGCCATTTTGTCCACTATTTTCGGTGACAAATTTTTTCCTCGTCAATTTTTATTTTTATTTATTTATTATTATATTATTTAATACTATAATTATAAAAAATAAATACTAAAAAAAATTATTTAATTAAGATAACACAAAAAATATTTTGGACTAAATAGAATATATTGGACCGGACTGGGTCAAAAATTAAGGGTCTACAGTTTTCCCCTACTTGAACGATCTGAGACTTTAGTAAAAGAGAGTGAAAAGCAATAAGACTTAATTTTTCTGAGATGGTTGAGGTTTTGGTTTCCGGACGCGGTTCGAGTTCTGGACTTAAGGATAATTTTAGGTTCTGGGCCTAAGGGTAATTTTGGGTTCTGGACCCGAACTAAGTTCTGGACTTAGAAGAAATTTTAGGTTCTAGACTTAAGGACAATTTTGGGTTCTGGACCCAAGGTAAGTTCTTGACTTAGAAGAGATTTTAGGTTCTGGACCTAAGGATAATTTGGGTTCTGGACCCGAGCTAAGTTTTGGACTTAGAAAAATTTTTAGGTTCTGGACCTAAGGATAATTTGGGTTCTGGACTTGAGCTAAGTTCTGGACTTGGAACAGATTCTAGGTTCTGGACCTAAGGATAATTTGGGTTCTGGACACGAGCTAAGTTTTGGACTTAGAAGAGATTCTAGGTTCTGGACCTAAGGATACTTTGGGTTCTAGACCTGAGCTATGTTTTGGACTTAGAAGAGATTCTAAGTTCTGGACCTAAGGATGATTTGGGTTCTGGACCCGAGTTAAGTTCTGGACTTAGAAGAGATTTTTAGGTTTTGGACCTAAGAAAAATTTTGGGTTCTGGACCCGAGCTAATAGAGATTTAATTATCTGCAAAAATAATTTTTTGGTTTCAAAAAGTTTGGCTAATTTTTATGCACATGTCTTCTCCTTGCCCCCTGCGTGTAAAAATATTTATATACACGCAAGTATTTGAATGATTAAATCGAATGATTGAATTTACTGTTTTTTTACTGTATGGTCACTGTTTATATACTATTTACTATTTATAAATAGTAAACTACTATTTGTAAATAGTAGTTTACTATTTACAATAGTAATGTACTATTCCTAAATAGTAACTTACTATTTATAAATAGTAAAATTTACTATTTATCAATAGTAAAATTTTTTTCATTCACAATAAACTTTCATTCCTTTCGCTATAATTCTCTTAAATTAAAAAAATGCATGCTTCAAGATCAGAAACACATTCTAATGCTGAGTTATTGGAGTTTATTCGGCATCTTGAAGATGGGAATATTGATCTACTAGCCTGGATGCCGCTTCATCATAGTTCAAACCAAAAGAGGACGGTAATTTTTTCTCTTTTTTTCTCTTTTTTTTTCTCTTTTTGATTTTTTTTATTTTTAGAAAATTTATGAAAAATATATTAATTTAAGCGGATAGAATAATATGTACTTACCTAGTATTAACTTACCTGGCTCCGTGTTAGCGTGATCATTGCGTTGTTCAGACCGGAGGGTGTATCTACAAAGCCCGACAATGGTATGATGTAGCGCCTTCTCGGGTAAGGCAAATTATCCGAGATTGCAGCTTTGACAGCTTCATCTTACAACTACCATCTAAGGAGTATTTGATAGATCGGAGCGTAGTTCAGGCACTTACAGAACGATGGTTGGAAACAACTCATACTTTTCACTTGCCCATTGGAGAGATGACAATTGGTCCGGTCGATTTTGCTGCTAAAATCGGCCTTCGGTATGATGGTATTCTGGTTCCTCTGACCAATGATATTTTGACATTTGAAGAAATTCAGCAATTAATTGGTATGGAACTATCATATAAAGGGCCTTTCAAGATAAAAATTGAGCCGATTCGTAGTTATTGGATGAACTACGAAGGACAGGTTCATAGAAACACAGCCCAACAGTATGCTCGAGGATTTTTGTTTTGTTTGCTTGGGTTGACCATCATAGGCAGCACTGAATCCGCCATTCATTTGTCAGTGTTGAGGGCCCTTTCTTATTTTAGGACAGTACCACTTTATGGCTGGGGTGAAGCTGGTCTCGCTTTTCTTTACCATGGTCTTGACAAAATTTGCAGAAACAAGAAGTCTTTTGTCGGCTTGATGGTGGTTGTTGAGGTATTCTTCTTCCACCAATGTCAATTTCATTCTTTTCTTGTATGAATTTGATCTCTATTCTTCTTCCATCGGTTTGATTTTCCTTCATTCATCAACCATGGCCGAACTTCATTTAAGGAAGATAAAAAATTTATTTAAGAATATGGATGCCATTCAATGGAAGCAAATTTTATTGTCAAAACTTGATATTTTAAAGTGTTTTCAAAATGTTAAATTGGACCACTCCTTTTTACATGCCATGGCTTCCTTTTGGAATGTGGATTCTAGGATATTTAAAATTAATGACTTTGAAATATGTCCCTTGATTGAAGAATTTGAGGCCATCCTTGGATATCCAAATAATTAACAAAATGGCATTATCCATACTGATTTCCAAGATTCAACAGAAGATGCAGATATTATTTCAAATTTCAAAGCCTGAAGTTCTTCTGCTAATGAGAGGTGAGAAAATTCTACTTGCTCCCTTGATTAATTTTTGTCTCTCTCATTTGGCTCTTACTAAGGCTTGGGGACGCATGCTTTGTCTTTGCTTGCTTGGCCAATTCTTGCTTGTTTCTATTGATGGCGATATTGATCCACGAGTATTGGATATTATCAACCAAATGGAAGGAGGCTTATCGCCGGTACCTGTGATCTTAGCCGAGACTTTAATTGGATTAGACCAACTTAAGTCAGGATTGTCAAAGAGACTAACTAGGAGTCCGTTGCTGCTTCACGTAATTACCTAAACTGCCCTTTTGGGTTTTCAATTTAGGTTTTCTTTTTATTATTTTTTTATTTTATTGCTCTAATTTTTGCCTAGTCCGTCCATGCGGGTTTTCGGAACTAGGGAGCTGTCCTAATTTTTGCCTAAGTTGCCCTTACGGGTTTTCAACATAGCGGACCTTTTTTTTTATTTTGCTCTAATTTTTGCCTAGTCTGCCCATGTGGGCTTTCAGAGCTAGCGAGCTGTCCTGATTTTTGCCTAACCTGCCCTTGCTGGTTTTCAAATTAGCGGACCTCTTTTCTTTTAATTTAATTCTTTCCTCACAGATTTGGCTTCAGGAGCATCTCTGTTTGCTTGATACTCCATCCATGAATTTTGCCAGATATCTGCCACGGCATCATTCTACTAGGAAACTACTCCATCCTGCTTCTTCATATGCTGACTGGATCCACTCACGCACTGAAGTCAACATCCGTTGGTTGATACCTTTTGGTGGAAGATTTCTCGTATCACCATGCGGACATACTTGATGTATGTTCCCCTTGCTGCTCTTCATCATGGTACATGCTATGATCCTTGCTGACTTGGCCGTCAGTACGGAGCTGAGCCTCTCGATTCTAACTTTACTCCCGATTTAGACATGCCTTGCTTGACTGAAGCCTACTTGGATCGGCTGAGGCAAAGCTGGCTTGCACGTTACACTTATCGTATGCCATAGATTTTACATTTGTCAATTCAGAAAGTGTATTGTTAGGATGAAAAATAATTAAAGTAATAAAAGATGCTTGTTTTCCATTTATAATTTGTCATCACCTTTTGCTATTATGTTTATTTATTTCATCCATATCTGACCAAATACTTATAATAGTACACATAGAACAACTTTAACATTAATTCTATTTTATTAAATTGGGGAGCAACCAAACATAAAGCCAGCATACACAAGATCACTCCTGTTGCCAACTAGCCCTTTCGGGTTTTCTAATTGACAATTTTCTCTCATTTAGCCCTAATTGTTGCCTAGCCCGCCTTTTAGGGTTTTCAAAACTAGCGGACTGCTCTAACTTTTGCCTAGGCCGCCCTTTTTGGGTTTTCAACCTAGCGAGCTCCTTTTTTTTTATACATAAAACCTCTTCAACCTGTCAATGTTCACTGGCTCACTAAACTCATTCCCATCCATATCTGATAGCTTCACTGCACCCTTGTTCATGACTTGTTTCATGACATATGGCCCTTCCCAGCTAGGCCTAAACTTCCCTCATGGATCAGATACATTAGACTTACATTGCTTCAACACCAAACCCCCGACTTTGAGTTTTCTAATCTTAACCCTTCTATTGTAGGCCTGAGCTATCTTCTTTTGATACAGTTGGTGATGATATAGTGCCTTTAATCTTCCCTCTTCTAGTAAAGCTAACTGCGTGTATATGTTCGCTACCCATTATGTTTTAGGCACTTCAGCTTCCAAGACCACTTTCAATGACTTGATCTCAATTTCAATTGGCAACACTGCTTCCATCCCATAAACCAAAGAGAACGGTGTCATTCCAGTAGGTGTTCGTACGCTTGTTCTATATCCCCATAAGTAAAGGGAAGCATCTCTGACCAATCCCTGTAAGTCTTGGTCATCTTGGAAAAAATTTGCTTAATTGTCTTATTTGTTACTTCTACTGCACCATTATCTTTTGGTCTATACGAAGAGGACCGGTGATGATGGATTCGGTACTTCAAGAATAAATCCTTAACTGCTCCTTGAAACTGTACCCCATTGTCTGATATCACATTGTGCGGGACCCCATATATGTAGATGAGGTTCTTTTCAATAAATCTAGCCATTTGACTTGCGCCCAGTTTGTTGAAGGATTCAGCTTTGACCCATTTTGAAAAATAATCTACCGCTACTACAATGAAGCAGTGAGCGTTTGAAGCTGTCGGATGTATCGCCCCTATAATATCAATAGCCCAAGTGGCAAAGGGCCAGGGTGAAGACATAGAATACAATTCCTCAGGAGGCACGTGATTCAACTTACCATACATCTGACATTGTTGGCACTTCTTTAAGAACTCAATACAATCTCTCTCCATGGTCAACCAGTAGTAACCTTGTTGAATAATCTTCTTAACTAGGGCCAAACCACTCATATGCAGTCCGCAACTTCCCGTATGTATTTCTGACATGATACGCTCGACTTCAGGCTTCCTTAAACATCTCAAATGCACCCCATCAGGCCATCTTTGATATAACTCTCCATGGAATGTAATGTATTGCAATGACCACCACCTTATGGCTCTTCTTTCTTTCTCTGTTGCCCCCGGTGGGTATTCTCTTTCCTCCAAAAATTGCCTTATAGTATCATGCCATGCATCATGGTCTGTATCAATTTCCGTGATTGTCTCATATTCATAGCAAGGTGTTGATGAGCTGGTCAAAATTAGAGGCTTAAGCAATAAGCTGACAGGATTTTCCCATATCGAAGCCAATGTATCTAAGGCATCAGCCATCTGATTTTCTTCTCTTGATAGATGTATAAATCTACACTCCTTAAAGTTCTTCTTCATCATGGTCAAGTAATGGTGGTATGGTTTTAATTTTTCTTCTTTTAATTCCCACTCTCCATTTACCTGGGATACTACTAGCAATGAATCACCAAAAACTTCCACCTTATCCACCTTCATAATCATTAGGGTTTCCAAACCAAAAATATAAGCTTCGTACTCCACCATACTATTGGTTGCCCTAAATTTTAACTTTTTGGCTAAAGGGATAAGTTCCCCTTCGGGTGATTCTAGTATGACTCCCAAACCTGCTCCTTTCTTGTTTACTTCTCCATCAAAATACATTTTCCACCCTTGTGCTTCAATTGCCTTTAAATGTTCATTTGGAAATTCTAAGGCTACCTCTTCGCTATCTGGTAATGGTTGTTAGGCCAGGAATTCTGCCACCGGTCTACCATTGATTGTTTTCCTGGTTACATACTCAATCTCAAATTCTTCTAATATTATTAACCATCAACCATACTTCCCAATCAAAGAGAGTGTCTCCCTTAAGTATTTCATTGGATCCAACCTGGAAATTGCTTGCACACTATATGATTGAAAGTAACGCTGCAACTTCTTAGAAGACCAAACCACGGCTATATAGGTCTTTTCAATGATACTATACTGAATTTTATAAGGTAGGAGCTTTCTACTCAAGTAGTAAACTGCATGCTCAATCCCTGACTCATGTGCTTGGGCTAGTATGGCTCCTATTGACTCTTCTTCTACTACTAAGTATAGTAATAGAGGTTTGCCAGGTTTAAGTAGTTTTAAAATAGGTGGATTCAGCAAATACTCTTTTATTTGCTCAAAGGCCTTTCGACACTCTTCATTCCATATGACCGGCTGATTCTTTTTAAGTAATTTGAAGATAGGCTCATAGATTATTGTGAGCTTTGCTATAAATCTGCTAATGTATTGTAATTTACCAATGAATCCCCAAGCTTCCCTCTCCGTCTTCAGGGCTGGCATATCCTTGATTGCATTAACTTTGTCAGGATCAATCTTGATGCCATTCGGACCAATCACATGTCCCAATAATTTGCCTGAGGTAACCCCGAACACACACTTCTTTAGTTTTAATCTTAGCTTATATTTCAAAGCTCTATCGAGGAATAATTCTAAGTTTTGGAAGTGTTGTTCCCTTGTATCCGATTTCACCATCATATCATCAACATATACTTCAACTTCTTTGTGCATCATGTCATGAAATAGTGTGGTGGCCATCCTTTGGTAGGTTGCTCCAGCATTTTTTAAGCCGAACGGCATCACCCTATAACAAAATATACCCCATGTAATAATGAAAGCAGTTTTGGCTTTATCCACTTGGGCCATTAAAACTTTATTGTATCCGGAAAATCCATCTGCAAATGAGTGTAGCATGCTAGAGGCTGCACTATCAATTAGAACATCTATATGGGGTAAAGGAAAATCATTTTTAGGGGAAGCCTTGTTCAAATCTATATAGTCCACACAGACCCTTATTCTTCCATCTTTCTTTGTCATGGGTACTATGTTGGCTAGCCAATCTAGATATTCTATTACTTCAAGGAACTTCATTTGTATTTGTTTAGTGAACTCTTCTTTAACCAATTCAGCCCACTCAGGTCTTAATCCCCTAAGCTTTTGTTTGACAGGTTTCATGTGAGTGTAAGTAGGAATAAGATGTTCGGCTATGTCTCGATCTATACCGGGCATATCCTCATAAGACCACGCAAATACTTCTTCATTTTTTTAAATATTTTTTCAAATCTCTCTCTCTCATTAGGAGTAAAGTCAGATGCTATGCTAATGTTTTTAGGATTTTCAGTTGTTCCCAAATTTAATGATTGTGTGTTAACAGAATTAATATTAAAGATGCTCATGTAACTGCTATTTGAATGTATGCAACCATCAGAAGGAACATCACACAAGTAAGCAAAATCAGACTTTATTGCATTCATTTTGGAAAAGAAAACATCATCATCCTCATACAAAGCAGAAAAATTAAAATCAAAATCAAAATCATTGTTCTCAGAATCATAAGGCAGGATGTCTTCAAACTTTTCTTCAACCAGGCAGCAATCTCCTCCGGAGTCTTCTCAGTTTTCAGGACAGCTTCATTCTTCTCTTCTGGATTGGGTTCTTTGTTGTCTGGCAGGGTTAGCTCTTTCTTCACTTGCTCCACTAGCTCGGCAACATCTGCAAAAATTTTAAAACTCAGGATCAACTTTCCCATGAACATGATAGGCTCGGGCTTTCCTTGGAGTGGTTCCATAGCTGGAGCTTTGATAAAGATTTCTTCGAGTGGTGGGATATTCATCTTCTCATTATTCTTTGGCTGGGCATTGTTGGCTTCATCATATCCCAACCCCTTCTTGGAAGTTTGATTTTTAAAATCTGGCAACTTTGTCAAACCGGTCTTACCCTTTCCAAGACCAGCTCCGGGAAGGTAATTCATGCTCTTCATCATATTCAAGACTTTGGAGTCCAACACTTCATCATCAAAAATCGTAGCTACCTAGAAACCATTGAGAGGTCTCTCAATCATTAGTGCATTAACAATCTCATTATCTTCAGCCTCGATGACCACTGTTTCATCTCCGTTAGGGAACTTGATCTTTTGATGAATGGTGGAAGGAACTCCAACAAGAGGATGAAACCATCGTCGTCCCAAGAGTAAGGCAAAGGTAATAGGTATTTCCAAAACCACAAATTCAATAATAGATTCAATTGGACCAACCTTGACGACAGCTTTGAAAGTTCCTTCGGCATATCTCTTGGTGTTGTCATAAGCACGAATGGTTACCTCGGTTGGGTTTAGATCCCTTATTGACATGGCTAGGTTTGGCAATATTTTAAGTGGACAAACATTTACGGTGAACCCATCATCAACCATTACACATGGAGTCCTCTTCCCTTTGACTTCTATTTTGATAAAGAGAGGGCGGATGTGATCTCTCCCCTATTCCTGTAAGTCCGCATCCGAAAAAGAAACTGCTCCCATATTAACTTCACTCTTTTCTTGAACCTCTTCACATTTCATTACTCCACCAATTTTATGAAGCCGATCAGCTCATCCGGTGTTGTGGAGGTAGAAATTGGTATGCTAGCTAAGGCCTTGGCCATAGTTTCTCGGTGCTTTTTAGAAGTAGCCAATAGGTCCCAAATGCTAACAGTTGCTTGGGTTCTTTTCAATTGCTTGAGCACAGCATCATCTTCTTCTTCTTTATTTCCTTCTTCAACTTCCTTTCCCTTATTAGTTTCTACCTCCTTAGGTGGTGGCCTTGCATAAGGCTTACCGGATCTAATGTTCATTACTTCATCTTCTTTGGGCTCGGACCAAGTCCATTCCTCCTTCTTGGTCACAAGATCATCATCACTATCGCTTGAGTCCCAAAACCCATTGACAACATAAATTATTACTTCGTTACTCACCATAGCTTATTTAATTTTGCCAAATACCTCTTCTTCTTTGGTTGCTTCCCCACCCACATCTTGAAAAGAAGACATGACAAAATCTTCATGCAAACCTCCTCCAATCATGAAGGTTGCCGATGGTGGTACTTTATTGAACTTCGGTAATGGGTTGTCTTTGGTGTTTGGCTTATTGGGCTCGGGCAGCTTCCCACTATCAATTAGATTTTGGATCTCATGTCTCAACCTCACACATCTATCCATGTCATGCCCTTGCATTTGATGAAATTGACAAAATGCTTTAGTGTCGAAATTAGGTGGGAGAGGGTTAGGCAAAGGACGAGGATTTAAGGGTTGTAGCAATCCCTTTCATTGAAGCTTATTGAAAACCCAAGACATCGGTTTCCCTAATTCCGAAAATAGTCTCCTTGTTCCTTGGTTAGTAGCGTTAACACCTACAGCCTTTTGCATGCTTTGGCTACTAGATTGATAGTTTCCTTTCTCATTCCTTCTTGTTGAAAAATGGTTCTTCTCTCTCTCTCCCATTCTTCAATTTGCAGACCAGCTTGGAGAAGGTCTTTGAAATCACGGATGAGTGTATGAGACATCCTCTCACGAAGACTAGGCAACACCCCTCTCACAATCATCCTTATTTGATCTGATTCATCGGGCCTCTTCTTGAGCAGAGCAACCTTGTTTCTGCATCTCTTCACATAATCCACAAAATTCTCATTCGACCTTTGCCTAATGGACTCCACTTCTATTAAGGTAACTTCCATCTCGATATTATACCCATATTGTTGGATGAAGGCTTTGTAAAGCAGATCCCAACTCTTTTGTGTTCCATCATCTAAGTATTGAACCAATTTTGGACAATAGGGTCCAATAAGAGCATAAAGTATCTTAGAGTTTGAGCCTTAGTAGCTCGGGCAGACTGCATAGCAGTGATATACTGCTTCACATGGAGATGAGGATTTATGGTTCCATCAAACTTCGCAAAAGATGGCATCTTAAACTTGTACGAAACTTCTTCATCTAGCTCAAATAATTTGTCAACTTCGGACATTTCCTCGGTTTTCAGTTTCTTCTCAAATTTCTTTTCTAAATTAGAAATCATCTTTTCAACATCAGAAGTTTTGGTCTTCTCCATAGTTAATCTTTCAACAATTTTCGGTTCTTTCTTCTTGTCTTGATGATCTTGGTAGTATTGAGCCCAATCATCATCATCATCAATGATCACCTTCTCATCATCGAAAACCACATCACTGACTTTAGTCTTCCCTTTGTCCTTTATCTTCTTAGTGCTAGCAAATGTTTCGGCATGATTTTCTAAAATTTTAGTCAATTGGTTCTTCATGGTCTCAGCTAAGGCCTCTTTTATTTCTTCCATCTTGGCATTGAGGGCATCATCCACCATTATTTGAAATTTTTTCAGGATCCATTGCTTTTGGTGAGCAAGTGATTGAGTCATTGCTAGATTCTTCGCTTCCAGCGTAGGTCGGATTGTCGTAAACTTTTGAACTACCTTAATCCAGGGCTGTGAGCCAGAAATGATCAATGATATGAGATGCAAATGTATGCATGTATGCACGAACAAATAACAAACAAGGACAAATACGACATTTCTTCCAACTTTATAACATCCATACACGAATGGCGAGTCTCTTTTCCTAGGTATATGGTTAACAAAATACCAACATGGGGTATCTTGCTTTTTAATTATTCCCTCGGACGTTTCAACCAATAGTTATATTTTCAAAAATGGAAATCAGTTCATAATAATTCCCATTAATTAGATTTTAATCCATTCAACCAACTATAGTAGCTTTTATGCTATATTGGATTAAAACTAAATTAAGAGGTTTATTATAGATAGATTTCTCACTTGAAAAAGTAACTAATGATTAATGCCAAAAACAAGCCCATGGTTAATTATTCTTAGTATAAACTAGGCTCACAATTAATTTTTAGTATTTCATAATTGACCTAAATAATTTGCAAGCTCTTTTGGATGAAAATCATTTTATTTCTAAGCCCTTAAAAAAAATTTAGAAAAATAATGGATTTTGGGCTTAGTATTTGGGCCATGAGCAAAAGAATTTTTGATTTGTTTTTAGAAAAGTTTTATGTCAAAAGACTCTCTTTGAAAAGTTTTGAAAATTACTTTGATCTTTTAGACTTTAAAGAAAAATTTATTTTGAGCTTGCAATGTACTTAGGTCATATTAGAAAAAGAATAAACCAAATAAGCCATGATTTAGGCCAAGACAAATTAACCATAGTCAAACAACATGCATTTGGGTTAAAACCTAAGGAAAGTAACTAGGCCGATTACATGAGCTTTAGTCTTTGAGTTAAAAGGCTTAGGTTCCCATAGCAAGTATATACCAAATGATATGAGGCTATGAGTTGTTATGCCATGCTCTATCTCCATACCTTGAGTGAAAGTATGGTATCCCTTACATAACACAACACGGGTAACACTGGCATCCTAACTCACGCACATGATGCAATCTAATATGATGCAATGGATAATATCATTATAAGAAAGAATAGAATAATATAAAGACCAACGGAATCATCTTCTCTTATCCCCAGTGGAGTTGCCACTGTGAGCGTGGATTTTTGCCCCCACTCCCGGTGGAATGGTTCTTGCGACTTCGGCACTGTTTAGGCTCAAGGCCTTAGAGAACACGGACCTAAGTCCAGAGAAAATGGAGTTGCCACTCAGACGGGCCGGGAAAAGAAAGGGGTGGATGACTCGATTCTGAAGGAATCCCCAACCCCTTAATGGGTTCGAAAAGTTGGGTACGTGTGGGGAAGGTAAGAAATGGCCCAGCACCCCCACAACTCCCGGTTCATTGGAACTGGCCTCCTTTATAGGTCTTAATATTATAAAATTCTTAAATATAACAATATTATCCATATTACACGTAACAATTGAAATAAAGCATCGTTATATTAAAAAAATTAAAGTAATGTTCAAACAAAGCAAATAAATGGACACCCATCCTAGGATAGAAACATGCCCTTACATCATCCATGTCTAAACTAATAGTACACCCACCAAAAGATAGAAACATGTCCTTTACATTGGTCTAAAATATAAAAGCAATTTAGATTACATGATATTTAACTAATGAGGTACCCACAAAGTGGAAACATACCTCTTCCAACATTTGAAAATCAAAATAAATCGATAAAAGTAAATAACCACTCATCCTAAATAAATCATTCATCACATATATTAAACATCAATAAAAATATAAACATTCATCCATGATGATTTAAATAAACTAAGAATGGAACTTAAAAAAATCAAAGCATATGATAAACTACATAATTAAATCTAAAAATAAAGTAAGTTTAAATACAAATTAGGGTTAATGTTTCTCATTTAAAATTCTTTAATTAATATATTAGAGTTTTGAAATTTTAATTCTTAACTACTGTAAGTTTTTAATAGAATTGAAATGGATTAGGGTTTTATAATTTAAGAAATTAATGAGGGTCTTTGATTGATCAAATTAGGGTTTGAGGGGTAAAATCATAAAATTAGGGTTTGAGAGGTAAAATCATAAAATTAGGGTTTTAGAATATTAAAACATTAGGTTTATGATTATTAGGTACTGGATTGTTGTTTTTAGGATTACTGTGTTGAATTTTAATATTTAGGTTTATAAGGTTTTAAGGTTTTAAGGATTAGGGTTTAAGAAAATTAAGGTTTACTGTTTTGGTTTTGAGAGAATTAGGGTTTTTGGTGTTTTGGAAAACATGTTTTGGTTTTAGGGTTTGAGAAAATAGTTTAGAGTTTTATAAAGTTTTTTAAAATAGTTAAGATGATTTAAGGTTTTTGGAAACAAAACATATTTTTTAGGGTTTTTGGAAATAGAAGGATCAATTTGGTGTTTTAAGGTTTTGGAAAATTGGAAAGCAGATTAGGGTTTTAGAAATTAATAAAACGATTTAAGGTTATGGAAAGTTGGAAAGTAGATTATGGTTTTAAGATTTTGAAGAAACAGATTAGGATTCTTAGGTTTTAGAAGAAACAAAAAAGTAATTTTAGGGTTTTTGAAAATAGAGAAATGAATTAAGGTTTTTAAAATCAAAAGAAATAATTTGATTATTGAAGCTACTGTAAGGAAAAAAGAGATTAGATATTCAAACCTTCGTTTGTTGGTTCCACCAAAAATTTCTTCTTGGATGAACGGAGACAAAGGCAAGGTTGCTGCCTTTGATGAATTATAAACGGTTTGCTTGTTGCTCCTCTCAAATCTAAAGTCTCAAGTTCCAGTCCAAATCTAAAGTTTTTCTGCTCAAAATCCAATCCGATCTCTCAAAGTTTTTCTCCAAAAGTTTTTCTTTCCAAATTCCATTCCCAAGTCTGTGTTGTTTTTAGTCCACTTTATAGAAAATTTTGATGATTAATCTTAATTGTTTAAGGAAATTATCATTAATTAGGAAAACAAAACCGAAACCAAATAGAATTTGATTTCGGAAAAAATTGCGTTGGAAACGAAATTCGCTGGCAAAAACTGTGACGAGCTGCGAGAGCTACGAGCGTTGGTGTGGAAAATTGCGAGGGGCATGAGCGAAATTGGATGCGGGCCATTTCGCTCGCAGGAAACTCCTAAAGGGGAAATGGCCCAAGGCCATTTTGTCCAATGCTTTCGGCGATGAATGTTTTCGTCGCCGATTTTTTCGTCGCAGATTTTTATTTTTATTTATTTGTTTATTATTATTTTTTATTATTATTATAATAAAAAATTATAAAAATTAAATACTAAAATAAATATTATTTAATTAAGGTAACACAAAAATTATTTTTGACTAAATAAAATATATTGGACAGGACTGGGTTAAAAATTAAGGGTCTACAATACACTTCTGTTTCAAAAAATCTTCAAAACCCTAAAATTATTTCTTCTGCTTCCTAAAACCTTAAAAACGCTAAATTTTTTTCCCCGAACTATTTTCATCTAAACCCTAACTTTTTGTCCAAAGTTTCCAAATGTCTTCTTAAATCTCCAAACCCCAATCTTCTTTACAGTTTCTAAAAATCGTAATTATTTTTATGAAACTCTAAACTATTCTCTTAAGAAGACTGAACTGACCTACCAGACTGCCTCTGGCTCCTACTGACCCTCGGAACAAAACTTCCTCTACCTCTCTTCATAGATGATGACCCTGCCTTAAACTGGGGTCTCCTAACTCTAGTCTCCTCCTCAGTAGCAGCTGCTGCAATACCCTGTGCTCTCTTAACACTTCTGGCTGCTGCAACCAACTAAGAAAAATCTTGGTATCAAGAACCAGTAACAATACACATAATAAAGGGCCTCAATCCCTCCTCAAATCTCCTGCACCGGTCAATCTCATCTAAAATAATTCCACTGGCATAATGACTCAACCAGATGAACTCTATCTCATACTCTGTCACCGTCCGGTTATCATGTCTTAGATTCAAAAACTCCATCTTCTTGGCATCCTTATACTCCCTCAGAGTATACTTCTGCTCAAACTCCCGTAGAAAATTGCCATAAGACAAGGTCGGTGGATCATCCATCGCATGTGGAACTGTCTTCCACCAATCATAAGCATATCTCTACAGAAGGGATCTAGCATAATCAAATTTCTCTTCAGGAGTAGCTTGCAACTGAATAAATATCCTCTGCACTCTATCAAGCCACTGCTCAGCTACTGCAGGATCTGTAGTGCCAAAGAAATCTTTAGCCCCAAACTTCCTCAATTTATCATACTACCTCGTCGGTACTTGCGGCTGTGGTTGAGGTGGCGGCGGCTGCACTGGAGCTTGCCTAAACAATTTCACCACATGCCGTAACCAAACCGGCAAAATCTCATCAGCTACTGGTCTCTCTGGCACAGGAGCAGGTGCCTCTCCAGCTCTCTCAACTCTAGCTCCATCTCTACCCTCTTCAGGAGCTACACTCTCAGCACTACCCTCTATGGACTGACGTGACTGAGATGCCATCACTACCTATATCTGCAAACACAGCAGAATATACCTTATCAAAGATTAGAAACCGCCAGTGTTAAAGCATGTATCTTATTCAAAAATCATATTTTAAAATCAAAAATTTCTTTTTTCTTAAAATTCACCTAGGTTGAGAATCTCAAACCTAGGCTCTGATACAAAAACAATTGTAACAACCCTATACCCCATATATGTACACCACATATACCTACATCTGTAATATATGTATACCGGATACAGGAATGTTACGGTCTATTTGAAACAAACCAATCTTTATATTTAACAATAAAAAAAACTAAAACATTTAAGTTATATTATAAAACATAATAGATAAAACATTTATTTATTATGCAGCGGAAAAATGTAGTGGAATATACATATGTATATACATCAAAATCCATAAATACAAAAATATAGAATTATACATGCTTGGCAGTTCGTATCTGATCTTGAAGTCCAAAAATCCACACTTCAAAAACTTAGACTCAACTCGGTCTAGCAGAACTCTCCGGCTCTAACCTGTCACCAGCGCGATGAACCACAATCACGCTAAGACATAGGCTTAGTGGTACAAACCATGATGAAAATATGCTTCAATGTAATGGCAATGTCATACTTTCAAACATTATAAACAATATACAAGAATATCATATTTCATAACTGTGAGCGGGGATTTTCGCCGCCACTTTCAGTGGAATGGTTCTTGCGACTTCGGCACTGTTTAGTCTCAAGGCCTTAGAGAACATGGACCTAAGTCAGAAGAAAATGGAGTCACCACCCGGACAGACTGGGAAAAAGAAAGGGGTGGATGACTCGATTCCTAAGGAATCCCCAACCCCCTAATGGGTTCGGAAAGTTGGGTACGTGTGGGGAAGGTGAGAAATGTCCTAGCACCCCCACAACGCCCGGTTCATTGGAACCGACCTCCTTTACAGGTCTTAATATTATAAAATTCTTAAATATAACAATATTTTCCATATTACACACAATAATTAAAATAAAGCATCGATATATTGAAAATTAAAACAATGTCCAACAAAACAAATAAATGGACACCCATCCGAAGATGGAAACATGCCCTTACATAATCCATGCCTAAACAGGACACCCATCGAAAGGTAGAAACATGTCCTTTACATTGGTTCTAAAATAGAAAAGCAATTTAAATTACATGATATTTAACTAATGAGGTACCCACCAAGTGGAAACATACCTTTTACAAAATTTGGAAATCAAAATAAATTGATAAAAATAAATAACCATTCATTATAAATAAAACATTCATCAAAGATATTAAACATCAATCAAAATATCTAATAAACATTCATACATGATAAATTAAATAAATCAAGTATTAAAATTAAATAAATCAACCATCAAAAAATATAATATACTATATAATCAAATCTAAAATTAAATAAAGCAATAAATATATAAATTTAGGGTTTTAAAGAATTATCAATTGAATTTAGGGTTTCAGAACTTAGGGTTTTAGAAACTAAAGTTTTATAATTAGGGTTTTGAAATTAGGATTTTTAGGATTTTTGAAACTAGGGTTTTGGAAACTAGGGTTTTGGAAATAGGATTTTTAAAACTAGGGTTTTGGAATTTTTAAAATTGACTTACTGCCTAAAAAAACACAATTTTGGATTTGGAAAAATAAATTAAGATTTTGGAATAATAATCAATATTTTGGAGTTTAATAATGAAATGGTTTAGGCTTTTGGATAAAAATAGTTGAGGTTTTGAGTTTTAATAAAATAACATATGGTTCTCGAAGTTAAAGTAAATAAGATAGATTTTAAGAATTAACAGTTAACTACTGGATAGTTTTATGTTTTATGAAATATGCCAGTAGGATTACAAATACCAATTGATCAATATGATAATTAATGTAAACGATTAAAGTTATTAAAACAGAAACCAAAGCAAACGATTAAAGTTATTAAAGCAAAAAACAATTTATTGCATGTTCAAAGATCAAGATACTGTGTGTTTGAAGATAAAGTTACTGCATGCTTGTTCTTATTAATCAAAGAAACAAAACTACTTTAAACATAAATAATTCATGATTAAAGATCAAACCTCCGCTCGTTGGTTCCTCCACAATTAACTTATGGATGAACAATTAACAAAGACAGCGTTAATGTCTTTGAATGATTGATTACTGATGAATGTTTGCTGCTAATCTTTTTCTGTTTGTTGCCGTCTCTCTTTAACGTTCCTTGTTATCTTGTTAATGTTCCTTGTCGTCCCCTCTTAATTTTTTTCTCTTGTTAACGTTTTCCCCCCACCTTTCTGTATTCTGAAACATTAATATTTATATCCGAACCTCACTCAGAATCCTTAACCTAATATAAAATAGTCCCTAAAACAAATTCTAGTTGAATTAGGAAACATATTGAACCCATGTAGACCTAGTTGCCCTAGGTCGACATGAGACCAACCTCATGTCGACCTTGGGCTGCTCAAGTCGACATGAGGCATGCTCATGTCGATCTTGGGCTGCTAAGGTCGACATGAAGCATGCTCATGTCGACCTAGCCTCCCATGGTCGACATGAAGCATGCTCATGTCGACCTAGCTTTCCCAAGTCGACATGAGGCATGCTCATGTTGATCTTGGGCTTCCAAGGTTGACATGAAGCATACTAATGTCTTCAAGGCCGGCCTCACTTAAATTATTCTGGCCTTTTTTAACTTATGGACCGAAAAATTTTAATTTGGGCCAATTACACTTGATTTTAGGGTTTTACAATTAAATTTATGCCTCTTTAATTTGAACTTACTCCTTTAAAATTATAAACAAGGTTTAAATATTTAAAGTCGGATCAAATTTATTTTGACATCTTTTAATTAGGACCATATCAAATTAGGGTCAAAATCAAGGGTCTACAGTTTGCCCCCTGCTCAAACGATCTGAGACTATAGCAAAAGAGAGTGAAAAGCAATAAGACTTAATTTTTTAGATGGTTGAGGTTTTGGGTTCTTGGATTTGATTTGGGTACTTAGACCCGAGATAGAATTTGATTTGGGTACTTGGACCCGAGATTGATTTTGATTTGGGTACTTGGACCCAGATTGGGTTTGATTTGGGTACTTGGACCTGGGATTGGGTACTTGGACCCGAGATTGATTTGGGTACTTGGACCCAAGATTGATTTTATTTGGATACTTGGACAAGAGATTAATTTGATTTGGGTACTTGGACCCGAGATTGGGTACTTGGACACGAGACTTATTTGATTTGGGTACTTGGACCCGTGAATGGGTACTTGGACCGAGATTGGGTACTTGGACCCAAGATTATATTTGATTTGGGTACTTGGACCCGAAATTGATTTGATTTGGTTACTTGGACCTAAAATTTATTTGATTTGGGGACTTGGACCCGAGAATGGGTGCTTGGACCCCAGAATGAATTGAATTTGGGTGCTTGAATCAGATATTGAATTTAATTTGGGTACTTGGACCCGAGATTGAATTGAATTTGGGTACTTGAACCTGAAATTGGATTGAATTTGGGTACTTGGACCCAGGATTGGGTACTTGGACCCGAGATTGATTTGATTTGGGTACTTGGACCCGAGATTAGATTTGATTTGGGTACTTGGACCTAAAATTTATTTGATTTGGGTACTTGGACCCGAGAATGGGTGCTTGGACCCGAGAATGAATTGAATTTGGGTGCTTGGACTTGATATTGAATTTAATTTGGGTACTTGGACCCGAGATTGAATTGAATTTGGGTGCTTGGACCCAAGCTTGGATTGAATTTGGGTTCTAGACCCGAGCTAAGTTCTAGACTTAGAAGAGATTCTAGGTTCTGGACCTAATCAAAATTTGGGTTCTGGACCTGAGCTAAGTTTTGGACTTAGAAAAGATTCTAGGTTCTGGACCCGATATTGAATTTAATTTTGGTGCTTGGACCCAAGACTGTGTTTGACTGACCTTTTATCATTTGAGAAGTTTGACTGCTTCGGTTATTCTATGCATTGTGGTTCTTCACCCTCAAAATGGATCTTCATCCTTTGAGATTGGGTCTTCACCCTTGAAAATGGACTTTCATCCTTTGGAAATTGGGTCTTCACCCTTGAAAATGTATCTTCATCCTTTGAGATCGGGTCTACACCCTTGAAAACGGATCTTCATCCTTTGAGATCGGGTCTTCACCCTTGAAAATGGATCTTCATCCTTTGAGATCTGATCTTCACCCTTGAAAATGGATCTTCGTCCTTTGAGATCGGGTCTTCACCCTTGCTTCAGCTTTTTTAGCTGGACTGATATTTTGTCTTTTACATCTTCATTCCTTTGAGAGTTCTAATATTCCATTCTTTTGTTCTTCCTTTTTGTAAAAATTCAACTATTTTTAATTGGACCTTATATCCTCTCCTTGCCCCTCTGCGTGGTAAAATATTTGTAAGTGAGTTTGAAAATATTTTATTTATAGACTCAAGAAATTGAAAAGGAGAAACTTTGCCCTCTGTGTAGGCTCAAACCCATATTTTTCTATGCGGGCTCTGATTGATGTTTTTGCCGTCTAGTTCGTCACACAAGCACGTATTTCTTCTTTTGCAAAATGACTGGAGTTTCCACAAGCAAATAGGTTTTCCGTGCCTTCTTGATTCAATATCTTCTTTTGATTCTTTACTTCGCAGAGTGTTTGCTGTTCATTTTGACAAGAAATAGACAACATAAGACAAGAAAGTGCGATGTGATATGCTCATGTATGGATGATATGCATGATAATACTCACATCGGTTTCATTGACTCACAGACCGAGGTGATCAGCAGAAGTATTCTCATTGGTTCCTTTGTTATGCTTGTTCAAGTCTTGCATTGGAATAAAAGAATGCTTCCCATTTATGACTTTTATCTTCAAGATATTGAAAACATGAGTGGTGGAGACCCTAAGCAGTAGAGTCAGGGATTCATCTATTTCGAACTACTTTTCAGCATGTCAGTTGATAGCTTCTTCATGACCTTTCCAATGATCATTTCCTTTGCCCAATATGTCCTTTGGAGGTTCAACATACTTCCCTTAACTTGAAGGCTTTGTATGACAAAACACATTTTTTTTTTACTTTGATTTTGAAATCAAATGTTGGCTTTGCCAAATTAATGTCAATGTACCTCAGGACTTGATTTTCCAAATTAACATATCTATAACATGACAACCCTAGTTACCATACTAAACTCGGGAATCATTTCTATTTATGCAAGAATTGTTGCTTCAGATAGGCACATACACATTACTTGGCCAAAGGACTCATTTGAGTTTAAATATTGTCTATCTCATATGCATGCTTATCCAAACTATCTCCACTAATAGACTCTACCTACCAAGAGAGATCAACAGGTCTTTGATAGGCTTAAAATGGGGTCTATGAGGGATATGGTTTAAATGAAGGCCATTTTGAGATAGGAGCTGATGTGACACAATGGACAAACCCTCACACTATAAATTTATTGTTTGAATTTTAGGCAGCTTGGAGGTAATCTTGCTAGACTCCAAATTCCTTCTACCTTCTTGGCATTAATCTGGATCTTAATTAGGACAATTTTGCCCTTGCAAAAAGTTTGGTTCCCAAATTCATTTCTTTTCTTCTTCTCCCTTTTCTTTCTTTTTATTTTGCTTACTCTTCCCTCTTCTTTCTCTTTCCTTACTCTTCCCTTTATTTTATCATTTTGTCCTTCTTTCTTGTAGGACTATCAAGTACAGAACTTTTAAGAACTAGATGGTCTTTCTCCTTTTTCTTTAATTTTGATCGAATTTTTGGTTGGGTTGGACCAATTCAGGTCAAAATTTCCTTATAACCCAAATGGAAGCTTTTTGTTGTCTTAGGTAAAAGAGAACTCAGTTGGCTTTCTGAACCGCCTTTTTACGTTTTATCTTTTTTCTTTTCTCTTTTCCTTTTTTCCTTTTGTCCTTTTTCTTTTCTTTTTCTTTTCCTTTTTATTTTTGGTTTGGTTCTAGCTCTAAGAGAGTTGTCTTGTTTGTGCTGACTTGGGCTTCCAATAATGGATGAGTGGAGTAACATAAATCCTCTTTAACGGGGATAAATCATTTGTTACTCTAATGTTGTCTTGATATATTGGAGATACTAGGTGAACTCCAACTACCCTTATGGTTTTGAGAACATCAACCATCCTTATGATCTTGAGAACTTCAACTATCTTCATGGTCTTGAGAACTTCAACTATCCTCATAATCTTGACTAATCATTGCTTTCTTTGATCTTCTAGTCTCTCCGCCTTAATGATCATAAGACTTGTCAAAAGTATCACAACAGCTCAGGGTAGGTTATTGGGGTTTGTAAAAAAATGAAAAAAAAGCTAAAATTTTATGAAGACTCAAAGGGACAACTAGGGATTGATATTTAATAGGGTGGATGCTAGTTGTTGGCTCATCAAACAATGCCTAGATCATTTCTCTCTTACATAAACAGAGTTCAATTTCACCTCAAAAGTTTGTCAAAGCATGTTCTAAGACTAACTAGGACCTAGACAAAGGTAATTATGCAGGAGCCCTCTCTAAGTAAGCATACATAACTCAATGCTATAGAGCAATTCCCTTACCTAGTAAAGTCATTCAAGTCACGATGCCTAGATATATTAATTTATGAATTATCGAGCTAAATTCCTCATTGGTTGAACACTAAAATGAACAAAGACCAACAAAAAATTTAGATGAAAGTAATTTATTTCAAGTAACTTTAAATTTGAAAAACACAATATTGTTCCATTTTAAATATTAAAGAAAGTAAAATTGAAAAGCAAATTTCAAGCTACGGAAAGTTCGTTGAGTTTAAGCTTCTTTTCCTTTCACATCTTCAATATTTCCATCTTGAAAGGATAATAAAACAAAATCTTCTTCCAATCCTTTTCCCACCATGAAGGTTGCTGGTGGTGGCACCCTGATGAACCTTGGAAATGGATTACCTTTGGTATTGGGCTTATCCAGCTCAGGCAACTTGCCATCATCAATTAAATTCTGGATCTCATGCCTCAACTTCATAAAATTGTTCGTTTCGTGTCCAAGCCTTTGATGGAATTAGCAAAATTAGGTGGAAGAGGATTAGGGAAAGGACGAGGAGTCAAGGGTTGTAACAATCCCTTCTTTTGTAGCTTAATGAGAATCAAAGACAGCGGCTTCCCTAATTCTGAAAACTGCCTCATTCCTCCTTGACTAGTGACATTAACATCAGCTTCTTTTTGTGCACTTTGATTGCCCGACTAGTAGTTCCCTTTCTCATTCCTTTTTATTGAAAAGCGATTCTTCTCCCTTTCCCACTCTTCAATTTGTAGACCAGCTTGGAGAAGATCTTTGAAGTCCCTTATGAGGGTGTGTAATATCCTCATGTATACCTTAGAAGTTTTGATTATGTTATTGTTGTAAGTTGAATTGAATGTATATGTGATGTGAAGAGAAAAGAAATGGGAAGAGAAGGTTTATGTAATTGTGTTTGGGAAAGAAAAGAGGGTTTAGAGAGAAATGTATATGTTGATTATATGTTAATATATAATACATATAAGTTGGTCAAAAGAAAGTCAAGAGAAGGAAGAGGTGTGGTGGAGGATTTTTGGAAATTATTATTATTATTATTATTATTATTATATATATATATGTGGCTATCGTGAGAAGAGGGAAAAGATTTTTTCTTTCTTCTTCTTCTTCTTTTGGTTCTTGCACGAGAGAGAGAGAGAGAGAGAGAGATTGAAAGATGTGATGATCTTCATCAAAATCTTAGGGTTTAAGAGAATTGAAGATAGAGATTGAAGATTTGTCAAGATATTCAAGTAAGTATTCAATTCTTTGTGATGATTCCTCTTGTTTGAGTTTGGATTTGTTAGGGTTGGTGTGTGATAATGATATTAATGAAAGATTAAAGTTATAGATATGTTGAATTGTTATTAAATGATGTAAATAAGGTTGATTGTGAGAAGGATGATGGATATTGAAGTAGAAAGTATAAGAGAAATGTTGATTTTAGGGTTTGAAGTAGGATATGCTTAAATGTGTTGTTAATGATTTGTAAATGAAAATATTGTGATGAATATGTAAAATAAGTGTTAATAACATGAATTATGTTCATTTGAATGAGGTTATGTTGTGTATAAAGTGTGTAAATGCAATTGAAAGAGTTTTGGCCATATTTAGGGTTTGTGTTCATGAGTGACACGACCAAAATCAAGGAGAGACACGGCCAAGACTAAGAATTTTTGAGAGACACGGCCATGTCTATGGAAATTTGGCCGTGTTGGATAGATTTTGGAGAGACACGGCCACTGGCTTGGCCGTGTCCCTTGACCGTGTTTGCTACTGCTTGAGTTGTGTTGAGAGACACAGCCGTGTCCTTGCCCGTGTCTGCCTCTGGAAGTTTTGGTTTTGAGAGACACGACCACAAGCTTGGCCGTGTCCCTTGGGTGTGTTTGTTACTGTGATGGTTTTTGGTTCTTCATGCATTGTTTGATTCTTCAAAAGTCTTTTGCTCCTAAACATTTTATATACACTCTAAATACTTTGTAATCAAAGAATGACCTAAACAAATGTATGTGGATGATTCTAAACCTATGAATAATGATCTTTGGATTAGGTTTTGAAGAGATTGTGTTGCATTAACCTAAATGTTGAGAATTCTTGGAAGAGGAAATGTATAGATGGATGGGAATAGTTCTTGAGGTAAGTACCAATACATATGATTGTATTTATTTACATGATTTGAGGCTTAACACATTTGTTTGCAAATGTGTTAAGTGGTTTACTATATTGTTAATATAATTGGACTAAGGTGATGATAATGATGTGAAGGATGTGAAGATCACTAACAAGGTAAGCATAAACCTTATTTGATTGTATATCCTTATATGTCTTTGAACATTTACACATTGGGATGAAAGTGTTAAATAAGCTATTATATTATGGATGTAAATGAAGAATGTAAATCATTTTATATATATATAAATATAAAGGATGAAATATGAAATGGGAAGGTAGAAAGAAATGAGGATCATTCATAAGGTATGTGCAATTTGTTATGATAAATGTTCTAATAATGAATGGTGTTAGTGTGTTTTGAGAAATGATGAAATGTTATGTTATATGCATTGTGAATGGTAATGAATTATATGAATAATACATTTTGAAATGTTATATCAATGATGTTATATGTATCATATGAATTGAGATATGATATGTTGTGAAGCCATTGTAATTGGTTATGATGATTCAAATGTGATATGAAGCCATTGTGATGGGCTATGACAATTCAATTTAGATATGTGAGGCATGTTTGCCTAAATGATGATGAGAATTGTGAATGATATTGATGATAGAATGATCAATGAATTGTGTGTCTAATATGTTATTCATTTTCAGAGTTTTGTTGTTGGTGGCATGCCTAATAGTAACAATCTCTTGAAGTTAGGTTGGACTTGATCCTTGAAGCCAAGTTGGGTTGAAGTTTAACATGTTTTACTCCCCTTGAAGCTTGGTTGGGTCTAGCCCTTGAAGCCTAATTGAGATGTTACAACCCTTGAAGCTAGGTTGGATTGGTTCTTGAAGCCAAGTTGGGTTGATACTTAGCATGCTTTGTTCCCCTTGAAGCTTGGTTGAACCTAATCCTTGAAGCCTAGTTGGGATAATGATAAATGTGATAATTAAACCAAAGCATTAACTCTGAAAGTCGAATGGCATATTAGTGTTTTGGGCCCGAGTCTGTCTTTATTGTCAATGTGAAATGCAAGTATTGAAATATTGATTGTGAGTATTAATAATGAATTATGATTGTTGAATTGTGAATAATATAATGTTATTAAGTGTGATATGTAAATGAATTGTGGTTGATGATAAAGGTTGTCTTCATTGGAAATGTGATTCAGGATTGGTATGATATGTAATGTTGTATTACAATAATGATTGGTATGATATGTAATGTTGTATTGCAATAATGATTGTTATGATATGTAATGTGTGTATTGTAATAATGATTGGTATGATATATATAATGTGGGTGTATTAATATATTGGTTTTGAGTATTGGTGATGCATTGGGGTTGGTGATAATATTATGTATATATGTACATTATATATGAAATTAGTTAGGATATATGAAAGATGAAATTAAAAAGAAAAGAAAATATGATAAGAACTAATTATACATTGAATTGATATATCATTATATGTTAATACTTCTATACTATATATTTATATTTTATATTTGGACTACTAAGCTCTCGGGCTTAGCGCGGGTGTATATTCGCGCAGGTAAATAGGTGGAAGATATGAAGTCTTTCGTTATGCCACAAGAAGAGTAAAAGTTTGCCGAGACCAACTAGAGAGTAATGCATACATGTATAACTTTTATATTGATGTATTTTGTTTGAGAAAGTAAGTATATGTATAAATGAAGTTTTGATAAAGATAATGTTTTGATAAATGTTATTTAAATTAACGTATTATGGTTTGGAATTCTTTTACAGGTTTTAAAAAGGTAACAAAAAGTGGCATCCTTATACTTTATATATTTACCGTATGTATACCAGTTATATGTATAGTACTTATATAAGGTATCGGGGTGTTACAGGGTGTGAGACATTCTTTCACAGAGATTGGGCAAGGCCCCTCTCACAATCATCCTTATTTGATCTGTTCATTGGGCCTTTTCTTGAGTAAAGCAGCCTTGTTTCTCCATCTCTTCACACAGTCCACAAAATTCTCATTTGGCCTCTGTCTAATGGACTCAAGTTCCATTAAGGTAACTTCCATTTCAACATTGTATCCATATTTTTGGATGAATGCTTTATATTGCATATCCCAACTCTTTTGTGTTCCAACATCTAAGGTATTGAACTAATTTTGGACAACAGGATCCAATGAGAGCATGAAGTACCTTAGAGTTTGAGCCTTAGTAGCTCGAGCAGACTGCATGGCAGTGATATACTACTTCACATGGAGATGAGGATTTTTGGTTCCATCAAACTTTGCGATAGATGGCATCTTGAACTTGTACGGGACTTCTTCATCTAGCTCAAATAATTTGTCAACTTTAGACATTTCCTCGGTTTTTAGTTTCTTTTCAAATTTATTTTTTAAATAAGCAATCATCTTTTCAACATCAGATGTCTCGGTCTTTTCAAAAGTTGCCTTCTCAACAACCTTTGGCTCTTTTTTGTCTTGAGGATCTTGGTAGTATTGAGTCCAATCATCATCATCATTAATGATCACCTTTTCATCATCAAAAACCACTTCACCAACTTTGGTCTTCCCTTTTTCCTTCGGCTTCTTAGTGCTAGCAGATGCCTCGGCATGATTTTCTAAGATTGCAGTCAATTGGTTCTTCATGGTCTCAGCTAGGGCCTCTTTTATTTCTTCCATTTTGGCATTGAGGGCTTCATCTACCATTCTTTGAATTTGTTCAGGCTCCATTATTTTTGGTGAGCAAGTGATTGAGTCGTTGCTAGATACCTCATCTCCGGCGTAGGTCGGATTGTTGTAGGCTTTCGAAATTTCATAATCCAGGGCTGTGAGCCAGAGAGGATCAACGATATGAGATGCAAATGTATGTATGTATGCATGTATGCACAAACAATAGACAAACAAGGACAAATAGGACATTCCTTCCAACCTTATAACATCCACACACGAATGGCGAGTCTCTTTTCCTAGGTATATGGTTAACAAAATACCAACATGGGGTATCTTGTTTTTGAATAATTCCCTCGGACGTTTCAACCAATTGTTATATTTTTGAAAATGGAAATCAATTTATGATAATTCCCATTAATTAGGTTTTAATCCATTTAACCAACTAAAGTAGCTTTTATGCTATATTTGGATTAAAACTAAATTTAGAGGTTTATTATAAATAGATTTCTCACTTGGAAAATGTAACTAATGATTCATGCCAAAAACAAGCCCTTGGTTAATTTATTCTTAGTATAAACTAGGCCCACAATTGATTTTTGGTATTTCATAATTGACCTAAATATTTTTGCAAGCTCTTTGTAAGAAAAGGTTGGGTGAAAATAATTTTATTTCTAAGCCCATTGCAATAAGATTTTAGAAGAAATGGATTTTGGGCTTAGTATTTGGGCCATGAGAAAAAGAATTTTTGATTTATTTTTAGAAAAGTCTTATGTCTAAAGACCATCTTGAAAAATTTTGAAGATATCTTTGGTCTTTTGGATCTTAAAGAAAAATTTATTTTGAGCTTTCAATATACTTAGGTCATATTAGAAAAAGAACAAACCAAATAAGCCATGATTTAAGCCAAGATAAATTAACTATAGTCAAACAACATGCATTTAGGGTAAAACCTAAGGAAAGTAACTGGGCCAATTACATGAGCTTTAGTCTTTGGGCTAAAAGGCTTAGGTTCCCATAGCAAGTATATACCAAATGGTACGAGGCTATGAGTGGTTATGCCATGCTCGATCTCCATGCCTTAAGTGAAAAGTATGGTATCCGTTGCATGACGTAACACGGGTAACGCGAGCGTCCTAACTCACGCACACGATGCAATCTAAGATGATGCAATGGATAATATCATTATAAGAAAGAATAGTATAATATAAAGACCAACGGAATCATCTTCTCTTATCCCCAGAGGAGTCGCCACTGTGAGCAGGGATTTTCTCCCCCACTCCTGGTGGAATGGTTCTTGCGACTTTGGCACTGTTTAGGCTCAGGGCCTTAGAGAACACGGACCTAAGTCCGAAGAAAATGGAGTCGCCACCCGGACGGGCCGAGAAAAAGAAAGGGGTGGATGACTCGATTCCTAAGGAATCCCCAACCCCCTAATGGGTTCAGAAAGTTGGGTACGTGTAGGGAAGGTGAGAAATGGCCCAGCACCCCCACAATGACTGGTTCATTAGAACCGGCCTCCTTTACAGGTCTTAATATTATAAAATTCATAAATATAACAATATTATCCATATTACACACAATAATTAAAATAAAGCATCGATATATTGAAAATCAAAACAATGTCCAAGCAAAACAAATAAATGGACACCCATCCGAAGATGGAAACATGCCCTTACATAATCCATGCCTAAACAGGATACCCACCGAAAGGTAGAAACATGTCCTTTACATTGGTTCTAAAATAGAAAAGCAATTTAAATTACATGATATTTAACTAATGACGTACCCACCAAGTGAAAACATACCTCTTACAACATTTGGAAATCAAATAAATCGATAAAAATAAATAACCATTCATCATAAATAAAACATTCATCAAAGATATTAAACATCAATCAAAATATATAATAAACATTCATCCATGATAAATTAAGTAAATCAAGTATTGAAATTAAATAAATCAACCATCAAAAAATATAATATACTATATAATCAAATCTAAAATTAAATAAAGCAATAAATATTTAAATTTAGGATTTTAAAGAATTATCAATTGACTTTAGGGTTTCAGAACTTAGGGTTTTAGAAACTAAAGTTTTAAAATTAGGGTTTTGAAATTAGGATTTTTAGGGTTTTTGAAACTAGGGTTTTGGAATTAGGGTTTTTGAAACTAGGGTTTTGGAATTAGGGTTTTTAAAATTGACTTACTGCCTAAAAATACACAATTTTGGATTTGGAAAAATAAATTAAGGTTTTGGAAAAATAATCAATATTTTGGAGTTTAATAATGAAATGGTTTAGGCTTTTGGATAAAAATAGTTTGAGGTTTTGAGTTTTAATGAAATAACATACGGTTCTCGAAGTTAAAGTAAATAAGATAGATTTTAACAATTAATTGTTAACTACTGGATAGTTTTATGTTTTATGAAATATGCCAGTGGGATTACAAATACCAATTGATCAATATGATAATTAAAGCAAAAGATTAAATTTATTAAAATAGAAACCAAAGCAAACGATTAAAGTTATTAAAGCAAAAAATAATTTACTGCATGTTCAAAGATCAAGTTACTGCATGCTTGTTCTTATTAATCAAAGAAACAAAACTACTTTAAACATAAATAATTCATGATTAAAGATCAAACCTCCACTCGTTGGTTCCTCCACAATTAACTTCTGGATGAACAATTAACAAAGACAGCGTTGCTGTCTTTGAATGATTGATTACTGATGAATATTTGCTGCTAATCTTTTCTGTTTGTTGCCGTGTCTCTTTAATGTTCCTTGTTATCTTACTAATGTTCCTTGCCGTCCCCTCTTAATGTTTTTATCTTTTTAATGTTTTTCCCCCACCTTTCTAAATTCTGAAACATTAATATTTATATCTGAACCTCACTCAGAATCCTTAACCTAATATAAAACAGTCCCTAAAATAAATTCTAGTTGAATTAGGAAACATATTGAACCCATGTCGACCTAGTTGCCCTAGGTCGACATGAGACCAACCTCATGTCGACCTTGGGCTGCCCAAGTCGACATGAGGCATGCTCATGTCGATCTTGGGCTGCCAAGGTTGACATGAAGCATGCTCATGTCGACCTAGCCTCCCAAGGTCGACATGAAGCATGCTCATGTCGACCTAGCTTGCCCAAGTCGACATGAGGCATGCTCATGTAGATCTTGGGCTGCCAAGGTCGACATGAAGCATACTAATGTCTCCCAGGCCGGCCTCACTTAAATTATTCTGGCCTTTTTTAACTTATGGACCGAAAATTTTTAATTTGGGCCAATTACACTTGATTTTAGGGTTTTACATTTAAATTTATGCCTCTTTAATCCGAACTGACTCCTTTAAAAATTATAAACTAGGTTTAAATATTTAAAGTCGGATCAAATTTATTTTGGCATCCTTTAATTAGGACCATATCAAATTAGGGTCAAAATTAAGGGTCTACAATAACATTACATTAAATTATATTATTCAATTGTTTCATCATTCACGATTCACATTTAAACAAAGACAAGCATGGGCCCAAAAGAAACTAATATGCCATTCAAATTCTAGAGTTAATGTTTTGGTCCAATATCACATTTATCAAGCCCATAGGCAAATCATTATCACTATGAGAAACATCTCATATGTAACATCCCAACTAGGCTTCAAGGACTAGGCCCAACCAAGCTTCAAGGGCAGCTCAGCATCAACCCAACTTGGCTTCAAGGACCAAGCCCAACCCAGCTTCAGGGGATTGTTACTTTTAGGCATGCCACCAATAACAAAACTCTGAAAATTGAATAACACATTAGGCACACAATTCTTTTATTATTTCATTATCAATTCCATTCTCATTTTCTCATAATCATTTAGGCAACCATGCTCCAATTATTTCATTTGCATCATTATAGCCAACAACAATGGCTTCACATATCATCATTTGAGTGCACATCACAACTTACATCGTTCATATATTTTGAATATTCAACATATAATTCACATAGTTCATATTATGCAAAACATAGCATTATTCATATGCATCAACAATGTAGTGGGTTACTTAACACATTTCCATCCAAATGTGTTAAGTTCCAAAGTCATGTAAATATATGCAATCATGTAAGGTTTGTACTTACCTCTAAGAGTAGCACACACCAATCTAACCACTTCCTCTTCCAAGAATCCTTCAACACTTGGATTAGGGCAACCCAATCTCTTCAAAACCTAATCCAATTGTAATTACACACACTCACTTAGTAATACACATAAGGAAATAAGAACCAGAACCAACTAGGGCAACTTGTAACACCATGATACTCCATATAAGTACTATACATATACCTAGTATCCATACAATACGTATATAAAGTATAAGAATGTTACTTTTAGTTTCAATTTAAAAACCTTTATCCAGATTCATAAAATTGAACATTAATTTAAAACACATTTACAAAAGTCAGTATTCTTATTTATCAAACTTCATTCATCCATATGAATATATATTAACTCAAAAATAAAATATAATTTAAAATCACACATGTATGCATCACCTTCTAGTTGGTCTCGAGACACTCATACCTTTCTCGTGGCATAAAAGCTGGACTTCCAGATTAACCGCAACCACCTGCACGATTACACAACCGCGCTAAGCCCGAAAGCTTAGTAATACAAATAATAATAAAATATACCTTACTAAAGAATCATACCTCAATTTTTAGCATAATATTTTATTTTCTTTCTCTTACCCCGTTTTCCTTTCTTAATGCATTCTTCACATATTCCTACAAATCTCATAAATTATACACATATTTACATAGAACATTCACCAAGCAATACTTACCATTTCTATCTCATATACATATCCATATACGTTATTTCAACAAGTCACCATTCAATGATTTATCCAAACCTTCATGAAAACAATTCTTACAAGTTCCACAGTCATATACATTTACACATCATATTATATTTTCATAAACTCATTTCTTATCAAGGCTCCTCAACCCATATTCATTTTCAATATATCAATACCAATCATGAATCACATTTGCCATAAAGGCAACCATAGATCTCATTTTTCATTTATTTCAACATTTAAATGTCAGATTGACAACAAAGACAGACTCGGGCCCAACAGACACTAATATGTTATTCAAAGTTCAGAGTTACTGCTTTGGTTCAAAATCACAATAATCAAGCCCGTAGGCATCATATATCAATAACTCTATTCCTGGATAGTGTAACAGACCCAATCTCTTGGACCATCAACTCAACATGAGGAGATCCTCAACCCGGCAAGACTGTTACCTGTAACAGACCCAGTCTCTTGGACCATCAACTCGATTAACCTCGAGGAGATCCTCAACCCGGCAAGACTGTTACCAATCATATATCTCATAATCATAATTATCATAGTGTAACAGACCCAGTCTCTTGGACCATCAACTCAACATGAGGAGATCCTCAACCCGGCAAGACTGTTACCTTTTTCATTTTATAGGCATGCCTCCAAACCCAGAACTCTGAAATTGAATAACATATTAGTCACACAATTCATTTATTATTTCGTTATCAATATCATCTTTAATTCTCATCATCATCTAGGCAAACATGTCTTCTTTCTTTCAACTGAATCATCAGAGCCAATCACAATGGCTTCACTTTACATTTGTTTTATCATAGCCAATCACAATGGCTTCATTTCATAATATGTCTCAAATCATATTATAATATTTCATTATTCAATTGTACATAACCACATACTTCATCATATCCTTCACATTGTATATATAATATCATTGATATAACATCACAAACTACATTATTCATATCAAACATTACAATTCTCAAGGTTCACAATGCATAAGACATAACATTGTTCACATAATATCATCATTGATGTACACATATATAATTTACCTTATTCTTAGATTTGGAATCCTCAATACACATTTGTTTAGGTCATCTTTGTTTTAAGTATATTTAAAATGTAGATACAAGAAGACCTTTGGAGGATCCAACAATGTAAGAAGAGCAAATAACAAACATAATATCAAACACCCTCATGGGACACGGCCAAGCTTGTGGCCGTGTCTCTCAACACAAACATCCAGTAACAAACACACTCAAGGGACACGGCCAAGCTTGTGGCCGTGTCTCTCAATGCAAATCAAACTGAGGCAGACACGAGCAAGGGACACGGCCGTGTCTCTCAACAAAAATCCCACAGTAACAAACACAGGCAAGGGACACGGCCAAGCCAATGGCCGTGTCACTCCAAAATCATCCAACACGGCCAAGATTGCCCTAACTTGGCCGTGTCTCTCATAACTTGGCCGTGTCTCTCAATAATTTAAAGACCAAATACTTCAAAATCCATCCAAACACTTCCAAATTCACACCACCACCCTCTAAATTATTATCTTTGTTTATATTTATCACTTTCCTATCACTTTAGCATTTATATAACTTCATTATATCATCATAATAATCAATATATATATATACATCACTATAATCAATTACTCAAAGTACCAATTCATTTATACTAAACCCTAACTCAACAATTCATCATCATCCTCACAATTACCCCAACTTATCATCACTTCAATACCAATTCAACACATTTACACACTTAAAATTTTCATTATAATCATCTTACACACCAACCATCACCTCAATCAAAAGAAATCAAAACAAGAAGATAAAGACCTACATATGTATATAATCAATAAAATCACTCAAGAAAAGAGTACTTACCTGAATATGTTGGCAAATCTTCATCTCCATCTTCAATACTCTTAAAATCCTTAAGAAATTTGATGAAGATCATCACATCTCTCCATCTCTCTCTCTCTCTCTCGTGCAAGAACCAAAAGGAGAAGAAGAAGAAGAAAGAAAAATATCTTCCCCCCTCCTCTCACGATAGTCATATATATATATATATATATAATAATAATAATAATAATTACTTATTTCCAAAAATCCTCCACCACACCCTTTCTTCTCTTGACTTTTCTTTTGACCAACTTATATGTATTATATATTAACATATATACAACATATACATTCCATTTACACAATCATTTCTTTTGCAAAAACATATATACCTTTAATTCAAATCACACAACAATTGTATTAAAACTTCTAGGGCATATCTTGGGATATTACAATTCTCTCCCCCTTAAATAATTTCGTCCTCGAAATTATCTAACACAATAACAACCCAATTAGAACAATTCACCATCTTACTTTCACATGAAGATAATCGTATCTTACATTATAATTTTATCAAATCTTATAACTTCTACTCTCCCCCTTAGAGATAATCATCTTCTCTGAAATTCATAATTCATCCTTGTATAGTTATATAAATATATCTTTACATCATATTACTTTCTCAACAAAACAATCAAGATATCTCATAACATCTCCAATAAATTTTATCTTTGTATTTGAGTCAGACTATTACATTATCTCTTTATAAATATCCTCTTAACTTTAACCTCAGAAGTCACTAATTTATATCTTAGCATTAATTATTCCATTCTTACAATCACTTTCAAAATAAACATTTACCAAACCTCAATGGATAACAATATCCTTACTTTCCTTAGCTTGCTTCTCACTTAAGATAATTATTAATACAATACCTTTATACTTACTCAATAGGTAAACAACATTTCCCTTTTTCCTCATCATATACAAATGATATAATTAAATTTATTTAAGTTCATCCATAAGCCAGAAGATTATATCATACACATTACCATTTAAATTTTATACTCCCAGTACAACTGTACGTATTAAATCTCAATATTAACTCGCAACTTTAGCGAAATTTAGATCAATCAATCTACCTATCACAATATACTAACATTTCAACCTGATTCGATTCTAACCAACAATTAACTTATCAAAATTTATTATTGGATTTCACAATATATACATATATATAACCTAATTCCATTAGGTCAAACTTATATTCAAATTCTAGTCTTTTTAGATTCATATATTCAATCAATAAGAATCATGCTTATAAATATACATTTCATTATTATTATAATTATATCATCATCTCTCATACTTATTCAAAGTTTATCAATATAGCCAACAACTATGGCTTCAAATACGAACTCTCCCCCAACCAGGTCGGTAATCCAAGTTCGGTTGCCCAACACAATGGGTCCGCATGGTTCCGCAGGAGGCAGATAAGTCCGCTCAATTGTCTTTTCACAATTCATTTTTCATAATCATTTAGGCAATATACCTCAATTATAATTTATTTCTAACATCATTGTCAACAATCATGGTTTCTCATCACATCGAAATAGTATACACATATATCATCAACTATATTGAATATCTCATTTCATCATTTCTCAAAACACATTAACATCATTATTATTAAAACATTTATCATAACAATTTACATTATACGTACCTTTTGAATGATCCTCGCCTCTTTCACACTTATATAAGTCATAACACTAGTCACATTATATTAACAATATAATCAATTGCAAAACATTGTTATATTTATTTTGATTACCTTTTTGTCATATTATCCATATCTCAACACATTTCCATAATTTTCTTTTTCTCTCTTTACCTTCATAATTTATAACCAAATTCTTAACATAAAATGTTAAGGTACAACTTTATCTACCATAACTTTTAACTATACTTTTCAAACAAAATTTCAGTTTCACCAAATCGGTATTACAATCATATCATCTCAGTTCTAACTCTGAAGATAATAAAACTAACCACTAATCACACTAACCAAGTCATATGATCATAATATATTAACAATCACACTTAGGGATTGTAATTCAATATTGTTCTTCTATTATTCGAGTTTCAGCCTTTACGATTATAAGGCTAGATTGTATCACAAAAATTATATATTTATTCTCCAAACTTGTATTACACCAAGAATTAACACATTTTAATTCCATCTTGAAACAGTTTGCTCTTTGATTATTTGATCATCATTAACCTAACTCATGTTTAAGAATATTATCTATAACATTTTCTACGCCCAACCTTCAATCAAATACAAATCTTACACAAGTTTCATTCATTACTCCATTTCTAACCCATCTCTTCTAGAAATTTCAAATACATAATTTTTTCCTTACAATTTCTTATTATACACTTATACATAAAACATTTCCACACATAAATACTTTGAATTCCAAAACTTCTTATAATAACCTCATTTAGTTTTACCATCACAATCTCACTATTCAATATTACCCAAATCCATTTTCATCTTTTATTTCATCACATAATCTATAACATAAATTAAGATTTAATCTCTATTAGGTCTACTACTATATGCAATCTCATTTCTAATACCATTAAACATATAATGGTATAAAATAATAAACATATTATATACACATTCATAGATCACATTTATAATGTGATTCACTTCCCACCTTTCTTACATATAACCATCTCATTCATGTCAAAAACTTCATTTCATATATCCTCTTTATATATATATATACACATAATTATACAATTTATTAAATTTCTCTTTTGCATATAGTTTATACAAATTTAATATTTTTTTTTGTACTTTCCTTTGACTATTATCATTCTCATTTGTTTATCATAACTTAAATTATTCATTAACTTCAATAACTATATACACTCTACTTATAATCTTATTTCACAAAGAGCTTAATTACATTTCCAATGTGATATCTCTCTCACATTTGTTTATAAATATCTTTAACACATCTTTCATAGTCATTTTCATCCTTTCCAATCAAATTACTTAAAGTACTCATTTTCATTTGCTCAATTCCTTTTCTTTACATTCAAACCAAATTTTCCTACTATCAATCACATTCTCCAATTCCTAATACTTTCATATGTACTATTATACATTTCATATATCTCATGTATTAAATACATTAAACTATCAATATTTAATTGATCTTTATCCACATTCCATTTACAACTATAAATTTTCAACTTACTAATTTATTTAAACTTCAATTTATTCATCTCATTCTCTTAATATCAACTTCAATACATTTTATATGTATATACCACAAAGCAACATCAAAACATATATGTTTCACCATTACTAAACTCATTCCAAAAATCTAAATGTCACATATTATCATCATTTACATGAGCTTTCACAATATTCAAACATATCACATTTCTAACATTGAAATCACCATGTTTGCATTAAAATAACAATACAAACAACACCAATATCTCTTTGTACTTAACTAACATCATCTCTTTTCCTTTTTAAACAAAACCTTAACTTTACATATCCACACCTTAAATTATCACACTTAATCTATACTAATCAACTCATGCCATATTTCACTATACTCTTTTCATTTAAATAATATATCTTTCCATATTACCCATCCAACAATATTTTCTCTTTTCTAGAAATCCAAACATAAAGTTTATTGGAAAGAGATTCAAATAATAGAGGAAAGATTACATACTTTAATCTTAAATTTATTTTTAACTCATTTCCAACTTTATTCTTCTAACCATTTCTTTATATGTCATACACATATCAATAATCAAATTTTTTATTTATAGATTCCATATCATTTCTTTATATCACAATCACCTCTCAATTATCAGCATTTTATAATTTGCTTTCATATGAAACCTCATTTACATACTATCATTTATCTCATGTAATTCAAATACATTACAATTCACAATTCACATAATGCCACGTTCGAGACCAACCTAGGTGTGGATGCATATGCATGTATTACAAATTTCATTTCAAAACTTTTCTTTTTACTTCTCTTTAAGCCTTTCAAAACTTTCTCTTTTTAATTTTACTTAGGCCGAGAATCTCGAACCTAAGCTCTGATACCAAAATAAATGTAACACCCTGATACTCCATATAAGTACTATACATATACCTAGTATACATACAATACGTATATAAAGTATAAAAATGTTACTTTTAGTTTCAATTTAAAAACCTTTATCCAGATTCATAAAATTGAACATTAATTTAAAACACATTTACAAAAGTCAGTATTCTTATTTATCAAACTTCATTCATCCATATGAATATATATTAACTCAAAAATAAAATATAATTTAAAATCACACATGTATGCATCACCTTCTAGTTGGTCTCGAGACACTCATACCTTTCTCGTGGCATAAAAGCTGGACTTCCAGATTAACCGCAACCACCTGCGCAATTACACAACCGCGCTAAGCCCGAAAGCTTAGTAATACAAATAATAATAAAATATACCTTACTAAAGAATCATACCTCATATTTTTAGCATCATATTTTATTTTTTTCTCTTACCCCGTTTTCCTTTCTTAATGCATTCTTCACATATTCCTACAAATCTCATAAATTATACACATATTTACACAGAACATTCACCAAGCGATACTTACCATTTCTATCTCATATACATATCCATATACGTTATTTCAACAAGTCACCATTCAATGATTTATCCAAACCTTCATGAAAACAATTCTTACAAGTTCCACAGTCATATACATTTACACATCATATTATATTTTCATAAACTCATTTCTTATCAAGGCTCCTCAACCCATATTCATTTTCAATATATCAATACCAATCATGAATCACATTTGCAATAAAGGCAACCATAGATCTCATTTTTCATTTATTTCAACATTTAAATGTCACATTGACAACAAAGACAGACTCGGGCCCAACAGACACTAATATGTTATTCAAAGTTCAGAGTTACTGCTTTGGTTCATAATCACAATAATCAAGCCCGTAGGCATCATATATCAATAACTCTATTCCTGGATAGTGTAACAGACCCAGTCTCTTGGACCATCAACTCAACATGAGGAGATCCTCAACCCGACAAGACTGTTACCTGTAACAGACCCAGTCTCTTGGACCATCAACTCGATTAACCTCGAGGAGATCCTCAACCCGGCAAGACTGTTACCAATCATATATCTCATAATCATAATTATCATAGTGTAACAGACCCAGTCTCTTGGACCATCAACTCAACATGAGGAGATCCTCAACCCGGCAAGACTGTTACCTTTTTCATTTTATAGGCATGCCTCCAAACCCAGAACTCTGAAATTGAATAACATATTAGTCACACAATTCATTTATTATTTCGTTATCAATATCATCTTTAATTCTCATCATCATCTAGGCAAACATGCCTTCTTTCTTTCAATTGAATCATCAGAGCCAATCACAATGGCTTCACTTTACATTTGTTTTATCATAGCCAATCACAATGGCTTCATTTCATATTATGTCTCAAATCATATTATAATATTTCATTATTCAATTGTACATAACCACATACTTCATCATATCCTTCACATTGTATATATAATATCATTGATATAACATCACAAACTACATTATTCATATCAAACATTACAATTCTCAAGGTTCACAATGCATAAGACATAACATTATTCACATAATATCATCATTGATGTACACATATATAATTTACCTTATTCTTAGATTTGGAATCCTCAATACACATTTGTTTAGGTCATCTTTGTTTTAAGTATATTTAAAATGTAGATACAAGAAGACCTTTGGAGGATCCAACAATGTAAGAAGAGCAAATAACAAACATAATATCAAACACCCTCATGGGACACGGCCAAGATTGTGGCCGTGTCTCTCAACACAAACATCCAGTAGCAAACACACTCAAGGGACACGGCCAAGCTTGTGGCCGTGTCTCTCAATGCAAATCAAACTGAGGCAGACACGGGCAAGGGACACGGCCAAGCTTGTGGCCGTGTCTCTCAATGCAAATCAAACTGAGGCAGACACGGGCAAGGGACACGGCCGTGTCTCTCAACAAAAATCCCACAGTGACAAACACAGGCAAGGGACACGGCCAAGCCAATGGCCGTGTCACTCCAAAATCATCCAACACGGCCAAGATTGCCCTAACTTGGCCGTGTCTCTCATAACTTGGCCGTGTCTCTCAATAATTTAAAGACCAAATACTTCAAAATCCATCCAAACACTTCCAAATTCACACCACCACCCTCTAAATTATTATCTTTGTTTATATTTATCACTTTCCTATCACTTTAGCATTTATATAACTTCATTATATCATCATAATAATCAATATATATATATATACATCACTATAATCAATTACTCAAAGTACCAATTCATTTATACTAAACCCTAACTCAACAATTCATCATCATCCTCACAATTACCCCAACTTATCATCACTTCAATACCAATTCAACACATTTACACACTTAAAATTTTCATTATAATCATCTTACACACCAACCATCACCTCAATCAAAAGAAATCAAAACAAGAAGATAAAGACCTACATATGTATATAATCAATAAAATCACTCAAGAAAAGAGTACTTACCTGAATATGTTGCCAAATCTTCATCTCCATCTTCAATACTCTTAAAATCCTTAAGAAATTTGATGAAGATCATCACATCTCTCCATCTCTCTCTATCTCTCTCGTGCAAGAACCAAAAGGAGAAGAAGAAGAAGAAAGAAAAATATCTTCCCCCCTCCTCTCACGATAGCCATATATATATATATATTAATAATAATAATAATAATAATAATAATAATAATAATAATAATAATTACTTATTTCCAAAAATCCTCCACCACACCCTTTCTTCTCTTGACTTTTCTTTTGACCAACTTATATGTATTATATATTAACATATATACAACATATACATTCCATTTACACAATCATTTCTTTTGCAAAAACATATATACCTTTAATTCAAATCACACAACAATTGTATTAAAACTTCTAGGGCATATCTTGATATATTACACAACTTCTACACATGATATGCTCAACAACATGGGTGTGTCCCTGACCGTGCCCTAAACCCACAACACAGAAGCTTTGACACGCTCAGTGACATGGGCGTGTCACTGGACGTGTCACTCCACCAATAACACAGTAGCTATGACACGCTCAGTGACATGGGCATGTCACTAGACATGTCAATCCACCAACAACACAGTAGTTGTGACACGCTCAGTGACATGGGCATGTCACTGGTCGTGTCACCCATCTAAAAAACAGAACCATTGACACCCCCAAAGACTTGGTCGTGTTCATGGGCCTGTCAGGCCAAAAATCCAGATTTCGACACCAACAACACCACATCCAACAAACATCATACTTTACCCTTTTCCACTCCAAACAATCTTACCCAAAATCATCAATAAACTATACTAGACTTGCATAACATCAAAATAACTCAATACATACATCAAACACCAATCAAAACCATCATCACAACTTAACACATACACAATCCACACTCTTGCTTTCTATCACAAAATTTAACCTTTCCTTCAAACAAATCCCAAAATCGAAACCAATAAGACCAAACACTCTCAAACACACCACAATCAAACATGTGTATCAACAACAACCAATCAACAACCTCAATTCACAAACTCAAAAGAAAACCAAAGAATCTAGATGAAAACTTACCAAAAGTGATGAAAACCTTTAGAATTCCAACTTGATCACTTGAAACATCCTTAAATCTTGAGTTAGGAAATCGCAAAACTCTCTCTTCCTTGATTGATAATGGTGGCCGGCTCTTGAAGAAAGAAAGAAGAAGATAATGGAAAAGTCAAACAACTATCACTTCTTAAACTACACAATTCTCCAATTAATCTCTACCAAGCAATTATAATAATATAATAATCATAAATATCATCATCCACTTAATTAAATTTCATTTTAAAAATAATCACAATATCCCCTTTGACCACTAATAAGTTGACTTGTATATGTTATAAATATCTCCATATATACAACATATACACACTTCATTTTTCTCTACATCCTTTATACATACTTCAAAATCATTTAATCCAATTACAACAATAAACATTTCCAAAAATTTTAGGGTATAATTTGGGATATTACATGAGGTCGGAGAAGGTAAACTGGTCGGTCCCGATTTGATTATGAAAACAAAAGAGAAAGTGAAGGTTATTTGGGTTCGTTTGAAAGTAGCTTCAGACCGACAGAAATCCGATTCAGATTTAAAGAGAACAAACATAGAGTTCAGTGTGGGAGATAAAGTGTTTCTAAAGGTGTCTCCATGGAAGAAAATTTTGAGATTTGGCAGCAAAGGAAAGTTGAGATCTCGTTTTATAGGACCATATGAGGTGTTGGAGAGAATTGGCCCAGTAGCTTATAGACTAGCTTTGCCGCCTGAGTTAGATCGAATACATAATGTTTTCCATGTCTCGACGCTTCGAAGATACAGGTCTAACTCATCTCATATCTTGTCAGTGGAGTCCATTGAGGTGACTCCAGATCTGACTTACGAGGAAGAACCAGTGGCGATTTTGGCACGAGAGATTAAAGAATTGAGGAATAAGAGGGTGCCACTTGTGAAAGTCCTGTGGAGAAATCATGTCACTGAGGAGGCGACATGGTAGAGTGAGCAGGCAATGCAGAGTCAGTTTCTCCAATTGTTCCAAACTTGAGAACAGATAATTTTGAGGATGAAATTTGTTTTAGGAAGAGAATTCTAATATCCCAAATTTTTTGAAAATTTCTAATTTTTAGAAAATTTGATAAAATAAATTATAATTTAAAAGGATAAATTAAATTAATGGCTTTAAATGAAAAATTAAGGTATTTTGAATGAAAAAGTGGAATATATATGTGATATATATGCAAAATATACATAATATATAAAAGTGTACATTTTTTAAAAGAAAAGTCAAAGTCCAATGGCATTTTTGTAAATAAATTTTAGAAATTTAAAATTAATAAAATAATTTAAAAATAAATTATTTTTTAATGAAAGAGGGAAATTAGAACTTTTAATTTATTAAATAAATAATTATTTATTACTTTAATATATATATGGTTTAAAATAAAGATGAAAAGAAAAAGAAAATTAAAAAGTCTTCTTCTTCTTCTTCTTCTTCTTCTTCTTCTCCACAAGGGCCGAAATTCCATGGGAGCTTGGAGCAAGATTTTAATTCTTCCATACTCCACAAATTGAAGGATTTGACAAGTTTTAAGTGGATTTTTGGTGATTTCCACCAAATTTAGTAAGTTTCCAACTCTTTTCTTTGAATTCCATGGAAAATTGATTTATGTGAGCTTTGGACTTTTGAAGTAGTATGTTATAATTGTTGGAATGGGTGAGTATGATGTTATTTTGGGTAGTTAACAATTATTTTAAGGTTAGATTGAAGAGATGATGGAGTTTAGATAAAGAATGGTGAAGAGAAAGAATTTAGGGTTATGGATTTTTGGGGTTTTGGAAACATGAGCTTTAATTGTATAAATTGGTTCTAAATGTGTTTTTTTGATTCATAAACAAGTATTTTAAAGTCAAATATTGGATTTGCATCTGTTTGGTTGGAGTTTGAGAATGGAAGTGGAGATTTAGGGTTTTGGAAAAGTGATTTTTCAAAGTGGTTGAATGTATTTTATTTGTTTAAGCACGTTATTTAGTGTTAAAAGTGATGAATATAAGCTTGAAATGAGTAATGGATTGTGTTGGAATGGAAAACCTTCAATGGGGGAAGGTTATGCCATTTTTGAGATTTTGTGTATAAGAGTGTATTTTTATAATGTAAATGATTTAAATGTATTAAAATATGTTTTTAATAATTTAAATAAACTTAAAACACTAATTTAATTATAGTAGAATGGAATTCTAATGTTAAGGTAAGGAAAGGCTAAATTTTTTGAAATTTGTAGGAGTGATGTTTAATTATGGTTAAATATTGGAAATGACATTAAATGTGATACTAAATGATTATTTGTTATCAAATTTGATTTAGGCATTGAGGGAGGTTGATTTGCTTCATCCAAGTGGTGAAGGGCAAGTTGGAAAGATAGGATTGGAGGTTGTTTTAAGCTTACTCTGGGTTGCTAGTGGAGGTATGTACAAACTTTGAATATATTGTTTATATTTGCATGACATTTAGGCTTAACACATTTCGGTTGGAAAATGTGTTAAGCTACTTGGTACATTGATTGTGTATGAATATTGTGCAATGACATTTTTAATGTCGTATATCTGTTAAATGCATTTTGAAAAGCCATTGATAATGGCTAAATTGTGTAAAATGTGAAATATGTATATTATGTGGAAATACCCAAAGTAATTGGGTAATGTGTTGTGAATGAAAAAATGAGATATGTGGTATAATGAAATGAATTGATATTGATAAAATTGAGAAAAGTGAGAAAAATGAGAAAGATGTGAAAAATGAGAAAAGTGAGAAAAAAATGTGAAAATAAGGCAATGTGCCTAGATTGAATATGTGAAAATGAGAAAGAGATTAATAATGAGAAATATGAATAAATTGTGTGTCTAGTATGTTATTAAATTTTCATAGTTCTATGTTTGGCGGCATGCCTATGATTGCCTACGGGCTAGACGCTGGCGCCATTGTAAAAATATTTTTGAGGTGAAAAGACCGGGTCGTAAGACTAAAAAATAAATATTTAAAGCTAGGATGAGTGAAAAGACTGGGTCGTAAGCTCATGCCTAGTTAGAATATTCCATTGATATATTACCTACGGGACTAGACACATAGCATCATTATAGACCAAAACAATAACTCTAAATTTTGAATAGCATGTTAGTTATCTTTGGGCCCATGTTTGTGTTTGTTTATATGTGAATTGTGATTATGAAATATTTGAAAAATATAAGAAAATAGAATGATGTGACATCTATATGCATTGTCCATTGACATTGCATTGAGTTTTATTGTTATTATCAAGTTTGTACCGCTAGGCTTTAGCTTAGCGCGATTGTTTTTATCACGCATGTAACATCCTTATACCCTATATACGTACAATACATATTTCTAACATATGTAAAATATGCATATACAATATAAAAATGTCACAAATCGATTTAATAAAAAAAATTTACACATTTCTATTTTAAAATTCCAAATACTAAATATATAAAATTAGATAGTATATTGTAGACCCTTAATTTTTGACCCAGTCCGGTCCAATATGTTTTATTTAGTCCAAAATGATTTGTGTTGTCTAATTGGTCCAAAATAATTTTTGTTATCTTAATTAAATAATTTTTGCTTTAGTATCTAATTTTTATTAATAAAAAATAAAAAGAAACAAATAAAAGTCAAAAAAATAAAAATAAACAAATAAAAGTCAAAAAAATAAAAATTGGCGAAGGAAAAATCGGCGACGAAATAATTGGCAGATTTTTTCTGCGGGCGGAATGGCAAAGCCATTTCACTTGCAAGATTTTCCTGCGAGCAAAATGGCGCATGCCATTTCACCCGCTCCTCGCCTTCTGCCGTAGTTTCCTGCGGCGGATTATTTCGCCAGCATATTTTTTCCTGTGGCAATTTTTTTCGGCAGCGTAATTTTTCCGACGCAAATTTTTTGAATTCTAATTCAATTAGGTTTTGGTTTCCCTTTCTTATCATTATTACTTGCCGTGATTAACTAGGAATAAACCATATGAAAACTCTATAAATAAGGACCAAAGGCAAACAAATTAAGGGAAGGCCGAAAGGGACAGTGAAAAAGAAAATCCAAATCTGTGAAGGAAAAGCTTGAATTCAATTGATTTTTAAAGTAGTAGAAACACGATTTAAAGGATTAAAAAGGCAAAAAGGCTAGTCTTTGGAGCTTGTTCATCCAAGAAGCAATTTTGGTGCAACTTACAAAATAAAGTATGAAATTCTAATTTCTTTATATTTTACACAGTAGCATATTCACCCTTTGATTTCTTTTAATTCAATGATTTTAGGACCTCAATTCACTTTTTTCTAAGGATTAAAATTCTTAAATCGTGGCTTTATTTTCTAAAAGCTTAAAGCTATTACATTTATTTCTTCAAAACTCCAAAGCCAAAATTTGTTTTCCAAATTTTCAAAACTCAAAATTGTGTTCTGTTACTTTCCCAAAAGCTTTAAAAATATCTTTTTTGCTTCATAAACTTTAAATCGTTGGTTTACTTTCATAAAATTCCATAAAATCTTCAATTGCTTTTTCCAAATCCTAAAAATCATGCATCACCGAAATCCTAAATTCTAAAACACTTAACCCAAATTCAACTTCTAAACCTAAAATAGTAAACTCTAACTCCTTTAAAACCTTAAACCCTAATTTTTTCTAAACCTTAATCCTTTAAAACTTTAAAAAATCATATAAACACAAATACTTTAATTTTACACAGTAAGCTTGAAACCATAATTCAATGAATAGCCATAAACCACAAATCAAAAATGTTTTAAAGTGTCCAAACCCTAGTTTCATGATTTCACCATTCAAATATTAATTTAGTTAATCAAAGAGCTTTATCAACCTTTTAAAACATAAAACCTTAATTTATTTTAATTCCATAAAAAAGTCACAGTAGCTTAATTTTATGAATTTCAAAACCTTAACACATGAGATAAATAACCCTAAATGGAAACAGTAGCTATAATTTGGATTTTTATTTACCTTATTCAATTCCATATTTAATTATGCTTTGATTTATTTTATGTGATTTAATTTATTTAAGTTTAATGCTTGGTTTATTTAATTTATCATGGATGGATGTTTACTTTCTATTGATGTTTAATACCTTTGATGAATGATTTATTTATTATGAATGGTTATTTACTTTTATTAATTGATTTAGATTTGCAAATATTGTAAAAGGTATGTTTCCACTTGGTGGGTACCTCATTAGTTAAATATCATGTAATTTAATTTTCTTTTCTATTTTAGAACCTATGTAAAGGGCATGTTTCTACCTTTCGGCGGGTGTCCTATTTAGGCATGTGATGTAAGGGCATGTTTCCATCTTCGAATGGGTGTCCATTTATTTGCTTTGTTTGGACATTGCTTTGATTTTAATATAATGATGCCTTCTTTTAATTTTTTTGTGTAATATGGATAATGTTGTTATATTTAAGAATTTTATAATATTAAGACATGTAAAGGAGGCCGGTTCCAATGAATCGGGCGTTGTGGTGGTGCTGGGCCATTTCTCACCTTCCCCACACGTACCCAATTTTCCGAACCCATTAGGGTGTTAGGGATTCCTTAGGAATCGAATCATCCACCCCTTTCTTTTTCCTGGCCCATCCGGGTGGCGACTCCATTTTCTTCGGACTTAAGTCTGTGTTCTCTAAGGCCTCGGGGCTGAACAGTGCCGAAGTCACAGGAACCATTCCACCGGGAGTGGGGGCAAAAATCCCTGCTCACAGTGTCGACTCCACTAGGGATAAGAGAAGTTGATTTCGTTGGTCTTTATATTATTCTATTCTTTCTTATAATGATATTATCCATTGCATCATCTTAGATTGCATCGTGTGCGTGAGTTAGGACGCCCGTGTTACCCGTGTTGTGTTATGTGAGGGATACCATACTTTCACTCAAGGTATGGAGATCGAGCATGACATAACCACTCATAGCCTCGTACCGTTTGGTATATACTTGCTATGGGAACCTAAGCCTTTTTACCCAAAGACTAAAGTTCATGTAATTGGCCTAGTTACTTTCCTTAGGTTTTACCCCAAATGCATGTTGTTTGACTATGGTTAGCTTATCTTAGTCTAAATCATGGCTTATTTGGTTTGTTCTTTTTCTAATATGACCTAAGTATATTGTAAGCTCAAAATAAACTTTTCTTTAAAGTTCAAAAGACCAAAGCTATTTTCAAAATTTTTTCAAGATGGTCCTTTGACATAAACTTTTCTAAAAATAAATAAAAAATTCTTTGGCCCATGGCCCAAATACTAAGCCCAAAATCCATTTTTCTAAAAATCTTTTACAATGGGCTTAGAAACAAAACTATTTTCCCCCAACCTTTTCTTAGCTTTCAAATTATTTGGGTCAATTAGGAAATACCAAAAATCAGTTGTGGGCCTAGTTTACACTAAGAATAAATTAACCATGGGCTTGTTTTTGGCATGAATCATTAGTTACCTTAAGTGAGAAATCTATCTATAATAAACCTCTTAATTTAGTTTTAATCCAATATAGCATAAAAGCTACTTTAGTTGGTTGAATGGATTAAAACCTAATTAATGGGAATTATCATGGATTGATTTCCATTTTCGAAAATATAACTATTGGTTAAAATGTCCGAGGGAATTATTAAGGTACCCCATGTTGGTATTTTGTTAACCATATACCTAGGAAAAGAGACTCGCCATTCGTGTATGGATATTATAAGGTTTGAAGGAATGTCCTATTCATCCTTGTTTGTTGATTGTTTGTGCATACATGCATACATTTGCATCTCATATCATTGATCATCTCTGGCTCACAGCCCTAGATTAAGAGAGTTCAAAAGCTTACAACAATCTGACCTATGCCGAAGATGAAGTATCTAGCAACGACTCAATCACTTGCTCACCAAAAACAATGGAGCCCGAACAAATTCAAAGAATGGTGGATGAAGCCCTTAATGCCAAAATGAAAGAAATAAAAGAGGCCATGGCCGAGACCACAAAGAATCAACTATCCATAATTTTAGGAAACACGGTTGAAGCATCTGCTAGTACCAAGAAAGATAAAGGGAAGAGTAAAGTTAATGAAGTAGCTTTTGATGATGATAAGGTAATCATTGATGATGATGATTGGGCTCAATACTACCAAGATCTTCAAGACAAAAAGGAGCCAAATTATTTGAGATGGCAACTATTGAAAAGACCGAGACATCTGATGTTGAGAAGATGATTGCTGATTTGGAAAAGAAATTTGAGAAGAAACTGAAAACTAAAGAAATGTCCGAAGTTGACAAATTATTTGAGCTGATGAAGAAGTCCTGTACAAGTTCAAGATGCCATCCTTCACAAAGTACAATGGCACTGGAAATCCTCATCTCCATGTGAAGCAGTATATCACTGCTATGCAGTCTGCCCGAGCTACTAAGGCTCAAACTCTAAGGTACTTCATGCTCTCATTGGACCAAAATTGATTCAATACCTTAGATGATGGAACACAAAAGAATTGGGATTTGCTATACAAGGCCTTCATTCAGCAATATGGGTACAATGTAGAGTTGGTAGTTACCTTAATGGAAGTTGAGTCCATTAGGCAAAGGCCAAATGAGAATTTTGTGGACTATGTGAAACGATGGAGAAATAAGGCTACTTTGCTCAAGAAGAGGCATGATGAATATGATCAAATAAGGATGATTGTGAGGAGGGTCCTGCCCAATCTCCGTGAAAGGATGTCTCATACACTCATCCGTGACTTCAAAGATCTCCTCCAAGCTGGTCTACAAATTGAAGAGTGGGAAAGGGAGAAAAATCATTTTTCAATAAGAAGGAATGAGAAAGGAAATTATCAACCGGGCAATCAAAGCACACAAAAAGAAGTTGATGTTAATGCCAGTAGTCAAGGGGGAATGAGCATTTTTCAGAATTGGGGAAACCACTATCTTGGATTCTCAATAAGCTACAAAAGAAGGGTTTGTTACAACCCTTGACTCCTCATCCTTTGCCTAATCCTCTTCCACCTAACTTTGATACTAATGCATTTTGCCAATTCCATCAAAGGCCTGGAAACGAAATGGACAATTGTATGAAGTTGAGGCATGAGATCCATAATTTAATTGATAATGGCAAGTTGCCTGAGCCGGACAAGCCCAATACCAAAGGTAATCCATTTTCAAGGCTCAACAGGGTGCCTCCACCAGCAATCTTCATGGTGGGAAAAGGATTGGAAGAAGATTTTGTCTTATCCTCCTTTCAAGATGGAAATATTAAAGATGTGAAAGGAAAAGAAGCTTAAACTCAACAAACATTCCTTAGCTTGAATGTTGCCTTTCAATTTTACTTTCTTTAATATTTAATTGGAACAATCTTGTTTTTCAAATTTAAAATTGCTTGAATAAATTATTTTCATCAAAATTTTTGTTGGTCTTTGTTCATTTTGATGCTCAGCCAATGAGGAATCTAGCTTGATGTTCACAAATTAATGTGTCTATGTATTATGACTTGAATGACTTAACTAGATGAGGGAATTGCTCTATAGCATTGAGTTGTGTATACTTACTTAGAGAGGGCTCCTGCATAATTACCTTTGTCTAGGTCCTAGTCAGTCTTAGAACATGCTTTGACAAACTTTCGAGGCGAAATTGAACTCTGCTTATTTAAGAGAGAAATGATATAAGCATTATTTGATGAGCTAATAACTAGTATCCACCCAATTAAATATCAATCCCTAGTTGTCCCTTTGAGCATTCATAAAATTTTAGCTTTCTTTTCATTGGCATATAACCTCAATAACCTACCCCGAGCTGTTGTGATACTTTTGACAAGTCTTATGATCACTAAGGTGAAGAGGCAAGAAGATCAAAGAAAGAAATGAATAGTCAAGACCATGAAGACAGTTGAAGTTCTGAAGACCATGAGGGTAGTTGATGCTTTCAAGACCATAAAGGTAGTTAAAGTTTTCCTAATATCTCTAATTTATCAAGATAACATCAGAGTAACAAATGATTTATCCCTATTAAAGGAGATTTATGTGACCCTACTCATCCATTATTGGAAGCCCAAGCTAGTACAAATAAGACAATTCTTTTAGAGCTAGAACCAAAAAAAAAACCAAACCAAAAAAAAGAGAAGGAAAAAAGAAAAGAGAAAAAAATAAGAAAAAAATAAGAAAAAAGAAGAATAAAACCTAAAAGGGCGGTTCAGAAAGCCAACTGAGTTCTCTTTTACCTAAAGCAACAAAAGGCTTCCATTTGGGTTATAAGGACATTTTGACTTGAATCGGTCCAACCCAACCAAAGATTCATCAAAATTGGAGAAAAAGGATGAAGACCATCCAGTTCTTGAAAGTTCTATACTTAATAGTCCTACAAGAAAGAAGGACAAAATGATAAAAGAAAGGGAAGAGTAAGAAAAATAAAGAGGAAAAAAGGGAAAAGAAGAAAAGAAACAAATTTGGGTAACAAACTTTTTGCAAGGGCCAAGACTGTCCTAATCAAGATCCAGATTAATGCCAAGAAGACAAAAAGAATTTGGAGTCTAGCAAGATTACCTCCAAGCTGCCTAAAATTCAAACAAGAAATTTATAGTGTGAGGGTTTGTCCATTGTGTCACATAAGCTCCTATCTCAAATTGGCCTTCGTTTAAACCCACGTCCCTTATAAACCCCATTTCAAGCCTATCAGAGACCTATTGATCTCTCTTGGTAGGTAGAGTCTATTAGTGGAGATAGTTTCGATAAGCATGCATATGAGATAGACAATATTTAAACTCAAATGTGACCTTTGGCCAAGTAATGTGTATGTGTCTATCTGAAGTGCAACAATTCTTGCTTAAATAGAAATGATTCCCGAGTTTAGTAGGGTAACTAGGGTTGTCATGTTATAGATATGCTAAAATCAATTCCTGAGGTACATTGACATTAATTTGGCAAAGCCAATATTTGATTTCAAAATCAAAATTCAAAAAAAAAAAAGAGTTTTGTCATACAAAGCCTTCAAGTTAAGGGAAGTATGTTGAACCTCCAAAGGACATATTGGGAAAAGGAAGAAGCTATCAATTGACGTGCTGAGACATAGATTGAAATGGATGCATCCCTGACTTTGCTGCTTAGTGTCTCCACCACTCATGTTTTCAACATCTTGAAGATAAAAGCCACAAATACAAAGCTTTCGATCATTTCAATGCAAGACTTGAACGAGCGTCAAAAAGGAAATGAGAACATTTCTGCTAATCACCTCGGTCTGTGAGTCGATGGAACAACTGTAAGTATTATTCATGTATATCATGCATACATGAGCATATCACATCGCACTTTTTTGTCTTGTGTTGTCTATTCCTTATCAAAATGAACAGCAAGCAATCAAAAGAAGATATCAAATCAGGGGGGCATAGAAAGCACATTGCTTGAGAAAGCTCCAGTAATCTTGCAAAGAGAAAAAATACGTGCTTGTGTGAGGAACTAGACAACAACAACATCAATCAGAGTTCACATAGAAAAATCATGGGTTTGAGCCTACACAGGGGGCAAAGTTTCTCCTTTTCAATTTTTGAGTTTATATGTAAAACATTTTCAATTTTTGAGTTTATATGTAAAACATTTTCAAACTCACTTGAAAATATCTCGCCATGCAGGGGGAAAAGGAGAGGATACGAATGCTAGATGAAAAGGGCTGAATTTTTTACAAAAGTGCAAAGGAAGAAAAAAAAGAATGGAATAAAAAAAGGAGAAAAAATTAGAATTCTCAAAAGAATGAAGAGGCAAAAGACAAAAGATCAATCCAGCTAAAAGAGCTTAAGCCAGGGTGAAGACCCGCTCTCAAAGGATGAAGATCCATATTTTCAAGGGTGAAGACCTGATCTCAAAGGATGAAGATCCACTTACATGGGTGAAGACCCGATCTGAAAGGATGAAGATCCATGTTTTCAAGGGTGAAGACTTGATCTCAAAGGATTAAGATCTGATCTCCAAGGATGAAGATCCATTTGCAAGGGTAAAGACCCGATCTCAAAGGATGAAGATCCATTTGCAAGGGTGAAGACCCGATCTCAAAGGATGAAGATCCACTTTTCAAGGGTAAAGACCCGATGTCAAAAGATGAAGATTCATTTTCAAGCATGAAGACCCGATCTCAAAGGACGAAGATCCATTTTGAGGGTGAAAAACCACAATGCATAGAATAACCGAAGCAGTCAGATTTCTCAAATGATAAATGGTCAGTAAAACTCAATCTCAGGTCCAAGTACCCAAACTCAGGTCCAAGTACCCAATTTTGGGTCCAAGTACCCAAATCAAATCAAATCTCAGGTCCAAGTACCCAAATCAAATCAATATCGGGTCCAAGTACCCAATCCTGGGTGCAAGTACCAAAATTCCATCCAATCTTGGGTCCAAGTACCAAAATCGAATTCAATCCAATCTTGGGTCCAAGTACCCAATCTCAGGTCCAAGCACCCAATCTTGGGTCCAAGTACCCAAATCAATTCAAGCTCGGGTCCAAGTTCCCAAATCAAATCTAATCTCGGGTCCAAGTATCCAAATCAAATCTAATCTCGGGTCCAAGTACCCAAATTCTATCCAATCTTGGGTCCAAGTGCCCAAATCGAATTCAACCCAATCCTGGGTCCAAGTACCCAAAATCAATTCAATCTCGGGTCCAAGTACCCAATCTCGGGTCCAAGTACCCAATCTCGAGTCCAAGTACTCAATCTCAGGTCCAAGTACCCAAATCAAATCAATCTCGGGTCCAAGTACCCGATCTCAGGTCCAAGTACCCGATCTCGGGTCCAAGTACCCAAATTCAATCAATCTCGGGTCCAAGTACCCGATTTCGGGTCCAAGTACCCAATCTTAGGTCCAAGTACCCAAAATAAATTTAAATCGCCATCTCAAAAATTAAGTCTTATTGCTTTTCACTCTCTTTCACTAAAGTTTCAGATTTTTCAAGCAGAGGGCAAACTGTAGACCCTTAATTTTTGACCCAGTTCGGTCCAATATGTTTTATTTAGTCCAAAATAATCGTGCGGGCCCGTGGGCATTTCGCGCGCAGGAATTTCCTACGGGCAAAATGGCTTTTCCATTTTGCGCGCAAGATTTTCCTGCAAGCGAAAGCAAAATGGCATACGCCATTTCGCCCGCTCCTCGCCCTCTGCCGCAGTTTCCTGTGGCAGATTTTTTCGCCAACGTATTTTTTCCTACAGCAATTTTTTTGGCAGCGCGATTTTTTCGACTCAAATTTTTTGAAACCTAATTCAATTAGGATTTGGTTTCCTTTTCTTATCAATATTACTTTCCGCGATTAATTAGGAATAAACCATATGAAAACTCTATAAATAAGGACCAAAGGCAATCAAATTAAGGGGAGGCCGAAAGGGACAGTGAAAAAGAAAATCCAAATCCGTGAAGGAAAAACTTGAATTCAATTGATTTTTAAAGTAGCAGAAACACGATTTAAAGTATTAAAAAGGCAAAAAAACTGGTCTTTGGAGCTTGTTCATCCAAGAAGCAATTTTGGTGCAACTTACAAAATAAGGTATGAAATTCTAATTTCTTTATATTTTACACAGTAGCATAATCACCCTTTGATTTCTTTTAATTCAAAGATTTTAGGACCTCAATTCACTTTTTTCTAAGGATTAAAATTCTTAAATCGTGGCTTTATTTTCTAAAAGCTTAAAGCTATTACATTTATTTCTTCAAAACTCCAAAACCAAAATTTGTTTTCCAAATTTTCAAAACTCAAAATTGTGTTTTGTTACTTTCCCAAAAGCTTTAAAAATATCTTTTTTGCTTTATAAACTTTAAATCGTTGGTTTATTTTCATAAAATTCCATAAAATCTTCAATTGCTTTTTCCAAATCCTAAAAATCATGCATCACTGAAATCCTAAATTTTAAAACACTAAACCCAAATTCAACTTCTAAACCTAAAATAGTAAACTCTAACTCCTTTAAAACCTTAAACCCTAATTTTTTCTAAACCTTAATCCTTTAAAACTTTAAAAAATCATATAAACACAAATACTTTAATTTTACATAGTAAGCTTGAAACCATAATTCAATGAATAGCCATAAACCACAAATCAAAAATGTTTTAAAGTGTCCAAACCCTAGTTTCATGATTTCACCATTCAAATATTAATTTAGTTAATCAAAGAGCTTTATCAACATTTTAAAACATAAAACCTTAATTTATTTTAATTCCATAAAAAAGTCATAGTAGCTTAATTTTATGAATTCCAAAACCTTAACATATGAGATAAAGAACCCTAAATGGAAACAGTAGCTATAATTTGTGTAACACCCCCATATCCAATGCACACACACTACAACCACAACAATGTAGCATAAGTGCACCAAACATAGGGATGCTACGGTTTTCTTAATATTCAAAACACTTTAAACTTGATACAATACCTTTATCATTATACATTATAGAAAAGTAAATCATTTACTAATAAAACAAAACATATTAGTTATATATATATACATTTAAATATTACACAGCGGAAGTTATAAAATATGTACATATTTACACATTAAACATTTCTTTACAAAATATGCAGAAGTATACATGATTGGCAATTCTCTTCTGATCTTTAAGTTCCCAAAATCAACTCTTCAAGGTCTACTCTCACTTGGTCTTGATGAACTCTCGGGTTCAACTCTATCAACTCTATTACCTGCGCGATTAAACACTATCGCGCTAAGCCAACAGCTTAGTAAGATAAAACATGCTAATGGTATGCTTTAATGTAATGCAATGCCACATATGTTATTGATAAGATCAACATCATAAATATAAAGTTAACCACATAATTATGCATTTCACAAATCATAGTCATATGAGCATACCACATTTCAACATCTTTCCACATTCAACATTAATCAATCATACTCAATAACCAACATCTCATTTCATTAACTCATAACATTATTTAGGACATTCATATAACCTTGACACCTATGGGCCCAACAAGTATTTAATACGATATTCAGAGTTCAGAGTTACTGCTTTGGTTCATAGTCACAATAATCACGCCCGTAGGCAATGTATATACATGTATCTCTATCCATGGATAGTGTAACAGACCCAGTCTCTTGGACCATCACTCAACACATATGAGGAGATCCTCAACCCGGCAAGACTGTTACAAATCATATATCTCATATTCACAACTCTCATAGTGTAACAGACCCAGTCTCTTGGACCATCAACTCAACACATATGAGGAGATCCTCAACCCGGCAAGACTGTTACCTTTCATCATTTCTTAGGCATGCCACCCAAATCCAGAACTCTGAAACTGAATAACATATTAAACAAACAATTCTTTTATTATATAGTTACCATTTCCATTCTCAAATTCTCATCATAGCCAATCACAATGGCATTGTCTCATATCATGTCTTATATGAATTATCATTTCAATTTCAATGTATATTATTCATGAAACACATAACCATTCACAATGCATAACATAACATTGTTCAATCTCAACAATGCAATTAGGGCAATTCAACCTCTTCACAACCTAATCCAAAAGGAATATTAGCAAAATGACCATATGAATAGTACATTCTGGTTTTAGACTCCATTTTATCCTTATTTTGAAAAATTGTATAAAATAATCTACTTGACTAAAAATTCTAAAATTTTTACAGAATTTAGTTTTGTATCTTAAAATCATTCCTTTAAAATTTCGGATCAAACTGAACACAAAATCTTGGTCAAATAGTTCACCTAACCAGACTGCCCCAATTGCCCTGCATCCTGGCAGCAGTTCTGAACTTTGTGAATTCCATAAATCAAATTCAATCAACGTGGTTCCAAATTATTTTTCTCAAATACTAGACTCACTAAGCAACAACATATCCAAAATTCAATTGGATATGATTTTTCTACATTTTATTAAAAATCCCGAAATATAGTTGTCTCAGTTAAGGTACCTGCTGGAACAGGTCTAATAAAAATAATCTTTCTAAACTCATAACCATTCCAAAATCGAATCAACATAATTTTCAGTCATTCTAGACTCATAGAGGCACAACATATCAAAAATTCACTTCAAGAACATTTTTCTATAATTAATTAAAAATCATACAAGTCACAGCATTTACTAATTGTAAAACAGAAAGAAATTTCACTAAACACAACTCTTACTCAACACAATCACTTCCAACACCTTCACCAACTCAACTTCTCATCTATCAAGCAAAATCAATACTTAAAATCACACCCTAAGCAACTTAATCATACCATCATCAAATCACAACTCAACTCAAGCATAACTTCAAAAATAACAAGGGTAAACAAGAGAAAACTTACCAAATAATGAAATTCCTTGAAACTCCAACTTGTAACTTTGAAAACTTCCTTCACTTTGAGCTTGAAATCATCAAAACCATCACTTGTTCTCTTGCTCTCTTGTCTCTTTGGTGAGCCGGCCACACAACAACAAGAAGAAGAAGAAATGATGAAGAAACACAAAGTCAATAGGCATTAAATACCCATCCAAAAGAAAATTACTATAATACCCTCATCCATTTAACTAAGCTTTTGTCATATCTATACCCATTTAAGTAATTTCACAACCAACACAAAAATATCCTCTTTCCTTGACTTTCCATTTTGACCACTTTATATGTTATATATATCACCATATAAGCAACATATACAATTATCTCTAAACCCTCTTTTCTTTCCCAACCACCAAACAAAAACATTCTCTTCCAATTTCTTATCAACTTATCATATATACATAATTCAAGTGCAACAACAATAACACCAAGACTACTAGGGCATAATTAGGGATATTACAATTTGGATTTTTATTTACCTTATTCAATTCCATATTTAATTATGCTTTGATTTATTTTATGTGCTTTAATTTATTTAAGTTTAATGCTTGGTTTATTTAATTTACCATGGATGGATGTGTACTTTCTATTGATGTTTAATACCTTTGATGAATGATTTATTTATTATGAATGGTTATTTACTTTTATTAATTTATTTAGATTTCCAAATATTGTAAAAGGTATGTTTCCACTTGGTGGGTACCTCATTAGTTAAATATCATGTAATTTTTTTTTCTATTTTAGAACCTATGTAAAGGGCATGTTTCTACCTTTTGGTGGGTGTCCTATTTAGGCATGTGATGTAAGGGCATGTTTCCATCTTCGAATGGGTGTCCATTTATTTGCTTTGTTTGGACATTGCTTTGATTTTAATATAATGATGCCTTCTTTTAATTTTTGTTTGTAATATGGATAATGTTGTTATATTTATGAATTTTATAATATTAAGACCTGTAAAGGAGGTCGGTTCCAATGAATCGGGCATTGTGGGGGTGCTGGGCCATTTCTCACCTTCCCCATACGTTCCCAACTTTTCAAACCCATTAGGGGGTTGGGGATTCCTTAGGAATCGAGTCATCCACCCCTTTCTTTTTTCTGGCCCATCCGGGTGGCGACTCCATTTTCTCCGGACTTAGGTTCGTGTTCTCTAAGGCCCCGAGCCTAAACAGTGCCGAAGTCGCAAGAACCATTCCACCGAGAGTGGGGGCAAAAATCCCCGCTCACATATATAAATATTCTTTACTTGCTATAGTAACCCAAAATAACATTTTATAAGAACATCTCTGGAAAAAAAATTTGCCAGAGTTTTGTCTGTAATTTGGACGTTTCCAAAATTCATCAAAACACAACCTGCATAAAACAAACACTCCAAATAAAATCAAAATATACTATAATATAAATAATGTATATGCTGGAAACTGGCTCTGATCTTGATGTACCCAAAAGCAACTCTTCAAGCTCAATAAATACAACCCTAGACCTGACCAAGTCTAGTAGAACTCTTCGGCTCTACCAAAATGTCCATGACATCTGTGCGACAAATTACAATCGCTCTAAGCTGAAGCCTAGTGGTACAAACTTTGATAACAATATAGTCCAAATGAAATGTCAATGAACAACACACATATATATAACAACTCATAACATTATATCTCATTATATTGCTTAATTATATCACAATTCATAATTCACATTAAAGCAATGACAAGCATGGGCCCAAAAAGGATCTAATATGCTATTCAAGTTTTAGAGTTACTGCTTTGGTCCATAATGACACCATGTATCTAGCCCCATAGACAATATATCCATGGATAATGTAACAGCCCCAGTCTCTTGGGCCTCAACCCGGCTAGACCCTTAGGCCTTAGTATCTTGGTCCTTAACCCGGCTAGACTGCTACAGTTTATGAGGCTTACTACCCAATCTTTTCACCCCAAAAATATCATATTTATCAGCTGGCCTAGCTTACGACGCAGTCTTTTCACTATTCCAGTATTTAGCCCGTAGGCAATCATAGGCATGCCGCCAAATTCAGAACTCTGAAAATTGAATAACATACTAGGCACACAATTTATTCATATTTCTCATTATCAAATTCTTTCATAATTCCTTTATCAAAACTTTTCTCATTTTCTCATGATCAAACTAGGCACATTGCCTTATTATATCATCTTTTTCTCACTTTTTTTCATTTATTCATTTATCTCATTATTAATCTCTTTCTCATTGTCACATATTCAATCTAGGCACAATGCCTTATTTTCACATTTTTTTTCTCATTTTTCTCATTTTTCTCACTTTTCTCATTTTTCTCATTTTTCTCATTTTTATCAATATCAATTCATTTCATTATTCCACATATCTCATTTTTGCATTCACAACACATTACCCAATTACTTTGGGTATTTTCATATAATATACATATTTCACATTCTACACAATTTAGCCATTATCATTGGCTTTTCACAATGCATTTAACTCATATATGACATTACAAATGTCATAGCACATTATTCATATTCAATCAATGAACCAAGTAACTTAACACATTTTCCAACCAAAATGTGTTAAGCCCAAATGTCATGCAAATATAAATAATTTATTCAAAGTTTGTACATACCTCAAATAGCAACCAAAATAATCTTAAAACTCTCAACAACTTTCTCTTCCAAGTTGCCCTTCAACACTTAGATTGGCCAAACTACTTCCTCTCAATGCCTATATCAAATGTGATCATAAATAATCATTTAATATCACATTCTAAGGCATTCTCAATATCAAACCTTAATTTAACAACTCTCCTATAAAATTTCAAAAATTAAGTCTTTACTTACTTTAACTTAGCAAATCCATATTAACCAATTAAATTATTGTTTTGAGTTTATTTATATCATTACAAGGATATTTTAACATGTTTAAACCAATTATATTAATTAACCATATGCTTATGTTCAAAATCCTAAAATGGCATAACCTTCACCATTGATGGATCTCCATTCCAACTCAATTCAATTATCATTTCAATATTATTTCCACCACTTATATCATTAAAGAACATGATTTAAGCATTAAAATCAAACAATTAATCATTCTTTGAAAATTCACTTTTCCAAATCAATACTACCATCTTCAAACTCTATCCAAACTTAACTAAATCTATCATTTGATTTTAAAATCCTTGTTTATGCATCAAAACAACACATTTGAAACCAATTTGCACAATTAAAACTCGTGATTTCAAAACCCCAAATGTTCCATAACCCTAAATTCTCTCTTTTCAGCTAACTTAACTCAAACTTAACCATTTCTTCAATCCAACTTACGAATCATTAATAATTAAACAAAATAGCATCTTTCATATGCATTTAACCAATTAAAACACACTCCATTAAAATCTCAAATTATACATAATCATATATTTAGATGGAACTTCAAAATTGTAAAGGAAAACTTACTAATTTATGAAGAAATCACCAAAACCCCACTTGGCTCTTGTAAAATCCTTGGAAATTGGTTGTTTAAATGAAGCAAAAATCAATCTTCCTCATCCATGGAGAAAACGTCAAAGAGAGGAAGAAGAAGAAGAAGAAAAAAATTCTTTTTAAATTTTTGATTTTTTTCTCTTTCCTTCATTTAAGACCACATATATATATTTTTATATTATTTTAATTAATTAATTAATTATTTATTTTAAAAATACCAATTTTCATCTTCCATTCAAAAATATTTTCTTTTTAAATTATTTTATTAAGTTTTAAATTTTATAAAGTATATTTACTAATTTACCCCTCCTTTACTATTTATGTTTTTGTCTTTTTAATTTCTTTCTTCTTTAATTTCTAGCCTTATATATATATAAATATTTATTTATTTAATTAATTATTAATAAAATATATTTAATCTTCTACCACCCAAAAATAAATTAATGTTGAATTATTTTTATTTACTTATTATTAATTAATTAATAATTACAAAATATCACACTTTTCCATCATCTTCCACTATCTAATATTATTTTATTATTATTATTTTCATCATTCACTTTTCCAACACCAAATTATATCCCACATATATATATATATTGTATATTTTATGTATATGTATATATCTTATATATGTTACTTATATTTTACATATATCATTATGTACATATTTATGTAATGTATATACTATGTCTATGTAATGTATATTTAATGAATATAAATACCCATATGCACTAATAATATTCCTATATACACATTAAATTTACCTTATATGTGTATTAAATATATTAAGTATATAATATATATATATCCAACATATACAATTAATATACCATATGTATATGTTATATATACACTAGGTATATATATTGGTTATGTACAACTTTTATATCTCCAAATACTTATTTAATTTTTTTAAAATTACAGATATGACAGCACAGGTGACAGGGTAGACTCAGCTGAGCCAAAAAGTTCTTCTAAACCAGGTCGGGTCTAGACTTGTAGTTGAGCTTGTTGAGTTATTATCGACATTAAAAACACTGTCAGCAGAATGTATATATTTTTATGTTATTGTACATTTTGAGTATTATGCATAATATATTATGTTTTGGATTTTATTTATTGTATATTATAAAGAATGCTTGGGTCAAAGTATTTGAAATGGGAGAGTAAATTTTTTTAAATTATATATATAAATGTTTGAGTAACTTCGTGAAATTGAGGAGTATGGTTGAGATGGTGAATTGAAATTATTTGGGAGTGTTTTCTTTTCGCAGGTTGTGTTTTACTGAATTTTGGGATGTCCAAATTACAAAGAAAACTCTGGCGAATTTTCGCTAGAGATTTTCATATATAATATTTATTTTGGATTCCTATAACAAGTAAAGAATATGTATATGCTATTTAATTTTATATATTTAGAATTTCAAATTTTAAATTAGAAATGTGAAAATTTTTTATTAAACCAGTCTGTGATATTTTTGTACCATATATGCGTATTTTACATATGCTGGAAATATGTATTGTATGTATATTGGGTATAAGGGTGTTACATGATATGCTCATGTATACATGATATGCATGAGTAATACTTACAATGGTTTCATCAACTCACAGACTGTGGTGATCAGCTAAAGTGTTCTCATTGATTCCGTCCAGATGCCTGTTCAGGTCTTACATTAGAATGATAAAAAGCTTTGCATTTTTGGCTTTTATTTTCAGCATATTGAAAACATGAGTGGTGAGGCCCAAGCAGCATAGATACATCCACAAGCTTGCCAATAATCATTTACTTTACCCTATGTGTCTTTCGGGGTTCGATGGTTCAACATACTCCCCTTAACTTGAAGGCTTTGTACAACAAAAAGCACACATTTTTTTAATCTTGAAATCATATTTTGGCTTTTTCAAATCAGTGTAATTATACCTCATGACTCAATTTTCCAAATTAACATTTCTATAACATGTAGTTACCGTACTAAACTCTGGAATCATTTCTATTTAAGTAAAACCTGTTGCACTTCAGATAGGCACGTACACATTGCTTGGTCAAATATCTCATTTGAGTTTGAATATTGTCTATCTCATATGCATACTTATCCAAACTATCTCCACTAATAGACTCTACCAACAAAGAGAGATCAAAAGATCTTTAATAGGTTTGAAATGGGGTCTATAAAGGACATGGTTTAAATGAAGATGTGAGCGAGGATTTTCGCCCCCACTCCCGGTGGAATGGTTCTTGCAACTTCGGCACTATTTAGACTCGGGGCCTTAGAGAACACGGACCTAAGTCCGGAGAAAATGGAGTCGTCACCCGGACGGGCCGGGAAAAAGAAAGGGGTGGATGACTCGATTCCTAAGGAATCTCCAACCCCTTAATGGGTTGAAAAGTAGGGTACGTGTGAGGAAGGTGAGAAATGGCCCAGCACCCTCACAATGCCCGGTTCATTGGAACCGGCCTCCTTTACAGGTCTTAATATTATAAAATTCTTAAATATAATAACATTATCCATATTACACACAATAATTAAAAGAAAGCATCAATATATTAAAATCAAAGCAATGTCCAATCAAAGCAGATAAATGGACACCTATCCAAGGAAGGAAACATGTCCTTACATCACATGCCTAAATAGGACACCGACCAAAAGGTAGAAACATGCCCTTTACATAAGTTCTAAAATAGAAAAGCAAATTAAATTACATGATGTTTAACTAATGAGGTACCCACCAAGTGGAAACATACCTCTTACAACTTTTGGAAATCTAAATTAATTGTTAAAAATAAATAATCCTTCATCATAAATAAATCATTCATCAAAGCTATTAATAAAAATATAAAATAAACATCCATCCATGATAAATTAAATAAATCAAGTATTGAAATTAAATTAAAGCATAAGAGATAAATCAAAGTATAATCAAGTATAGAATTGAATAAAGCAAATAAAAGTTCAATTATAGCTATTGTGACTTTTTATCGAATTAAAATAGGTTAGAGTTTTATGCTTTAAAAGGTTGGTAAGACACTTTGATTAACCAAATTAAGGTTTGAATGATAAAATCATGAAACTAGGGTTTTAGACACTTTAAAATACTTTTGATTTGTGGTTTTAAATAGTGATTCATTGTGTTTTTAAGCTATTGTGTAAAATTTATGTTTTTATGTTTTTTAATGTTTTAAAAGGATTAGGGTTCATAAAAATTAGGGTTTAAGGTTTTAAAAGGATTAGGGTTCATTATTTTAGGTTTAAAAGTTGAATTTTGGATTTTAAGATTTGTGAATAATTTTTAAGAATTTGGAAATGAATTTGATAATTTCATGAAGTTGTATGAATTTAAACAAATAAATTAAAGTTTTTATAAGTAGAAAAGATGTTTTTTAAGGCTTTTTGAATGAAATAGAACCTACTTTAAAATTTTAAAAGAAACAGAATTTAAATCTTAGTTTTGTTGAAAAATATGTTCAATTAGAGTTTTAAGATTTTTAAGAAGTAAAAATAGCAATTTTAAGCCTTTTGGAAGATAAACTAACGAAATAAGGTTTTTTGGCTTTAGAAAAACTAAATTAAAGTTCAAAGGTTTTTAATTTTGATTTCTATTTTTTGACTTTTATTTGTTTATTTCTATTTTTTATTAATAAAAATTAGATACTAAAGCAAAAATTATTTAATAAAAATTATTTTGGACCAATTAGACAACAAAAATCATTTTAGACTAAATAAAACATATTGGACCAGATTGGGTCAAAAATTAAGGGTCTACAGTTTGCCCCCTGCTTGAATGATCTGAAACTTAAATGAAAGAGAGTGAAAAGCAATAAGGCTTAATTTTTGAGATGGCGATTTAAATTTTTTTTGGGTATTTGGACCCGAGATTGGGTACTTGGACCCAAAATTGATTGAATTTGGGTACTTGGACCCAAGATTGAGTACTTGGACTTGAGATTTGATACTTAGACCTGAGATTGGGTACTTGGACCCAAGATTGAATTGATTTTGGGTACTTGGACCCAAGGTTGAATTTGATTTTGGTATTTGGACCCGAGATTGGGTACTTGGACCCGAGATTGGATACTTGGACCCGAGATTGATTTGATTTGGGTACTTGGACCCAAGATTGAGTACTTGGACTTGAGATTGGGTACTTGGACCCGAGATTGGGTACTTGGACCCGAGATTGAATTGATTTTCGGTACTTGGACCCGGGATTGGGTTGAATTTGATTTGGGTACTTGGACCCAAGATTGGATGGAATTTGGGTACTTGGACCCGAGATTGGGTGCTTGGACCCTAGATTGAATTTAACTAACCTTTTATTAGTTGAGAAGTCTGACTGCTTCTGCTGTTCTATGCATTGTGGTTTTTCACCCTCAAAATGGATCTTCATCCTTTGAGATTGGGTCTTCACCCTTAAAAATGGATCTTCAACCTTTAAGATCGGGTCTTCACACTTGAAAATGGATCTTCATCCTTTGAGATCGGGTCTTCACCCTTGAAAATGGATCTTCATCCTTTGAGATCGGGTCTTCACCCTTGAAAATGGATCTTCATCCTTTGAGATCGGGTCTTCACCCTGGCTTCAGCTCTTTTAGTTAGATTGGTCTTTTGTCTTTTGCATCTTCATTCTTTTGAGAGTTCTAATGTTCCATTCTTTTGTTCTTCCTTTTTGCAAAGATTTAGCTATTTTAATTAGACCTTATATCCTCTCCTTGCCCCCCTGTGTTGCAAAATATTTGTAAGTGAGTTTAAAAATATTTGGTATATAAAATCGAAAAATTGAAAAGGAGAAACTTTGCCCCCTGTGTAGGCTCAAACCCATATTTTTCTATGCAAACTCTGATTGATGTTGTTGTCATCTAGTTCTTCGCACAAGCACGCATTTCTTCTCTTTGCAAAATTACTGGAGATTTCTCAAGCAATGGGCTTTCTATGCCCCCCTGATTTGATATCTTCTTTTGATTCATTACTTCACAGAGTGTTTGCCGTTCACTTTGATAAAGAATGCAAGACAAGAAAATGTGCGTGATATGCTCATGTATGCATGATGTGCATGAATAATATTTACAGTCGTTCCATTGACTCACAGACCGAGGTGATTAGCAGAAGTGTTCTTTTTGGTTCCGTTTTGATGGTTGTTCAAGTCTTGCATTGAAATGATCGAAAGCTTTGCATTTGTGGCTTTTATCTTCAAGATGTTGAAAACATGAGTGGTGGAGACCCTAAGCAGCAGAGTCAGGGATGTATCCATTTCAAACTATGTTTCAGCTTGTCAGTTGGTAGTTTCTTCATGACCTTGCCAATAATCAATTCAACATACTTCCCTTAACTTGAAGGCTTTGTATGACAAAACACATTTTTCATTTTGAATTTTGATTTTGAAATCAAATGTTGGCTTTGCCAAATCGATGTCAATGTACCTCAGGACTTGATTTTTCCAAATTAACATATCTATAACATGACAACCCTAGTTACCATACTAAACTCAGGAATCAATTCTATTTAAGCGAGAATTGTTGCACTTCATATAGGCACATACACATTACTTGACCAAAGGTCTCATTTGAGTTTAAATATTGTCTATCTCATATGCATGCTCATCCAAATTATCTCCACTAATAGACTCTACCTACCAAGAGAGATCAACAGGTCTTTGATAGGCTGGAAATGGGGTCTATGAGGAACATGGGTTTAAATGAAGGCCATTTTGAGATTGGAACTGATGTGACACAATGGACAAACCCTCACACTATAAATTTCTTATTTGAATTTTAGGCAGTTGGAAGCAATCTTGCTAGACTCTAAATTCCTTTTGTCTTCTTGGCATTAATCTGGATCTTGGTTTGGATAGTCTTTGCCCTTGCAAAAATGTTTGGTTCCCAAATTCTTTTTTTTTCTTCTTCTCCCTTTTCTTTATTTCTCTTACTCTTCCCTTTTCTTTCTTTTTATCATTTTGTCCTTCTTCCTTATAGGACTGTCAAGTGCAGAACTTTCAAGAACTGAATGGTATTTCTCCTTTTTATTTGATTTTGATTGAATCTTTGGTTGGGTTGGACTAATTCAAGTCAAACTGTCCAAATGGAAGCCTTTTGCTGCTTAGGTAAAAGAGAACTCAGTTGGCTTTTTGAACTGCCTTTTTAGGTTTCTTTTTTTTTCTCTTTTTTTCTTTCCTTTTTCTTTTCTTTTGTCTCTTTTTTTTCTTTTTTCTTTTTTCTTTTTTTTCTCTCTCCTTTTTTTTTTGTTCTAGCTCTACAAGAGTTGTCTTATTTGTACCAACTTGGACTTCCAATAATGGATGAGTGGAGTGACATAAATCTTCTTTAATAGTGATAAACCATTTGTTACTCTAATGTTGACTTGATATATTAGAGATATTAAGTGAACTTCAACTACCCTTATGGTCTTGAAAAATTCAACTACCCTTATGATTTTGAAAACATCAACTACCCTTATGGTCTTGAGAACATCAACTACTCTTATGGTCTTGAGAACTTCAACTATCTTCATGATCTTGACCAATCATTGCTTTCTTTGATCTTCTTGCTTCTTTATCTTAGTGATCATAAGACTTGTCAAAATTATCACAACAGCTCAGGGTAGGTTGTTGGGGTTATATACTAATTAGAAGAAAGCTAAAATTTTATGAAGGCACAAAGGGACAACTAGGGATTGATATTTAATTGGGTGGATACTAGTTGTTGGCTAACCAAACAATGCCTAGATCATCTCTCCCTTAAATAATTAGAGTTCAATTTTGCCTTGAAAGTTTGTCAAAGCATGTTCTAAGACTAACTAGGACCTAGATAAAGGTAATTATGCAGGAGCCCTCTCTAAGTAAGCATACACAACTTAATGCTATAGAGCAATTCCCTCACCTAGTAAAGTTATTCGAGTCATGATGCATATATTAATTCATGAATTATCAAGCTAGATTCCTCATTGGTTGAGCACCAAAATGAACAAAGACCAACAAAATTTTTGATGAAAGTAATTTATTTCAAGCAACTTTAAATTTGCAAAACACAATAGTTCAAAAATATTAAAGAAAGTAAGATTGAAAAGCAACATTCAAGCTAAGGAAAGTTTGTTGAGTTAAGCTTCTTTTCCTTTCACATCTTCAATATTTCCATCTTGAAAGGAGGACAAGACAAAATCTTCTTCCAATCCTTTTCCCACCATGAAGGTTGCTGGTGGAGGCACCCTGTTGAACCTTGGAAATGGATTATATTTGGTGTTGGGCTTATACGGCTCAGGTAGCTTGCCATTATCAATCAAATTCTGGATCTCGTGCCTCAACTTCATGCAATTGTCCATTTCGTGTCCAGGCCTTTGATGGAATTGGCAAAATGCATTAGTATCAAAGTTAGGTGGAAGAGGATTAGGCAAAGGACGAGGAGTCAAGGGTTGTAACAATCCCTTCTTTTGTAGCTTATTGAGAATCCAAGATAGTGGTTTCCCCAATTCTGAAAAATGCCTCATTCCCCATTGACTACTGGCATTAAAATCAACTTCTTTTTGTGTGCTTTGATTGCCCGGTTGATAATTTCCTTTCTCGTTCCTTTTTGTTGCAAAGCGGCTCTTCTCCCTTTCCCACTCTTCAATTTGCTAACCAGCTTGGAGAAGATCTTTGAAATCCCTTATAAGAGTGTGAGACATCCTTTCACGGAGATTAGGCAAGATGCCTCTCACAATCATCCTTATTTGATCAGATTCATCGGGCCTTTTCTTGAGCAAAGCGGAATTGTTTCTCCATCGCTTCACATAGTCCACAAAATTCTCATTCGGCCTTTGCCTAATGGACTCCACTTCCATCAAGGTAACTTCCAACTCAACATTATATCCATATTGTTGGATGAAGGCTTTGTAAAGTAGATCCCAACTCTTTTGTGTTCCATCATCCAAGGTATTGAACCAATTTTGGACAACAGGGTCCAATGAGAGCATAAAGTGCCTTAGGGTTTGAGCCTTAGTAGCTCAGGCAGATTGCATGGCAGTGATATACTGCTTCACATGAAGATGGGGATTTTCAGTGCCATTGTACTTATCAAAGGAAGGCATCTTGAATTTATAAGGGACCTCATCATCATGTTTAAATAGTTTGTCGATCTCAGACATCTCTTCGATTTCAGCTTCTTCTCAAATTTCTTTTCTAAATCAGCAATCATCTTTTCAACATCGGATGTCTCGATCTTTTCAATAGTTGCTTTCTCACTAACCTTTGGTTCTTTCCTCTTTTCTTGAACATCTTGGTAGTATTGAGCCCAATCATCATAATCATCAATGATCATCTTTTCATCATCAAAAACCACTTCACTAACTTTGGTCTTCCCATTGTCCTTTGGTTTCTTAGTGCTAGCAGATGCTTTGGCATGGTTCTCTAAGATTGCAGTCAATTGGTTCTTCATGGTCTCAGCTAGGGCCTCTTTGATTTCTTCCATCTTGGCATAGAGGGCCTCATCCACCATCCTTTGAATTTGTTTGGGCTCCATTGTTTTAGGTGAGCAAGTGATTGAGTCGTTGCTAGATACTTCATCTCCGGTGTAGGTCGGATTGTTGTAAGCTTTAGAAATATCGTAATCCAGGGCTGTGAGCCAGAGAGGATCAATGATATGAGATGTAAATGTATGCATGTATGCATGTTTGCACAAACAATCAACAAATAAAAATAGGACGTTCCTTCCAACCTTATAACATTCACACACGAATAGCGAGTCTCTTTTCCTAGGTGTATGGTTAACAAAATACCAACATGGGCTTTCGAATAATTCCCTCGGACGTTTCAACCAATAGTTATATTTTTGAAAATGGAAATCAATCCATGATAATTCCCATTAATTAGGTTTTAATCCATTCAACCAACTAAAGTAGCTTTTATGCTATATTGGATTAAAACTAAATTAAGAGGTTTATTATAGATAGATTTCTCACTTTAAAAGAGTAACTAATGGTTCATGCCAAAAACAAGCCCATGGTTAATTTATTCTTAGTATAAACTAGGCTCACAATTGATTTTTGGTATTTCATAATTGACCTAAATATTTTGTAAGCTCTTTGTAAGAAAAGGTTGGGTGAAAATAATTTTGTTTCTAAGCCCATTGTAAGAGATTTTAGAAAAATGGATTTTGGGCTTAGTATTTGGGCCATGGGCCAAAGAATTTTTGATTTGCTATTAGAAAAGTCTTATGTCCAAAGACCATCTTGAAAAATTTTGAAAATAGTTTTGGTCTCTTGGATTTTAAAGAAAAGTTTGTTTTGAGCTTACAATATACTTAGGTCATATTAGAAAAAGAACAAACCAAATAAGCCATGATTTAAGCCAAGATAAATTAACCATAGTCAAACAACATGCATTTGGGGTAAAAAACCTAAGGAATGTAACTAGGCCAATTACATGAGCTTTAGTCTTTGGGTTAAAAGGCTTAGGTTCCCATAGCCAGTATATACCAAATGGTACGAGGCTATGAGTAGTTATGCCATGCTCGATCTCCATACCTTGAGTGAAAGTATGGTATCCCTCACATAACACAACACGGGTAACACGGGTGTCCTAACTCACGCACACGATGCAATCTAAGATGATGCAATAGATAATATCATTATAAGAAAGAAATGAATAATATAAAGACCAACGGAATCAACTTCTCTTATCCCTAGTGGAGTCGCCACTGTGAGCGGGGATTTTTGCCCCCACTCCTGGTGGAATGGTTCTTGCGACTTCGGCAGTATTTAGGCTAGGGCCCTTGAGAACACGGACCTAAGTCCGAAGAAAATGGAGTCACCACCCGGACGGGCCAGGAAAAAGAAAGGGGTGGATGACTCGATTCCTAAGGAATCCCCAACCCCTTAATGGGTTCGAAAAGTTGGGTACATGTGGGGAAGGTGAGGAATGGCCCAGCAACCCCACAATGCCCGGTTCATTGGAACCGGCCTCCTTTACTGGTCTTAATATTATAAAATTCTTAAATATAATAACATTATCCATATTACACACAAATAATTAAAAGAAAGCATCAATATATTAAAATCAAAGCAATGTCCAAACAAAGCAAATAAATGGACACCCATCCAAGGATGGAAATATGTCCTTACATCACATGCCTAAATAGGACACCCACCAAAAGGTAGAAACATGCCCTTTACATAAGTTCTAAAATAGAAAAGCAAATTAAATTACATGATGTTCAACTAATGAGGTACCCACCAAGTGGAAACATACCTCTTACAACTTTTGGAAATCTAAATTAATTAATAAAAATAAATAATCCTTCATTGTAAATAAATCATTCATCAAAGCTATTAAACAAAATATAAAATAAACATCCATCCATGATAAATTAAATAAATCAAGTATTGAAATTAAATTAAAGCATAAGAGATAAATCAAAGTATAATCAAGTATAGAATTGAATAAAGCAAATAAAAGTTCAATTATAGCTACTGTGACTTTTTATTGAATTAAAATAGATTAGGGTTTTATGTTTTAAAAAGTTGGTAAGACACTTTGATTAACCAAATTAAGGTTTGAATGATGAAATCATGAAACTAGGGTTTTAGACACTTTAAAATACTTTTGATTTGTGGTTTTAAATGGTGATTCATTGTATTTTTAAGCTACTGTGTAAAATTTGTTTTTATGTTTTTATGTTTTTTAATGTTTTAAAAGGATTAGGGTTCATAAAAATTAGGGTTTAAGGTTTTAAAAGGATTACGGTTCATTATTTTTGGTTTAAAAGTTGAATTTTGGATTTTATTTTAAGATTTAGAAGTAGGGTCACGGGTGGTGAATAATTTTTAAGAATTTGGAAATCAATTTGATAATTTCATGAAGTTTTATGAATTTAAACAAATAAATTAAAGTTTTTATAAGTAGAAAAGTTGTTTTTTTAGGGCTTTTTAAATGAAATAGAACCTACTTTAAAATTTTAAAAGAAACATAATTTAAATCTTAGTTTTGTTGAAAAATATGTTCAATTAGAGTTTTAAGATTTTTAAGAAGTAAAAATAGGAATTTTAAGCCTTTTGGAAGATAAACTAATGAAATAAGGTTTTTTGGCTTTAGGAAAACTAAATTAAAGTTCAAAAGTTTTTAATTTTGATTTTATAGATTTGCTACTGTGTAAAAAAAAATTAAACAAAAATAATTAACACGTACCTTCTTTCGATGATTCCTCCAAAAACAATTCTTCTTGGATGACAAGCCTTTTTTGCCTTTGAATTGCTTAAATCGTGATGCTGCTGTTCCAGGAAAAAAGTTGAATTGAATTACTTATTTTCCTTCCTTGATTTGGTCTCAGATTTTCCAAGCTACTGTTGGATTTTGGCCTCCCCTTTTTTAATTGTCTTTGGTCCTTATTTATAGTGGTTTGATGTGGTTTATTCCTAATTAGTTAAGGTAAGTAATATTAATAAAAAAATAAACTGAAACCTAATTGAATTGGATTTTGAAAATTTTGCGTCGAAAAAAATCACGCTGCCGAAAAAATTACAGCAGGAAAAATTGCGCTGGCAAAAAAATTCTGCCGCTGTTGGCTGCGGCAGCACATGCGGAACAGGCCCGTAACCTATTTCGCAGGCATAAAAATTTTGAGTGCGAAATAGCTGGGCTATCGCAGGAAGAAAAATTCTGCGTGCGAAATAGCACAGTGATGATTTTTTCGTCGCCGATTTTTTCGACTCCGATTTTTATTTTTATTTTTTGACTTTTATTTGTTTATTTCTATTTTTTATTAATAAAAATTAGATAAATAAAAATTATTTTGGACCAATTAGACAACAAAAATCATTTTAGACTAAATAAAACATATTGGACCAGATTGGGTCAAAAATTAAGGGTCTACAGAAGGTCACTTTGAAATTGGAGATGATGCGACACAATGGACAAGCCTTCACACTACAAACTTCTTGTTGGAACTTTAGGCAGTTAAAAACATGAAAAGATAGAGCTTTGAATGTTCTTCCATCTTCTTGGTGTTAATCTAGATCTTGATTGGGATAATCTTTTCCTTACAAAAAGATTGATACCCACATTCCTTTATATTTTTTTTTTCGTTCTCTTTCTTTTTCTTACTCCTTTTCTTTGAGAATTTTATCATTTTGTCCTTCTTTCCTGTAGGACTGTCAAGTATAGGACTTTCAAGAACTAGATTATCTTTCTCCATTTTCTTTGATTTTGATTGAATCTTTAATTGGGTTGGACCAATTCAAGTCAAACTGTCCTTATAAACCAAATGGAAGTCTTTTATTGCTTTAGGTAAAAGAGAACTCCATTGGCTTTCTGAACCGCCTTTTTGGGTTTTTTCTTTTTTTTCTTTTTCTTTTTTTCTTTTCTTTTTTTCTTTTTTTTGGTTCTAGCTCTAAAAGAGTTGTCTTATTTGTACTAACTTGGGTTTCTAATAATGGATGAGTGAAGTGACATAAATCTTCTTTAACATGGATAAATTATTTATTACTCTGTTGTTATCTTGATAGATTGGAGATATTAGGTGAACTTCAACTAGCCTTATAGTCTTGAGAACATCAACCATCCTTACAATTTTGGCTATGCATTCCATTTTTTTATCTTCTTGCCTCTTCCCCTTAGTGATCACTAGATTTGTCAAAAGTATCACAACTGCTCAGGGTAGGTTGTTGGGGTTTGTAAGCCAATGAAAAGAAAGCTAAAATTTTATGAAGGTTCAAAGGGTCAACTAGGGATTGATATTTAATTGGGTGGATACTAATTGTTTTCTCATCAAACAATGCCTAGATCATCTCTCCCTTAAATAAGCAGAGTTCAATTTCACCACAAAAGTTTGTTAAAGCATGTTCTAAGATTGACTAGGACCTAGACAAAGGTCATTATGCTGGTTCCCTCTCTAAGTAAGCATACACAACTCAATGTTATAGAAAAATTCCCTGACCTAGTAAAGTCATTCGAATTATAATGCATAGATATACTAATTCATAAAGTTCAAACTAAATTCATCATCAGTTAAGCACCATAATGAACAAAGATCATGAAAAATTTGATGAAAATAATTTATTCAAACAACTTTAAATTTGAAAAACATAATTGTTCCAATTAAATATTAAAGAAAGCAAAATAAATAGAGCAACACTCCAAGCTAAGAGAAGTTTGTTGAATAAAACTTCTCCTTATTCCACATCTTCGACTTTCCAGTCTTAAAAGATAGAATCTTCCTCCACTCCTCCTCCTACCATGAAGGTTGTTGGCAGAGGTACTCTTCCAAATTTAGGCAAAGGATTGCTCTTGGTATTGGGCTTATCTGGCTCAGGCAACTTTCCATTATCAATTAAATTCTTGATCTCATGCCTAAACTTCATACAGTTGTCCATTTTGTGTCTAGGCCTTTGATGGAATTTATCAATGTTAGGTGGAAGAGGATTAGGCAAAGAATGAGGAGTCAAGGGTTCTAACAATCCCTTCTTTTGTAGCTTATTGAGAACCCAAGATAGCAGCTTCCCCAATTCTGAGAACTGTCTTCTATTTTCTTGACCATTCGGATTAACATCAACTTCCTTTTGCGTGCTTTGATTATCCGACTGGTAGTTCCCTTTCTCAATCCTTCTTGCCGAAAAGTAGTTCTTCTCCCTTTCCCACTCTTTGATTTGCAAGCCAGCTTGCAAAAGGTCTTTTAAAACCCTTATAAGGGTGTGAGACAACCTTTCACAGAGGTTGGACAGGACACCTCTGACTATCATACTGATTTGGTCTGACTCATCAAGCCTCTTCTTGAGGAAAGCAGCCTTATTCCTCCATCTCTTCACATAGTCCAAAAATTCTCATTTGGCATTTGTCTAATGGACTCAACTTCTATTAAGGTAACTTATAGCTTGACATTGTACCCATATTGCTGAATGAAAGCCTTGTACAACATGTCCCAATCTTTTTTAGTACTTTCCTCTAAGGTGTTGAACTAATTTTGGATACCAAGGTCCAATGAGAGCATGAAATATCTTAGAGTTTGAGTCTTAGTAGCTCGGGATGACTGCATAGCAATGATGTACTGCTTCACATGGAGATGAGGGTTTCCAGTACCATTGTACCTAGCAAAGGAAGGCATCTTGAACTTATAAGGGACCTCCTCATCTTGTTCAAATAGTTTGTCGATCTCAAACATCTCTTCGGTTTTCAGCTTCTTCTCAAATTTCTTTTCTAAATTAACAATATCTTCTTAACATTAGAAGTTTTGGTCTTTTCAAATGTTGTCTTCTCAATAACCTTTGGATCCTTCTTTTATCTTGAGGATCTTGTAAGTATTGGGACCAGTATTCATCACCATCTTGTCATCATCAAAGACTACTTCACCAACTTTAGCCCTTCCCTTGTCTTTCTTGGTGCTTACGGATGCTTCAGCAGTGTTCCCAAACATTGCAGCCATTTGACTTTTCATGATCTCAGCTAGGGCCCCCTTTAGTCCTTCCATCTTGACTTCAACGGCATCATCCAACATCTTTTGAATCTGCTCAGGTTCCATTGCTTTTGGTGAGAAGCTAACTGAGTTGTTGCTGGATTCTTCATCTCCGGCGTAAGTCGGATTGTCATAGGCTTTTGAACTGTTGTAATCCAGGGCTGTGAGACAGAGAGGATTAATGAGATGCAAATGTATATATGCTTGTATTCACAAACAACAAACAAACAAGGATAAATAGGATGTTCCTTCCAACCTTATAACTTTCACACATGAATGGCAAGTCTCTTCTCCTAAATATATGGTTAACAAAAATACCAACATGGGATATTTTATTTTTGAAAAGTTCCCTCGGACGATTCAACCAATAGTTATATTTTTAAAAATGGAAATCAGTTCATGATAATTCTCATTAATTAGGTTTTAATCCATTCAACCAACTACAATAGCTTTTATGCCATATTGTATTAAAACTAAATTAAGAGGTTTATTATAAATAGATTTCTCACTTGAAAAAGCAACTAATAATTCATGCCAAAAATAAGCCCATGGTTAATAATTCTTATTATAAACTAGGCTCACAATTGATTTTTGGCATTTCATAATTGATCTAATTTGCAAGCTCTTTATAAGAAAAGGTTGGAAGAAATGTAAAAATAGTTTTGCTTGAAAAACCCATTGTAAAACAGATTTTTAGAAAAATAGATTTCTGACTTTGTATTTGAGTCTTGAGAAAAGAATTTTTTTATTTATTTTTAGAAAAGTTTTATGTCCAAAGACCATCTTGAAAAGTTTTGAAAATAGCTTTGGTCTTTTGGATTTAGAGGAAAAAATTATTTGAGGTCATAATGTAATTAGGTCATATTAGAAAAAGAACAAACCAAATAAGCCATGATTTAAACCAAGATATATTAACCATTTTAAACAGCAAGCATTTGGGGTAAAACCTAAGGAAAGTAACTAGGCTAATTACATGAGCTTTAGTCTTTGGGTTAAAAGGCTTAGGTTCCCATAGCAAGTATTTACCAAAAGGTACAAGGCTATGAGTGGTTATGCCATGTTCGATCTCCATACCTTGAGTGAAAGTATAGTATCCCTTACATAACACAACACGGGTAATACGGGCGTCCTAACTCGCGCACACGATGCAATCTAATATGATGCAATTAATAATATCATGATAAGAAAGAATAAAATAATATAAAGATCAACGGAATCAACTTCTCTTATCCCCAGTGCAGTCACCACTATGGGCGGGGATTTTTTCCCCCACTCCCGGTGGAATGGTTCTTGTGACTTCGGCACTGTTAGGCTCAGGCCCATAGAGAATACGGGCCTAAAGCCTAAGAAAATAGAGTTGCCACCCCGATGGGCTGGGAAAAAGAAAGGGGTAGATGACTCAATTCCTAACGAATCCCCAACCCCTTAATGGGTTCAAAAAGTTAGGTACGTGTGGGGAAGATGAGAAATGGCCCAGCATCATGTGAGCGGGGATTTTTTCCCCCACTCCCGGTGGAATGGTTTTTGCGACTTTGGCACTGTTTAGGCTCGGGGCCTTAGAGAACACGGACCTAAGCTCGGAGAAAAATGGAGTCGCCACCCAAACGGGCTGAGAAAAAGAAAGGGATGGATGACTCAATTCCTAAGGAATCCCCAACCCCCTAATGGGTTCAAAAAGTTTTGTACGTATGGGGAAGGTGAGAAATGGCCCAACACCCCCCACAACGCCCGCTTCATTGGAACCAGACTCCTTTGCAGGCCTTAATATTATAAAATTCTTAAGTATAACAATATTATTCATATTACATGTAACAATTAAAATAAAGCATCATTATATTTAAATCAAAGTAATGTCCAAACAAAGCAAATAAATGGACACCCATCCGAAGAAGGATACATGTCCTTATATCATCTATGTTTAAACTAAAAAGGACACTCACTGAAAGGTGGAAACATGTCCTTTACATTGGTCCAAAATATAAATGAAATTTAAATTACATGATATTTAACTAATGAGGTACCCACAAAGTGGAAACATACCTCTTACAATTTTAATACAAAAACAAACAAATAATAATCATAATAATAAAGAAAATAATCATCCACGATAAATTAAATAAATTGAATTAAGTAAATCAAGCATTGAAATTAAATAAATCAACCATCAAAACATATAATAAACTATATAATCAAATCTAAAATTAAATAAAATAATAAATATATTTAAGTTTAGGATTTTAAAGAATTTAGGGTTTTTTAGAACTTAGGATTTTGGAACTATGGGTTTTAAAATTAGGGTTTTGTAATTAGGGTTTTGTAATTAGGGTTTTGAATTAGGGTTTTGAGGGTTTTTGAAACTAGGGTTTAGGAATTCAGAGTTTGGAATTAGAGTTTTGAAATTAGGGTTTTTGAAACTAGGGTTTCAGAATTCAGAATTTGGAATTAAAGTTTTTGGGTTTAACTTACTACCTTAAAAACATAATTTTGGGTTTGGAAAGATAAATTACAATTTTGGAAAAAATATCAATATTTTGGAGTTTAATAATGAAATGGTTTAATCTTTTGGATAAAAATAGTTTAAGGTTTTGAGTTTCAATAAAATAATTTACGGTTCTTGATGTAAAATAAACAAAATAGATTCTAACAATTAATTTAAATCCTCGATAGTACTGGATAGTTTTATGTTTTTTATGAAACGTGCATGTGGAGTTATGAATATCAACTGATCAATGTGTTAAATAAAGCAAATAATTAATGTTATCGAAACAAAGATAAATTTATTGCATGTTCAAAGATCGAGTTACTACATGTTCAAGGATCATGTTACTGCTTGCATGCTCTTATTAATAAAAGAAACGAAGCTACTGTGAGCATGAATAATTTATAATTAAAGATCAAACCTCCATCGTTGGTTCTGCTAAAAAATTGATTTCTGGATGAACAATGTGATGACAGTATGGATTCTGTTTTCTTCTTTAGTTGTTTTGATTTTTCTTTTTTTGGTTTCCTTCGCTCTCCAAAAAGCTGCTGCTGTTCTTCTCTCTTTATTGCCGTCTCTTCTGTTTTTTGGTTTTAATCTCTCTTAATATTCATTGCCGACCCTCTTTAATGTTCCCTCTTCTTTTAAGGTTTTTCTGTGTTCTCTCCCTTTTTTCTTTTTCTTTTGTTTAATGCTAGTATTTATAGGGAAAAAAAGAGTCCTAATCAAATTTTAACAAAAAAAAAATACCAATGGTTTAGGAAAAATTAGAATAATGGGTAAAACAAGGTTTGTTCAAAAAATCGGCAGCGCGTTGGCTGTCGGGCCCGTGGGCTGCGCTAGCAAAAAAGAGCGTGGCGGGTTAGCTGGCAGCCAATTCGCCCCAGAATTGGCTACGGGGTATCTGCGCGTCGCTCGCTGATCCGTCCGATTTTTTTATTTTTTTATTTTTTTTATTTTTATTTTTATTAAAAATAACTATTAAATATTATTAGTAATTAAAATATTATTAAAATAAATAAAACACTACAAAATTTATTTTAGACTATCGGATTTGAATGGGTCAAAAATTAAGGGTCTACACATCCCCACAACGCCTGGTTCATTGGAACCGGCCTCCTTTTTAGGTCTTAATATTATTAGATTTTTAAATATAATGATATTATCCATACTACATGCAATGAATAAAATAAAGAATCGTTATATTAAAATCAAAGCAATGTTTAAATAAAATAGATAAATGGACACCCATATGAGGATGAAAACGTGTCCTTACATCGTCCAATATCTAAAACTAATTAGGACACCCACCGAAAGGTGGAAACATGTCCTTTACATTAATCCCAAAATATAAAAGCAATTTAAATTACATGAAAAAATTAATTAATGAGGTACCTGTAGACCCTTAATTTTTGACCCGGTCCGGCCCAATATATTTTAATTAGTCCAAAATAATTTTTGTGTTGTCTAATATAATTTAATTAGTCCAAAATAATTTTTGTTATTTTAATTAAATAATTTTAGCTTTAGTATCTAATTTTTATTAATAAAAATAAATAATAAAAATAATAAACAATAAAAATAAAATAAAAAAGGTCGGATTGAGGGGAAATGGCCGAAGGCCATTTCGCCCGCAGCATTTTCCTGCGGACGAAATGGACTGCAGGCCCATTTCTCCCTCGCCACAGCTTTTTCGCCAGCATAATTTTTCCTGCGGCAGTTTTTTTTGCCGCAGCAGTTTTTTTTCGCCAGCAAAATTTTCTGACGCAAATTTTTCCGAAACCTAATACAATTAGGTTTCGGTTTTCTTTTCCTAATTAGGATTAAATACCGTGAATAACTAGAATTATATCATATATTCTTATATAAATATGGACTAAATAAAACAAAAAAGAGGAGGGGGGAGAAAAGAGAAAAAATTGATCAGAAATTGGATCAAAATTTGAAGGGAACTTTGAATTTGAGACTTCGGATTTGAAAGCAACAAGGAAAGCTATGAACAATTCATCAAAGGCAGCAACTGCTTTTGTCTTTGTTCATCCGTAAAATAATTTTTTGGTGGAACCAATGCAGAAGATTTGAATCTTTAATTTCTTTTTACTTCTTACAGTAGCTTCATTATTGATTTGATCCATAAGATTACACACGCAAATCTTCAATCTTTGAAGATGTTATAATTTGATCTTTGTTTCTAAATACTTTAAATAGTTTCCTTTGTTCCTAAATACTTTCAAAATGTTATTTCGTTGCTTTATTTTCCAAAAAGTTTAAAGTTATTAATTTTGTTTCTTCAAAACCCCAAAACCAAAATTTGCTTTCTAAATTTATAAAACCCTAAATTGAGTTCTGTTTCTTTCCAAAAGCCTTAAAAACTTCTTTTTTGCTTTTATAAAATTTAAATCGTTTGTTTATTTTCATAAAACTTCATAAAATTATCAAATTGATTTTCAAACCCTAAAAGCTTCATACATTCACCGAAACCCTAATTCAAAATTTCTAAAATCATAATTCAACTTTAAAACTAAACAATAAACCTTAAACTAGCTAACCTAAACCCTAATTTTTCTAAACCCAAATCATTTAAAACTTTAAAAACCATATAAACATAAATATTATAATTTTACACAGTAAGCTCAAAACAACAATTCATTAACCGTAAATCACAAAAATGAATATTTTAAAGTGTCCAAACCCTAGTTTCATGACCTTACATCACCAACCCTAATTTGGTTAATCAAAGAATTTTACCAACTTTTTGAATCATAAAACTTTAATTCATTTTAATTCTCTTAAAATCACAGTAGCCTAATTCCATAAATTCCAAAACCCTAAACTCATGAAATAATGAACCCTAAATGGAAAACAGTAGCTATAATTTAGATTTTTTTTGCTTTATTCAATTTTGTATTTGATTATGCTTTGATATATTTTATATGCTTTAATTTATTTGAGTTCAATACTTGGTTTATTTAATTTATCATGGATGGATGTTTACTTTCTATTGATATTTAGTACCTTTGATGAATGATTTATTTATTATGAATGGTTATTTACTTTTATCAATTTATTTAGATTTCCAAATGTTGTAAGAGGTATGTTTCCACTTGTTGGGTACCTCAATAGTTAAATATCATGTAATTTAAATTGCTTTTCTATTTCAGAAACAATGTAAAGGACATGTTTCTACATTTCGGTGGGTGTCCTATTTAGGCATGAGATGTAAGGACATGTTTCCATCCTTGGATGGGTGTCTATTTATTTGCTTTGTTTGGACATTGTTTTGATTTTTAATATATCGATGCTTTATTTAAATTATTGTGGTTATACCATGCTCGATCTCCATACCTTGAGTGAAAGTATGGTATCCCTTGCATAACACGGGTAACACCGGCGTCCTAACTCACGCACACAATGCAATCTATATGATGCAATGAATAATATTATGATAAGAATGAATGGAATAATATAAAGACCGCATATCTATATTATAAGAACGAATGGGCCTGCGGGCTGTGAGGCGCCTGGGCGAGCACCAATTCGCCCGCGTATGCATGTATCACAAGCTTCACTTTTCAAAAATTTCCATCTCCTTTTTTTTTCAAAATCTACTTAGGCTGAGAATCTCAAACCTAAGCTCTGATACCAAAATAATTGTAACACCCATGTACTCCATATAAGTATTGTATATATACCCTGTATACATACAATATGTATATAAAATATAAGGATGTCACGTTTCAGTTTTATTTAAATCCGTTGCCTTAGTTCCATATCGATGATATATTTTTAATAAAAGAACATTTACAAAACCATTATACTTTTGATTACATTACATATACATAAATTACATTGTCTTTTTCGAAATTCACTTATGTATATATACATTTTTATCAAAATACTTCATAATAAAATTGTACATGTATGCACCACCTTCTAGTTGGTCTCGAAATACTCTTACTCTTCTCGTGAAACAACTGTTTGACTCCCAGATCAACCATCTACTTACCTGCGCGATTTACACAACCACGCTAGGCTCGAAAACTTAGCAGTACATATAAATATCATATACATACGTTACGGAAAGTCATACTCACATTGCTAACATTATTTATCATCATATTCTTATCATGTTGTCCATTTTCAATGCATTTTACATATTTTCTCACTAATTTCATAATTTATCTATATCTTTAACATAAGACACAATTCGATGGCTTATCATAATATTAATGAAACAATACACATAATTTCCACAACCATATACAAATTACACATCACATTATATTTCCATAATCTCATTTTCAATATCAAGACTGAGCTCTACTCAAGTCTTTCAACAATTCATTTCTCAATCTTTAGCATATTTTCTTATGCCACATTCCTTTTTAGTAATTTGCATATGTATTGTGATCATATCATTCCATAATCACTATCATATTTCTCATTTAACCATCACAGGTTTTATATACAATAGGTACCACAACATCACATACACAAGCATGGGCCCAAACAACTAATACATCATTCAAATCTCAGAGTTACTGTTCTGGTCCATAATGACACCATGTGTCTAGCCCCGAAGGTAAAATATAAATATATCAGTCCAACTGGGCATGGGCTTATGATTCGATCTTTTCACCTTGCCCAGCTTCAAGGACTTATTTTTGAGGCTTACAACCCGATCGTTTCACCGCAAAAACATTTTGACAATGATGTTAAGCGTCTAGCCCCATAGGCAAATATAGGCATGCAGCCAAACACAGAACTCTAGAAATTGAATAACATACTAGGCACACAATTATTTCATATTTCCATTATCAATCTCTTTCTCATTTTCTCATGATCAAGCAAGGCACATTGCCTCATTTATCTCATTTATATCAACATCATCATATAATCATAATATCACATTTCACACAATCTAGCCATCACCAATGACTTTACATAATATCTTTAATGTATACATAACAAATCACATTTCCCATTTCATATTTTCATCCTGCAAGCATGAGCTACATTCACCATATAACTCATCAACATACCAACAACTTGCATAATCAACATATTTTATCATAATTATTCACTTTATAATCACATATACATTTTCAATTCAATATATATAAAGGCACAGCTATGCAAGCCATTTACTATGCCAATATAGTGTAAACTATAGCAATAAACATCAATAAAGTAACCCCACAGCCGTGGCATCCAATAGCCATGCCCATGAGATGTGAAATGAAGTTGTAAAACACTATTTAAGACCCCCACAGTCGTGGCATCCAAAGGCCATGCTTGTGGCATTCATTTCACTTCTGTTTCTTCACCGTTTTCACATGAAACAGTACCTCGTCCAATCCCACGACCGTGGTCCAGCATGGCCACGCCCATGGCATCCCAGAATCACTCTTTTACACCATTTTCAACAACAAAACACACACCTAACAACTTAGAATGATGCAAACCAAAAATAAGAGCATGATTCAAGTATATACTTACTCAAGATCATATGTACAAATCAAGTAAATTATATGTACAAACCAAATATATTATATGTACAAACCTTGTTTAATCCAAGCTTACTCTTATTCTCTTGATCGCCCTTAGCCTAAAAACAAAATCATAACAATAATCATCATATAATTCATTCATACAATGATCCATATGTAACACCCCTACACCCCGTATACGCACACTACATACTACTACACCTGTAATATACGTATACCGAATACAGGAGTGCCACGGTTTATAATAAGCAAACCAATCTTTCAATTTAACAACATTATAAGAAAACTTAAAACATTCAAATTATATTATAAACTATACTAGATAAAACATTTATTCATTATGCAGCGGAAAATGTAGTGGTATTTACATATATAAATACATCAAAATCCATGTTTACAAAGCATAAAAATTTATACATGTTTGGCAGTTTGTCTCTGATCTTTAAGCCCACAATCAACACTTCAAAGTCTAGACTCGACTCGGTCTAGCTGAACTCTCCGGTTTTACCCTGTCACCTGCGTGATGAACCACAATCGCGCTAAGCCATACGCTTAATGATACAAACCATAATAACAATATGTTTAATGTAATGCTAATGTCACACATTCATATATCATATTTCAAATCTTACATTAAATCATATTATTTATTTTTTTTACCATTCATGAATCACATTTAAACAATGACAAGCATGGGCCCAAAAGAAACTAATATGCCATTCAACTTTTAGAGTTAATGTTTTGGTTTAATTATCACATTTATCATCATCCCAACTAGGCTTCAAGGATTAGGCTCAACCAAGCTTCAAGGGGAGCAAAGCATGCTAAGCATCAACCCAACTTGGCTTCAAGAACCAAACCCAACCTAGCTTCAAGGGTTGTAACATCTTAACTAGGCTTCAAGGACTAGACCCAACCAAGTTTCAAGGTTAGTTAAGCATGCTAAACTTCAACCCAACTTGGCTTCAAGGATCAAGCCCAACCTAGCTTCAAGAGATTGTTACTATTAGGCATGCCACCAACAACAAAACTCTGAAAAGTGAATAACACATTAGACTCACAATTCTTTCATTATTTCATTTGCATCATTATAGCCAACAATAATGGCTTCACATCTCATCATTAGGGTATACACAACCAATTGCATTGGATATACATTTTGAATGATCATCATATCTTTCACATCATGCAATTCATGATATTAATCAAATATATTAACAATGTAATGGGTTACTTCACACTTTTACAACCAGATGTGTTAAGTCCCAAAGTCATGTAAATGTATGTAATAATGTAGGGTTTGTACTTACCTCAAGAGCAACTCACACAACACCAAACTCCTCTTCCAAGAATCCTCAACACTAGGATTAGGGCAACTCAACTCTCTTCAAAATCTAAACCAAAAGTAATCATACACACTCACTTAGAGATACACATGAGATAATATAGATAAAAACAAACTAGGGCTAACTCTAAACATGACACGTGCAACAACACGGGCGTGTTTCTGACCGTGCCCTAAAACCTTAACACAGAAGCTTTGACACGCTCAGTGACATGAGCGTGTCACTGGCCGTGTCAATCCACCAACATCACATTAGCTATGACACGCTCTGTGACATGGGCGTGTCACTGGACGTGTAAATGCTACTACAACACAGAAGCTGTGACACGCTCAGTGACATGGGCGTGTCACTGCTCGTGTCACCCATCCAAGAACACAGAACCATTGACACGCCTAAAGACCTGGCCGTGCTCATGGGCGTGTCAGGCCAAAAATCCTTATTCCGGCAACAACAATAACACATCCAACAAACCTCTTACTTCCACCATTTTCCACTTCAAACAAACTTAACTAAACACACCCATAAACCATAATAACTTGCAAAAACACCAAAACAATTCAAAACATACATCAAACACCAATTCACAACCATCACATAGACACAACTCAAACACAACACTTGCTCTTCCAACATCAAACCTAACTCCTTCTCTTCAATCCAACCCCAAAATCAAAATCAAATAAACCTAACACTCTCAAACACACCACAATCAAATATACACATACCATCAACAATCAAACACCAAACCCACAACACAACATAAAAGAAAACAAGGGAATCAAGTGGAAAACTTACCACAAGTGATGAAAACCCTTAGAATTCCAATTTGATCACTTGAAACATCCTTCAATCTTGAGCTTGGAAAATCAAAAACTCTCTTCCTCTCTTGCTATTGTGATACCCAGCCAACAACAAAGAAAGAAGAAGAAGAAAAAGAATGAATGGCAAAGTCAACCACTTCTTCTCTTTAAACCTCCACCAAGCAATTAAATATTAAAATAATCAAATATCTTCATCCACTCACTAAATCAATTTTCCATTTCAATTAATTAAAATTAATTTAAAATAATTAATTAATCTTCTTTGACTTCCATTTCTTTGACTTGTATATGTTGTATATATCACTATATATACAACATATACACTCTTCCCTTACCTCATTTCTCTTTCCATTTAAACATATACACTTATAACATTTAATTCAAATATAACAATAAGTATTCCAAAACTTTTAGGGTATACTTTGGGATATTACAATTCTCCCCCTCTAAAAATAAATTTCGTCCTCGAAATTACCTGATCTTAAGTCTGAAACAGTTGGGGATATTGATCTCGCATCGCTTGCTCATTCTCCCAAGTTGACTTTTCCTTTGCATGATTCTTCCAAAGAACCTTCACAAGTGGCATTTCTTATGTCTCAATTCTTTCACTCCATGTGCTAAAATAGCAACTGGTTCTTCTTCAAAAGTCAGATCCGGACTCACCTCAATAGATTCAATCGACAAAACATGAGATGGATCTGATCTATACCTCCGCAGCATAGAAACATGGAAGACATTATGAATTCTATCCAACTCAGGTGGCAAAGCAAGTCGATAAGCAACTGGTCCAACTCTTTCTAATACTTCATAAGGTCCAATAAAACGAGGACTTAGCTTCACTTTGCGGCCGAATCTCAAAATCTTCTTCCAAGGAGATACTTTCAGAAAAACTTTATCTCCACCATCAAACTCTATGTCTCTCCTCTTCAAATCTGAATAAGATTTCTGCCGATCTTAAGCTACTTTCAATCGATCCTGAATTATCTTCACTTTCTCTTCCATTTCTTTAATCAAATCAGGACCAACCAATTTGCCTTCTCCAACTTCATTCCAACATAGAGGCATTCTGCTTCTTCTACCAGACAATGCCTCTTTAAATTGCCATTTTAATACTAGATTGATGACTGTTGTTGTAAGCAAATTCCATCAGTGGCAAAAATTTGTCCCAACTTCCAGAGAAATTAATGACACAACTTCTCAAGATATCCTCTAAAATATGTATCACTCTCTCTGACTGCCCATCTGTCTGCGGATGAAAAGCAGTGCTAAAGTGCAATCAAGAACCCAAAGCACCATGTAAACTTTTCCAAAAATCTCGAAGTAAACCGGGATCTCGATCAGACACTAAAGAAATTGGGACTCCATGCAACTTCACTATCTCACTGATATACAGCTCAGCCAACTTCTTCAGAGAATAGTCCATTCTAACTGGAAGAAAATGAGCTGTCTTTGTCAACCGATCAACAATCACCCAGATAGCATCATGCTTCTTATGAGTCAATGTAAACCAGATACAAAATCCATTGTCACTCGCTTCCATTTCCATTTAGGCACTAATAAAGGTTGGAGCAACCCGGTTGGAACTTGGTGCTCAGCTTTCACCCTCTGACAAGTGAGACATTTAGATACAAACTCCGCTATGTCCCTCTTCATACCTGACCACCAGTAATGTTGCTTCAAATCATAATACATCTTGGTACTCCCAGGGTGCATAGAAAAAGTCGACTTATGTGCTTCCTCCAAAATAATCTTTCTCAAACTTGCATCATCAGGAACACACAATCTATCTTTGCACCAAAGGCTACCATCACTTCTCACATAAAAATCTCTACTCTCTCCATTTTGGCAATCTGACACAACTTTCTGAATTTTCTCATCAGCTAATTGAGCCTCTTTAATCTGATCCAACAACACCGGTCTCAAATGCAACTGAGCCAACAAGGCTCCATCATCACATGATTCAAAACTAGCATGCAACGCTCTCAACTCAACAAGCAACGAGAGCGAATAAACAGTCAAACCTGCTAAAGACTTCCGACTCAAGGCATCAGCAACAACATTTGCCTTACCAGGATGATAATCAATCAAACAGTCATAGTCTTTAATCAACTCTAACCATCGTCTTTGCTGAAGATTCAGCTCCCTTTGAATACCCAAATATTTCAAACTCTTATGATCTGTATAGATAAAACACTTCTCGCCATACAAATAATGTCGCCAAATCTTCAAAGCAAACATTATAGCTGCCAATTCCAAATCATGCGTCGGATAATTAAGCTCATGCGGCTTCAACTGTCGAGAAGCATAAGCTATGACTTTACCCTCTTGCATCAAAACACAACCTAAACCATTATGTGAAGCATCACTGTAAATCACATATGGTTTATCTTCCACAGGCAAAGTAAGAACAGGAGCTTAAGTCAACATCTCCTTCAACTGCTGAAAACTAGCTTGACACTGATCTGTCCACACAAATCTAACTCCCTTTCGAAGTAATCTGGTGAGTGGAGTAGCTATCAAAGAAAAACCCTTCACAAAACGTCGATAATAGCCTGCCAAACCCATAAAACTTCTAACTTCAGTTACAGACTTCGTTGGACTCCAATTCAAAATGGCCTCAACTTTACTCTGATCAACTCTTATACCATCTGTTGACACTATATGACCGAGAAAAGTCACTTGATCAAGCCAGAATTCACACTTAGATAGCTTAGCATATAATTGCTTCTCTCTCAAGGTCTGCAATACAATCCGCAGATGCTTGTCATGATCTTCTTCATTACACGAATACACCAAAATATCATCAATAAAGACCACTACAAACTGATCCAGATAGGGTCTAAACACCCTATTCATCAAATCCATGAAAGCTGCAGGTGCATTCATCAATCCAAAAGGCATCACTAAAAACTCATAATGCCCATATCTTGTGCGGAAAGCTGTCTTAGGAACATCTTCAGCTCTGACTCTCAACTGATGGTACCCTGATCTCAAATCAATCTTGGAAAACACTGCTGCTCCTTTCAACTGATCGAAGAGATCATCAATCCTAGGCAAAGGGTACTTATTCTTGATGGTTACCTTATTCAACTGCCTATAATCTATGCACAACCTCAAAGTACCATCCTTCTTCTTCACAAACAAAACAGGAGCTCCCCACGGATAAACACTAGGGCGTACAAACCCTTTATCCAACAACTCCTGCAACTGCACCTTTAACTCTCTCAACTCAACAGGTGCCATTCGATAGGGAGTAATAGAGATGGGAGTGGTACCAGGCAACAAATCGATACCAAACTCAACCTCTCTCTCAGGGGGTAACCCTGGCAACTCCTTATGAAAAACATCTGGAAATTCCACAACTGTGGGTATACTATCAAGCTGAGAACCCACTATTCTAGTATCCACAACATGAGCAAGATAAGCATCACACCCTTTTCTAATGAACTTCCTAGCTGCAACAGCTGACACAAACAAGGATGCAAGTTGTCTCTGCTCACTAGATACCATCACACTTCTACCATCACTGGTTCTCAGGGTAACACACTTCTTTTGACAGTCTACCACAGCTCCATGCTTAGACAACCAATCCATACCTAAAATCAAATCATATTCCTTAAAAGGCATTTCAATCAAATCACCCAAAAAATCCTCTCCTTGCACCACAACTGAACTATCACGATGCACCTTACTCAACACAACACTATGTCCTAAAGGATTTGTCATCAAGACATCAAATCCTAAGGACTCTGAATGCAATTCAGACACAGGCAAGATAGATGCACTTATGTATGAATGAGTAGATCCTGGATCAATCAAAGCAAGAACTGAAATGCCAAATAAAGAAAATGTACCTGCAATAACTGCCGAAGCATCTAGTTGCTTTTGTATCACATACACTCTCTGAGAAGACCCAGCCTCATCTAGCCTATTGCCTCCAGATGTCGAGCCTCCTCTCTGACTAATCCCAGGTCGAGCACCTCTACTGAAACCTCTGCCCCCTCGACCACCTCTGCTAACACTAGGTCGAGAAGCTGTAGTATCAGTCTGTCTATCCTCTTGTAGCTCAGGGTAATCTTTGATGAAGTGAGCTGATGACCCACATCTAAAAATACTCCTGATCCACCCATCTTCCAGCAAGCACCCCCATGTGCCCTACCACAATGGACACATGTAGGTAAAATAGATCTTTGAACCACTGGAGTCGGAGTACTCGCTACAGAGACTGTAGGTCTCGATCTCTGCCTAGGATACTGAACTGACCTACCCGACTACCTCTGGCTCCAACTGACTCTTGGAGCAAAACTCCCTCGACCTCTCTTCATAGATGAAGGCCTTGTCTCAAACTGGGATCTCCTAACTCTGGTCTCCTCTTCAGTAGCAGCTGCTGCAATACCCTGTGCTCTCTCAACACTTTTAGCTGCTGCAACCAATTGAGAAAAGTCTTGGTACCGAGAACCAGGAACAATACACATAATGAGGGCCTCAATCCCTCCTCAAATCTCCTACACCGATCAATCTCATCAGAAATAATCCCATTGGCATAGTGACTTAATCGGATATACTCAATCTCATACTCTGTCACAGTCCGATTCTCCTGTCTCAGATTCAGAAATTCCATCTTCTTGGCATCCTTATACTCCCTCGGAGTATATTTCTGCTCAAATTCCCGCAGAAAATCACTATAAAATAAAGTCGGTGGATCATCCATGGCATGTGGAACTGTCTTCCACCAATCATAATCATCTTTCTGTAATAAGGATCTTGCATAATCAAATTTCTCTTCAGGAGTAGCTTGCAACTGAATAAATGTCCTCTAAACTCTATCGAACCACTGCTCAGCTACTGCAGGATCTGTAGTACCAAAGAAATCTTCAGCCCCATACTTTCTCAATTTATCATAATGCCTCACCGGTACTTGTGGCTGTGGTGGCGGTGGCTGCACTGGAACTTGCCTCAAAAATTCTACCACATACCGTAACAAAACCGGCGGAACCTCATCAGTAGCTGATCTCTCTTGCACCGGAGCAGGTGCCTCTCCAGCTCTCTCAACCCTAGCTCCATCTCTACCATCTTCAGGAGCTACACTCTCAGCACTACCTTCTATGGACTGACGTGACTGGGATGCCATCACTACCTATATCTGCAAACACAGCAGAATATACCACATCAGAGATCAGAGACTACCAGTGCCAAAACATGTATCTTATTTAAAAATCATATTTAAAAATCAAAATTTTCTTTTTCTTACAATTGACCTAGGTTGAGAATCTCAAACCTAGGCTCTGATACCAAAACAGATGTAACACCCCTATACCCCATATACGCACACTACATACTACTACACCTGTAATATATGTATACTGAATACAGGAGTGCCACGGTTTATAATAAGCAAACCAATCTTTCAATTTAACAACATTATAAGAAAACTTAAAAAATTCAAATTATATTATAAACTATACTAGATAAAACATTTATTCATTATGCAGCGAAAAATGTAGTGGTATTTACATATATAAATACATCAAAATCCATGTTTACAAAACATAAAAATCTATACATGTTTGGCAGTTTGTCTCTAATCTTTAAGCCCACAATCAACACTTCAAAGTCTAGACTCGACTCGGTCTAGCTGAACTCTCCGGTTCTACTCTGTCACCTGCGCGATGAGCCACAATCGCGCTAAGCCATAGGCTTAGTGATACAAACCACAATAACAATATGCTTTAATGTAATGGTAATGTCACACATTCATATATCATATTTCAAACCTTACATTAAATCATATTATTTATTTGTTTTACTATTCATGAATCACATTTAAACAAAGACAAGCATGGGCCTAAAAGAAACTAATATGCCATTCAACTTTTAGAGTTAATGTTTTGGTTTAATTATCACATTTATCATCATCCCAACTAGGCTTCAAGGATTAGGCTCAACCAAGCTTCAAGGGGAGAAAGCATGCTAAGCATCAACCCAACTTGGCTTCAAGAACCAAACCCAACCTAGCTTCAAGGGTTGTAACATCTTAACTAGGCTTCAAGGACTAGACCCAACCAAGCTTCAAGGGGAGTTAAGCATGCTAAACTTCAACCCAACTTGGCTTCAAGGATCAAGCCCAACCCAGCTTCAAGAGATTGTTACTGTCACATCCGCCTACTGCATTTATGCAGTATAGACATGTGCATAGCGAGAGTAGGGGAAAGGATAAGATAATTCTTGATAACAGCCCTAGATAAGGTTGTATGACCAAAGGGACCTAATTGTAATTTTTAATAAAGTTTGGGGACGTAGATGTAATTTCAAAAAAAAAGTTGCACCGGATGTTCTTAATAGTGCATATAATAGATTTCAAAAATGGAATGTAGAGAAAAACCAGATTGCAACGACGTGTAACGGTTTTTCCAGGAAATGTCCCGTTAAAGAAAAATGAAGAAATGTTGCCTAAGGGCATTTTGGTCATTATCAATTAATGTTATACATGAATTTAGGGTAGGAAATAAAGACCTGAGTACATAGAGAATGGCGAGAGGTTAAATATGAAACGATCGTCAGTGGAAACGAAGCCGGAGAAAACCCGAGCAAAAATAGGACCTAAAGGGAATTTTGTAAAAAGTTGAGGGCTTATCGGTAATTTTTCAAAATGACTTGGAAACCTAAAATAGACCTTATAAATAGAAAGTAGAGGTCGAGAGGATCAAAACTATATATAGTTTGACTCATGGAACTATACGGTTTAAAAGATATGATCGATTAATCGCCGGAACGTAATGTGGCTCGGTTTCGTGTCGGGACCGGATGGGTAACCCGGGACAACTTTATGAGATCCAATGGGAAGAGAGACAAGTGGAAAGAAGTAAAGGAAAAAGGAAGTTATAAAAATCAAAGGTTGGCCAATCAAAAGAAAACATTTAGCATGTGTAATAAATGTGTAATAAATGAAGAAAGAGAAAAAGTGGACAAGTGGGCAAGGTGATCATCATTTCCTTTGTCTATAAATATATGTGATATGAAGAGCAAATTCTCTCTTTTTCCACTCACCAAATTCGGCCAACAAAAGAAAATACCAAGGGACTTCCAAGTTTCTTCAAACTTTGATTTTTAAGGTAAGTTCTAAGGTTTTTAAGTGTGTAGACTTTAATTTTAGTATTAGTTTTAGGTAGTTATATATTTATTGGAAGATTGGGAATTAGAGTCTTATATGGAATTGAAAAACATAATAATAATATTAAGTAAGTGATGAGATTAATTGATTAAATGGAAGAATCAAGATGTAGAAAGATTAATAAGGTTGGATTAGGGGTTTCGGTTGGAAAAGAAATAGAGGATAATTTATTATTTTGAAATTCTAAGGTTTATGTTGTATCTTGAATTGATTGAAGGAGAAATAATGAATTAAAGAAGGAGAAGAAGGAAAAGCCAAGAGGAGTTAAAGAAATAAGGTTTGGTACTTTACTTTTGAATAATAAATTTTGGTTTGATGCTTTACAAACTTTGGTTTATGAAAGTTTTGTTGTTGATGCTTAAATATATTGATTTGAGTTAAACATGCAAAAGTTGTCAAAGGGAAGTGTTTGAATCTTCACTTTACCATTAAAGAAGCCTTAATATTGATTTGCAAAAGAAAAATAAACTATCCTATGCATTTTATGTGTTTGGGCCGAAATGGTCCCAAAAAGACAGCTTTCTGGACCTTTTTGTGGAAATCGTTTGAGGCAGCAAATGAATGAATTTTTCAACGAAATTTTACATGCAATTAGTCAACATATGAAATAAGTTTTCTGTAAAATTTCAGTTAAAAATAAGATCATTTACTTGGTCAAATGCATGACTGAAGTGGACTAAAATTTTGACGAAAACCCAGATTTTACTATTCATTTGGTCATGCCATTTTGCGTTGCCGATTTGTCTCGCCGCAACACTATTCATTTGGTCAATTTGTGATATTTTGAGAAATGCTTTGAAATGTTTGATGTGTTTATTGTGGATGTTAAATATGCGAAAAAGGGGAATGGTTTGATTAAAGAATGTGTTGCGCGGCATAAATGGCAAAGTGCGATGGGAATTTAAAATGATTTCGCGAGTCATCCTAAAATGAGGTTTGAGACTTAAATTGAATCATTTAAATCTTTTTGCTCTACTGGATAGTGGGAGTGGTAGATAAGGGTATGGTGCACTATACTAACGCATGCAGTACTGCTCATTATTGTGATATGATATTTTATTCAGTGGTGAGGCCACTGAAGCCAATGGGGAGGCCCATTGGTTAACCAGGATGGGGAGGCCCATTCCTGTGATTTGATATCGGTGGGGAGGCCCACCTATGTTACAGTGGGGAGGCCCACTGCCTTATCACTATGGTTCCCTATATACCAGTAGAGCCTGAATCAAAGACATATTATTTTTCGTTAAACTATATAATGCCAATGAGTTTGAATTATGATTTTACATTATTGAAAGCATATTACCCTGAATGTACAATAATTTCTATTGGTTTAAGGTTGGTTAAATTATGATTTCATTATTTCCTTTGATTTTGAATACTTTCACATACTTTTATTTTTATTGGTAAAGTACCCACTGAGCGACAACGCTCAGCGAGTTAAGTTTTCCTTGACTCGTAGGTTCGGAGCAGTAGATAAATCTTGGGGAAGCAACGACCAGACCACAGCAAATCTCAGGGGTAGATCTTTTAGTTCCATTATGAGTTGATAGTTGTGGCATGTATATGAATAAATATAAAAGAGAATTTCTATATTATAACTGTATGTGATTAGTATGTAATAATTATAAATCTTTACTTTATGTTATATTAGAAGTGTGAAATCTTCGCGCAGGTTTGTAGTTGAGGGTATAAGGTGGATTTATTGGGAGTGCATTAAATTTGATAATATTCTTATTCACATTGGTCTGTGTAAAATGTTTTCAAAAATCAGAAAAACAAGTTTTGTCGACACTTGGGATCCAAATTTCTAGGCGAAACTATGGCAAAATTTCTGTAAAAATCAGAACTAAAATTTGACTAAATAAATTGGTAGCAACAATTAGGATAGTGTGGCACCTCTACTCAGCTTACACATGTAGGTTGGGAAGGGGTGTTACAGTTACTATTAGGCATGCCACCAACAATAAAACTCTGAAAAGTGAATAACACATTAGACACACAATTCTTTCAATATTTCATTTGCATCGTTATAGCCAACAATAATGGCTTCACATCTCATCATTAGGGTATACACAACCAATTACATTGGATATACATTTTGAATGGTCATCACATCTTTCACATTATGCAATTCATGATATTAATCAAATATATTAACAATGTAATGGATTACTTAACACTTTTACAACCAGATGTGTTAAGTCCCAAAGTCATTTAAATGTATGCAATAATGTAGGGTTTGTACTTACCTCAAGAGCAACTCACACAACACCAAACTCCTCTTCCAAGAATCCTCAACACTAGGATTAGGGCAACTCAACTCTCTTCAAAATCTAAACCAAAGGTGATCATACACACTTACTTAGAGATACACATGAGATAATATAGATAAGAACCAACTAGGGCTAACTCTAAACATGACAGGCTCAACAACACGGGTGTGTTCCTGACCGTGCCCTAAAACCACAACACAGAAGCTTTGACACGCTCAGTGAAATGAGCGTGTCACTGGCCGTGTCAATCCACCAACATCACAGTAGCTATAACACGCTCAGTGACATGGGCGTGTCACTGGACGTGTAAATGCTACTACAACACAGAAGCTGTGACACGCTCAGTGACATGGGCGTGTCACTGCTCGTGTCACCCATCCAAGAACACAGAACCATTGACACGCCTAAAGACCTAGCCGTGCTCATGGGCGTGTCAGGCCAAAAATCCTTATTCCGGCAACAACAATAACACATCCAACAAACCTCTTACTTCCACCATTTTCCATTTCAAACAAACTTAACTAAACACACCCATAAACCATAATAACTTGCAAAAACACCAAAACAATTCAAAACATACATCAAACACCAATTCACAACCATCACATAGACACAACTCAAACACAACACTTGCTCTTCATCTCTTGCTATTGTGATACCCGGCCAACAACAAAGAAAGAAGAAGAAGAAAAAGAATGAATGGCAAAGTCAACCACTTCTTCTCTTTTAACCTCCAACAAGCAATTAAATATTAAAATAATCAAATATATTCATCCACTCACTAAATCAATTTTCCATTTCAATTAATTAAAATTAATTTAAAATAAATAATTAATCTTCTTTGACTTCCATTTCTTTGACTTTTATATGTTGTATATATCACTATATATACAACATATACACTCTTCCCTTACCTCATTTCTCTTTCCATTTAAACATATACACTTATAACATTTAATTCAAATATAACAGTAAGTATTCCAAAACTTTTAGGGTATACTTTGGGATATTACACCATATATCAATTTACTCAATTCCCAACTCATTTATACAAAACCCTTACTATTTTCCCTATCACCTTTTCCCCAATTTCACTATCTATCATCATCTCTCACAAATAATCATATTTACTTCATCCATCAATTCAACATATCATTCTTATCATTTTATTCAATTAATCATCACTTTCTCTCACTAATCATATCACATATACATATATACTTAAAATCCATAAAAAAAATCAAGTCAAGGAAAAGAGCACTTGAATTCTTTGTTAAATCTTCAATATCCACCTTCAAATCTCTTAAAACTTTTATGAATTTGGTGTGTATATGAACAAAATCAAGCTCTCTTCACTCTCTCTCAATTCCCACATTCTAAAGAGGAAGAAGAAGAAAAAGAAAGAAAGAAAGCTCTCTTTATATTTCCATCCTTATCTTATATATAAAAAATAATATTACTCTCCACCTAAATTTTCCACCAATAATATTTTTCATTCTTTTGACTTTCATTTCTTCATTCTCTTATCATTATTATCATTATTATTGTTAATTAATTATTTAAAATTAAATTTTCCTACACCAATGCATACATAATATATATGTGGTGTATATGTTGATATATGTATATGTTTTATATATTGTATTTATATTTCCCATATATTTCAAATACATAATATATATAACATCTTTTATACAAATCTATCTCTTATTATTTTTTCTTTACCTATTTCACCAATATACTCTCCCATAACTACTATTCCAAAGTACATCAAAAATTAGGGTATTACAATTCTCTCCCCCTTGAATAATTTCTTCCTTGAAATTATCCAGTACGATAATAATCCATCCTTAACAAAATACCATCTTAAATTTTCATATGAAATTACTCATATCATCAAATTATTATTTCATCAAATCAAATTACCTCTACTCTCCCCCTTAGGGTCAATTATCTTCTCCCAATTTCATAACTCATCAATTTTTTTTTTCTAAACAAAGCAATCATGATAAATTCTTACATCCCTAATCAAATTATCATTAGAAAAAAAATCAGTTCATCTTATTAATATATATGCCTCACCCATCTATTATGCTGAAGATATTTTATCTCTTCATCATTTTATAAATATACTCTCTTAACCTTAAATTTAAAGGTTATTGAATTATATCTTAACACTGACTATCCAGTCACCACAGTCATTTCAGGATTGTATCGTTGTTTATCTATCTCTTTCTTATATTTACAAATAGACACTTTTCAATCCTTAATTGATAACAATTCTCTTATATCTGATACACTTAATTCCTTCTTTAACATGTTCTACACTTAGCATTAACATTAATACAATGCCTTTAAACTTACTTTACTGATTATCAACTTTTTTTTTCCTTTTATAATCATTTACAACTAATATACATTAAAACATTTCATATCCATACACATCAAAATATTACATCATATACATTATCACATATCTGTCACACTTTTAATACAACTATACATGTTAAATCTCAATAATGATTCGCAACCTTAGACCAATCTAGATCAATTGATCTAACTATCACAATACCAATGTCGCAGCCTTATTTGATTCAAGCTGACACTTATTATATATATATATTTTTTTATTATCTCTATAAAATTTCCACATAATTATCATGATTATCTCATACCATATTCATTACCCATAGTTCATTCACTTAAACATCATTTCAATCAACTTATTCACATTACACCATTTTTTTAACATATTCAATATAACTCTCAGTCACGTTTTATAATTTCTCCCATTTATCATCTCCTCACATTTTCATACCATTACTATATTTACATAATCACTTTCCTATCACATTATCCATAACTCATTAAATTTTCACAATTCTCTTCTCTTTCCACACTTTCTATAATTATAAACAAATTTCTAACACAAAATTATAAGATACAACTATGCAAACCATAAGTCTTGACCATGTTTCTTGGAGCATAACTATCAATCTCATCAAAAATATCCTACGGTCATGTCATCTCAGGCCATGCCCATGGATAACAAAACTAATTGGCTAATATACTAAACAAATCATAAGGTCATGGCATATTAATGGTCATGCCTGTGGCTTATAAATCAATACTGCCCCTCTATCATTCTTCTTCAAACATGTCCAATCACAATGCTAAGTTCGTATCGTAAAGATCACATATTCATTCTCTAAACTTTTGCTACACAAAGAGTTAGCACATTTCAACTCTGTTTCAAAGCAATTTACTCTTGATCACTAGATCATCATTAGCCTAAGTCATGTTTCAACAATATTATCATTAACATCTCTTACATATGCACATTTGTTCATATGCTAATTTTACACAATTTCCATTTATTACTCCATTTCTAATCTATCTTTTACAAAAATTTTCATTCATTTTTTTCACTTCCATACTTTCTTCATTATACTTCCTTTTTCCTTACAATCTCGTATTTATACACATATACATAGAACATTTCCACACACATATAATTTGGGCCCAAAACACTATACAGTCATCAAGTTCAGTTATTACAATAACAATTTCACTGTCCAGCGCTGCTCGGATCCATTCTCAATCTCAATTTCATCACATGACCTAGCTTTGCGCAGGTCAAGGCCTAATTTCTCTTAGGTCTATTAATACATGCATTATCATTCTCAATACACTGGACAAGTAATTGTATAAGGTAACAAACACACAATAACATTTTTTTTACATCTTTGAGTGATCAGCTCTGTTCTTGATCACTTTCACATGACATCACCTAGTCACAATTTCCAGGTGCTCAACCTTATCATGATCACCTTCACCTGACATTTCATATTTTATTTTTATTTTTTTATGACACTTCACATAAATCTTAGTCACATTTCTAATGTTACATCTCTCTCACATTTTTTTATGCATTTATCATATCCTTCATATCCATTTTCATCATTTCCAATCCAATTACCTAATGTAACTCATTTTCACTTGCTTAATCATTTCCCTTTATTTCATAAAAAATTTCTATATTATCAACCACATTACACATTACATAGTACTTTCATAAGCAATATTATTCATTCAAAATCACTCATATGATTAATATACATAAAACTATCAATATCTAAGTAATCCTCATTAAAATTCCATTAAAACTCCAAACTCTCAACTTATTACTTTACTTAAACTTCAATCTACAAATCTCATTTTCAATACTACACTTTCAAAACATTATGTATATAATAATATAACATCAAAACACATCATTTTCACAATTATGGAAGCCCATTTCAAAAATCCAAATTTCACATATTGCTACCATTAACATGAGCTTTAATAATACTCAAGCATATCACATTTCTAACATTGAAATCACAATGTTTGCATTAAAACAACACTAATATATCTCCTTATTTTAACCATCATCATCCATTTAAAAAAAAACCTTAACTTTACATAACTAAATCCTAAATTTTCACACTTTGTCCATATCAACCAACTAACCAATATTCTTTCATACTCTCTTCATTTTAATATCTTTTCTACCCAATTTAACAATCAAACAACATTTTCTCTCTCTAGCAATCCAAACATAATCTTCATTAGAAAGAGAACCAAGCTTTAAAGAAGAAGTACTTACATAAATCTTGATGATTTTTTTTATAACTCATTTCCAATATTATTCTCATATTCATTCCCTTATAACTTATTTCACAAACACATTTCAATAATCAATAATTTTAAAATTAGTTTTACTTAAGTAAACTCCAATTCTTTAATTTATCAATTAAACTTATACAAATTTTTCCATATCATTTCTTGCTCTAACTTTACTTTCATGTAAAGTCTCATTCACACACTATCATCCAACTATGTAATTCAAATACATCACATCACAAATCACATAATGCCACATCCGAGACCAACCTAGATGTTAATGCATAAGCATGTATCACAAGTTTAACTTTTCAAAAATTTCCATCTCTTTTTTTTTCAAAATCTACTTAGGCTGAGAATCTCAAACCTAAGCTTTGATGCCAAAATAATTTTAACACCCATATACTCTATATAAGTACTGTACATATACCCTGCATACATATAATATGTATATAAAATAGAAGGATGACATGTTTCAGTATTGTTTAAATCCCTTACCTTAGTTCCATATCAATTATATGTTTATAATAAAAGAACATTAACAAAATCGTTATACTTTTGATTATATTTAATATATATAAATTACATTGTCTTTTTTGAAATTCACTTATGTACATATACATTTTTATCAAAATACATCATAATAAAATTGTACATGCATGCACCACCTTCCAGTTAGTCTCGAAATACTCTTACTCTTCTCGTGGCACAACTGTTTGACTCCAGATCAACCATCTACTCACCTGCATAATTTACACAACTGCTCTAAGCTCGAAAGCTTAGTAGTACATAAAAATATCTTACACATACATTACAGAAAGTCATACTATATACTCTTAATTTTTGACCTAGTCTAGTCCGATATTTTTTTATATAGTCCAAAAAAATTTTTGTGGTATTTTAATTAAATAATATCTATTTTAGTATTTATTATTTATAATTTTTAATAAAAATAAAAATAAAAAAGTAATATTAGTAAAATTAAAAAAATAAAATAAAAATAAATAAATAAATAAAAATCGGCGGCGAAAAAATTGACGACGAAAAATTTCATCGCCGAAAGTGAATTGGCCGCAGGCTGGCCCGCAGCAATTTTCGCTCGCTCGCAATTTTCGCCCGCAGTAGTTTTTTTGCCAGTGCAATTTTCCAGCGAAGTTTTTTTCGAAAACAAATTCTATTTGGTTTTGGTTTCTTTTGCTAAACAGTTTTAATTTCCTTAGACAATTAGAAATAAGTTTATTATTTTTCCTATAAATACCATTTTAAAACACATAATTAAGGGGGAGGAAAATTGGTTTTTTTTATCGAGACTTTGGACTTCTAACTTGGGAGGAAAAAGAAGACAGAAACCCTAGGAGCAAGAAATGACAAAAGTTAGCAACAAGAAGCATTCATCAATCCATCAAAGGCACCAACATTGCCTTTGTCATTGTTCATCTAGAAGCCAATTGTGGAGGAGCCAACAACGAAGGTTTGACTTTCTATTGACTTATTTATGTTCACAGTAGCTTCATCATACAATTTAATCAATTGTTTTCACATATACATTTGTGTTATTTGAGCAATTATTATGTTTATCATCTAAACTCTATAAAAAGCCCTAAAAATCTTAATACCTGTAAAACTAAGTTTTGAAATCTAAAACCCTAATTACACTTTTCTAAAACCATAAAACAATAATCTATTTTCTTAAAACCCTAACTTATTTTAAACCTAATCTCTAATTCAAACATCCAATAGCCTTACTTTTTCATGTATCAAAAGCTTCAACCCTATTTAATTCTTCTTTCCAAAATCACACAGTAGCATTATTCTTTTAAAATTAACATAAGTTCCTTAAAATCTCAAAACCCTATTTTCTAAATCTTAAGCCCTAAAATCTTAATTTTCAACACCAAAACCTATAACCCTAAAAGCCACTTATCAAAATCTTTCGGGGCATGGCCCCCGATGCCGCAAGGGGCGCTGCCCCCTTGACCCCCGCCCGCTAACCGGCTAGCCGGACTGCCGTATGGGCTCGACTCAATATTTATTTATGTATTATAAGTCTTTATGTTTAACTTCCTTTGTTATAATTATTCAAAATATAGTAGCTTTATTCAAACTACAAACCTAAACCCTAATTTATTCAAACCATAAATCCTAATTCTATTTTCAAATCTTCACAGTAGCTTTTTATAATTTTATTCACTGGGATATTTTAATCTTTCAATAACTCAATTAAAGACTTTCTATGTTTGTTTCATCTAAAACTACTTAAGTAGTTATTATAGTCAATATTAAAACCATACTTAACTTTGATCACGGTAAAGCATCAAATCCTAAATCATAATCTACAAAATCAAGGTTTCAAACCATAAAACCTTAATATCTTAACCGTGAGCCCTAAACCCTAATATCTTAAGGTTCCAAAATCCTAATTTCACGATGTTAGCCCTAAACCCTAATTTTATTAACTAAAAACCTTACTACTTTCTTAAATTTATAAAACCCAAATCCATTCCATTTTTCCAAAAATTCTCACAGTAGCCTAAATATAATGATTCCAAAACCCAAGAAACCCTAATTGATATATGAACCCTAAAGTTATATACTTACTATTTTATATAAATTGAATGAACGTTTATTATATGTTTTGATGGTTGATTTATTTAATTTTAATGCCTGATTTATTTAATTTATCATTGATGGATATTTTCTTTGTAACACCCCTTCCCGGCCTATGTGAATAAGCCGAGTAGAGGCGCCACACTAACCTAATGTTGCTACCCATTTTACTTGGTCAGATTTTAGTTCCGGTTTTCACAGAAATTTTGCCAGAGTATCGCATAGAAATTGGTTCCCAAGTGTTGAAAAAACTGGTTTTTCTGATTTTTGAAAACATTTTTACACAAACCAATGCGAATGCAAGCAGTTTCAATACACTCCCAATGAATCCACCTTATACCCTCAACTACAAACCTGCAAGAAGAGTTCACACTTCTAATACAAAATAAAGTAGAGGTTTATTATTATTACATATTACTAACGTATACTATAACATAGTACTTCTCAATCTTATATCTACATATACATGCCACAACTAGTTAACTCATAATGGAAACTAGGAGATCTACCTTGAGTTAGCTACTACTCCGAACCTACGAGTCAAGGAATCTTAACTCGCTAAGCGATGTCGCTCAGTGGGTACTTTACTGATGAAAATATAAGTAAAACATGAAAGCATTTGAATTAAAAGGAAATAATTAAATCAAAAATCAACCAACATTAAACCCATGGAAGTTATTGTACATTCATTGTAGATATGCTTTCAACAAATGTAAAAACCATAATTCAACTCATTTTGCATTACGTAGTTTTAAAAGAAACGAGACTTTGGCTCTACTGGTATATAGGGAACCATAGCGATAAGGCAGTGGCCCTCACCACTGTAACATAGGTGGCCCTCACCACCGATATCAAATCACAGGAATGGCCCTCACCATCCTGGTTATAACCAATGGCCCCCAATTGCCCTCACCATTGAGTTTGGATCATAACAATTCAATCACAATATCAAGCAGTACTGCATAAGTTAGTATAGTGCACCATACCCTTATCTACCACTCCCAACTATCCAGCAGAGCACAAAGGTTAAAATGATTCAATTTAAGTCTCAAACTTCCTTTTAGAGTAACTCGAGAAATCATTTTAATTTCCGTCGCGCTTTGCCATTTACGCCGCGCACCACATTCTTTAGTCACACCATTACCCTTTTTCACATATTTAACATCCACAATAAACATATCAAACATTTCAAAGCATTCCTCAAAAGATCACAAATTGACCAAATGAATAGTGTCACGGCACGTAAAATCGGCAACGCAAAAAGGCAAGCGCCAAATGAATAGTAAAATCTGGGTTTTCGTCAAAATTTCAGTCCACTTCAGTCATGCATTTGACCAGGTAAATGATCTTATTTTTGGCTGAAATTTTACAGAAAACTTATTTCATATGTTGAATAATTACACGTAAAATTTTGTTGAAATATTCATTCATTTGCTGCCTCAAACAGCTGCCACAAAAAGAGTCCAGAAATCTGCCATTTTGGAAGCATTTCGGCCCAAACATATGAAATACATGGGATAGTTTATTTTTCTTTTTCAAATCAATATGAAGGCTTCTTTAATGATAAAGTGAAGATTCAAACACTTCCCTTTGACAACTTTTGCATGTTTAACTTAAATTAACTAATTAAAGTTCATCAAATCAACTTGCCAAAATTTTTCTCAAAACACTTGGTTTAAATTAAATTTAACCAACTCAATTGCCATAAGAAACCAAGAACATAACTCAAACATTTAATTTAAACTCAATCAATACATTTAAGCATCAACATCAAAAATTCCATAAACCAAAGTTTGTAAGAAAAATAAAATTTCTTTTATGGTAAAGTACCAAACCTTGTTCTTTTAATTCCCCTTTGCTTTTCCTTCTTCTCCTTCCTTAATCTTTGTTTCCCCTTCAAGAAATTCAAGAACACAACCTTAAACATAAACCTTAGCAATTTAGAACAATAAGCTACCCTCCATTTCTTTTCAAACTAAACCCTAATCTAACCTTATTAAACCTTAGAAACCTTGATTCTTCCATTTAATTAATCAATATCATCACCACTTAAAATTTTCCCAAATCCACCATAAGAACCCTAATTTCCAATCTTCCAATAGTTATATAAATACTTAAAATTGATACTAGAATTGAAATCTACATGTTTTAAAACCTTAAAACTCACCTTGAACTTGAATCAAACTTGAAAAAATTTAGAAATCCTTTGGTGTTCTTCCTATGGAGGCCGACAGTTTGGAATGGTTGTGGGAGAAAGATTTTGCTCTTCTTGCCATGATATATATAGTGGAAATGATGTCCACTTTTGGGTTGGATGAATGGTTTATGACCATTTGTCCACACCTTTTTCTTTTCTTCTTTTATAACTTTTAAATGGCTAATTATGATTGGCCATCAAAGGATTTTTATACATTTCTTTCCAATTAAGTCCTCCAACTTGTCCCTCTTCCCATTTGGTACCCCAATTTATTCCATGTCACCCATATGGTACCTACATGGAACCGGGCCCATTTTACTCTCCGGTGATTAATTGATCGTATCTTTTAAACTGTACAGTTTCACGAGACAAACTACATATGGTTTTGATCCTCTCGACCTCTACTTTCTAATTTTAAGGTCTATTTTAAGTTTCCAAGTCATTTTGAAAATTATCAATAAGCCCTTAACTTTTTTAAAAAAATTTCCTTTAGGTCCTTTCTTTGTTCGGGTTTGCCCGGGCTCCGTTTCTACCGATGATCGTTTCATATTCAACCCCTCGACGTCCTTTATGCACTCGTGTGTTTATTTCCTACTTTGGATTCATGTATAAATTTTATTTAATAATGACCAAAATGGCCCTAGTCTACATGTCTTCATTGTGACCCGATTTTTCTCTACTCTCCATTTTTGGAATCTGTTATGTGCACTATTAAGAACATCCAGTACAACTTTTGGAAATTACAGTCACCTCCCAAAAACTTTTTGAAATTACAATCACCTCCCCAAAACTTTTTGAAATTACAGTCACCTCCCCAAAACTTTTTGAAATTACAGTCACTCCCTAAAACTTTGCATTTTTCTTCAATTAGGTCCCATTGATCCTATAGCCTTATCTAGGGCCGTTGTTAGGAATTATCTTCTCCTTTCCCCTTCTCTCACTGTGCACGTGACTATTATGCATAAATGCGGTGGGCGGATGTGACAGTTCCTCCCTCGTTAATTTAGGCTTCGTCCCGAAGCCCATCAGATGGAAATAAATATGGGTACTGCTTCCTCATAGTTTCTTCGCATTCCCATGTGGCTTCTTCTACTTTGTGATTCCTCTAAAGTACTTTGACTAATGGGATCTTCTTATTCCACAACTCTTTGATTTCCCGTGCTAGGATTTCTACAGGCTCTTCCTTGTACGTCAGGTCGGGCTGAATCTCGATGTCTTGAGCTTGTATGACGTGGGTGGGATCTGAACGATACTTCCTTAGCATTGAAACGTGGAAAACATCATGTATTTTACTTAATTCTTTGAATACACCAATATGTCGTCAATGAATACAACCACGAACTGATCCAAATACGGGTGGAAAATTCTTTTCATCAGATCCATGAATACTGCAGGTGCGTTCGTTAATCCGAAAGGCATAACAATGAATTCATAATGTCCATAGCGAGTTCTGAATGCAGTTTTTGGTATGTCTTCATTTTTTATCCCCAATTGATGATAACCCGATCTTAGATCGATTTTTGAAAAGACTCCAGCACCTTTGAGTTGATCAAACAAATCGTCTATGCGAGGTAGCGAATACTTGTTCTTGATGGTTAGCTTATTGAGTTGACGGTAATCCACACACAACCTTAGGGATCCGTCTTTCTTTTTCACGAGCAATACTGGCGCTCCCCATGGTGACACGCTTGGCCTAATAAACCCCTTGTCTAAAAGTTCCTGTAGCTGTACCTTTAGTTCTTTTAGCTCCGATGGCACCATTCGGTAAGGTGCAATGGATACTGGTGCAGCTCTCGGGTACACGTCTATGGTGAATTCCACCTCTCATTTAGGTGGTAATCTGGGTAAATCGTCAGGAAATACGTCGGGAAAATCGCAAACAGTAGGTATATCTTGTAGCTTTGGTGTCTCTTCTTTCACTTTTAACGCGCATAACAGGTATGCCTCGCAGCCTTTTTGCACTAACCTCTTAGTCGTCATAGCGGAAATAATGTTAGTTAGATAGTCCTTCCTCTTTCCCACTAAGGTCACTTCGTCGCCGTCTGACGTATGCAGAGTAACTCTCTTTCGTTTACAGTCAACTAGTGCATCGTGTTTGGCCAACCAATCCATCCCAAGAATAGCGTCGAATTCTTGAAATGGTAGTTCAAATAAGTCTCCCCAAAAGATACATTCATGTATCTCCACGGGGCAATCTTTCACTTCCTTCCTCGTAATCACCTCACTCCCTAATGGGCTAGTAACTAATATTCCCTCTTCCTCTAGTTCTACCTTTAGGTTCCCTAGTTTTTCATTTTTCGTGCATATATATGAATGTGAAGAACCCGAATCTATTAAAACGTAAAGCGGAACTCCAAACATAGACAACTGACCTGCAATCACGTCTAGCGCTTCTTCATCTTCTCGCCCCCTCATGGCATACATTCTAGCAGGAACCCTCACTTTTGGTCTATTCACCGTCTCAGACTGCACACGTGATGGATTTCCGCCCCTACCTCTGCCTCGGCCTCGCCCTGCTACCGCTTGTGATCCCTCAGTCTCCCTAGGTAAATTATGCATTCGCTGGGGACACTCTCGCATAAGGTGATCTAGAGATCCACATATGTAACATGCAAATGTCCAACCCCAACATTCTCCCATGTGGCAGCGTCCACATTGATCACAGCGTGGATTAGTATTTTCACCTTCATTACCTTTCGGACCGGTAGAAAAGTTACCTCCGCTTCAGTTGAATCCTCTTCCTTGCCCTCTTCCAGATCGTCCAGTACTAGCGACTGAGGTGGCTTGACTTAGGCCATTGTGATTCAATCCCTGACTATAACCCCGACGTTGACCGCCTCCCGTGGAACTACTGCCTCGAAATCGCTTCCTTGATGATTGGTAGTTTCCTGAATAGTTTTGGGTACCTCTCTTTGGTTTCATCTTCTGTCTTCTATTCTGCTCATCAGACTGACATTGCTCTACTTCCAGAGCCCTAGTAACCAACTCAAAAAATTCCTTGATATTAGCAGCAATTAGCTGCATCCTAATCTCATTATTCAACCCATCCTGGAATTGCTTACACCTATCATGTTCGTCTTCAATTGTCTTCTTGGCATACCTACTCAGCCTGGTAAATTCCCTTTCGTATTCGGCAACGGTCAGTCGACCTTGCTTTAAGTGTAGAAACTCCTTTTTCTTGGCATCTAGGTATGCCTCCGATATAAACTTTCTCTTGAACTCATTCACAAAGAAATCCCATGTCCTCTATTCCGGTGGAACTCGTTGGTGAACTGTGTCCCACAATATATATGCTTCTTCCACTAATAAGGAAGTAGCGTATACCACTCGCTCTTCCAACGTACACTGTAACTGATCTAAAGCTCATACTGTTCCTTCCAGCCAATACTCAGCTGTAGATGAATCATCGTCCCTACGGGAACTAAACTCCTTCGCCCCATATTTTCTTATCTTTTCGATCGGGGGTTTCCTTTTCCCTCCTACAGCAGGTACTGGTATGGGTGCTGGCACTGGTGGTGGTGCCGAAGTGGCGCCGGCTATCTTCCATAATACGGCATCCATTTGTTGTAACATTTTGTTGGGAATAGGAGCATCAGCTGGTGGTTGCTCAGATGCAGGTATCTCTGATACATGCGTTTCTACAGTTCGGGAGGCCTGAGACTCGACCTCCTCCTCTATATCACGCTGCGCTATTCGCGACATCTAAAGAATAGAGCAAAGCGTATACAATTCCATCATTAATAATGACCCAGACCAACAACATTATATTACCCTAGGTGGCATGTATATAAAGATAAAACTCTTAAATAACACATATACAACACAACTTTTATTTATTTCCAAGCAAAGGTTTTTTACATTACTAGGAAGCCCTTATGTACATTCCAAAATTTAGGACTCCTTACTACTATATCGTCATGTCATCCTACCATACAATATCTACAGGATACCCCGATGTCACATATATACATAACCCAAAGAACCTCCAAAAAGTAACACATCTCGAAGCTCAGTGAGTAGGTGCCCTATGTGAGGTGGCACTGTCAGACAAATACTCTTCTATCTCAGGATCAAACTCTGGGTCATATGATGCTTCACCAGGTAAGTACTGGCCTAGCTCCTGGACCCTCTCCTGCAAAGCAAGGATCTCTCTATGTGCTACCTCGAGGCTCCTACAGGCACTATCAAACTCCACTCTATGACTGAGCCTGTCCTCCTTTAACATCTGCACGTCTCTTATCAAGGAGGTAATCATCTCATCTTTTGATCTCAGGTCTTCACGATCCTGTATACTTCGATCTGCGAAAATTTCTAGGGTATCATCTTGCTCCTGCACTATTTGCTTTAGCCTCTCTACTTCCATCCTCAACTCCCTCATCTCATCGTTTTGATCACCCATAATTACTCCTGTTATAAGTAGAATAACTTAACTAACAATACTACGCACATGTATAGTTACATAATTAGAACCCCTAACCTAACCCTATGTGTCATACATTTAAGGTTTAGTTCAACTAACTACCCAGAACCGGCTAAACCGGAGCTCTGATACCAAGAATTGTAACACCCATTCCCGGCCTATGTTAATAAGCCGAGTAGAGGCGCCACACTAACCTAATGTTGCTACCCATTTTACTTAGTCAAATTTTAGTTCCGATTTTCACAAAAATTTTGCCAGAGTATCGCCTAGAAATTGGGTCCCAAGTGTCGACAAAACTGGTTTTTTTTATTTTTGTAAACATTTTACACAAACCAATGCGAATGCAATCAGTTTCAATACACTCCCAATGAATCCACCTTATACCCTCAACTACAAACCTGCAAGAAGAGTTCACACTTCTAATACAAAATAAAGTAGAGGTTTATTATTATTACATACTACTAACGTATAGTATAACATAGTACTTGTGAGCGGGGATTTTCGCCCCCACTCCCGGTGGAATGGTTCTTGTGACTTCGGCACTGTTTAGGCTCGGGGCCTTAGAGAACATGGACCTAAGTCCGGAGAAAATGAAGTCACCACCCGGACGAGCTGGGAAAAAAGAAAGGGGTGGATGACTCAATTCCTAAGGAATCCCCAACCCCCTAATGGGTTCGGAAAGTTGGGTACATGTGAGGAAGGTGAGAAATGGCCCAGCACCCCCACAATGCCTGGTTCATTGGAACCAGCCTCCTTTACAGGTCTTAATATTATAAAATTCTTAAGTATAATAACATTATCCATACTACACACAATAAAAAGAAAGCATCATTATATTAAAATCAAAGCAATGTCCAAACAAAACAAAACAAATAAATGGACACCCATCCAAGGATGAAAACATGTCCTTACATCACATGCCTAGATAGGACACCCACCAAAACGTAGAAACATGCCCTTTACATAAGTTCTAAAATAGAAAAGCAAATTAAATTACATGATGTTTAAATAATGAGGTACCCACCAAGTGGAAACATACCTCTTAGAACTTTTGGAAGTCTAAATTAATTGATAAAAATAAACAATCATCCATAATAAATAAATCATTCATTAAAAGTATTTAAATATCAATAAAATAAACATCCATCCATGATAAATTAAATAAACCAAGTATTGAATTCAATTAAATTAAAGCATAAGAAATAAATCAAGGTATAAGTAAATATGGAATTGAATAAAGCAAATAAAAGTTCAATTATAGCTACTGTGACTTTTTATGGAATTAAAATAGATTAGGGTTTTATGTTTTAAAAGGTTGGTAAGACTCTTTGATTAAACAAATTAAGATTTGAATGGTGAAATAATAAAAATAGGGTTTTGGACACTTTGAAATACTTTTTAATTCATGATTTTAAATAGTGATTTAAGCTACTGTGTGATTTTTTTAGTTTTCATGTTTTCATGTTTTTTAATTTTTAAAAGGATTAGGGTTCATAAAAATTGGGGTTTAAGGTTTTAAAAGGATTAAGGTTCATTGTTTTAGGTTTAAAAGTTGAATTTTGAATTTTAAGCTTTAAAATTAGGGTTCTCGGGTAAAAGAATTTTTAGGGTTTTTAAAAAGCAATTTGATGATTTATGAAGTTTTATGAATTTAAACACATGGATTGAAGTTTTTATAAGTAGAAAAGATGTTTTTGAAGGCTTTTTGAATGAAATAGAACCTAATTTAAAAATTTGAAAGAAACATAATTTGATTTTGGTTTTGTTGAAAAATATATTCAATGAGAGTTTTAAGATTTTTAAGAAGAAAAAATAACAATTTTAAGTTTTTTAGAAAAGAAAGTCACGTTTTTATTGTTTTAACTTTGGAAAAATTAAATTCAAGCTCTAAAGTTTTTGATTTAAAAAACCTAATTCCATAACTTAGCTACTGTGTTCGATAAATTAAAAAGAATTTAACATACCTTCTTTTGTTGATTCTCCAAAAAATAACTCTTCTTGGATGAACTAGCTCCAAAGACAAGTCTTGGTTGCCTTTGAATTTCTTAATTCGCGGTGCTGCTGCTTTTAAAAATCAATAGAATTGAATTTCCCTTTTCCTTCACTAATTTGGTTTCAAAAAACTCAAGCTTACTGCCTCTTTTTTCCCCCTTCAATTTGGTTTAATTGATCCTTATTTATGGTATTTTTTAGGTTCTTTCTTCCTAATTCCACACGGTAATTAACATTAATAAAAAAAAAGAAATTAAAACCTAATTGAATTAGTTTTCTAAAAATTGGATCAAAAATATTTGCACTGGCAAAAACTGCGGCCGGGCCCGTGGCTGGGCGTGCGGGGGTGCCAGCCCGCAGGAAAATCCTGCGGGGAGTTATTTCGCCCGCAGGAATTTCCTGTGGGAGAAATAACTCGCCCGCAGCCGCCCGCAGGAATTTCCTGCCGGAAGTTATTTCGCCCGTAGGAGCGAAATGAATTTTTGATTTTTATTTGTTTATTTTTATTTTTTCTTAATAAAAATTAGATACTAAGGTAAAAATTATTTAATTAAAATTATTTTGGACCAATTAGACAAGAAAAATCATTTTAAACCAAATAAAACACAATGGACCGGATTATGTCAAAAATTAAGGGTCTACAGTTTGCCCCCTGCTTGAATGATCTGAAACTTTAGTGAAAGAGAGTGAAAAGCAATAAGACTTAATTATGATGACTTGTTTTGGGTTCTGGACCCGAGGATGACTCTAGGTTCTGGACCTAAGGGAAATTTGGGTTCTGGACCCGGATTCGAGTTCTGAACTCAAGGATAACTCTAGTTTCTGGACCTAAATAAAATTTGGGTTCTGGACCCGAGCTAAGTTCTGGACTTATAAAATTCTAGGTTCTCAACCTAAAGAAAATTTGGGTTCTGGACCTGAGCTAAGTTCTAGAAAATTCTAGGTTCTGGACCTAAAGAAAATTTGGGTTCTGGACCTGAGCTAAGTTCTAAACTTAGAAAATTCTAGGTTCTGGACCTAAGTAAAATTTGGGTTCTGGACCCGAGCTAAGTTCTGGACTTAGAAAATTCTAGGTTCTGGAACTAAAGAAAATTTGGGTTTTGGACCCGAGCTAAGTTCTGGACTTAGAAAATTCTAGGTTCTGGACCTAAGTAAAATATGGGTTCTTGACCCGAGCTAAGTTCTGGACTTAGACAATTCTAGGTTCTGGACCTAAAGAAAATTTGGGTTCTGGACCCGAGCTAAGTTCTCGACTTAGAAAATTCTAGGTTCTGGACCTAAGGAAAATTTGGGTTCTGGACCCGAGCTAAGTTCTGGACTTAGAAAATTCTAGGTTCTGGACCTAAGGAAAATTTGGGTTCTGGACTCGAGCTAAGTTCAGGACTTAGAAAATTCTAAGTTCTGGAACTAAGGAAAATTTGGGTTCTAGACCCGAGCTAAAAGGTTTAGCTAATTTTTAGGCATATGTCTTCCTATTTCCCCTTGGGTATAAAAATATTTGTACACTCGCAATTATTTGAATGATTAAAGTGAATAATTAAATTTTCTATTTATTTACTGTGCAGTTACTGTTCATGCACTATTCACTATTCATAAATAGTAAATTTACTATTTGCAAATAGTATTAAATAATATTTACTATTGGAAAAAGTAATTTTACTATTTATCAATAGTAATATTATTTATAAATAGTGACATTTACTATTCATCAATAGTAATACTATTTATAAATAGTAAAATTCACTATTTATGCACAGTTTTGAGTTTGTTTTCATCTGCTTGCCGTTCCTCTATAAAAGGCCACCAATTCTCCATTTCATTTCAAAATTTCAATCTCAATTTTATAATCCTTTCAAATTTCTTTTCAATTTCAGCACATATTTTTCAAAAACGATGCATGCTTCGAGATCGCGGACTCATTCTATTGCCGAATTATTGGAATTTATTCAGCATCATGAAGACAAAAATCTAGATATACTGGCCGGGATGCCGCTTCATCGCAGTTCCAACCAAAAGAGCGAGGTAATGATGATTTTTTTATTATTTTTTATTATTTTTTATTATTTTTATTATTTTATTATTATTATTATTACTTTTTATTATTATTATGAAAAATAAATTAATAGATTGGATAACGCGTACTTACCTGGGTCTGTGTTAGCACGATCGTTGTGTCGTTCGGGCCGGATGGTGTATTTATAAAGCTCGACAATGGTATGATGTAGTGCCTTCTCGGGTAAGGCGGATTATTCGAGATTGCGGCTTTGAGCAGTTTGTCTTACAATTGTCGTCCGAAGAATATCAAATAGACTGAAGCATGGTCCAGGCGCTGGCAGAACGATGGCTGGATACAACTCACACTTTTCACTTGCCCATCAGGGAGATGACAATCGGTCCGGTCGATTTTACTGCCATAACCCGCCTTCGATATGATGGTGCTCCGGTTCCTCTAACCAATGAAATTTTAACATTTGAAGAAATTCAGGAATTAATTGGTATGCAACCATCATATAAAGGACCTCGTAAGATAAAAATCGAGCCGATTCGCAGTTATTGGATGAACTACGAAGGTCAGATTGGCAGAAACAGGGCCGAACAGTATGCTCGAGGATTTTTGTTATGTCTGCTCGGATCGACCATCTTTGGCAGCACTAAATCATCCATTCACTTATTAGTGTTGAGTGCCCTTTCTTATCTCAGGATGGTACCATCTTCTAGCTGGGGTGAAGCTGGTCTCGCATGTCTTTATCATTGCCTTGATAAGCTTTGTCGAAACAAGAATTCTTTTGTTGGCTTGATGGCGATTGTCGAGGTATTCTTTCTTCCACCAATTTTTTTTTCTCTTGTGATCTTTGTTGTCATTGTAGATATGGGCATATGAACACAACCTCGTGAGAGTACCCGTCATTTCCCGAGAGAGAATTGGGTATCCGAGATTAAATTTCTGGTTGTCTGATCGTGTGAACATTCCCGGCTCTCATCATGTGCATACTCATCGCTTTGTGTTGAGCCGCTTAACCTGGGATCAGGTAAAATAACATTAGTATGCTTTAAACATTTTGCAAAAAGTTTTACTTACCTTATGTTATCCTGCAGGTGAATTTGGCCTGGTGGAATCCAGAAGAGCGAGCAAACTGGTCTCCTTTGATGAGGGCTGCATTGTCTTTTCAACATTCTCGCCAAGTTATTGCTGGCCCAGTGTCTAGCGGCTGGTTTCTCGGGGAGAGAGTCTACGAATCGTTTCTCGGCCCAGAGCAGCGGAGGTTCTGATGCAAATCCCAGAATACACTTTAAATATTATGTCGATGCCGGAGGATGCTTGGTGGTTGGCCCGATATGGTTTTAATGCTGAGTTATTTCTCGATTTACCGGGTCCATTTTATGCTCATTTTATTCAAATAAGACTCTTGCACTTTGATGTATCTCCTGTCGGTGTGCAGGAGATTTCTGATGGAAATGAGGGTAGAGATGAGGAGGAACATAACGGAGATGCAGGAGAGTCTGTTCCTTGTCTCGGGACCAATACTTCTCAGGTAAAACTTTTACCACTTTTCTATTACAACTGCTCTTTCTTTCTTTGATTCTTTAATGATCATTGCAGGTTGTTGGCTCGTTTGATCATGAGGCTAGACCATCTTATCCGCAAGGCATTGACATGAATTACCTGGTATGTTTCTTATTTCACAATAGTTTATGCTGTATGTATGCATGATTATGTATGTTCTTACCTTTTTCCTTCTTGGCTCACAGCGGATGCTCGAAGAACAAAACAAGAAGCTTCATGAAGAGTTGGCTGCAAGTAGTCAGCAGGCTTCTCATTTTGAAAGTTTATATCATCAATCCGAACAAAATTTTTGAAACTTCTGATTTCAAGGAATAAGGGATCTCGGTGCTTCTTCATCGAGAGGCCCCCAGGCTGATGACCATGAGATCCTTTCGTCTGCTTCTGACGAGGACCATGACACATCGGAACTCCAATGCAATAGGGATTTTAGTGCTTCTGCTTTGGATGATCCCGGGACGAGTAACTTGCCCCCTCCTCCAACAGGCGACGACTTTTTCAAGTCTTGATTTGATGACCTACCACCACCCCCTTAGTGTTATGTAAATAATGAAACAATTGTAAAACATTGTACAATAATGAAAAATATACAATTTTTATCTTTACTGTAATCTTTTTTTTTACTGCCATTTTTTCTTCTTCTTTTTTTTTCGTTACTGCCATTTTTTTATTTATTATTATTTTTATATATATAATACATCATAATTAATATCCACTTCTTTTGTTAAACCAAATCCAAAATGGAAAAAAAATTGTGACCACTTCCTTTCCTTGTGCCATATGGTCTTATTCTTTTCCATCATCTTTTCCATTTCACTTTTGGAAGAGGTTTATTTTCTTCTATATAAATCACCTTGCATGCCATATTTCAATTCATAAGCCAAGAATCTCTCTTCCAAAGTGAATACTCTTTCTTTAGCAATTTTGGTTTCCCTTTATTCATCAACCATGACCGAGCACCATTTAAAGAAAATAAAAATTCTATTTAAGAATATGGATGCCAACCATTGGAACTAGCGAGCTGTCTTAATTTTTGCCTAAGCTGCCCTTGCGGGTTTTCAACTTAGCGGACCTCTTCTTCTCTCTTTTTTTTATTGCTCTAATTTTTGCCTAGTCCGCCCATGTGGGTTTTCGGAACTAGCGAGCTGTCCTAATTTTTGCCTAAAAAGCTGCCCTTGCGGGTTTTCAACATAGCGGACCTCTTCTTCTCTTTTTTTTTAATTCTTTCTTCACAAATTTGGCTTCAGGAACGTCTTTGTTTGCTTGGTACTCCCTCCATGGATTTTTCCAGATACCTGCCTCATCATCATTCTGCTAGGAAGCTACTCCACCCAGCTTCTTCATATGCTGACTGGGTTGACTGGATCCACTCACGTTCTGAAGTCAATATTCGTTGGTTGGTACCTTGGTGGAAGATTTCTCGTATTACCATGTGGACATACTTGATGTACGTTCCCCTTGCTGCTCTTCGTCAAGGTACATGCTATGATCCTCATCGACTTGGGCGTCAATATGGAGCTGAGCGTCATGATTCTGATTTTCCTCCTGACCTAGACATGCCTTGCTTGACTGAAGCCTACTTGGACCGGCTGAGGCAAAGCTGGCCTGCACGCTACACTTATAGACTGCCATAGATTTTACATTTGTCAATTCAGAAAATGTTTTGTTAGGATGAAAAATAACTAAAGTAATAAAAGATGCTTCTTTTCCATTGATAATTTGTCATCACCTTTTGCCATTATGATTATATATTTCATCCGTATCTGGTCAAATACTTATAACAGTGCACATAGAACAAATTTAATCATTAATTATGTTTTATTAAATTGGGGAACAACCAAACATAAAACCAGCATACACAAGATCACTCCTGTTGCCAATTAGCCCTTTCGGGTTTTCTAATTGATGATTTTCTGTCATTAGCCCTAATTGTTGCCTAGCCCGCCCTTTTGGGTTTTCGGAACTAGCGGACTGCTCTAACTTTTTCCTAGGCTGCCCATTTTGGGCTTTCAACCTAGTGAGCTCTTTTTATATATATATATATATATATATAACCTCTTCAACCTGTCAATGTTTATTGGCTCACTAAATTCGTTCCCATCCATGTCTGATAACTTTACTGCACCTTTGCTCATGACTTGTTTCACGACATATGGTCCTTCCCAGCTAGGTCTGAACTTCCGTCTTGGATCAGATACATTAGGCTTACATTGCTTCAATACCAAATCCCCAACCCTGAATCTTCAAATTTTGACTCTTCTATTGTAGGCCCGAGCTATCTTCTTTTGATACAGTTGGTGATGATACAATGCCTTTAGCCTTCTCTCTTCTAATAAAGCTAACTGTGTGTATCTGCTCATACCCATTCTGTTTCAGGCAACTCCACTTTCAAGACTACTCTCAATGACTTGATCTCAATCTCAATTGGCAACACTGCTTCCATCCCATAAACCAAAGAGAACGGTGTCATTCCAGTAGGTGTTCGCACACTCGTCCTATATCCCCATAAAGTAAAGGGAAGCATATCTAACCAATCCTTGTAAGTCTTGGTCATTTTGGACAGAATTTGCTTAATTGACTTATTTGTTGCTTCCACTGCCCCATTAGCCTTTGGTCTATAAGGAGAGGATCTATGATGATGGATGTGGTACTAGGAGAATAAATCTTTAACTGCCCCTTGAAACTGTACCTCGTTGTCTGATATCACACTGTGCGGGACCCCATATCTGCAGATGAGATTCTTTTCAATAAACCTAGCCATTTGACTTGCACCCAGCTTGTTGAAGGATTCGGCTTCAACCCATTTCAAAAAATAATCAACTGCTACAACAATAAAACGGTGCCCGTTTGAAGCTGTCGGATGTATCTCTCCTATAATGTCGATACCCCAGGTGGCAAAGGGCCAGGGTCAAGACATTGAATGTAGTTCTTCAGGAGGCATATGATTCAAGTTACCGTACATCTGACATTCTTGGCACTTCTTGACAAACTCAATACAGTATCTCTCCATGGTCAACCAATAGTAACCTTGTCGAATAATCTTCTTAACTAGGGTCAAACCACTAATGTGCGGACCGCAACTTCCCGCATGTATTTTTGACATGATGCACTCCACTTCGGGCTTTCTTAAACATCTCAAATGCACCCCATCGTGCCATCTTTGATACAACTCCCCATGGAATGTGGTGTATTGCAATGACCACCTCCTTATGGCTCTTCTCTCTTTCTTTGTTGCCCCCGGCGGGTATTCTCTTTCTTCCAAAAATCTCCTTATGGTATCATACCATGCATCATGGTCTGTATCAACTTCCATGATTGTTTCATATTCATAGCAAGGAGTTGATGAACTAGTCAAGACCAGAGGCTTAAGGAATAAGCTAACAGGATTTTCCCATACCGAAGCCAATGTGGCTAGGGCACCAGCCATCTGATTTTCTTCTCTTGACAAGTGTATAAACTTACACTCCTTAAAATTCTTCTTTATCATGGTCAGGTAATGATGGTATGGTTTCAATTTTTCTTCTTTCAACTCCCACTCTCCATTTACTTGGGATACTACTAGCAATGAATCACCATAAACTTCCACCTTATCTACCCTCATAATCATTAGGGTTTCCAAACTGAAAATACAAGCTTCGTACTCCACCATATTATTGGTTGCCCTAAATTTCAACTTTTTGGCTAAAGGGATGAGTTCCCCTTCGGGCGATTCTAATATAACTCCCAAACCTGCTCCTTTCCTATTTGCTACTCCAACAAAATACATTTTCCACCCTTGTACTTCAATTGCTTCTAAATGTTCATTTGGAAATTCCAAGATTACCTCTTCACTTTCTGGTAATGGTTGTTGAGCCAGAAATTCTGCCACCACTCTACCTTTGTTTGTTTTTCTAGTTACATACTCGATCTCAAATTCTTCTAATATTATCAGCCATCGACCATATTTCCCAATTAAAGAGGGTGTCTCCCTTAAGTACTTCATTGGATCCAACCTGGAAATTGCTTGCACACTATATGATTGAAAGTAACGCCGCAACTTCTTAGAAGACCAAACTACGGCTATACATGTTTTTTCAATAATACTATACTTAATTTCATAGGGTAGGAGCTTTCTACTTAAGTAGTAAACGGCATGCTCAATCCCCGACTCATCTGCTTGGGCTAGCATGGCTCCTATCGACTCTTCTTCTACTGCTAAGTATAGTAATAGAGGTTTGTCAGGTTTAGGTGGTTTCAAAACAGGTGGATTCAACAAATACTCTTTTATTTGATCAAAGCCCTTTTGACATTCTTCGTTCCATATGACCGGCTGATTCTTCCTAAGCAACTTGAAGATAGGCTCACAGATTGTTGTGAGCTTTGCTATAAATCTAATAATGTACTGTATTTTACCAATGAATCCCCGTACTTCTCTCTCCGTCTTAGGGGCCGGCATATCCCTGATTGCTTTGACTTTTTCAGGATCTATCTCGATGCCATTCGGGCCAATTACATGCCCCAATAATTTACCTGAGGTAACACCGAATACACACTTCTTCGGGTTTAATCTTAGCTTATACTTCAAAGCTCTGTCAAAGAATAATTCCAAATTCTGGAAGTGTTGCTCCGACTTAACCATCATATCATCAACATATACTTGAACTTCTTTGTGCATCATGTCATTAAACAATGTGGTGGCCATCCTTTGGTAAGTTGCTCCAGCATTCTTTAAGCCGAAAGGCATCACCCTATAACAAAATATACCCCATGTAGTAGTGAAGGCAGTTTTGGCTTTATCCTCTTGGGCCATTAACACTTGATTGTATCCGGAAAATCCATCTACAAATGAGTGTAGCACACTAGAGGCTGCACTATCAATGAGTACATCTATATGAGGTAAAGGAAAATCATCCTTAGGGGGAAGCCTTGTTTAAATCTCTATAGTCCACGCAGACCCTTATCCTCCCATCTTTCTTTGGCACAGGTACTATGTTGGCTAGCCAATCTAGGTATTCTATCACTTCAAGGAACTTCACTTGTATTTGCTTAGTGACCTCTTCTTTGACCAATTCAGCCCATTCAGGTCTTAATGGTCTCGGCTTTTGTTTAACAGGTTTAATGTGAGTGTAAGTAGGGATATGATGCTCGGCTATGTCTCGATCTATCCCCGGCATATCTTCATAAGACCAAGCGAACACCTCTTCATATTTTTTGAATATTTTTTCAAATCTCTCTCTCTCATCAGGAGTAAGGTCGGATGCTATGCTAATGTTTTTAGGATTTTCGATTGTTCCCAAATATAATGATTGTGTGTTAACAGAATTAATATTAAAGATGCTCATGTAACTGTTATTTAAATGTATGCAACCATTAGGAGAAACATCACACAAGTAAGCAAAATCAGACTTTATTGCATTCATTTTGGAAAAGAAAACATCATCATCCTCATATAAAGCAGACAAATCAAAATCAAAATCATTGTTCTCAGAATCATAAAGCAGAATGTCTTCAAACTTTTCTTCAACTAGGGCAGCAATCTCTTATGGAGTCTTCTCGGTTTTCAGGCAGCTTCATTCTTCTCTTTTGGAGTGGATTCTTTGTTGGTTGGTAGGGAGAGCTCTTTCTTCACTTGCTCCACTAACTAAGTAACATCTGCAAAAATTTCAAAACTGGGAATTAACTTACCCATGAACATGATCGGCTCGGGCTTTCCTTGGAGTGGTCCCATAGTTGGAGCTTTGACAAAGATCTCTTCAAGTGGTGGGAAGCTCATCTTCATATTCTTCTTTGGTTGAACATTATTGGCTTCATCATATCCCAACCCTTCTTGGAAGCTTGAGTTCTAAAATCTGGCAACTTTGTTAAACCGGCTTTACCCTTTGCAAGACCAGCTCCGGGAAGGTAGTTCATGTTCTTCATCATATTCAAGACTTGGGAGTCCACTGCTTCATCATCAGAAATTACAGCTACTTGAAAACCATTGAGAGGCCTCTTAACCATTAGAGCGTTAACAATCTCATTATCTTCAGCTTCAATGACCACTGTTTCATTTCCATTGGGGAATTTGATCTTTTGATGAAGGGTGGAAGGAACTCCACCAAGAGGGTGAAACCATGGTCGTCCCAAGAGTAAGGCAAAGGTAACTGGTATGTCCAAAACAACAAACTCCATAATAGATTCAATTGGACCAACCTTGACGGCCGCTTTGAAAGTCCCTTCGGCATGCCTCTTAGTGTTGTCATAAGCATGAATTGTCACCTCGGTTGGGTTTAAATCTCTTGTTGACATGGATAGCTTTGGTAGTATCTTAAGTGGACAAACATTTATGGCGGACCCATCATCGACCATTACACAAGGAGTCCTCTTCCCCTTGACTTCTATTTTGATAAAGAGAGGGCGGATGTGGTCTCTCCCTTCCTCTGGTAAGTCCGCATCGGAAAAAGAAATTGCTCCCATACTAACTTTGCTCTTCTCTTGAACCTTTTCACATTTCATTACTTCCCCAATTTTTATGAAGTTGATCAACTCCTCCGGTGTTGTGGAGGTAGAAATCGGCATGCTAGCCAAGGCTTTGGCCATAGTCTCTCAGTGCTTTTTAGAAGTAGCTAACAGGTCCCAAATGCTAACACTTGCTTGAGTTCTTTTTAATTGCTTGAGTACAACATCATCTTCTTCCACTTCAACTTCCTTCCCCTTATTAGTTTCTACCTCCTTAGGTGGTGGCCCTGCATAAGGCTTACCGGATCTAGTATTCATCACCTCATCTTCTTCGGGCTCAGACCAAGTCCACTCCTCCTTCTTGGGTATGATATCATCATCACTATCATTTGAATCCCAAAACCTGTTGACCACACAAATTGTTACTTCCCCACCAATCATAGCTTGTTTAGCTTTATTAAATTCCTCTTCTTCTTTGATTGCTTCTCCTCCCATATCTTGAAAAGAAGACATGACAAAATCCTCATGCAAACCTCCTCCAATCATGAAAGTTGCTGGTGGTGGTACTTTATTGAACTTTGGCAATGGGTTGTCTTTGGTATTTGGCTTGTTGGGCTCAGGTAGCTTCCCATTATCAATTAAGTTTTGGATCTCATGTCTCAATCTCACACATCTATCAATGTCATGTCCTTGCATTTATTGAAATTGACAAAATGCTTTGGTGTCAAAATTAGGCGGGAGAGGATTAGGCAAAGGATGAGGATTTAAGGGTTGTAGCAATCCCTTTCTTTAAAGCTTGTTGAGAACCCAGGACATCGGTTTTCCCAATTCCAAAAATTGTCTCCTTGTTCCTTGGTTAGTAGCATTAACACCGACAACCTTTTGCATGCTTTGGCTACCAGGTTGATAGCTCCCTTTCTCATTCCTTTTCGTTGATAGCATTCACTTCATGTGCCAAAATAGCAACTGGTTCTTCTTCAAATGTCAGATCTGAACTCACCTCAATAGATTCAACAGACAGAACATGAGATGGATCTGATCTGTACCTCCTCAGCATAGAAACATGGAAGACATTATGAATTCTATCCAATTCAGGCGGCAAAGCGAGTCGATAAGCAACTGGTCCAACTCTTTCTAATACTTCATAAGGTCCAATAAAACGAGGACTTAGCTTCCCTCTTCTGCCAAATCTCAGAATCCTTTTCCAAGGAGACACTTTCAAAAATACTTTATCTCCAACATCAAATTCTATGTCTCTCCTCTTCAAATCTGAATAAGATTTCTGCCGATCTGAAGCTGCTTTCAACCGATCCCGAATTATCTTCACTTTCTCTTTTATTTCTTTAATCAAATCAGGACTAACCATTTTGCCTTCTCCAACTTCATTCCAACATAAAGGCGTCTTACATCTTCTACCATACAATGCCTCAAATGGTGCCATTCCAATACTGGATTGATGACTGTTGTTGTAAGCAAATTTCACAAGTGGCAAAAATCTGTCCCAACTTCCAGAGAAATCAATAACACAGCTTCTCAACATGTCCTCCAAAATCTGTATCACTCTCTCTGACTGCCCATCTGTCTGCGGATGAAAAGCAGTGCTAAAGTGCAATCGAGAACCCAAAGCACTATGTAAACTTCTCCAAAACCTTGAAGTAAACCGGGGCTCTCGATCAGACACTAAAGAAATTGGGACTCCATGCAACTTCACTGTCTCACTGATATATAGCTCAGCTAACTTCTAAAGAGAATAGTCCATCCGAACTGGAAGAAAATGAGCTGTCTTTGTCAACCGATCAACAATCACCCAAATAGCATCATGCTTCTTTTGAGTCAATGGTAAACCAGACACAAAATCCATTGTCACACGTTCCCATTTCCATTCAGGCACTGATAAAGGTTGAAGCAACCATGTTGGAACTTGATGCTCAGCTTTCACCCTCTGACAAGTGAGACACTTGGATACAAACTCTGCTATGTCTCTCTTCATACCTGACCACCAATAAAGCTGCTTCAAATCATGATACATCTTAGTACTCCCAGGATGCATAGCAAAAACCGACTGGTGTGCTTCTTCTAAAATAATCTTTCTTAAACTAGCATCATGAGGAACACACAATCTATCCTTGAACCAAAGACTACCATCACTTCTCACATGAAAATCTCGGCTCTCCCCATTTTGGTAATCTGACACAATCTTCTGAATTTTCTCATCAGCCAATTGAGCCTCTTTAATCTGATCTAACAACATCGGTCTCAAATGCAACTGAGCCAACAATGCACCATCATTACAAAGCTCAAAACTAGCATGCAACGCTCTCAACTCAACAAGCAATGAGAGTGAATAAGCAGTCAAACCTGCTAAAGACTTCCGACTCAAGGCATCCGCAACAACATTCGCCTTACCAGGATGATAATCAATCAAACAGTCATAATCTTTGATCAATTCCAACCATCGTCTTTGTAGAAGATTCAACTCCCTCTGAACACCCAAATATTTCAAACTTTTATGATCCGTATAGATAAAACACTTCTCCCCATACAAGTAGTGTCGCCAAATCTTCAAAGCAAACACTATAGGTGCCAATTCCAAATCATGTGTCGGATAATTAAGCTCATGCGGCTTCAACTGCCGAGAAGCATAAGCTATGAGTTTACCCTCTTGCATCAAAACACAACCTAAACCATTATGTGAAGCATTACTGTAAATCACATATGGTTTATCTTCCACAGGCAAAGTAAGAACAGGAGCTTGAGTCAACATCTCCTTCAACTGCTCAAAGCTTGCTTGACACTGATCTGTCCACACAAATCTAACTCCCTTTCGAAGTAATCTGGTGAGTGGAGTAGCTATCAAAGAAAAACCTTTCACAAAGCGTCGATAATAGCCTACCAAACCCAAAAAACTTCTAACTTCAGTTATAGACTTCGGTGGACTCCAATTCAAAATGGCCTCAACTTTACTCGGATCAACTTGTATACCATCTGCTGACACTATATGACCGAGAAAAGTCACTTGATCAAGCCAAAACTCACACTTCGACAGCTTAGCATACAATTGCTTCTCTCTCAAGGTCTGCAATACAATCCGCAAATGCTTGTCATGTTCCTCTTCATTACGTGAATACACCAAAATATCATTAATGAAGACCACCACAAATTGATCTAGATAGGGTTTAAACACCCTATTCATCAAATCCATGAAAGCTGCAGGTGCATTCATCAATCCAAAAGGCATCACTAAGAACTCATAATGCCCATATCTTGTGCGGAAAGCTGTCTTAGGAACATCTTCAGCTCTAACCCTCAACTGATGGTACCCTGATCTCAAATCAATCTCGGAAAACAATGCTGCTCCCTTCAATTGATCAAAGAGATCATCTATCCGAAGCAAAGGATACTTATTCTTAATAGTCACCTTGTTCAATTTCCTATAATCAATGCACAACCTCAAAGTACCATCCTTCTTCTTCACAAACAAAACAGGAGCTCCCCACGGAGAAACACTAGGCCGAATAAACCCTTTATCTAACAACTCCTGCAACTGCACCTTCAACTCTCTCAACTCAGCAGGTGCCATTCGATAAGGAGTAATAGAGATGGGAGTAGTACCAGGCAACAAATCGATACCAAACTCAACCTCTCTCTCAGGGGGTAACCCTGGCAACTCCTTAGGAAACACATCTGGAAATTCAGCAACTGTGGGTATACTATGAAGTTGAGAACCCACTCTGGTATCCACAACATGAGCAAGATAAGCATCACACCCTTTTCTAATCAACTTTCTAGCTGCAACAGCTGAAACAAACAAGGATGCAAGTTGTCTTTGCTCACTAGACACCATCACACTTCTACCATCACCGGTTCTCAAAGTAACACACTTCTTTTGACAATGTACCACAGCTCCATGCTTAGACAACCAATCCATGCCTAAGATCAAATCATACTCCTTAAAAGGCATTTCAATCAAATCCCTCGAAAATTCCTCACCTTGCACTACAACTGAACTATCTCGGTGCACCTTACTAACAACCACACTATGCCCTAAAGGATTTGTCACCAAGACATCAAATCCTAAAGATTCTGAATGCAACTCAGACACAGGCAAGATAGATGCACTTATGTATGAATGAGTAGATCATGAATGCACTTATACTCCCTTGGGGTATATTTCTTCTCAAACTCCCACAGAAAATCACCATAAAGCAGAGTCGGTGAATCATCCATAGCATGAGGAACTGTCTACCACCAATCATAAGCATCCTTCTGCAAAAGGGATCTAGCATAATCAAATTTCTCTTAAGGAGTAGCTTGCAACTGAATAAATACCCTCTGTACTCTATCCAACCACTGCTCAGCTACTGCAGGATCTGTAGTACCAAAGAAATCCTCAGCCCCATACTTTCTCAATTTATCATAATGTCTCACCGGTACTTGAGGTTGTGGTGGCGGTGGCTGCTGCACTGGAGCTTGCCTCAACAATTCTACCACATGCCGTAACCAAACCGGCGGAACCTCATCAACAGCTGATCTCTCTAGCACAGGAGCAGGTGCCTCACTAGCTCTCTCAACCCTAGCTCCATCCCTACTCTCTTCAGGAGCTACACTCTCAGCACTACCTTCTATAGACTGACGTGACTGAGATGTCATCACTACCTATGTCTGCAAACACAACAGAATATACCTCATTAAAGATCAAAGACTGCCAATGTCAAAACATGTATCTTATTTAAAAACCAACTTTTAAAATCAAAATATTATTTTTTTCTTACAATTTACCTAGGTTGAGAATCTCAAACCTAGGCTCTGATACCAAAACAATTGTAACACCCTTATATCCCGTATACGCACACTACATAAACTACTACACCTGTAATATACGTATAACAGATACAGGAGTGCCATGATATACTATACAAACAAATCTTTTCTTTTAGCAATGATATGAAAAAAAAAAATTAAAACATTTAAATTATATTATAAAGTACAATAGATAAAACGTTTATTTGATACAGAGCGAAAAATTTAGCGGTGTTTATAAATACATATACATAAAAAATCCATGTTTACAAAACATAAAATTTATACATGTTTGGCAGTTTGTCTTTGATCTTTAAGCCCTCTATCAACACCTCAGAAGCTAGACTCCACTCGGTCTAACTGAGCTCTCAGGTTCTATCCTGTCACCTGCGCGATGAACCACAATCGTGCTAAGCCAACGGCTTAGTGGTACAAACCACAATAACAATATGCATAATGTAATGTCAATGCCATATTTTCAACAATAAAGACAATATTCATAAAAGGTATATTAATATTTTCCATAACACCACATTCCATTATTTTATTCCATTGTTTCACCATTCATGAATCACATTGAAACAAAGACAAGCATGGGCCCAAAAGACACTAATATGTTATTCAAAGTTCAGAGTTACTGCTTTGGTCCATAATCACAATCATCAATACATTTATCCATGGATAATCAACTAGATTTGAGCTTACGACCCAATCTTTTCACTCAATCTAGTTTTAAGAATTTGTTTTTGAGGCTTATGACCCAGTCTTTTCACCCCAAAAACATCACATTTCACATTTTTCAGCTGGACTCGGCTTACGACCCGGTCTTTTCACCTATCCAGCAATTCATAGGCATGCCGCCAAACCCAGAACTCTGAAAATTGAATAACATATTAAGCACACAATTATTTCATTTATCTCTTTATCAATCTCTTTCTCAATTCATTACTCATTTCATATTCCATAATCAAATAGGCAACCATGCCCCAATTATTTCATTTGCACTATCATAGCCAACAACAATGGCTTCACATTTAATCTTATCTCAATTCACATTAAAACAATTCATCATTAATGTATTCATCATGACCAATTACATTGCACATACATTTTGAATGATCATCATATATTTCACATTATGAAATTCATAACATTAATCAAATGTATCAATAATATAATAGATTACTTAACACATTTACAACCAATGTGCTAAGTCTCAAAACCAAGTAAATGTATGCAACAATGTAGGGTTTGTACTTACCTCAAGAACAACTCAAACCAATCTATACACTTCCTCTTCCAAGAATCCTCAACACTTAGGTTAGGGCAACTCAACCTCTTCAGAACCTAATGCAAAAAGGAACAATACACATGAATTTCAATACAATTATTCACCTATTAGTCTCATACTAGACCCATAGATCACAAATTACAAACCAAAACCACTAACTAGGGCCCACGGTCGTGGCCTCACACCCCCACGATCGTGGCCTCACAACCCCACAGTCGTGGTCTCACAAACCCCCACGGGCGTAGGTTAGAAAATGAATCTGCCCAATTGCTTAACACCCCCACGGTCGTGGCATCCAAGGGCCATGGGCGTGGCATCCAAAATGCTTCTCTTTCGAACCAAATTCATGTATTCTATGCTTTCCACTCCATTAAACACAAACACATTGAAATTTACCAAAAATAATTAATCAAACTCAATATTGACATCAATTACCAAGTCACAACTCTTACTCTTTCAACACCAAACCTAACTCCATCTCTTCAATTCAACCCCAAAATCACAATAAAATATACCCAACACACTCAAACACACCACAATCAAACATATTCATACGATCCATAATCAATCATCAAACTCAACAACTTAAAATAAAATAAGAGAATCAAGAAGAAACTTACCAAAGTTAATTAAATTTCTCAAATCTCCAACTTGATCACTTGAATTCTCCTTCAATTTTGATCTTAAGAAAACAAAACTCTCTTTTGCTCTCTTGCTTTAGTGATACACGGCCAAGAAGGAAAAGAAGAAGAAAATAAAGAAGAAAAGAGACAAGTCAAACTCTTATTCTCCACTTAAACCTCCACCAAGCAAATAATATTAAAATATTCATAAAATATCCTCTTCCACTCACTTAATTTTCCATTTTCCACTAATTAATTAATTCATTAAATAATCATCTTTTGACCATTTACTTTGACTTGTATATGTTATATATATCACCATATATATAACATATACACTCTCTCTTAACTTCTTTTCTCTTTCCATTAAACATATACTTTAAATCCAAATACAACAATAAATATTCCAAAACTTTTAGGGTATACTTTGGGATATTACAGTTTAGGCTCGGGGCCTTAGAGAACACGGACCTAAGTCCGGAGAAAATGGAGTCGCCACCCAGACGGGAAATCCCCAACCCTCTAATGGGTTCAGAAAGTTAGGTACGTGTGGGGAAGGTGAGAAATGGCCCAGCACCCCCACAACGCACGGTTCATTGGAACCGACCTCCTTTACAGGTCTTAATATTATAAAATTCTTAAATATAACAACATTATCCATATTACGCACAATAATTAAAATAAAGCATCAATATATTGAAAATAAAAACAATGTCCAAACAAAACAAATAAATGGACACCCATTCGAAGATGGAAACATGTCCTTACATCACATGCCTAAATAGGACACCCACTGAAAGGTAGAAATAAGTCCTTTACATTGGTTCTAAAATGGAAAAGCAATTTAAATTGAGGTACCCACTAAGGGGAAATATACCTCTTATATTATTTGTAAATCTAAATAAATTGATAAAAGTAAATAATCATTCATTATAAATAAATCATTTATCAAAGGTATTAAACATCAGTAGAAAGTAAACATCCATCCATGATATATTAAATAAACCAAGCATTGAACTTAAATAAATTGAAGCATATAAAATAAATCAAAGCATAATCAAATATAGAATTAAATAAGGCAAATAAAAATCTAAATTATGGTTACTGTTTCCATTTAGGGTTCTTTATTTCATGTGTTTAGGGTTTTGGAATTTGTGGAATTAGGCTACTATGAGTTTTTAAAGGAATTAAAATAGATTAAGGTTTTATGTTTTAAAAGTTGGTAAAATTCTTTGATTAACAAATTTAGTGTTTGAATGATGAAATCATAAAGCTAGGGTTTGGACACTTTAAAATACTTAGATTTATGGTTTACGGTTACTTATTGAATTATGGTTTCAAGCTTACTGTGTAAAATTATAATATTTATGTTTATATGGTTTTTTAAAGTTTTAAGAGTTTAAGGTTTTAAGGGAGTTAGGGTTCATTGTTTTGGTTTTTGGAGTTGAATTAGGGTTTTAAGATTTTTGATTTAGGGTTTCTGGGAATGAGTTTTATTTTAGGATTTGGAAAAAACAATTGATAACTTTATGAAGTTTTATGAAAATAAGTAAACGATTTAAAGTTTACAAAAGCAAAAAAGAAGTTTTTAGGGCTTTTGGAAGGAAATAGAACACAATTTAGAGTTTTTAAAATTTAGAAAGCAAATTAAGGTTTTGGGGTTTTGAAGAAACAAAACTAACAACTTTAAACTTTTGGAAAACAAAGCAACAAATTAAGGTTTTCAAACTTTAGAAAAAGTGAATTGAGGTTCTGGTGTTTTTGAATTAAAAGAAACAAAGGGATGATTAAGCTACTGTGAAAAAACAAAAAGAAATTAAGAGCTCAAACCTTGGTTCATAAGTTACACAAAAAATTGCTTCTTGGATGAACAAAAAAAAAGACAAGCTTTGCTGCCTTTGAATTGCTTGAATTATTTTTTTGCTCTCTCAAAAAATCAGATTGATTCACCCCATTCCTACTTAGTTTCGGATCCAATTTTTCCTCCAAGTTTCTGTCCAATTTCCCCCTCTTTTTGTGTTGTTTTTTGATCTTTTTTATAGAAGTTTTATATGACTAATTCTAGTTATTCACATCATCTATTATTCATTAAGAAAAGGAAACCGAAATCTAATTGCATTAGGTTTCGGAAAAATTTTGCTGGCGAAAAAAAACTGCTGCGGAAAAAATATGCTGGGAAAAAAGCTGCAGTGGGCGCGCGAACTGGCCTACGGGTAGGCGAAGGTCATTTCGCCTGCAAGAAACTCCTGTGGGCAAAATGGCCCACGACCATGTCCTGCGCGCTAGTTTTCGGCGATGATTTTTTTATCGTTGATTTTTTCCTCGCCGATTTTTATTTTTATATTTTTATTTGTTTATTTTTATTTTTTATTAATAAAAATTAGATACTAAAGCAAAAATTATTTAATTAAGATAACAAAAATTATTTTGGACCAATTAAAATATTTTGGACAACACAAAAATTATTTTGGACTAAATAAAATATATTGGACCGGATTGGGTCAAAAATTAAGGCTCTACAGTTTGCCCCCTACTTGAATGATCTGAAACTTTAGTGAAAGGGAGTGAAAAGCAATAAGGCTTAATTTTTGAGATGGTGGAGGTTTTGGGTTCTAGACCCGGTTTGAGTTCTGGACTCAAGGATAATTCTAGGTTCCGGACCTAAGGAAAATTTGGGTTCTGGACCTGATCTAGGTTCTAGGACTTAGAAATAAATTCTAGGTTTTGGACCTAAGGGTAATTTGAGTTCTGGACCCGAGCTAAGTTTTGGACTTAAAAGAGATTCTAGGTTTTGGACCTAAGATAAATTTGGGTTCTGGACCTGAGCTAAGTTCTGGACTTAAAAGAGATTCTAGGTTCTAGACCTAATGGTAATTTGGGTTTTGGACCCGAGCTAAGTTCTGGACTTAGAAGAGATTCTAGGTTCTGGACCTAAGGAAAATTTAGGTTCTGGACCCGAGCTAAGTTCTTGGACTTAGAAATAAATTATAGGTTCTGGACCTAAGGAAAATTTGGGGTTCTGGACCCGAGCTAAGTTTTGGACTTAGAAATAAATTCTAGGTTCTGGACCTAAGGAAAAATTGGGTTCTAGTCCCGAGCTAAGTTATGGGACTTAGAAATAAATTTTAGGTTTTGGACCTAAGGAAAATCTAGGTTTTGCACCCTAACTAATAATAATTTTTTATTTCAAAAAGTTTGGATAATTTTTATGTGCATATGTCTTCTTATTGACCCTGCATGTAAAAAATATTTTTATACATGCAATTATTTGAATAATTAAAATGAATAATTGAATTTACTTTTTATTTACTGTGTAGTCACTGTTCATACACTATTTACTATTCATAAATCGTAAATTTACTATTCGTAAATAGTAGTAAATACTTTTTACTATTGGAAATAGTAATTTTACTATTCATCAATAGTAATACTATTTATCAATAGTAAAGTTTACTATTAATAAATAGTAAAGTTTACTATTCATGAACAGTTTTGAATTTTGTTTTTTTGCTTGCCGTTTCTCTATATAAAGGAGCTGATTCTTTCAATTTTACTCACAACAAAACTTTCACATTATAATTCTCTCAAATTTCTTTCAATTTTAGCACATATTTTTTTAAAACAATGCATGCTTCGAGGTCAGGGACTCATTCTAATGTTGAGTTATTTGAGTTTATTTGGCATCATGAAGATGAAAATATAGATATACTGGCCGGGATGCCACTCCATCGCAGTTCTAATGAAAAGAGCGCGGTAATTATTATTTTTCTTTTCTCTTGATTTTTCGTCTCTGGGTTTTTTTTTATATTTATTGATTATTTTTTATTTTTGTTTGATGACTTTTATTATTATCTTTTTTTATTATTATAATTTAATTTAATTTATTTTTTATTATTTTTTATTTGTTTGCCTTTATTATTTTGTTTGTTTATTTTGCATTCTGATATTATTATCTTTTTTAGAAAATTTAGGAAAAATATATTAATTTAAGGAGATAGAATAATATGTACTTACTTGGTATTTAACTTACCTGGCTCTGTGTTAGCATGTTAGCTGCGTTGTTCGGGCTGGAGGGTGTATTTACAAAGCCCGACAATGGTAAGACGTAGTGCCTTCTCTGGTAAGACGGATTATCCGAGATTGCGGCTTTGAGCACTTCATCTTACAATTGCCATCCGAGGAATACCAGATAGACTGGAGCATAGTCCAAGCACTTGCAGAGCGATGGTTGGACACAACCCACACTTTTCACTTGCCCATTGGAGAGATGACAATTGGTCTGGTCAATTTTACTGCTATAATCGGCCTTCGATATGATGGTGTTTCGGTTCCTCTAACCAACGATATTTTAACATTTCAATAAATTCAGGAATTAATTGGTATGGAACCATCATATAAAGGGCCTTTTAAGATAAAAATTGAGCCAATTTGTAGTTATTGGATGAACTACGAAGGACGGGTTGGCAGAGACACGGCCGAATAGTTTGCTCGAGGATTTTTGTTATATCTGCTCGGGTTGACCATCTTAGGCAGCACTGAATCCTCCATCCACTTGTCTGTGTTGAGTGCCCTTTCTAATTTCAGAATGGTACCATCTTCTGGTTGGGGTGAAGCTGGTCTCGCATGTCTTTACCATCATCTCGATAAACTTTGCCAAAACAAGAAGTCTTTTGTCGGCTTGATGGCGATTGTCGAGGTATTCTTTCTTCCACCAATGTCATTTCCACTCTTTTCTTGCATGAATGTGATCTTTATTGTTATTGTAGGTATGGGCATATTAACACAACCTCGTGAGAGAATTGGGTATCCAAGATTACATTACTGGTTGCCCAATCATGTGGACGTTCCCGGCTCTCATCATGTGCATACTCATCACTTTATGTTGAGTCGCTTAACCTGGGATCAAGTAAAATAACATTAGTATACTTTAAATTTTATGTGAAAGTTTACATACCTTATGTGATTTTGCAGGTAAATTTGGCCTGGTGGAACCCAGAAGAGTGGACAAGCTGGTCTCATTTGATGAGGGCTGCGCTGTCTTTCCAACATTCTCGCCGAGTCATCATTGGCCCAGTGTCTAGTGGCTGGTTTCTCAAGGAAAGAGTTTATGAATGGTTTCTCAGTCCAGAGTAGCGGAGGGTCCTGATGCATATCCCAAAATATACTTTAAATATTATGTCGATGCCGGAGGATGCATGATGGCCGGCTCGGTACAGTTATGGTGTTGAGTCATTTCTTCAACCACCCGATGGATTTTATGCCCATTTTATTCAAAGGCGGCTCTTGAACTTTGATGTATCTCCTGTTGGTGTGCGGGGGATTCACAAAGAAAATGAGGGTAGAGATGAAGAGGAACTTCACGGAGATATAGGAGAGTTTGTTCCACATCTCGGGGCTAGTACCTCTCAGGTAAAACTTTTACCACTTTTCCCTTGCAACTGCTTTTTTCTTTATTTGATTCTTTCATGATTGTTGCAGGCTGTTGGCTCATTTGATCATGAGGCTAGACCTTCTTTTACTGCCCCTTCATTTGCTTGTTCTAGCCCACCAGATATGCCATCTCATCCGTAGGATATTGATTTGAATTACCTGGTATGTTCCTTATTTCATGGTAAGTTATGCTATATGTATGCATGATTATGTATGCTCTTACCTTTTCCTTTTGGCTCACAGTGGATGCTCAAAGAACAAAATAGGAAACTTCAAGAAGAGTTGGCTATAAGTCGTCAGTAGGCTTCTCATTTTGAAAGTTTATATCACCAATCCGAATAACATTTTTGAAACTTTCAATTTCAAGGGATGAGGGATCCCGGTGCTTCTTCATCAAGAGGCCCCCAGACTGATGACCATGAGATCCTTTCATCTGCTTCTGATGAGGACCATGATGGATTAGAACCTCAGGGTAATAGGGATTTTGATGTTCCCGCTCCGGGTGATCCCGGGATGAGTAATTTGCCGGGTTTTGGTGTTCCGGCTTCGGGCGGACTCGGGACGAGTAATTTGCCTCCTCCTCCAACAGGCGACGACTTTTTCAAGGCTTTATTTGATAACCTACCACCACCCTCTTAGTGATATGTAAATATTATAGCAATTGTAAAATATTGTATAATAAAAAAAAAATACAATTTCCATCTTTATTGTAACTTTTTTTTTCACAGTGCCACTTTTTTTTTCGTTACTGCATAATCATTAAACTTTCTTTTCCATATTTCAATATTCTTATAGTTACCACCGAAAAACCAAATGCAACAGGGTAAAGTAAATTCGTCGCCAATTCCTTTCCTTATGCCATATGTTCTCACCCTTTCTATCACCTTTTCTTTTTCACTTTAGGAAAGGCTTATTTCCTCTATATAAATCACCTTTCATGCCTAATTTAATACAGAAGTCAAAATTCTTTCCAATTCAATGTGAAGACCCCTTTAACAAATTTGATTTTCCTTTATTCATCAACCATGACCGAGTATCATTTAAAGAAGATTAAAATTCTATTTAAGAATATGGATGCCATTCATTGGAAGCAAATTTCATGGTCAAAACTTGATGTTTTAAAGTGTTTTCAAAATGTTAAATTGGACCAGTCCTTCTTACATGTCGTGGCTTCCTTTTGGGATAAGGATTCTAGGGTATTTAGAATTAATGGCTTTGAAATACGTCCCTTGATTGAAGAATTTGAGGCCATCCTTGGATATCCAAATAATCAACAAATGGCATTACCCACATTAATTTCCAAGACTCAATAGAAGATGCAGATGTTATTCCAAATTTCAAAACCCAAAGTTCTTCGGTTGATGAGAGGTCAAAAAATTCTACTTGCTCCTTTGATTGACTTTTGTCTCTCTCATTTGGCCCCTACTAAGTCATGGGGACGCTGTAATATCCTCATATATGGCCTAGAAGTCTTGGTTATTATGTTTTTATTGTTGTTGTTGTTATATTGGATTGTATATATATGATAATTGCAAGAGAAAAGAAATTGGGAAAGAAAATAGGGTTTAGAGAGAATGGTATATGTTGTGTATATGATGATATATATAACATATAAATAGGTCAAAGGAAGAGTCAAAGGAAAAGAGATATTTTTGTGTTGAGTGTGTAATTACTTAAATGGGCTTATATGAGACAAAAGGTGAGTTTTATGGTTAAGGGTATTGAGGTAATTTACCTTTAGAAATCTCTTGGTGGAGATTAAAAGATGGAAAAGTGTTTGACTTGTGGCTATTTTGTTTTCTTTTCATTTTGGGTGCCGGTGATTGAAGGAGAGAAAGAGGAAGAGAAGTGTTCTTGATGCTAGAGTTCAATTGAAGAGGCAATCAAAGAGTTTGGTTAGAGATTTGTGAAATTTCTTCATCTAAGGTAAGAAATCTTTTGTTTTTCCTTTGTAAATTTTGAAGTTATGTTTAAAGTGAAGTGTGATTTGTTGATGTAATGATTTGGTGTATTTGATATGTGTTTGCAAGTGTTAGAATTGATTTAAAGTAAAAAAATTGGAATTGGTGTTGGTTTGGTTGTGATTATGGAAAAATAAGTGAAGATTGATAGTGGAAAATCAAGAGTAAAGTTTGAGTTAGGATTTTGAGATGGTTTGTGTTCAAATGTGTTGTTTAAGTGGTTATTGTGATGAATATGTGTTATGAGATGATTTATATCCATTTGAGTGAGTTTGTGTTGGGAATTATATGTTAAAATGCATTTGGAAGAGGGTTGGTTACATTTAGGGTTTATGCATGAGAGACACGTAATTTGGGGCGGTCGCTATTATTCAAGTGCGGTCGCGACTTAGGTCGGGCTTCTGGCCGCGAAACCTACTGTAATAATGTTTTATCTTTTGATTGTGAGGTGCGGTCGCGACTTAGGTCGGGCTTCTGGCCGCGAAACCTACTGTAATAAGGTTTTATCTTGTAATTGTATGGGGCGGTCGTATTCAGGTGAGGCGCGACCGTTAGAAAGGTTCTGTTCACCTTATTGGAAGCAATCTAATCCTACAACAAGATTTTCATATACATGTTAAATAGATCATCCATTTGAGTTGTCAAGGATCAAAATAGATATCATTTGTCTAACATCATTGTTGAATCATGAAATGTGAGATGATATGGAATTGATAATGCATATGATATTACATGAATAAGGTTATGTATTGTGTATTGTGAGGCTTGTGAATGGTGATGTGTATTATGAATAATGTACTTTGAAATGTGATACTAATAATGCTATATACACAATATGAATTGAGATATGAAATGCTATAAAGCCATTGTGATTGGCTATGATGATATAATTGAATGATGTATGGCATGTTTGCCTAATTGATGAGAAAGATTGATAAAGAGTTTGAAATAAGTGTATGTTTAATATGATATTCAGTTTCAGAGTTCTGGTTTTTTTGAGGCATGCCTATTTAATGAAAGTTAACAGTCTTGCCGGGTTGAGGATCTCTTCAAATTGAGTTGAATTGAGGTTCAAGAGACTGGGTCTGTTACACTATGATAATTGATATTATGAAATATTAGATTTGTAACAGTCTTGCCGGGTTGAGGATCTCCTCGAGTTAGATGAGTTGATGATCCAAGAGACTGGGTCTGTTACACTATCCATGGATAGAGATATATATGTATATGTTGCCTACGGGCGTGATAATGGTGTTTATGAACTGAAGCAGTAACTCTGAATTCTGAATATCGTATTAAATACTTGATGGGCCCATAGGTGTCTAGGTTTTATGTATAACATAAATGTTGTTCTAATGTAATGAAATGTTAATATTACTTATATGATGAAACGGACTATTCACGGAATATTGTTTATTGAGTATGATCTTTACTAATTGTGTGTGTATCATTGATGTTGATTTATTAATACTAATGTGAAACATTGTATTGCACTAAAGCATAACATTAGCATGAATTGTCTTACTAAGCCCTTGGCTTAGCGCGATAGTGTTTAATCGCGCAGGTAATAGAGTTGAACCCGAGAGCTCTTCTAGACCGAGTGAGAGTAGACATTGAAGAGTTGATTTTGGGAACTTAAAGATCAGAGGAGATTTGCCAGTCATGTATAACTCTTTTATATTTTGTAAAGATTTTGTTTATATTGTAAATATATATATGTAATGATAAATAAGTACTCAAATGTTTTCATATGTGTAAATATTTTATAACTTCCGCTGTGTACTACTTAAATGTATTAACATATCTATAATGTATATTGAGAAAGATGATGGTATTATATAAAAATGTTTTGAATGTTGATGAAAAGCCGTAGCACTCCTATATTCGGTGCACATATGCTACATTGTGGTGTTGTAGTGTGTGTGTACTGAATGTGGGGGTGTTACAATTGTTTTGGTATCAGAGCCTAGGTTTGAGATTCTCAACCTAGGTAAAATGTAAGAAAAAGACTATTTTTGACTTTAAAAGTGGTTTTGAATAACATATTTATTTGGGATTGGCAACCTCTGATCTTTAATAAGAAGTATTCTACTGTGTTTGCAGTGTTAGGTTGTGATGGATTCTCACTCACGTCAGTCGATTGAGGGTAGTGCCGAGAGTATTGCTCCTGCTGAGGGAGCTAGAGTTGATAGTGTTGAGGAGGCACCTGCTTCGGTGTCGGGTAGACCAGCTGGAGAGGAGGTTCCGCCAGCCTGGTTTAGACATATGATGGAAGTTATGAGGCAAGCACCAGTGCAACCAGTGCCACCACCCCCTCAGCCTGTGGTACCAGTAAGGCACTATGATAAACTAAGGAAGTATGGAGCGGAGGATTTCCTTGGTACTATTGATCCAGCTGTAGCAGAACAGTGGCTTGACAAAGTACAGAGGATTTTTATTCAGTTGCAAGCCACATCGGAGGAAAAGTTTGATTATGTAAGATCTTTGCTACAGAAGGATGCATACGACTGGTGGAGGACAGTGCCCCATTCTTTGGATGATCCACCGACCTTGTCATATGCGGATTTTCTGAGAGAGTTTGAATTGAAGTATACTCCTAGGGAGTACAAAGACATGAAGAAGATGGAGTTCTTAAGCTTGAAACAAGATAGCAAGACGGTAACTGAGTATGAGGTTGAGTTTATTCGATTGAGCCAGTATGCTGGGGGCATTATAACTGATGAGATAGATAGATGCAGGAGATTTGAGGAAGGATTGAGGCCCTCTATCATGTGTCTAGTGGCTGGATCTAGATATCACGATTTCTCCCAGCTAGTGGCAGCAGCTCGGAGTGTGGAGCGAGCTCAAGTTATTGCAGCTGCTTCAGAGGAAGAGGTTAGGGTTAGGAGGCCCCGGTGTGAGGCAGGGTCTTCTTCTGTTAAGAGAGGTAAAGGAAGCTTTGTTCCTAGAGTTAGTAGGAGTCAGAGGTCAACTGGTAGGTCAGTGCAGTTCCAGAGGCAGAGATTTAGACCTGCAGCTTCAGCGGCGAGTGCTCCAACCCCAGTGACTCAGAGATCCGCTCTACCTGTGTGTGCTCAGTGTGGTGGATCACATAGGGGTGCTTGTTGGAGGTATAGTGGGTCAGCTGTGTGCTTCAGATGTGGATCTGCTGAGCATTTTATTAGAGATTGTCCAGAGAGACAGGAGCGGATGTCAGTTGATACTGCAGCTTCTCGACCTAGTGTGAGGGGAGGTCGAGCAGGCAGAGGTAGCAGCCGGGGAGGCAGATCTGGGTTCAGTGTTAGAGGAGGTGCTACATCCAGGGAGAGTAGACCAGAGGAGGTTGGATCTTCCCAGAGGATGTATGTTATGCAGAGGCAGCCAGATGCTTCGGCAGTCATAGCTGGTACTTTTTCTTTATTTGATACTTCAGTACTTGCTTTGATTGATCCGGGTTCCACACATTCTTATATTAGTGCATCTATTTTGCCTGTGTCTGATATGCATGCTAAGTCCCTAGGATTTGATGTTTTGGTGACAAATCCGTTAGGGCATAGTGTGATTGTGAGTAAGGTGCACCGAGACAGTGCAGTGAGGGTGCAAGGTGAGGAGTTCCTTAGAGATTTGATTGAGATGCCATTTAAGGAATATGATGTGATCCTATGTATGGATTGGCTATCTAGACATGGAGCTGTGGTAGACTGTAAAAGGAAAATTGTTTCTTTGAGAACTGCTGATGGTAGAGAGGTGATAGTATCTAATGAGCAGGAACAGCTAGCCTCCTTATTTGTTTCAGCTGTTGCAGCCAGGAGGTTGATTAGAAAGGGGTGTGAAGCTTATCTTGCTCATGTGATAGATACTAGAGTGAAGGGTTCTCCCATTGATAGTATTGCCACAGTTGCAGAGTTCCCAGATGTATTCCCAGAGGAGTTGCCAGGATTGCCTCCTGAGAGAGAGGTGGAGTTTGGTATTGAATTGTTGCCTGGTACCACTCCTATATCTATTACTCCTTATAGAATGGCACCAGCAGAATTGAGGGAATTGAAAGTGCAATTACAGGAGTTGTTGGATAAAGGATTTATTCGCCCCAGTGTTTCTCCTTGGGGAGCTCCTGTGCTATTTGTGAAGAAGAAAGATGGTACTATGAGATTGTGCATCGATTATAGGCAATTGAACAAGGTGACTATTAAAAATAAATATCCTTTGCCTAGAATCGATGATCTCTTTTATCAATTGAAGGGTGCAGCTGTATTTTCTAAAATTGATTTGAGATCTGGATACCATCAATTGAGAGTTAAAGCTGAAGACATTTCCAAGACCGCCTTTCGGACCAGGTATGGACATTATGAGTTTCTAGTTATGCCTTTTGGCTTGACGAATGCACCTGCAGCTTTTATGGATTTGATGAATAGGGTATTCAGGCCCTATCTGGATCAGTTTGTAGTGGTCTTCATCGATGACATTCTGGTGTATTCGCGGAATGAAGAGGAACATGACAAGCATTTGCGGATTGTGTTGCAGATTTTGAGAGAGAAGCAGTTGTTTGCCAAATTGTCGAAGTGTGAGTTCTGGTTGGATCAAGTCGCTTTTCTCGGACATATTGTCTCAGCTGAAGGCATTAGAGTTGATCCAAGTAAAGTTGAAGCCATTTTAAATTGGAGTCCACCCAAGTCTGTGACAGAGGTTAGAAGTTTTCTGGGTTTGGCAGGCTATTACCGGCGGTTTGTGAAAGGGTTTTCTTTGATAGCTACTCCACTCACCAGATTGCTTTGTAAGGGAGTGAGATTTGTGTGGACAGATCAGTGTCAGGCTAGCTTTGAGCAGTTGAGAGATATGTTGACTCAAGCGCCTGTTCTTACTTTACCTGTTGAAAGCAAAACATATGTGATCTACAGTGATGCTTCACATAGTGGTTTGGGGTGTGTTCTGATGCAAGAAGGTAAGGTTATATCTTATGCATCTCGACAGTTGAAATCGCATGAGCTTAACTATCCGACACATGATTTGGAGCTAGCAGCCATTGTGTTTGCACTGAAGATTTGGCGACACTATCTGTTTGGGGAGAAATGTTTTATCTACACTGATCACAAAAGTTTGAAATATTTGGGTGTTCAAAAAGAGCTCAATCTTCGGCAGAGGAGATGGTTGGAATTGATTAAAGACTACGACTGTTTGATTGATTATCATCCAGGTAAAGCAAATGTTGTTGCTGATGCCTTGAGTCGAAAGTCTTTAGCTGGTTTAACTGTTTACTCGCTCTCGTTGCTTGTTGAGTTGAGAGCTTTGCATGCCAGTTTTGTACCTTGTGATGATGGTGCATTGTTGGCACAGTTGCTTTTGAAACCAGTTTTGTTAGATCAGATAAAAGAGGCTCAGTTGACTGATATGAAGATTCAGAAGATTATTTCAGATTGCAAGAATGGGAAGACTAGAGATTTTATTGTGAAAGGTGATGGGAGTCTCTGGTTTAAGAACCGATTGTGTGTACCTGATGATGCTGTTTTGAAAAGAGTCATTTTAGAAGAAGCACATCAGTCAGTGTTTGCTATGCATCCGGGTAATACAAAGATGTATCATGATTTGAGACAACATTACTGGTGGATTGGTTTGAAGAGAGATATTGCAGATTTTGTGTCGAAATGTCTCACCTGTCAGAAGGTTAAAGCAGAGAATCAAGTTCCAACTGGATTACTACAACCATTATCAGTACCAGAATGGAAGTGGGATAGAGTGACGATGGATTTTGTGTCTGGGTTGCCATTGACACAAAAGAGGCATGATGCCATATGGGTAATTGTGGATAGATTGACTAAGACAGCTCATTTCCTTCCGGTTCGGATGGATTATTCTTTGGAAAGGTTAGCTGAGCTGTATATCCATGAGATTGTGAAGTTGCATGGGGTTCCAACTTCTTTAGTGTCTGATCGAGATCCCAGGTTTACTTCAAGATTTTGGAAGAGTTTGCATAGTGCTTTGGGTTCTCGATTACACTTCAGCACTGCTTTTCATCCACAGACGGATGGACAGTCAGAGAGGGTGATACAGATTATTGAAGATATGTTGAGAAGTTGTGTCATTGATTTCTCTAGAAGTTGGGATAGATTTTTACCTCTTGTGGAGTTTGCTTACAACAACAGTCACCAATCTAGCATTGGTATGGCACCATTCGAAGCGTTGTATGGCAGACGGTGTAGGACACCTCTTTGTTGGAATGAGCTTGGAGATAATAAGTTGATTGGTCCTGATTTGATTCAAGAAACTGAAGAGAAAGTAAAAGTGATACGAGGCAGGTTGAAAACAGCTTCAGACCGACAGAAGTCTTATGCAGATCTGAAAAGGAGAGACATAGAGTTTGATGTTGGGGATAAGGTATTTCTGAAAGTTTCTCCTTGGAAGAAGATTTTGAGGTTCGGTCGGAAAGGGAAATTGAGTCGTCGTTTCATTGGACCGTATGAAGTTTTGGAAAGAGTTGGGCCAGTTGCGTATCGACTTGCTTTGCCACCTGAGTTGGATCGTATTCATAATGTATTTCATGTTTCTATGTTGAGGAGGTACAGATCGGATCCATCTCATGTATTGCAAATTGAATCAATCGAAGTGAGCCCAGATTTGACTTTTGAAGAGGAACCATTTGCTATTTTGGCACATGATGTGAAAGAGCTGAGAAACAAGAGAGTGCCATTGGTGAAGGTTTTATGGAAGAATCATTCAAAAGAAGAAGCAACTTGGGAAAGTGAACAATCCATGCGAGAGCAATATCCTCAGTTGTTTCAGAGTTGATATCAGGTAATTTCGAGGACGAAATTTTCTTTTTAGAGGGGGAGAATTGTAATATCCTCATATATGCCCTAGAAGTCTTGGTTATGATGTTTTTATTGTTGTTGTTGTTATATTGGATTGTATATATATGATAATTGCAAGAGAAAAGAAATTGGGAAAGAAAATAGGGTTTAGAGAGAATGGTATATGTTGTGTATATGATGATATATATAACATATAAATAGGTCAAAGGAAGAGTCAAAGGAAAAGAGATATTTTTGTGTTGAGTGTGTAATTACTTAAATGGGCTTATATGAGACAAAAGGTGAGTTTTATGGTTAAGGGTATTGAGGTAATTTACCTTTAGAAATCTCTTGGTGGAGATTAAAAGATGGAAAAGTGTTTGACTTGTGGCTATTTTGTTTTCTTTTCATTTTGGGTGCCGGTGATTGAAGGAGAGAAAGAGGAAGAGAAGTGTTCTTGATGCTAGAGTTCAATTGAAGAGGCAATCAAAGAGTTTGGTTAGAGATTTGTGAAATTTCTTCATCTAAGGTAAGAAATCTTTTGTTTTTCCTTTGTAAATTTTGAAGTTATGTTTAAAGTGAAGTGTGATTTGTTGATGTAATGATTTGGTGTATTTGATATGTGTTTGCAAGTGTTAGAATTGATTTAAAGTAAAAAAATTGGAATTGGTGTTGGTTTGGTTGTGATTATGGAAAAATAAGTGAAGATTGATAGTGGAAAATCAAGAGTAAAGTTTGAGTTAGGATTTTGAGATGGTTTGTGTTCAAATGTGTTGTTTAAGTGGTTATTGTGATGAATATGTGTTATGAGATGAGTTATATCCATTTGAGTGAGTTTGTGTTGGGAATTATATGTTAAAATGCATTTGGAAGAGGGTTGGTTACATTTAGGGTTTATGCATGAGAGACACGTAATTTGGGGCGGTCGCTATTATTCAAGTGCGGTCGCGACTTAGGTCGGGCTTCTGGCCTCGAAACCTACTGTAATAATGTTTTATCTTTTGATTGTGAGGTGCGGTCGCGACTTAGGTCGGGCTTCTGGCCGCGAAACCTACTGTAATAAGGTTTTATCTTGTAATTGTATGGGGCGGTCGTATTCAGGTGAGGCGCGACCGTTAGAAAGGTTCTGTTCACCTTATTGGAAGCAATCTAATCCTACAACAAGATTTTCATATACATGTTAAATAGATCATCCATTTGAGTTGTCAAGGATCAAAATAGATATCATTTGTCTAACATCATTGTTGAATCATGAAATGTGAGATGATATGGAATTGATAATGCATATGATATTACATGAATAAGGTTATGTATTGTGTATTGTGAGGCTTGTGGATGGTGATGTGTATTATGAATAATGTACTTTGAAATGTGATACTAATAATGATATATACACAATATGAATTGAGATATGAAATGCTATAAGGCCATTGTGATTGGCTATGATGATATAATTGAATGATGTATGGCATGTTTGCCTAATTGATGAGAAAGATTGATAAAGAGTTTGAAATAAGTGTATGTTTAATATGATATTCAGTTTCAGAGTTCTGGTTTTTTTGAGGCATGCCTATTTAATGAAAGTTAACAGTCTTGCCGGGTTGAGGATCTCTTCAAATTGAGTTGAATTGAGGTCCAAGAGACTGGGTCTGTTACACTATGATAATTGATATTATGAAATATTAGATTTGTAACAGTCTTGCCGGGTTGAGGATCTCCTCGAGTTAGATGAGTTGATGATCCAAGAGACTGGGTCTGTTACACTATCCATGGATAGAGATATATATGTATATGTTGCCTACGGGCGTGATAATGGTGTTTATGAACTGAAGCAGTAACTCTGAATTCTGAATATCGTATTAAATACTTGATGGGCCCATAGGTGTCTAGGTTTTATGTATAACATAAATGTTGTTCTAATGTAATGAAATGTTAATATTACTTATATGATGAAACGGACTATTCACGGAATATTGTTTATTGAGTATGATCTTTACTAATTGTGTGTGTATCATTGATGTTGATTTATTAATACTAATGTGAAACATTGTATTGCACTAAAGCATAACATTAGCATGAATTGTCTTACTAAGCCCTTGGCTTAGCGCGATAGTGTTTAATCGCGCAGGTAATAGAGTTGAACCCGAGAGCTCTTCTAGACCGAGTGAGAGTAGACATTGAAGAGTTGATTTTGGGAACTTAAAGATCAGAGGAGATTTGCCAGTCATGTATAACTCTTTTATATTTTGTAAAGATTTTGTTTATATTGTAAATATATATATGTAATGATAAATAAGTACTCAAATGTTTTCATATGTGTAAATATTTTATAACTTCCGCTGTGTACTACTTAAATGTATTAACATATCTATAATGTATATTGAGAAAGATGATGGTATTATATAAAAATGTTTTGAATGTTGATGAAAAGCCGTAGCACTCCTATATTCGGTGCACATATGCTACATTGTGGTGTTGTAGTGTGTGTGTACTGAATGTGGGGGTGTTACAGACGCATTCTCTGTCTTTGCTTGCTTGGCCAATTCTTGCTTGTTTCTTCTGACGGCGATATTGATCCATGAGTATTAGATATTATAGACCAAATGGAAGGAGGCTTGTCACCGGTACATGTGATCTTAGCCGAGACCTTAGTTGGGTTAGACCGATTTAAATCAGGATTGTCAAAGAGACTGACTGGGAGTCCGTTGCTGCTTCAAGTAATTACCTAAACTGCCCTTTCAGGCTTTCAATTTAGTTTTCTTTTTTCTTCTTTTCTTTATTGCTCTAATTTTTGCCTAGTCAGCCCAAGTGGGTTTTCAGAACTAACGAGCTGTCCTAATTTTTACCTAAGCTGCCCTCGTGGGTTTTCAACTTAGGGACCTTATTTTTTATAATTAATTCTTGGTTCACAGATTTGGCTTCAGGAGCATCTTTATTTGCTTGATACTCCATCCATGGACTTTGCCAGATACCTGCCACGTCATCATTCTGCTAGGAGGCTACTCCATCCTGCTTCTTCATATGATGATTGGGTTGATTGGATCCACTCACGCTCTGAAGTCAATATCCATTGGTTGGAATCTTGGTGGAAGATTTCTCGTATTACTATACGGACATACTTATTGTATGTTCCCCTTGCTGCTCTTCGTCAAGGTACATGCTATGATCCTCGCCGAATTGGTCGCCAGTATGGAGCTGGGCCTTGTGATTCTGACTTTACTCTCGACTTAGACATGCCTTGCTTGACTGAAGCCTACTTAGATCGGCTGAGGCAAAGCTGGCCTGCACGTTTCATTTATTGACTACCATAGATTTTGCATTTATCAATTCAGAAAGTGTATTGTTATGATGAAAAATAATTAAAGTAATAAAAGATGCTTCTTTTCTATTTATAATTTGTCATCACCTTTTGCTATTGTGTTTATTTATTTCATCCATATCTGGTCAAATACGTATAACAGTGCACATAGAACAATTTTAACATTAATTCTATTTTATTAAATTAGGGAATAACCAAACATAAAGCCAGCATACACAAGATCACTCCTGTTGCCAACTAGCCCTTTCGGGTTTACTAATTGATGATTTTCTCTCATTTAGCCCTAATTGTTGCCTAGCCCGCCCTTTTGGGTTTTCGGGACTAGCGGACTGCTCTAACTTTTGTCTAGGCCATCCTTTTTGGGTTTTCAACCTATCAAGCTATTTATTATTATTATTATTATTTATCATACATAAAATGTCTTCAACCTGTCAATGTTTACTAGCTCACTAAATTTGTTCCCGTCCATGTCTGACAACTTCACCGCACCTTTGTTCATGATTTGTTTCATGACATATGGCCCTTTCCAGCTAGGTCTGAACTTCCCTCTTGGATCAGATATATTAGGCTTACATTGCTTCAACACCAAATCCCCAACTCTGAATTTTCTGACCTTAACCCTTCTATTGTAGGCCCGAGCTATCTTCTTTTGATACAGTTGGTGATGATATAGTGCCTTTAACCTTCTCTCTTCTAGTAGAGCTAACTGTGTGTATCTGCTTGCTACCCATTCCATTTTAGGCAGTTCATCTTCCAAGACTACTCTCAATTACTTTATCTCTATTTCAATTGGCAACACTGCTTCTATCCTGTAAACCAAGGAGAATGGTGTCATTCCAGTGGGCGTTCGCATACTTGTCCTATATCCCCATAAAGCAAAGGGAAGCATTTTTTACTAGTCCCGGTAAGTCTTGGTCATCTTGGACAAAATTTGCTTAATTATCTTGTTTGTTGCTTCTACTGCACCATTAGCCTTTGGTCTATAAGGAGAGGATCGATGATGATGGATGCGGTACTTTGAGAATAAATCCTTAACTTCTCCTTGAAACTGCACCCCATTGTCTGATATCACACTGTGCGGGACACCGTATTTGCAGATGAGGTTCTTTTCAATAAACCTAACCATTTGGCTTGCACCCAATTTATTGAAGGATTCAGCTTCGATCCATTTTGAAAAATAATCTACTGCTACCACAATGAATCGGTGACCATTTGAAGCTGTTGGATGTATCTCTCCTATAATGTCGATACCCCAGGTGGCAAATGGCCAGGGTGAAGACATAGAATGCAATTCTTCAGGAGGTATGTGATTTAAGTTACCATACATCTGACATTGCTGGCACTTCTTTACAAACTCAATACAATCTTTCTCCATGGTCAACCAGTAGTAACCTTGTCGAATAATCTTCTTAACTAGTGCCAAACCACTCATGTGTGGGCTGTAATTTCCCGTATGTATTTCTGATATTATATGCTCCACTTCAGGCTTTCTTAAACATCTCAAATGCACCCCATCGGGCCATCTTTGATATAACTCCCTATGAAAGGTGATGTATCGCAATGACCACTGCCTTATGGCTCTTCTCTCTTTCTTTGCTGCTCCCGGCGGGTATTCTCTTTCCTCCAAAAATTGCCTTATAGTATCATACCACGCATCATGGTCTGTATCAATTTCCATGATTGTTTCATATTCATAGCAAGGAATTGATGAAATGGTCAACATCAGAGGCTTAAGGAATAGGCTAACAGGGTTTTCCCATACCGAAGCCAATGTGGCTAGGGCATCAGCCATATGATTTTCTTCTGTCGATAGGTGTATAAACCTACACTCTTTAAAGTTCTTCTTCATCATGGTAAAGTAATGGTGGGATGGTTTTAATTTTTCTTCTTTCAACTCCCATTCTCCATTTACTTGGGATACAACTAGCAATGAATCGCCAAAAACTTCCACCTTATCCACCTTCATAATCATTAAGGCTTCCAAACCAAAAATACAGGCTTCGTATTCCACCATATTATTGGTTGCCCTAATTTTCAACTTTTTGGCTAAAGGGATAAGTTCCCCTTCGGGTGATTCTAGTATAACTCCCAAACCTTCTCCTTTCCTGTTCACTGCTCCATCAAAATACATTTTCCACCCTTGTACTTCAATTGCTTCTAAAAGTTCATCCGAAAATTCCAAGATTAGCTCTTCGCTATCTGGTAATGGTTGTTGGGCCAGGAATTCTGCCACCGCTCTACCTTTGATTGTTTTCCTGGTTACACATTCAATCTCAAAATTCTTCTAATATTATCAACCATCGACCATATTTCCCAATCAAAGAGGGTGTCTCCCTTAAGTACTTCATTGGATCCAACCTGGAAATTGCTTGCACACTATACGATTGAAAGTAATGCCGCAAATTCTTAGAAGACCAAGCCACAGCTATACATGTCTTTTCAATGATACTATACTTAATTTCATAAGGTAGGAGCTTTCTACTCAAATAGTAAATTGCATGCTCAATCCCTAATTCATCTGCTTGGGCTAGCATGGCTCCTATCGACTCTTCTTCTACTGCTAGGTATAGTAATAGAGGTTTGTTGGATTTAGGTGGTTTTAAAATAGGTGGATTCAACAAATACTCTTTTATTCGCTCAAAGGCCTTTTGACATTCTTCATTCCATAGGACGGGCTGATTCTTTCTAAGCAATTTGAAGATAGGCTCACAGATTGTTGTGAGCTTTGCTATAAATCTGCTAATGTATTGTAATTTACCAATAAATCCCCAAACTTCTCTCTCTGTCTTTGGGGTTTTCATATCCCTGATTGCTTTAACTTTGTCAGGATCAATCTCAATGCCATTTGGACCAATCACATGTCCCAATAATTTACCTGAGGTAACCCCGAACACACAATTCTTCGGGTTTAATCATATCTTATATTTCAAAGCTCAATCGAAGAATAATTCTAAGTTTTGGAAGTGTTGTTCCCTTGTATCCGATTTAACCATCATATCATCAACATATACTTCAACTTCTTTATGCATCATGTCATGAAATAATGTGGTGGTCATCCTTTGATAAGTTGCTCCAGCATTCTTTAAACCGAACGGCAACACCCTATAACAAAATATACCCCATGTGATAATGAAGGCAGTTTTGGTTTTATCCTCTTGGGCCATTAACACTTGATTGTATCCAGAAAATCCATCTACAAATGAGTGTAGCACACTAGAGGCTGCACTATCAATGAGAATGTCTATATGAAGTAAAGAAAAATCATCCTTAGGGGAAGCCTTGTTCAAATCTCTATAATCCACACAGACCCTTATTCTTCCATCTTTCTTTGGCATGGGTACTATGTTGGCTAACCAATCTGGATATTCTATCACTTTAAGGAACTTCACTTGTATTTACTTAGTGACCTCTTTTTTAACCAATTCAGCCCACTCAGGTCTTAATTGCCTAAGCTTTTGTTTGATAGGTTTCATGTGAGTGTAAGTAGGAATATGATGCTCGGCTATGTCTCGATCTATTCTAGGCATATCCTCATAAGACCAAGCAAACACTTCTTCATATTTTTTGAATATTTTTTTAAATCTCTCTCTTTCTTCAGGAGTAAGGTCGGATGCTATGCTATTGCTTTTAGGATTTTTGGTTGTTCCCAAATTTAATGATTGTGTGTTAACATAATTAATATTAAAGATGCTAATGTAACTGTTATTTGAATGTATGCAACCATCAGGAGAAACATCACACAAGTAAGCAAAATTAGACTTTATTGTATTCATTTTGGAAAAGAAAACATCATCATCCTCATACAAAGCAAAAAAATTAAAATTAAAATCAAAATCATTGTTCTCAAAATCATAAGGCAGGATGTCTTCAAACTTCTCTTTAACATGGGCAGCAATCTCCTCCTGAGTCTTCTCAGCTTTCAGGATAGCTTTATTCTTCTCCTTTAGGCTAGTTGATAGGGTGAGCTCTTTCTTTACTTGATCCACTAGTTCGGCCACATCTGCAAAAACTTCAAAACCTGGGATTAACTTCCCCATGAACATGATTGGCTCTGGCTTTCCTTGGAGTGGTCCCATCTCTAGAGCTTTGACAAAGATTTCTTCAAGCTGTGGGAAGCTCATCTTCTCACTCTTCTTTGGCTGGACATCGTTGTCTTCATCATATCCCAACCCCTTCTTGGAAGTTTGAGTTCTAAAGTCTGACAGCTTTGTCAAACCGGCTTTACCCTTTCCAAGAGTAGCTCCGTGAAGGTAGTTCATGTTCTTCATCATATTCAAGACTTTGGAGTCCACTACTTCATCATCAAAAATTACAGCTACTTGAAAATGATTGAGAGGCCTCTCAATCATTAGAGCGTTAACAATCTCATTATCTTCAACTTCAATGACCACTGTCTCATTTTCGTTGGGGAACTTGATCTTTTGATGAAGGGTGGAAGGAACTCCACCAAGAGGATGAAACCATGGTGGCCCCAAGAGCAAGGCGAAGGTAACCGGTATGTCTAAAACAACAAACTTAATAATAGATTCAATTAGATCAACCTTGACAGCTGCTTTGAAAGTCCCTTCGGCATGCCTCTTAGTGTTGTCATAAGCACGAATTGTACCTCAATTGGGTTTAGATCTCGTGTTGACATGGCTAGCTTTGGCAATATTTTAAGTGGACAAACATTTATTGCGGACCCATCATTGACCATTACACATGGAGTTCTGTTCCCCTTGACTTCTATTTTGATAAAGAGAGGGCGGATGTGGTCTCTCCCCTCCTCCGGTAAATCCGCATCTGAAAAAGAAACTAATCACATATTAACTTTGCTCTTCTCTTGAACCTCTTCACATTTCATTACCCTTTCAATTTTTATGAAGTTGATTAGCTCCTCCGGTGTCGTGGAGGTAGAGATTGGCATGCTAGCCAAGGCTTTGGCCATAGTTTCTCGGTGCTTTTTAGAAGTAGCTAATAAGTCCCAAATGCTAACACTCGCTTGGGTTCTTTTCAATTGTTTGAGCACAACATCATCTTCCTCTTCTTTATTTCCTACTTTAACTTCCTTACCCTTATTAGTTTCTACCTCCTTAAGTGGTGGCCTTGCATAAGGCTTACCGGATCTAGTGTTCATCACCTCATCTTCTTCAGGCTCGGACCAAGTCCATTCCTCCTTCTTGGTTACAAGATCATCATCACTATTGCTTGAATCCCAAAACCCATTGACGACACAAATTGCTACTTCTTTATCCCCCAAAGCTTGTTTAATTTCATCAAATACCTCTTCTTCTTTGGTTGCTTCTTTATCCACATCTTGAAAAGAAGACATCACAAAATCCTCATGCAAACCTCCTCCAATCATGAAGGTTGCCGGTGGTGGTACTCTATTGAACTATGGTAATGGGTTGTCTTTGGTGTTTGGCTTGTTGGGCTCGGGTAGCTTCCCATTATAAATTAGATTTTGGATCTCATGTCTCAACCTCACACATCTATCCATGTCATGCCTTTGCATTTGGTGAAATTGACAAAATGCTTTATTGTCGAAATTAGGTGGGAGAGGGTTAGGCAAAGGATGAGGATTTAAGGGTTGTAACAATCCTTTTCTTTGAAGCTTATTGAGAACCCAATACATCGGCTTCCCTAATTCTAAAAATTGTCTCCTTGTTCCTTGGTTAGTAGCATTAACATCGACTGCCTTTAGCATGCTTTGGCTACTAGACTGATAGTTCTCTTTCTCGTTCCTTTTTGTTGAAAAATGGTTCTTCTCTCTTTCCTATTCTTCAATTTGCAAACTTGCTTGGAGAAGGTCTTTGAAATCACGGATGAGTGTATGAGACATCCTCTCACGAACACTAGGCAACACCCCTCTCACAGTCATCTTTATTTGATCAGATTCATCAGGCCTCTTCTTGAGTAAAGCAGCCTTGTTTCTCCATCTCTTCACATAATCCATAAAATTCTCATTTGGCCTTTGCCTAATGGACTCCACTTCCATTAAGGTAACTTCCAACTCGACATTATACCCATATTGCTGGATGAAGGCCTTGTATAGCAAATCCCAATTCTTTTGTGTTCCATCATCTAAGGTATTGAACCAATTTTGGACAACAGGGTCCAATGAGAGCATGAAATACCTTAGAGTTTGAGCCTTAGTAGCTCAGGCAGACTACATAGCAGTGATATACTGCTTCGCATGGAGATGAGGATTTTTGGTTCCATCAAACTTTGAGAAAGATGGCATCTTGAATTTGTACGGGACTTCTTCATCTAGCTCAAATAATTTATCAACTTTGGACATTTCTTCGGTTTTCAGTTTCTTCTCAAATTTCTTTTCTAAATCAGCAATCATCTTTTCAATATCAAGAAGTTTTGGTCTTCTCCATAGTTGATCTTTCAACAATCTTCGGTTCTTTCTTCTTCTCTTGAGCATCTTCGTAGTATTGAGCCCAATCATCATCATCATCAATGATCACCTTTTCATCATCAAAAACCACTTCACCAACTTTGGTCTTCCCTTTGTCCTTTGGCTTCTTAGTGCTAGTAGATGCTTCGACATGATTCTCTAAGATTGCAGTCAATTGGTTCTTCATGGTCTCAGCTAGGACCTCTTTTATTTCTTCCATCTTGGCGTTGAGGGCCTCATCCACCATCCTTTAAATTTGTTCGGGCTCCATTGTTTTTGGTGATCAAGTGATTGAGTCGTTGCTAGATACTTCATCTCCAGCATAGGTCGGATTGTCGTAAGCTTTTGAACTATCATAATCCAGGGCTGTGAGCCATAAAGGAATAATGATATGAGATGCAAATGTATGCATGTATGCATGTGTGCACAAACAATCAACAAACAAGGACAAATTAGGACGTTCCTTCCAACCTTATAACATCCACACACGAATGGCGAGTCTCTTTTCCTAGGTATATGTTTAACCAAATACCAACATGGGGTACCATGCTTTCAAATATTCCCTCAGACATTTCAACCAATAGTTATATTTTTGAAAATGGAAATCAACTTATGATAATTCCCATTAATTAGGTTTTAATCCATTCAACCAACTAATGTAGCTTTTATGCTATATTGGATTAAAACTAAATTAAGAGGTTTATTATAGATAGATTTCTCACTTGAAAAGGTAACTAATGATTCATGCCAAAAACAAGCCCATTGTTAATTTATTCTTAGTGTAAACTAGGCCCACAATTGATTTTTAGTATTTTATAATTGACCAAAATATTTTTGCAAGCTCTTTGTAAGAAAAGGTTGGGTGAAAATAGTTTTGTTTCTAAGCCCATTGTAAAAGATTTTAGAAAAATGGATTTTGGGCTTAGTATTTGGGCCATGGGCCAAAGAATTTTTGATTTTTTTTAGAAAAGTCTTATGTCCAAAGACCATCTTGAAAAGTTTTGAAAATAGCTTTGGTCTTTTGAAAATGTACTTGGGTCATATTAGAAAAAGAACAAACCAACTAAGCCATGATTTAAGCCAAGATAAATTAACCATAGTCAAACAACATGCATTTGGGATAAAAACCTAAGGAAAGTAACTAGGCCAATTACATGAGCTTTAGTCTTTGGGTAAAAAGGCTTAGGTTCCCATAGCAAGTATATACCAAATGGTACGAGGCTATGAGTGGTTATATCATGCTCGATCTTTATACCTTGAGTGAAAGTATGGTATCCCTTACATAACACAACACGGGTAACACGGGCGTCCTAACTCACGCACACAATGTAATCTAATATGATGCAATGAATAATATCATTATAAGAAAGAATATAATAATATAAAGACCAACAAAATCAACTTCTCTTGTCCCCAGTGGAGTCGCCACTGTGAGCGGGGATTTTTGCCCCCACTCCTGGTGGAATGGTTCTTGCGACTTCGGCACTGTTTAGACTCGAGGCCTTAGAGAACATGGACCTAAGTCAGGAGAAAATGGAGTTGCTACCCGGACGGGCTGGGAAAAAAGAAAGGGGTGGATGACTCGATTTCTAAGGAATCCCCAACCCCTTAATGGGTTCAGAAAGTTGGGTATGTGTGGGGAAGGTGAGAAATGACCCAGCACCCGCACAACGCCCGGTTCATTGAAAACGGCCTCCTTTACAAGTCTTAATATTATAAAATTCTTAAATATAGCAATATTATCCATATTACATGCAACAATTAAAATAAAGCATCATTGTATTATCCATATTACACACAATAATTAAAATAAAGCATCGATATATTAAAAATCGAAGCAATGTCCAAACAAAACAAATAAATGGACACCCATCCGAAGATGGAAACATATCCTTACATCACATGCCTAACTAGGACACCCACCGAAAGGTAGAAACATGTCCTTTACATTGGTTCTAAAATGGAAAAGCAATTTAAATTACATGATATTTAACTAATGAGGTACCCACCAAGTACCCACCAAGGGGAAACATACCTCTTACATTATTTGCAAATCTAAATAAATTGATAAAAGTAAATAATCATTCATCATAAATAAATCATTTATCAAAGGTATTAAACATCAATAGAAAGTAAACATCCATCCATGATAAATTAAATAAACCAAGCATTGAACTTAAATAAATTTGAAGCATATAAAATAAATCAAAGCATAATCAAATATAGAATTAAATAAGGCAAATAAAAATCTAAATTATGGCTATTGTTTCCATTTAGGGTTCTTTATTTAATTTGTTTAGGGTTTTGGAATTTTTGGAATTATGCTACTGTGAGTTTTTAAAGGAATTAAAATAGATTAAGGTTTTATGTTTTAAAAGTTGGTAAAATTCTTTGATTAAACAATTTAGTGTTTGAATGGTGAAATCATGAAGCTCGGGTTTGGACACTTTAAAATACTTAGATTTATGGTTTATGGTTACTTATTGAATTATGGTTTCAAGCTTACTGTGTAAAATTATAATATTTATGTTTATATGGTTTTTTAAAGTTTTAAAGGATTAGGGTTTAGAAAAAATTAGGGTTTAAGGTTTTAAGGGGGTTAGGGTTCATTGTTTTGGTTTTTGGAGTTGAATTAGGGTTTTAAGATTTTTCATTTAGGGTTTAGGGGAATGAGTTTTATTTTAGGATTTGGAAAAAACAATTGATAACTTTATGAAGTTTTATGAAAATAAGTAAATGATTTAAAGTTTACAAAAGCAAAAAAGAAGTTTTTAAGGCTTTTGGAAGGAAACAGAACACAATTTAGAGTTTTAAAAATTTTGAAAGCAAATTAGGGTTTTGGGGTTTTGAAGAAACAAAACTAACAACTTTAAACTTTTGGAAAACAAAACAACGAATTAAGGTTTTTAAACTTTAGAAAAAGTGAATTGAGGTTCTAGGGTTTTTGAGTTAAAAGAAACAAAGGGATGATTAAGCTACTGTGAAAAAACAAAAAGAAATTGAGAGCTCAAACCTTGTTTCATAAGTTACACTAAAAATTACTTCTTGGATGAACAAAAACAAAAACAAGCTTTGCTGCCTTTGAATTGCTTAAATTAATTTTCTGTTCTCTCAAAAAATGAGAATGATTTACCTCTTTCCTACTTAGTTTCGGATCAAATTTTTCCTCCAAGTTTCTGTCTGATTTCCTCCTCTTTTTGTGTTGTTTTTTGATCTTATATGACTAATTCTAGTTATTCACGGCATCTATTATTCATTAAGAAAAGAAAATCGAAACCTAATTGCATTAGGTTTCGAAAAATTTGCATCGGAAAAATTTTGCTGGAAAAAAAAAACTGCTGCGGAAAAAATACGCTGGTGAAAAAGCTGCCGCAGCAAACTAGCCTGTGGGCGGGCGAAGGCCATTTCACTTGCAGGATTTTCCTGCGGGCGAAATTGCCCACGGCCATGTCCCGCGTGCCGGTTTTCGGCGATGATTTTTCCCTCCGATTTTTTCGTCGCCGATTTTTATTTTTTTATTTTTATTTGTTTATTTGTATTTTTTATTAATTAAAATTAGATACTAAAGCAAAAATTATTTAATTAAGATAACAAAAATTATTTTGGACTAATTAAAATATTTTGGACAACACAAAAATTATTTTGGACTAAATAAAATATATTGGACCGGACTGGGTCAAAAATTAAGAATCTACAAGTGCCTAGATCATTTCTCCCTTAAATAAGTAGAGTTTAATTTCACCTCGAAAGTTTGTCTAAGCATGTTCTAAGACTGACTAGGACCTAGACAAAGGTACTTATGCAGGAGTCCTCTCTAAGTAAGCATACACAACTCAATGCTATAGAGCAATTCCCTCGCCTAGTAAAGTAATTCAAGTCATGATGCATAAATATATTAATTCATGAATCATCAAGCTAGATTCCTTATTCGCTGAGCACCAAAATGAACAAAGACCAACAAAATTTTTGATGAAAGTAATTTATTCAAACAAAATTAAATTTGGAAAACATGATTGTTCAAATTAAATATTGAAGAAAGTAATATTGAAAAGCAACATTCAAGCTAAGGAAAGTTTGTTGATTTAAGCTTCTTCTCCTTTCACATCTTCAACATTCCCATCTTGAAAAGAAGATAAAACAAAATCTTCTTCCAATCCTTTTCCCACTATGAAGGTTGCTGGTGGTGGCACTCTTCCAAACTTAGGCAAGGTTGTTCTTGGTATTGGGTTTATCCGTCTAAAGTAGCTTACCACTATTAATCAAATCTTAGATCTCATGCCTTAGACGAGCACATTTATTTGTTTAATGCCCTTGCATTTGATGAAATTGATAGAAGGCATCGGTATGGAAGTTTGGTGGCAATGGATTATGTAACGGTTAAGGAGCTAATGGTTGTAACAGCCCTTTCTTTTGCAGCTTGCTAAAAACCCAAGATAGAGGTTTCCCCAATTCTGAGAATTGTCTTTTATTTCCTTGACCAGTCACATTAACATCAACTTCTTTTTGTGTGTTTTGATTGCTAGGCTGATAATTCCCTTTCTAATTCCTTCTTGCCAAAAAGTGATTCTTCTCTCTTTCCCACTCTTCAATTGGTAGACCAGCTTGGAGTAGATCTTTGAAATCATGGATGAGTGTATGAGACATCCTTTCACGAAGACTAGGCAACAACCCTCTCACAATCATCCTTATTTGATCAGATTCATCGGGCCTTTTCTTAAGCAAAGCGGCCTCATTTCTCCATCTTTTCATACTCCACAAAATTCTCATTTGATCATTGCCTAATGGCTTCCACCTCCATCAAGGTTACTTCTAGCTCGACATTGTACCCATATTGTTGAGTCAAAGCCTTGTACAACATGTCCCAATCTTTTTGTGTACTTTCCTCTAAAGTGTTGAACCAATTTTGGACAACAGGGTCCAATGAGAGTATGAAGTACCTTAGAGTTTGAGCCTTAGTAGCTCAGGCAGACTGCATAACAGTGATATACTGCTTCACATGGAGATGGGGGTTTCCAGTACCATTGTACCTAGCAAAGGAAGGCATCATGAACTTATAAGGGACCTCCTCATCTTGTTCAAATAGTTTGTTGATCTTGGACACCTCTTCAGTTTTCAGTTTCTTCTCAAATTTCTTTTCTAAATCAACAATCTTCTTCTTAACATCAGACATCTCGGTCTTTTCAATAGTTGCCTTCTCAACAACCTTTGACTTCTTTTTGTCTTTAGGATCTTGGAAGTATTAAGCCCAATCATCATCATTAATGATCAACTTATCATCATCAAAAACCACTTTACTAACTTTAGTCCTCCCTTTGTTCTTTGGCTTCTTAGTGCTAGCAGATGCTTCGGCATGATTTCCTAAAATTGTAGCCCATTGGTTCTTCATGGTCTCAGCTAAGGCCTCTTTTATTTCTTCCATCTTGGCATTGAGGGCTTCATCCACCATTCATTGAATTTGTTCGGGCTCAATTGCTTTTGGTGAGCAAGTGATTGAGTTGTTGCTAGATTCTTCACTTCCGGTGTAGGTCGAATTGTTGTAAGCTTTTGAACTATCGTAATCCAGGGCAGTGAGCCAGAAATGATCAATGATATGAGATGCAAATGTATGCATGTATTCATGTATGCACATATGCACAAACAATAGACAAAGATAAGTAGAGCGTCCCTTCCAACCTTATAACATCCACACACGAATGATGAGTCCCTTTTCCTAGGTATATGGTTAACAAAATACCAACATGGGGTATCTTGTTTTCGAATATTTCCCTCGGACGTTTCAACCAATAGTTATATTTTCAAGAATGGAAATCAATTTATGATAATTCCCAATAATTAGGATTTAATCTAACCAACCAACTAAAGTAGCTTTTATGCTATATTGGATTAAAACTAAATTAAGAGGTTTATTATAGATAGATTTCTCACTTGAAAAAGTAACTAATGATTCATACCAAAAACAAGCCCATGATTAATTATTCTAAGTATAAACTAGGCTCACAAATGATTTTTAGCATTTTATAATTGACCTAAATAATTTGCAAACTCTTTGGATGAAAATAATTTTGTTTCTAAGCCCATTGTAAAAAGATTTTAGAGAAAATGGATTTTGGGCTTTGTATTTGGGTCATGAAAAAGAATTTTTGATTTGGAAAAGTTTTATATCCAAAGACCATTGAAAAATTTTAAAATTGCTTTGGTCTTTTAGACTTTAAAGAAAAATATTATTTTGAGCTTACAATGCACTTAGGTCATATTAGAAAGAGAACAAACAAAATAAGCCATGATTTAAGCCAAGATAAATTAATCATAGTCAAACAACAATCATTTGGGTTAAAACCTAAGGAAAGTAACTAGGCCAATTACATGAGCTTTAGTCTTTGGGTTAAAAGGCTTAGGTTCCCATAGCAAGTATATACCAAATGGATTGAGGCTATGAGTGGTTATGCCATGCTCGATCTCCATACCTTGAGTGAAAGCAAGGTATCCCTCACATAATACAACACGGGTAACACAGACATCCTGACTCACGCACATAATGCAATCTAATATGATGCAATGGATAATATCATGATAAGAAAGAATAGAATAATATAAAGACCAATGAAATCAACTTCTCTTATCCCCAGTGGAGTCGCCACTGTGAGTGGGGATTTTTGCCCCCACTTTCGGTGGAATGGTTCTTACGACTTCGGCATTGTTTAGGCTCGGGGCCTTAGAGAACACGGACCTAAGTCCGGAGAAAATGGAGTCGCCACCCGGACGGGTCGGGAAAAAAGAAAGGGGTGTATGACTCTATTCCTAAGTAATCCCCAACCCCCTAATGGGTTTGGAAAGTTGGGTACGTGTGGGGAAGGTGAGAAATGGCCCAGCACCCCCACAACGCCCGGTTCATTGGAACCGGCCTCCTTTGCAGGTCTTAATATTATAAAATTCTTAAATATAGCAATATTATCCATATTACATGCAACAATTAAAATAAAGCATCATTGTATTAAAATCAATGCAATGTCCAAGCAAAACAAATAAATGGACATCCATCCAAGGATGGAAACATGTCCTTACATCATCCATTTCTAAACTAATAGGACACCCACCAAAAGTTAGAAACATGTCCTTTACATTGGTCCAAAATATAAAAGCAATTTAAATTACATGATATTTAACTAATGAGGTACCCACAAAGTCGAAGCATACCTCTTACAACATTTGGAAATCCAAAATAAATCGATAAAAGTAAATAACCATTCATCATAATTCATCAAAGATATTAAACATCAATCAAAATATATAATAAACATTCATTCATGATAAATTAAATAAATCTAGCATTGAAATTAAATAAATCAAAGCATATAATGAACTACATGATTAAATCTAAAAATAAAGCAAGTAAAGATACAAATTAGGGTTTACTGTTTCTATTTAAAGTTTTTTAATTAATATTTATGGTTTTGGAATTTTAGTATTATTATTATTTATTTAACCTACTGTAAAGGTTTTGGAAAATTGGAATGGTTTAGGGTTTCATAAATTTAAGAAGTTAGTAAGGTTCTTTGATTGATCAAATTAGGGTTTAAGGGTGACATCATAAAATTAGGGTTTTGGAATCTTGAGACATTGGGTTTATACCTCTTGGTTACTGGATTGTTGTTTTGGTTTTATTAGATTATGGCTTTAGGGTTTAAATTAACTAGTTTGGGGTTTCCAATTCAATGAATTAGGGTTTAGGAAAATTTAAGGTTTACTGTTTTGGTTTTTAGAGAATTAGGGGTTTTGGTGTTTCGCAAAATATGTTTTGTTTTAGGGTTTGAGAAAACAGTTTAGAGTTTTATAAAGTTTTTGGAAATAGGCAAAATGATTTAAGGTTTTTGGAAATAGAAAAGCATTTTTTAGGGTTTTTGGAAATAGAAGGAACAATTTAGGGTTTTAAGGTTAAGAAGAAATAAATTAGAGTTCTTATGTTTTAGAAGAAACTGAAAAGTAATTTTTAGGGTTTTTGGAAATAGAAGGAATGATTTAAGGTTTTTTGGAAACAAAAGAAAAGAATTAGGATTTTTAAGGTATTTGGTAACAGAAGAAATTATTTAAGGTTTTTGGAAACAAAAGAAACGAATTAGGGTTTTTAAGGTATTTGGAAACTGAAGAAATCATTTATGTTATTGAAACGAAGATTAATGTTACTACATATTTATAGATCAAGGTTTTGTGTGTATATTCTTATGAATCAAAGGAACAAAGCTACTGTGATCATGAGCAATGTATAATTAATGATCAAACCTGCGTAGTTGATTCCACCAAAAAGTTGCTTTCCAGATGAACAAAGACAAAGGCAAGGTTGCTGTCTTTGATGAATTCTTGATTGCTTCTTCTTGCTCCTTTCAAATATGAAATTCCACTATCCGATGCAAGTCCAAAATTCTCTCCTTCTTAAAATCCAGTCTCCGTCCCCTTTTTCTGTGTTTTTTAGTGTTATTTATAGGAACATTTATAAGATTCATTCTAATTGTTTAAGGAAACTAAGATTAATTAGGAAAAGAAACCAAAACCAAACAGAGTTTGGTTTCAGAAAAAATTGCATTAGAAAAATCTAGCTGGCAAAAACTACGACGGGCTACGAGGAAATTACGAGCTGTAAGCAAAATGGCCTTGGCCAATTTTGCCGGCCATTTTGCCCGCAGGAAGTTCCTGCGGGCGAAATTGGCCTTGGCCAATTACTTTCGGCGATGAATTTTTTCGTCGCCGATTTTTATTTTTATTTTTGTTTATTTATTTATTATTATTTTTATTTTATTAAAACTTATAAAAAATAAATACTAAAATAAATATTATTTAATTAAAATAACAAAAAAATTATTCTGGACTATATAAAATAACGGACTGGACTGGGTCAAAAATTAAGGGTCTATAGATACCCCCTGAGAGAGAGGTTGAGTTTGGTATCAATTTGTTGCCTGGTACCACTCCCATCTCTATTACTCCCTATCAAATGGCACCTGCTGAGTTGAGAGAGTTGAAGGTGCAATTGCAAGAGTTATTGGATAAAGGGTTTGTTCGTCCTAGTGTGTCTCCATGGGGAGCGCCTGTTTTGTTTGTAATGAAGAAGGATGGTACTTTAAGATTTTGTATTGATTATCGACAGTTGACTAAGGTGACTATCAAGAATAAGTATCCTTTGCCTATAATAGAAGATCTTTTTGATCAATTGAAGGGAGCAGTAGTTTTCCCTAAGATTGATTTGAGATCAGGGTACCATTAGTTGAGAGTCAGAGCTGAAGATGTATCTAAGACAACCTTTCGCATAAGGTATTGGCATTACGAGTTTTGGTGATGCTTTTTGGATTGACAAATGCACCAGCAGCTTTTATGGATTTGATAAATAGGGTGTTCAAACCTATTTAGATCAATTTGTAGTGGTCTTTATCGATGATATTTTGGTGTATTCGCATAATGAGGAAGATCATGATAAGCACTTGCGGATTTTATTGCAGACCTTGAGAGAGAAGCAATTGTATGCTAAGCTATCTAAGTGTGAGTTTTGGCTTAATCAAGTGAATTTTCTTGGTCATGTAGTTTCAACAGATGGTATTAGAGTTGATCTGAGTAAAGTTGAAGCTATCTTGAATTGGAGTCCACCAAAGACAGTGACTGAAGTTAGAAGTTTTCTGGGTTTGGCAGGCTATTATCGGTGGTTTGTGAAGGGTTTTTCTTTGATAGCTACTCCACTCACCAGATTACTTCAAAAGGGAGTTAGATTCGTGTGGACAGAGCAGTGTCAAGCATATTTTGAGCAGTTGAAAGAGATGTTGACTCAAGCTCCTGTTCTTACCTTGCCTGTGGAAGATAAACCATATGTGATTTACAGTGATGCTTCACATAGTGGTTTAGGTTGTGTTTTGATACAGGAGGGTAGAGTCATAGCTTATGCAGTTGAAACCGCATGAGCTTAATTACCCGACTCATGATTTGGAATTGGCAGCCACAGTATGCTTTGAAGATTTGGGGACATTACCTTTATGAGGAGAAGTGTTTCATTTATACGGATCACAAGAGTTTGAAATACTTTGGTGCCCAGAGAGAGCTGAATCTTCGACAGAGACGGTGGTTGGAGTTGATTAAAGTCTATGACTGTTTGATTGATTATCATCCTGGCAAGGCAAATGTAGTTGCTGATGCCCTGAGTCGAAAGTCTTTAGCAGGTTTGACTGCTTATTTACTCTCATTGCTTGTTAAGTTGAGAGTGTTGCGTGCTAGTTTTAAATCATGTGATGATGGTGCTTTGTTGGCTCAGTTGTAATTGAGACCGGTGTTGTTGGATCAGATTAGAGAGGTTCAATTGGCAGATGAAAGAATGCAGAAAGTTGTATCAGATTGCCAAAAGGGGGAGAGACGAGATTTTCATGTGAGAAGTGATGGCAGTCTATGGTACAAAGATAGATTGTGTTTTCCTGATGATGCAAGATTGAAAAAGATTATTTTGAAGGAAGCACATCAGTTAGCTTTTTCTATGCACCCTGGGAGTACCAAGATGTATCATGATTTGAAGCAATATTATTTGTGGTCAGGTATGAAGAGGGACATAGCGGAGTTTGTAACCAGATGTCTCACTTGTCAGAGAGTGAAGGCCGAGCACTAAGTTCCTTCAGGGTTGATCCAACCTTTATTAGTGCCTGAACGGAAATGGGAGCGAGTGACAATGGATTTTATGACTGGTTTGCCATTGACTCAGAAGAAGCATGATGCATTCTGGGTGATTATTGATCGGCTGATGAAGACAGCTCAATTTCTTCCAGTTCGGATGGACTATTTCACTTGAGAAGTTGGCTGAGCTGTATATTAGTGAGATAGTGAGATTACATGGAGTTCCAATTTCTTTGGTGTTTGATTGAGATCCCTGGTTTAGTTCGAGATTTTGGAAGAGCTTGCAAAATGCTTTAGGTTCTCGGTTGCATTTTAACACTGCTTTCCATCCTCAGATAGATGGGCAGTCTAAAGAGAGTGATACAAATTTTGGAGGCCATGTTGAGAAGTTGTGTCATTGATTTCTCTGAAAGTTGAGACAGATTTTTGCCATTGATGGAATTTGCTTATAACAACAGTCATCAGTCCAGTATTGGAATGGCACCCTATGAGGCATTGTATGGTAGAAGATGCAGGACGCCTCTATGTTGGGAATGGTTGGTCCCGATTTGATAAAGGAAACGGAAGAGAAAGTGAAGATAATTCAGGATCGGTTGAAAGCAGCTTCAGATTGACAGAAGTCCTATTCAGATTTAAAGAGGAGAGACATAGAGTTTAATGTATGAGATAAAGTATTTTTGAAAGTGTCTCCTTGGAAGAAAATCTTGAGATTTGTCCGCAAAGGGAACTTGTATAACACCCCCATACTCTATATAAGTACTATACATATACCGAGCATACATACAGTACATATATAAAGTATAAGAATGTCACCTTTTTTATTACAATGTAAAACCTTTAACTGAGTTCCAAACAATAATACATTTTTACTTATCAAAATACAACGTAATTAAATCTTACATGCATGCATCACCTTTTAGTTGGTCTCAGAACACTCTTACCTTTCTCGTGGCATACCGATTGACTTTAGATCTATCACCTACTCACCTGCGCGATTACACAACCACGCTATGCCAGAGAGCTTAGTAGCACAAATAAATAATATAAACATATATACATATATTAACTTCATTTACCATTAGTTTCTTATCACTTTTTCCCTTTTTAATTACACCTTTCATATATCTCTAATTATATATATATATACATATCATTAACACCAGCCACAATTTTATCTCTGATACTCACAATGAATATATCCATACACATATTACATATCATACTTCATAACATTACATGTTCTTATTTTATTCAATTAATTCATTATTCGCAATTCACCAGTCATAAATCACATATTCAACAAAGACAAACATAGGTCTCATTATCTATCTATTTCACATTCATAAATCACATTGAAAACAAAGACAAACATGGGCTCACAAGACACTACTATGTTATTCCAAAGTTCAGAGTTACTGCTTTGGTCTATAATCACAATAATCAAGCTCGTAGGCAATATATATATCTCTATCCATGGATAGAGTAACAGACCCAGTCTCTTGGACCTCAACTCGCTAAACTCGAGGAGATCCTCAACCCGGCTAGACTGTTACCTGTAACAGACCCAGTCTCTTGGACCATCAACCCGACTAAATCGAGGAGATCCTCAACCCGGCAAGACTGTTACCTTTCACATATTTCATATTCATAATTCTCATAGTGTAACAGACCCAGTCTCTTGGACCTCAATTCAACTCAAATTGAAGAGATCCTCAACCCGGCAAGACTTTTACCTTTTTCATTTTATAGGTATGCAGCCAAACCCAGAACTCTGAAAATGGAATAACACATTAGCCACACAATTCATTTATTATTTCATAATCAATTTTATTCACAATTCTCATCATAGCTAATCACAATGGCTTCACATCTCATTTGAATCATCATAGCCAATCACAATGGCTTCACATCTCATTTGAATCATCATAGCTAATCACAATGGCTTCACATATTATCATATCTCAATTCACATTATAATACTTCATCATTCAAGTATACATAATCAAGTTCATTGCACATGTATCTTAAATTCATCATCATATAGACAACATGTCCATTTATTTCATTTCAATCATTATTATCAACCATAATGACATCACATTTCACCATTTCTCAAGACACATTAACACCATTCATTATTAAAACATTTATCATAACAAATTGCATTGCACATACCTTTTTGAATGATCATCATATCTTTCACACTATACAAATAATAACATTAGTCACATTATATTAACAATATAGTAATTTACTTAACACATTTATACTAAATGTGTTAAGTCTCAAAATCATATAAAGAATGCATCTATGTAAGTTTGTACTTACCTCTAGAGAACTCACACCAAATCTAAATTCCTCTTTCCAAGAATCCTCCAACACTTGGGTTATGGTAACACAATCTCTTCAAAACCTAATCCAAAGGTAATTATTCATATAAGAAAATAAGAATGATAACCAACTAGGGCAAACTCAACACATGACACGCTCACCAACACGGGCGTGTCCCTGATCGTGCCCTAAACCAACAATTCAGAAGCTTTGACACGCTCAGTAACACGGGCGTGTCATTCATTCTGCCTTACAGAAACATTGACACACCCAACAACACAGGCTTGTTCATGGCCGTGTCAATTACTTTTTCTCACAGTAGCTATGACACGCTCAGTAACATGGCCGTGTTAATGGTCGTGTCACAAACGTCAGACTCAGCACCGATGACACGCCCAACAACATGGTCGTGTCACTGGCCGTGTCAGGCAAAAATCATGTATTCCGAATTCTCATTCCGATGCAGAGGCAACCAGATGCTTCAGCAGTCATAGCTGGTACTTTTTCTTTATTTGATACTTCAGTACTTGCTTTGATTGATCCGGGTTCCACACATTCATATATTAGTGCATCTGTTTTGCCTGTGTCTACTTTGCATGCTGAATCCCTAGGATTTGATGTTTTGGTGACAAATCCTTTAGGGCATAGTGTGATTGATAGTAAAGTGCACCGAGATAGTGCAATAGTGGTGCAAGGTGAGGAGTTTCTTGGAGATCTTATTGAGATGCCTTTTAAGGAATATGATGTGATCCTAGGCATGGACTGGTTATCTAGACATGGAGCTGTGGTTGACTACAAAAAGAAAGTTGTTACCTTGAGAACCAGTTATGGTAGAGAGGTGTTAATATCTAATGAGCAGGAACAGCTAGCATCCTTGTTTGTTTCAGCGGTTGCAGCTAGGAGATTGATTAGAAAGGGGTGTGACACCTATCTTGCTCATGTGGTGGATACTAGAGTAAAGGGTTCTCAAATTGATAATATACACACAGTTGCAGAGTTTCCAGATGTGTTTCCAGAGGAGTTGCCAGGGTTGCCTCCTGAGAGAGAGGTGGAGTTTGGTATTGAATTATTGCCTAGTACCACTCCTATCTCTATTACTCCTTACAGAATGACACCTGCTAAACTGAGAGAGCTGAAGGTGCAGTTACAGGAGTTTCTAGATAAAGGGTTTGTTCATCCTAGTGTTTCACCGTGGGGAGCTCCTGTTCTGTTTGTAAAGAAGAAGGATGGTACTATGAGATTGTGTATTGATTATAGGCAATTGAATAAGGTGACTATTAAAAATAAATATCCTTTGCCTAGAATTGATGATCTCTTTGATCAATTAAAGGGGGCAGCAGTGTTTTCTAAAATTGATTTGAGATCAGGGTACCATTAGTAGAGGGTCAGAGTTGAAGATGTTCCTAAAACTGCTTTTCGGACCAGGTATGGGCATTATGAGTTTCTAGTTATGCCTTTTGGTTTGACGAATGCACCTGCAGTTTTTATGGACTTGATGAATAGGGTGTTTAGGCCCTATCTGGATCAGTTTGTAGTGGTCTTTATTAATGATATATTGGTGTATTCATGTAATGAGGAGGAGCATGATAAACATCTGCGGATTGTGCTGCAGATTTTGAGAGAGAAGCAATTGTTTGCTAAACTGTCGAAGTGTGAGTTTTGGCTTGATCAAGTTACTTTTCTCGGTCATATAGTTTCAGAAGAGGGTATTAGAGTTGATCCGAGTAAAGTTGAAGCTATTTTGAATTGGAGTCCACCAAAGTCTGTGACTTAAGTTAGAAGTTTTCTAGTTTTGGCAGGCTATTACCGACGATTTGTGAAAGGATTTTCTTTGATAGCTACTCCACTTACCAGATTGCTTCGAAAGGGAGTTAGATTTGTGTGGACAGATCAGTGTCAGGCTAGCTTCGAACAGTTGAGAGAAATGTTGACTCAAGCGCCTGTTCTTACTTTACCTGTGGAAGATAAACCATATGTGATTTACAGTGATGCTTCACATAGTGGTTTGGGTTGTGTTCTGATGCAAGAAGGTAAAGTTATAGCTTATGCTTCTCGACAGTTGAAACCTCATGAGCTCAATTATCCAACCCATGATTTGGAATTAGTAGCCATTGTGTTTGCATTGAAGATTTGGCGACATTATCTATATGGGGAGAAGTGTTTTATCTATACTGATCATAAAAGTTTAAAATACTTGGGTGTCCAAAGAGAACTCAATCTTCGACAGAGAAGATGGTTGGAATTGATTAAAGACTACGACTGTTTGATTGATTATCATCCGGGTAAAGCAAATGTTGTTGCTGATGCCTTGAGTCGGAAGTCTTTAGCAGGGTTGACTGTTTATTCGCTCTCGTTGCTTGTTGAGTTGAGAGCATTGCATGCTAGTTTTATACCTTGTGATGATGGTGCATTGTTGGCACAGTTGTAATTGAAACCAATATTGTTAGATTAGATTAAAGAGGCTCAATTGGCTGATGATAAGATTCAGAAGATTGTTTCAGATTGTCAGAATGGAAAGAGTCAAGATTTTATTGTGAGAAATGATGGAAGTCTTTGGTTTAAGAACAGATTGTGTGTACCTGATGATACTAATTTGAGAAGGATCATTTTAGAAGAAGCACATCAGTCAGTATTTGCTATGCATCCGGGCAATACAAAGATGTATCATGATTTGAAGCAGCTTTACTGGTGGTCTGGTCTGAAGAGAGACATTGCAGATTTTGTGTCCAAATGTCTCACATGTCAGAGGGTAAAAGCTGAGCATCAAGTTCCAACAGGGTTACTTCAACCTTTAGCAGTGCCTGAATGGAAATGGGATAGAGTAACCATGGATTTCGTATCTGGTTTGCCATTGACACAAAGAAAGCATGATGCTATTTGGGTGATTGTTGACAGGTTAACTAAAACAGCTCATTTCCTTCCGGTTTGGATGGATTACTCTTTGGAGAGGTTAGCTGAGCTGTATATCAATGAGATTGTGAAGTTACATGGTGTTCCAACTTCTATAGTGTCTGATCGAGATCCCCGATTTACTTCAAGGTTTTGGAAGAGTTTACATGGTTCTTTGGGTTCTCGATTACATTTCAGTACTGCTTTTCATCCGCAGACAGATGGGCAGTCAGAGAGAGTGATACAGATTATTGAAGATATGTTGAGAAGCTGTGTCATTGATTTCTCTAGAAGTTGGGATGGATTCTTACCACTTGTTGAATTTGCTTACAATAATAGTCATCAATTCAGCATTGGTATGGCCCCATTCGAAGCATTGTATGGTAGACGGTGCAGGACCCCTCTATGTTGGAATGAACTTGGTGAAGGTAAGTTAATTGGTCCTGATTTGGTTAAAGAAATTGAAGAGAAAGTGAAAATGATTCGAGATAGGTTGAAAACAGCTTCGGACCGATATAAATCTTATTCAGATTTGAAGAGGAGAGACATTGAATACAATGTGGGAGATAAGGTATTTTTGAAAGTGTCTCCTTGGAAGAAGATCTTGAGGTTTGGTCGGAAAGGGAAATTGAGTCCTCGCTTCATTGGACCGTATGAAGTTTTGGAAAGAGTTGGGCCAGTTGATTATCGGCTTGCTTTGCCACCTGAGTTGGAGAGGATCCATAATGTATTCCATGTTTCTATGTTGAGGAGATACAGGTCGGATCCATCTCATGTGTTGCCAATTGAATCTATCGAGGTGAGTCCAGATTTGACATTTGAAGAGGAACCAGTTGCTATCTTGGCACGTGATGTGAAAGAGTTGAGAAATAAGAAAGTGCCTTTGGTAAAGATTTTGTGGAAGAATCATGGGAGAGAAGAGGCAACTTGGGAGAGTGAGCAAACCATGCGAGATCAATATCCTCAACTATTCCAGACTTGATATCAGGTAATTTCGAGGATGAAATTTCTTTTTAGAGGGGGAGAATTGTAATATCCCAATGTATGCCCTAGAAGTTTTGAATATTATTGTTGTTTTAATTGGATTGAATGTATATGTTGATTTAAAAGAGAAAAGATATTGAGAAGAGAATGTTTATGTATTGTTTAAAAAGGAAAGTAATGTGTAGAGAGAAAGTGTATATGTTGGGTATATGGTTATATATATAACATATACATTAGTCAAAAGGGATGGTCAATGGAAGAGGATATTTATGTGGGATATGTGCAATTACTTTAATGGGCATATAAGTGACAAAGGTTAAGTTAAATGGATGAGGGCATTTAGGTAATTGCTTTGTTAGAATTGCTTGGTGGAGATTTAAAGAAGAAAAGAAGTTGACTTGTGTTTATTTTTCTTTTCTTCTCATTTGTGTGCCGGCTATCCAAGAGAAGAGAGAGCAAGAGAGGTGTTCTTGATGCTAGAATCAAATTGAAGGAGAAATCAAAGGAGTTGGTTGGAGATTTTTGAAATTTCTTCATTTAAGGTAAGTACTCTCTTGTTTATCTTTGTTATTTTTGAAGTTATGTTTGAGGTGGGTTGTGATGTGTTGAGATTATGAATAGGTGTGTTTGAAATGAGTTTATAAGTGTTGAGATTGATTATAAGTTAAAAAGGTTGGATTGATATTGGTTTTGGTTGGAAGATGATAAGTTAAGAGTGATGTTTGGTTTAGGGTTTTGAAATGGTAGATGATTAAATGGATTGTTGATGTATGGTTAATTGAATATTGTGTTAAACATGCAAAATAAGTGTTAATGACTTTGATTACATCCATTTGAATGAGTTTATGTTGTGTATATTGTGTTTTTATTCAATCAAAAGAGGGTTGGCCATAGTTAGGGTTTGTATACATGAGAGACACGGCCAAACCAAGGAAGAGACACGGCCAACCTAAAATATTTTTGAGAGACACGGCCAAGTCCATGGAAATTTGGCCGTGTTTGGTGATTTTTGGAGAGGACACGGCCGTGTCCCTTGCCCATGTCTGCTTCTGTTGCTTTTGGTTGAGAGACACGGCCACAATCTTGGCCATGTCCCTTGAGGGTGTCCCTTACTGTGATTTTTTTCTTGTTTTTCTCATATTGTTGAATCCTTCCAAGGTCTTTTTGTATTTACACTTTGAACATACTTAAAACAAAGATTACCTAAACAAATATGTATTGAGGATTCTAAATTTAAGAATAAGGTGAATTATATATGTGTATATATATCAATGATGATCATTTTAATGGATGTTTAATGTGTTTGATTATGTACATTTCAATAATAATGTATTTTGAAATGTTGTATCAATGATGCTATATGAATAATATGATTTGAGATATAACATGATATGAGGCCATTGTAATTGGCTATGATAACTCAAATGTGATATGAAGCCATTGTGATTGGCTATGATGATTCTATTGGAAGAACATAAGGCATGTTTGCCTAATTGATGATGAGATGTGAGAATGAAATAATAAATGAATTGTGTGTCTAATGTGTTATTCATTTTCAGAGTTTTGTTATTGGTGGCATGCCTATTGGTAACATTCTCTTGAAGTTAGGTTGGATTTGATCCTTGAAGCCTAATTGAGATGTTACAACCCTTGAAGCTAGGTTGGGTTGTTCTTGAAGCCAAGTTGGGTTGATACTTAGCATGCTTTGTTCCCCTTGAAGCTTGGTTGAATCTAAATCCTTGAAGCCTAGTTGGGTATATGATAATGATAAATGTGATAACAAAACCAAAGCATTAACTCTGAAAATGGAATGGCATATTAGAGTGTTTTGGGCCCATGCTTGTCTTTGTATATAATGTGATTCTTGAATGATAAGATCAATGGAACTATGAAGATGTAATATAAATATTGTTATGATATTGAACATAGTATGATGTGGTAATGTGATATGTTTCTATGTGCTTGGTTTATGAAATATAAAGGTGTGATGTTAGCTTTTCACTTATGATGTTCACTTTATAATTTAGATGTTTAACGTTGCATTGCCTTAAAGTATAATGTTGGTATTTTTTGTACTACTAAGCCGATGGCTTAGCGCCATAGTGTTTGATCGCGCAGGTAACCGAGTTGAACCTGAGAACTCCTCGAGACCGAGTGAGAGTAGACATTGAAGAGTTATTTTGGGACTTAAAGATCGGAGAAAAGCTGCCAATCATGTATATATTCTATGTTTTGTAAACTTTGATTTATAACATATTTGTAATAACTTCCGCTGTGAATTGATAAACAATTTTATATATGGTGTCTTTTGGATTTCTATAAAATGTTTGAGATTGGTTTCATTTATTTACAAAGATCTTTGTTGCGTTTTCTTTTTAAACTGTGGCATTTACTATATTCAGTATACGTATATTACGATCGTTTATGGATGCTTGGTACGTATACGGGATATAGGGGTGTTACATACAGTTTGCCCCCTGCTTGAATGATCTGAAACCTTAGTGAAAGAGAGTGAAAAGCAACAAAACTTAATTTTTGATATGGCGACCTGTTTTGGGTTCTGGACGCGAGGATGATTCTAGGTTCTGAACCTATGAAAAATTTGGGTTCTAGACCCGGTTTGAGTTCTGGACTCAAGGATGATTCTAGGTTCTGGACCTAAGAGTAATTTGGGTTCTGGACCCAAGTTAAGTTCTGGACTTAGGGATGATTCTAGGTTCTGGACCTAAGAGTAATTTGGGTTCTGGACCCGGTTCGAGTTCCGGACTCAAGGATGATTCTAGGTTCTGGACCTAAGTAAAATTTGGGTTCTGGATTCGAGGATAATTCTAGGTTCTGTACCTAAGGACAATTTGGGTTCTGGACCCGGTTTGAGTTCTGGACTCGAGGATAATTCTAGGTTATGGACCTAAGGACAATTTGGGTTCTTGACCCGGTTCGAGTTCTGGACTCGAGGATAATTCTAGGTTCTTGACCTAAGGAAAATTTGGGTTCTGGACCCGGATTCGAGTTCTGGACTCGAGGATAATTCTAGGTTCTGGACCTAAGGAAAATTTGGGTTCTGGACCCGTATTCAAGTTCTGGACTCGAGGATACTTCTAGGTTCTGGACCTAAGGAAAATTTGGGTTCTGGACCCGGTCGAGTTCTGGACTCGAGGATACTTCTAGGTTCTGGACCTAAGGAAAATTTGGGTTCTAGACCCGAGATTAATTTAATTTGGGTACTTGGACCCGAGATTGGGTACTTGGACCCAAGTTTGGGTACTTGGACTCGAGAATGGGTGCTTGGATCCGAGATTGAGTTTGACTGACCTTTTATCATTTGAGAAGCCTGACTGCTCTGGCTGTTTTATGCATCGTGATTCTTCACCATTAAAATGGATCTTCATCCTTTGAGACCGGGTCTTCACTCTGGAAAATGGATCTTCATCTTTTGAGACCGGGTCTTCACTCTGGAAAATGGATCTTCATCCTTTAAGATCAGGTCTTCACCCTTGAAAATGGATCTTCATCCTTTAAGATCGGGTCTTCACCCTTGAAAATGGATCTTCATCCTTTGAGATCGGGTCTTCATCCTTGAAAATGGATCTTCATCCTTTGAGATCCGGTCTTCTTTGTTCTTTAAAGATGGGAGTGACACGGCCAGTGGCTTAGCCGTGTCCCCTGGTTGTGTCAGCTTCTATGTTTTTTCTTTGGTTCTTCTTTATTCTTGGCTTAGGATGGGACACGGCCAGGCTTGTGACCGTGTCATGTGACACGGCTAGTGGCTTGGCCGTGTCGCCTGCCAGTGTCACCAACTGCTTCCCTTCTCTCTTTGCTTGGTCTTTCTTGGCTTTGCCCTTTAGGTGAGACACGGCCAGTGGCTTTGCCGTGTCTTCTGCCCGTGTCACCTACTGCTTCCCTTCTCTCTTTGCTTGGTCTTTCTTGGCTTTGCCCTTTAGGTGAGACACGGCCAGTGGCTTGGCCGTGTCTCCTGCCCGTGTCATGTTCTTGCCAAGATTTCCTTTGAGGTGATGCGGCCAAGCTTGATTTGGCTTGGCCATGTTTTGCTTGATCCATGTTCTTCTTTCCTTGTTTTGATCTTCCAAGGGAGTTTTTGTACTTTAACCACTTTTCCCTTGCAACTGCTTTTTTCTTTCTTTGATTCTTCAATGATCATTGCAGGTTGTTGGCTCGTTTGATCATGAGGCTGGACCATCTTATCCGCAAGGCATTGACATGAATTACCTGGTACATTTCTTATTTTGCAATAGTTTATGCTATATGTATGCATGATTATGTATGCTCTTACCTTTTTCCTTCTTGGCTCACAGCGGATGATCGAAGAATAAAACAAGAAGCTTCAAGAAGAGTTGGCTGCAAGTCATCAACAGGCTTCTCATTTTGAAAGTTTATATCATCAATCAGAACAAAATTTTTGAGACTTCCAATTTCAAGGAATGAGGGATCCCGGTGCTTCTTCATCGAGAGGCTCCCAGGCTGATGACCATGAGATCCTTTCGTCTGCTTCTGATGAGGACCATGACAAATCATAACTCCAAGGCAATAGGGATTTTAGTGCTTCTACTTCGGATGATCCCGGGATAAGTAACTTGCCTCCTCCAACAGGCGACGACTTTTTCAAGTCTTTATTTGGTGGTGACCCACCACCCTCTCAGTGATATGTAAATATTGAAACAATTGTAAAACATTGTACAATAATGAAAAATATATAATTTTCCTCGTTTACTGTAATCTTTTTTTTTATAATACATCATAATTAATATCCACTTCTTTTGTTAAACCAAATCCAAAATGGAAAAAGAAATTGTGACCACTTCCTTTCCTTGTGCCATATGGTCTTATCTTTTCCATTTCACTTTTGGAAGAGGTTTATTTTCTTCTATATAAATCACCTTACATGCCATATTTCAATTCATAAGCCAAAAATCTCTCTTTCAAAGTGAATACTCTCTCTTTAGCAATTTTGGCTCCCCTTTAATCATCAACTATGACCGATCACCATTTAAGGAAAATAAAAATTCTATTTAAGAATATGGATGCCAATCATCGGAAGCAAATTTCATGGTCAAAGCTTGATGTTTTAAAATGCTTTCAAAATGTCAAATTGGATCGCTCCTTTTTACATGCCGCGACTTCCTTGTGGGATACGGATTCCAGGGTGTTTAAAATTAATGGCTTTGAAATGTGTCCCTTGATTGAAGAATTTGAGACCATCCTTGGACATCCCAATAATTAGCAAATGGCGTTACCCACTTTGGTTTCCAAAACTCAACAGAAGATGCAGATGTTATTTCAAATTTCAAAACCCGAGATTCTTCGGTTGATGAGAGGTGAAAAAATTCTACTTGCTCCTTTGATTGACTTTTGTTCTTCTCATTTGGCTCCTACTAAGGCCTGGGGACCCATGCTTTGTCTTTGTCTACTCGGCCAATTCTTACTTGTTTCTTTTGATGGCGATATTGACCCACGAGTATTGGATATCATGGATCAAATGGAAGGAGGTTTGTCGCCGGTACCTGTGATCTTAGCTGAAACCTTAGTTGGATTAGACCGATTTAAATCAGAATTTTCAAAGAGACTGACTGGGAGCCCGTTGCTGCTTCAGGTAATTACCTAAACTGCCCTTCCGGGTTTTCAATTTAGGTTTTTTTTTATTGCTCTAATTTTTGCCTAGTCCGCCCATGTGGGTTTTCAGAACTAGCGAGCTGTCCTAATTTTTGTCTAAGCTACCCTTGCGGGTTTTCAACTTAGCGGACCTTTTTTTTATATAATTCTTTCTTCACAGATTTGGCTTCAGGAGCGTCTTTGTTTGCTTGATACTCCCTCCATGGACTTTGCCAGATACCTGCCTCGTCATCATTCTGCTAGGAAACTACTCCACCCAGCTTCTTCATATGTTGACTGGATTGACTGGATCCGCACACGCTCCGAAGTTAATATCCATTGGTTGGTACCTTGGTGGAAGATTTCTCATATTACCCTGCGGACATACCTGATGTACGTTCCCCTTGCTGCTCTTCGTCAAGGTACATGCTATGATCCTCACCGACTTAGGCATCAGTATGGAGCTGAGCCTCATGATTCTGACTTTGTTCCTGACCTAGACATGCCTTGCTTGACTAAAGCCTACTTGGATCGGCTGAGGCAAAGCTGGCCTGCACGTTACACTTATCGACTGCCATAGATTTTACATTTGTCAATTCATAAAATGTTTTGTTAGGATGAAAAATAACTAAAGTAATAAAAGATGCTTCGTTTCCATTGATAATTTGTCATCACCTTTTGCAATTATGATTATTTATTTCATCCGTATCTGGTCAAATACTTATAACAGTGCACATAGAACAAATTTAATCATTAATTCTGTTTTATTAAATTGGGGAACAACCAAACATAAAGCCAGCATACACAAGATCACTCCTGTTGCCAATCAGCCCTTTCGGGTTTTCTAATTGACGATTTTCTCTCATTAGCCCTAATTGTTGCCTAGCCCGCCCTTCCGGGTTTTCGGAACTAGCGGACTGCTCTAACTTTTTCCTAGGCTGCCCTTTTTGGGTTCTCAACCTAGCGAACTCTTCTTCTTCTTCTTCTTCTTCTTTTTTATTATTATTTATTTTTCATACAAAAAACCTCTTCAACCTGTCAATGTTTACTGGCTCACTGAATTCGTTCCCATCTATGATACAGTGCTCATGACTTGCTATGTCTAACAACTTCACTGCACCTTTGCTCATGACTTGCTTCACGACATATGGCCCTTCCCAGCTAGGTCTGAACTTCCCTCTTGGATCAGATACATTAGGCTTACATTGCTTCAATACCAAATCGCCAACTCTGAATTTTCTAATTTTAACCCTTCTATTGTAGGCCCGAGCTATCTTCTTTTGATACAATTGGTGATGATACAGTGCCTTTAGCCTTTTCTCTTCTAATAGAGCTAACTGAGTGTATCTGCTTGCTACCCATTCTGTTTCAGGCATCTCCGCTTCCAAGACTACTCTCAATGACTTGATCTCAATCTCAATTGGCAATACTGCTTCCATCCCATAAACCAAAGAGAACGGTGTCATTCCAGTAGGTGTTCGCACACTCGTCCTATATCTCCATAAAGTAAAGGAAAGCATCTCTGACCAATCCCTGTAAGTCTTGGTCATCTTGGACAGAATTTGCTTAATTGTCTTGTTTGTTGCTTCCACTGCACCATTAGCCTTTGGTCTATAAGGAGAAGATCGGTGATGATGGATTTGGTACTTGGAGAATAAATCCTTAACTGCCCCTTGAAACTGTACCCCGTTGTCTGATATCACACTGTACGGGACCCCATATCTGCAGATGAGATTCTTTTTGATAAACCTAGCCATTTGACTTGCACCCAGCTTGTTGAAGGATTCGGCTTCAACCCATTTTGAAAAATAATCAACTGCTACCACAATAAAATGGTGCCCGTTTGAAGCTGTCGGATGTATCTCTCCTATAATGTCGATACCCCAAGTGGCAAAGGGCCAAGGTGAAGACATTGAATGCAGTTCTTCAGGAGGCATATGATTCAAGTTATCGTACATTTGACATTGTTGGCACTTCTTGACAAACTCAATATAGTCTCTCTCCATGGTCAACAAATAGTAACCTTGTCGAATAATCTTCTTAACTAGGGCCAAAGCACTCATGTGCGGACCGCAACTTCCCGCATGTATTTCAGACATGATGCGCTCCACTTCGGGCTTTCTTAAACATCTCAAATGCACCCCATCAGGCCATCTTCGATATAACTCCCCATGGAAGGTGATGTATTGCAGTGACCACCTCCTTATGGCTCTTCTCTCTTTCTTTGTTGCCCCCGGCGGGTATTCTCTTTCCTCCAAAAATCTCCTTATGGTATCATACCATGCATCATGGTCTGTATCAATTTCCATGATTGTTTTATATTCATAACAAGGAGTTGATGAACTGGTCAAGACCAGAGGCTTAAGGAATAAGCTAACAGGATTTTCCCATACCGAAGCCAATGTGGCTAGGGCATCAGCCATCTGATTTTCTTCTCTTGACAAGTGTATAAACCTACACTCCTTAAAATTCTTCTTTATCATGGTCAGGTAATGATGGTATGGTTTCAATTTTTCTTCTTTCAACTCCCACTCTCCATTTACTTGGGATACTACTAACAATGAATCACCATAAACTTCCACCTTATCCACCTTCATAATCATTAGGGTTTCCAAACCAAAAATACAAGCTTTGTACTCCACCATATTATTGGTCTCCCTAAATTTCAGCTTTTTGGCTAAAGGGATGAGTTCCCCTTCGGGCGATTCTAATATAACTCCCAAACCTGCTCCTTTCCTGTTTGCTGCTCCATCAAAATACATTTTCCACCCTTGTACTTCAATTGCTTCCAAATGTTCATCTGGAAATTCCAAGATTACCTCTTCACTTTCTGGTAATGGTTGTTGAGCCAGAAATTCTGCCACTGCTCTACTTTGATTGTTTTTTCGGTTACATACTCGATCTCAAATTCCTCTAGTATTATCAACCATCGTCCATATTTCCCAATTAAAGAGGGTGTCTCCCTTAAGTATTTCATCGGATCCAACCTGGAAATTGCTTGCACACTATATGATTGAAAATAATGCCGCAATTTATTAGAAGACCAAACCATGGCTATACATGTCTTTTCAATAATACTATACTTAATTTCATATGGTAAGAGCTTTCTACTCAAATAGTAGACTGCATGCTCAATCCCCGACTCATCTGCTTGTGCTAGCATGGCTCCTATCGACTCTTCTTCTACCACTAAGTATAGTAATAGAGGTTTGCCGGGTTTAGGTGGATTCAACAAATACTCTTTTATTCGATCAATGCCCTTTTGACAATCTTCGTTCCATACGACCGGCTGATTCTTCCTAAGCAACTTAAAGATAGGCTCACAGATTGTTGTGAGTTTTGCTATAAATCTGCTAATGTACTGCAGTTTACCAATAAATCCCTGAACTTCTTTCTCCGCCTTCGGGGCTGGCATATCCCTGATTGCTTTGACTTTGTCAGGATCAATCTCAATGCCATTCGGACAAATCACATGTCCCAACAATTTACCTGAGGTAACACCAAATACACACTTCTTTGGGTTTAATCTGAGCTTATACTTCAAAGCTCTATCGAAGAATAATTCCAAGTTCTGGAAGTGTTGCTCCCTTGTATTCGACTTCACCATCATATCGTCAACATATACTTCAACCTCTTTGTGCATCATGTCATGAAATAAAGTGGTGGCCATCCTTTGGTAAGTTGCTCCAGCATTCTTTAAGCCGAAAGGCATCACCCTATAACAAAATATACCCCATGTAGTAGTGAAGGCAGTTTTGGCTTTATCCTCTTGGGCCATTAACACTTGATTGTATCCGGAAAATCCATCCACAAACTAGTGTAGCACACTAGAGGCTGCACTATCAATGAGTACATCTATATGAGGTAAAGTAAAATCATCCTTAGGGGAAGCCTTGTTTAAATCTCTATGGTCCACGCAGACCCTTATCCTTCCATCTTTCTTTGGCACAGGTACTATGTTGGCTAGCCAATCTGGGTATTCTATCACTTCAAGGAAATTCACTTGTATTTGCTTAGTGACCTCTTCCTTAACCAATTCAACCCATTTAGGTCTTAATCGTCTAAGCTTTTGTTTGACAGGTTTAATGTGGGTGTAAGTAGGAATATGATGCTCGGCTATGTCTCGATCTATCCCGGGCATATCTTCATAAGACCAAGCAAACACTTCTTCATATTTTTTGAATATTTTTTCAAATCTCTCTCTCTCATCAGGAATAAGGTCGGATGCTATGCTAATGTTTTTAGGTTTTTCAGTTGTTCCCAAATTTAATGATTGTGTGTTAACAGAATTAATATTAAAGATGCTTATGTAACTGCTATTTGAATGTATGCAACCATCAGGAGAAACATCACACAAGTAAGAAAAATCAGACTTTATTGCATTCATTTTGGAAAAGAAAACATCATCATCATCATACAAAACAGACAAATTAAAATCAAAATCAAAATCATTGTTCTCAGAATCATAAAGCAGGATGTCTTCAAACTTCTCTTCAACCATGGCCAGCAATCTCTTCCGGAGTCTTCTTGGCTTTTAGGGTAGCTCCATTCTTCTCCTTTGGAGTGGATTCTTTGTTGGTTGACAGGGTGAGCTTTTTCTTCACTTGCTCCACTAACTCAGCAACATCTACAAAAATTTCAAAACCAGGAATTAACTTACCCATGAACATGATCAGCTCGGGCTTTCCTTGGAGTGGTCCGATAGTTGGAGCTTTGACAAAGATCTCTTCAAGTGGTGGGAAACTCATCTTCTCATTCTTCTTTGGTTGAACATTATTGGCTTCATCATATCCCAACCCCTTCTTGGAAGTTTGAGTTTTAAAATCTGGTAATTTTGTTAAACCGGCTTTACCCTTTCCAAGGCCAGCTCCGGGAAGGTAATTCATGTTCTTCATCATATTCAAGACTTTGGAGCCCACTGCTTCATCATCAGAGATTACAGCTACTTGAAAACAATTGAGAGGCCTCTCAACCATTAGAGCATTAACAATCTCATTATCTTCAGCTTCAATGACCACTGTCTCATTTCCGTTGGAGAATTTGATCTTTTGATGAAGGGTGGAAGGAACTCCACCAAGAGGGTGAAACCATGGTCTTCCCAAGAGTAAGGCAAAGGTAACTGGTATGTCTAAAACAACAAACTCCACAATAGATTCAATTGGACCAACCTTGACAGCTGCTTTGAAAGTCCCTTCGGCATGCCTCTTAATGTTGTCATAAGCACGAATTGTCACCTCGGTTGGGTTTAAATCTCTTGTTGACATGGCTAGCTTTGGTAGTATCTTAAGTGGACAAACATTTATGGCGGACCCATCATCGACCATTACACAAGGAGTCCTCTTTCCCTTGACTTCTATTTTGATAAAGAGAGGGCATATGTGGTCTCTCCCTTCCTCTGGTAAGTCTGCATCAGAAAAAGAAACTACTCCCATACTAACTTCGCTCTTCTCTTGAACCTCTTCACATTTCATTACTTCCCCAATTTTTATGAAGTTAATCAACTCCTCCGGTGTTGTAGAGGTAGAAATTGGCATGCTAGCCAAGGCTTTAGCCATAGTCTCTCGGTGTTTTTTAGAAGTAGCTAATAAGTCCAAAATGCTAACACTTGCTTGGGTTTTTTTAATTGCTTGAGTACAGCATCATCTTCTTCCACTTCAACTTCCTTCCCCTTATTAGTTTCTCCATCCTTAGGTGGTGGCCTTGCATAAGGCTTACCGGATCTAGTATTCATCACCTCATCTTCTTCAGGCTCAGACCAAGTCCACTCCTTCTTCTTTGGTATGATATCATCATCACTATCACTTGAATCCCAAAACCTGTTGACCACACAAATTGCTACTTCCCTACCAATCATAGCTTGTTTGGCTTCATTAAATTCCTCTTCTTCTTTGATTTCTTCTCCTCCCATATCTTGAAAAGAAGACATGACAAAATCCTCATGCAGACCTCCTCTAATCATGAAGGTTGCTGGTGGTGGCACTCTATTGAACTTTGGCAATGGGTTATCTTTGGTGTTTGGCTTGTTGGGCTCGGGTAGCTTCCCATTATCAATTAAGTTTTGGATCTCATGTCTCAATCTCACACATCTATCCGTGTCATGTCCTTGCGTTTGATGAAATTGACAAAATGCTTTGGTGTCAAAATTAGGTGGGAGCGGATTAGGCAAAGGACGAGGATTTAAGGGTTGTAGCAGTCCCTTTCTTTGAAGCTTGTAGAGAACCCAGGACATCGGTTTTCCCAATTCCAAAAATTGTCTCCTTGTTCCTTGGTTAGTAGCATTAACACCGACGGCCTTTTGCATGCTTTGGCTACTAGGTTGATAGCTCCCTTTCTCATTCCTTTTCGTTGCAAATCGGCTCTTCTCTCTGTCCCATTCTTCAATTTGTAAACCAGCTTGAAGAAGGTCTTTGAAATCACGGATGATTATATGAGACATCCTCTCACGAAGACTAGGTAACACCCCTCTCACAATCATCCTTATTTGATCGGATTCATCGGGCCTCTTCTTGAGTAAAGCAGCCTTGTTTCTCCATCTCTTGACATAGTCTACAAAATTCTCATTCGGCCTTTGCCTAATGGATTCCACTTCCATCAAGGTAACTTCCAATTCCACATTATATCCATATTGTTGGATAAAGGCTTTGTAAAGTAAATCCCAGCTCTTTTGTGTTTCATCATCTAAGGTATTGAACAAATTTTGGACAACAGGGTCCAATGAGAGCATAAAGTACCTTAGGGTTTGAGCCTTAGTAGCTCGGGCAGACTGCATGGCAGTGATATATTGCTTCACATGAAGATGAGGATTTCCGGTGCCAATGTACTTTACAAAGGAGGGCATCTTGAATTTATAAGGGACCTCATCATCTTGTTCAAATAACTTGTCAACATCGGACATCTCTTCGGTTTTCAGCTTCTTCTCAAATTTCTTTTCTAAATCAGCAATCATCTTTTCAACATCATATGTCTCGGTCTTTTCAATAGTTGTTTTCTCGACAATCTTTGGTTCTTTCTTCTTTTCTTGAACCTCTTGGTAGTATTGAGCCCAATCATCATCATCATCAATGACTACCTTTTCATCATCAAAAGCCACTTCATTAACTTTAGTCTTCCCTTTGTCCTTTGGTTTCTTAGTGCTAGCAGATGCTTCGGCATGATTCTCTAATATTGCAGTCAATTGGTTCTTCATGGTCTCAGGTAGGGCCTCTTTGATTTCTTCCATCTTGGCATTGAGGGCTTCATCCACCATTCTTTGAATTTGTTCGGGCTCCATTGTCTTTGGTGAGCAAGTGATTGAGTCGTTGCTAGATACTTCTTCTCCGGCGTAGGTCGGATTGTCGTAAGCTTTTGAACTTTTGTAATCCAGGGCTGTGAGCCAGAGAGGACCAATGATATGAGATGCAAATGTATGCATGTATGCATGTATGCACAAACAACAAATAAGGATAAATAGGACGTTCCTTCTAACCTTATAACATCCACACACGAATGGCGAGTCTCTTTTCCTAGGCATATGGTTAACAAAATACCAACATGGGGTATCTTGCTTTCGAATAATTCCGTCGGACGTTTCAACCAATAGTTATATTTTCTAAAATGGAAATCAATCCATGATAATTCCTATTAGTTAGGTTTTAATCCATTCAACCAACCAAAGTAGCTTTTATGCTATGTTGGATTAAAACAAAATTAAGAGGTTTATTATGAATAGATTTCTCACTTGGAAAGAGTAACTAATGGTTCATGCCAAAAATGTAATATCCCAAAATGTGCCCTAGAAGTATTGATGAAATTGTTGTTTGATTTGAATTAAATGTTTATGTGTTATTGGAAAGGAAAAATGTATTTTGAGATAATGTATATGTTCGGTATATGGTAATATATATAACATATATGTTGGTCAAAAGGGATGGTCAATGGAAGAGGATATTTATTTGTGATATGTGAAATTACTTAAATGGGCATATAAGTGACAAGAGTTAAGTTAAATGGATGAGGGCAATTTGGTAATTGCTTTGTTAGGATTGCTTGGTGGAGATTTAAGGAAGAAGAGAAGTTTGACTTGTCTTCATTTTCTCTTCTTTGCTTGGTGTGGCCGGCTACCAAAGGGAAAGAGAGAGCAAGTGAGGTGTTTTGATTTCTAACATCAAATTGAAGGAAGAATCAAAGGATTAAGTTGGAGATTTGTGAAATTTCTTCAATTGAGGTAAGTACTCTCTTGTTTTCCTATGTTATTTGTGAAGTTATGTTTGAGGTGAGTTATGATTGGTTGTTATTATGATTAAGTGTGTTTGTGATGTATTTGTAAGTGTTGAAATTGATTGTAAGTTACAAAGTTAAATTGGTATTGGATTTGGTTTGAAGATGGTAAGTTAAGTGGATGTTGATATGGAAAGAATAAGAATGATGTGGGTTTTAGGGTTTTGAAGTGGTATGTGTTTAAATGTATTGTTAATGTATTGTTAATGTGATTATTGTGATGAATATGTAAAATAAGTGTTAAAGACATTGATTATATCCATTTGAATAAGGTTATGTTGTGTATAATGTGTTTAAATGCAATTAAAAGGGTTTTGGCCATATTTAGGGTTTTTGTTCATGTGAGACACGGCCAAACCAAAGAAGAGACACGGCCAAGACTTAAGATTTTTGGGAGACATGGCCACTGGCTTGGCCGTGTCCCTCGACTGTGTCTGCCACTGCCTGATTTTGGTTGAGAGACACGGCCGTGTCCCTTGCCCGTGTCTGCCTCGGTTGATTTGGTGTTGAGAGACACGGCCACAAGCTTGGCCGTGTCCCTTGAGTGTGTTGGCTACTGTGATTGTTCCTTTGTTCTTCTTGCATTGTTGAGATTGAATATTCATTTGATGACAATGATGATGCATATGATACTATATGAACAATGCTATGTTTTATGCATTGTGAATCTTGTGAATGGTAATCTGTTATTAGAATAATGTACTTTGTAATGCTACATCAATGATGCAATATGTAAAATGTGAAGGATATGATGTAATATCCCTATGCATGCCCTAGAAGTTTTGTTGTTGTTGTTGTTGGTTTGAATTGAGAAATGGGAAGAGAATGTTTTTGTATGGTGGTTGGGAAAGAAAAGAGGGTTTAGAGATAATTGTATATGTTGCTTATATGGTGATATATATAACATATAAAGTGGTCAAAATGGAAAGTCAAGGAAAGAGGATATTTTTGTGTTGGTTGTGAATTACTTAAATGGGTATAGATATGACAAAAGCTTAGTTAAATGGATGAGGGTATTATAGTAATTTTCTTTTGGATGGGTATTTAATGCCTATTGACTTTGTGTTTCTTCATCATTTCTTCTTCTTCTTGTTGTTGTGTGGCCGGCTCATCAAAGAGAGAAGAGAGCAAGAGAACAAGTGATGGTTTTGATGATTTCAAGTTCAAAGTGAAGGAAGTTTTCAAAGTTACAAGTTGGAGTTTCAAGGAATTTCATTATTTGGTAAGTTTGCTCTTGTTTACTCTTGTTATTTTTGAAGTTATGCTTGAGTTGAGTTGTGATTTGATGATGGTATGATTAAGTTGCTTATGATGTGATTTTAAGTATTGATTTTGCTTGATAGATGAGAACTTGGGTTGGTGTTGGTGATGGAAGAGTAAGAGTTGTGCTTAGTGAAATTGTTTCTGTTTTACAATTAGTAAAGGCTGTGATTTGTATGATTTTTAATTAATTATAGAAAAATGTTCTTGAAGTGAATTTTTGATATGTTGTGCCTCTATGAGTCTAGAATGACTGAAAAATATGTTGATTCGATTTTGGATAGGTTATGAGTTTAGAAAGATTATTTTTATTAGACCTGTTCCAGCAGGTACCTTAACTGAGACAGCTCTATTTCGGGATTTTTAATAAAATGTAGAAAAATCATATTCAATTGAATTTTGGATATGTTGTTGCTTAGTGAGTCTAGTATTTGAGAAAAATAATTTGGAACCACGTTGATTGAATTTGATTTATGAAATTCACAAAGTTCAGAACTGCTGCCAGGATGCAGGGCAATTGGGGCAGTCTGGTTAGGTGAACTATTTGACCAAGATTTTGTGTTCAGTTTGATTTGAAATTTTAAAGGAATGATTTTAAGATACAAAACTAAATTCTGTAAAAATTGTAGAATTTTTAGTCAAGTAGATTATTTTATACAATTTTTCAAAATAAGGATAAAATGGAATCTAAAACCAGAATGTACTATTCATATGGTCATTTTGCTAATATTCCTTTTGGATTAGGTTGTGAAGAGGTTGAATTGTCCTAATTGCATTGTTGAGATTGAATAATGTTATGTTATGCATTGTGAATGGTAATGTGTTTCATGAGTAATGCACATTGAAATGTTATACCAAAGATGTTATAGTGATTCAAATGAAATATGATTGAAGCATGCATTGATGATAGGATTGAATAATAATGTGAGTGTTTAGTTAATGTAATGAATATTGTATATAATGATGAAATGAAGTGGGAATGATATGATGTTATGAGAAAGTGGTTTTGTTGTAATGTGAGATGTTGAGGCATGATTGCTTAACTTGCTTGTGAAAAAGAAATGAATTGAAAAAAAAGTATTGATAAGTTTAATGAACGGACCTATCCGTCTCCTGCGGAACCATGCGGACCCAGTGGGTTGGGCAACCGATCTTGGACTACCGATCTGGTAGGAGGAAGGTTCGATATAGTCAGTATTATACGTACCTATTTGCCTCCTGCGGAACCATGCGGACCCATTGGAATGGGCAACCGAACTTGGACAACCGACCTGGATGGGGAAAGGTATGTTACTGATAATGTTATACGTGCCTATTTGCCTCCTGCGGACCCTTGGGATTGGAGGGCAACCGACCTGGTTGGGAAAGGGTACATATATAAAGTCATAGTTGTTGGCTATAATGATAAATTTAAATGAGTATAATGAATGGTGCTATTATATGAATATTGATGTGACATTGAACAAAGCAACATATTGAATAAATAATATGCTTTTGATTGATATATGTAATTAATTTGTGACATTGCATTTTAGCATGAATTATCTTACTAAGCCCTTGGCTTAGCGCGATAGTGTTTAATCGCGCAGGTAATAGAGCTGATAGAGTCGAACCCGAGAGTTCATCAAGACCAAGTGAGAGTAGACCTTGAAGAGTTGATTTTGGGAACTTAAAGATCAGAAGAGAATTGCCAATCATGTATACTTCTTTATATTTTGTAAAGTAATGATTATAATGTAAAAATATGGATATTTTTAAATATGTACTCAAGTGTTTGTAAATATGTACATATTTTATAACTTCCGCTGTGTAATATTTAAATGTATATATATATATATATATATAACTAATATGTTTTGTTTTATAAGTAAATGACCTACTTTTCTATAATGTATAATGATAAGGGTATTGTATCAAGTTTAAAGTGTTTTGAATGTTAAGAAAACCGTAGCATCCCTATGTTTGATGCACTTATGCTACATTGTTGTGGTTGTAGTGTGTGGGCATTGGATATGGGGGTGTTACAAATCCTTTTTGCAGGTTGTAGTTGAGGGTATAAGGGGGATTTATTGGAAGTGTACTGAGAATGATTTTGTTTGCATTGGTTTGTGTAAAATGTTTAAAAAAAAAAAACTAGTTTTGTCGACACTTGGGACTCAATTTTTAGGCGAAACTATGGCAAAATTTCTATTAAAATTGGAACTAAAATTTGACTAAGTAAAATTGGTAGCAACATTAGGTTAGTGTGGCGCCTCTACTCAGCTTACACATGTAGGTCAGGAAGGGGTGTTACATATGATGAGGTAATTGATTATATATAGCTTGATGGGAGTTGTTCTTGAGTGTGAAAGAGACGAGGATCATCCAAAAAGGTATGTGCAATGCAATTTGTTGTGATAAATGTTTTAATAATGAATGGTGTTAATGTGTCTTGAGAAATGATGAAATGTGATGTTATCATAATTGATAATGATTTTGTAAATGTTATTTAAAGTAACGTATTATGGTTTGAACTCTGTTACAGGATTTTAAAAGGTAATGAAAAGTGACATCCTCATACTTTATATACTTACTGAATGTATACTAGGTATATGTATAGTACTTATATAGGGTATCGGGGTGTTACAATTATTTTGGTATCAGAGCTTAGGTTCGAGATTCTCGGCCTAAGTGAACTTAAAAAGAAAAAAAAATTGAAATGTTTAAAAAGAATTAAAAAGAAGAGTTTTGGAATGTAATTGGTAATACATGCATATGCATTAACACCTAGGTTGGTCTCGGATGTGGCATTATATGAATGGTAGAATATCTGTGTTATATGAGATGGATGCTAGTGTGTGAATGATGTTTTACATGAATGTAAAGCTAGAGAAAGAAATGATGTGGATTTATATAAGTTTAATTGATAAATTAAAAAAATTTTGGAAATTTATGCAAGTAAAGTGAATTGTTAAATGTGTTGAAATATAAAGAAATGAAAAGGAGAGTAAAGTTGAACATGAGATGAAATCAAAATTAAGATAAGAGTATGTACTCTTTCCTCTACACTTTGAATCTCTTTATAATAGAGTTTATGTTGGGTTTACTAGATAGAGGAAATATTGTTGAATTGTTAATATTGAAAGATATGTTACTAAAATGAGGAGAGTATGGTGGAATATTGAATGAGTTGATTAGTATAGACAAAGTGTGACTATTTAAAGTTTGGGGTATATATAAAGTTAAGGTTTTGTTTAAAGGAAAAAGAGATGATATTGGTTAAGTAAGAATATAAATTGGTATTGTTATTTTAATGCAAACATTGTGAATTCAATGTTAGAAATGTGAGATGCTTGGATATTGTGAAAGCTCATGGTAATGGTGGTAATATGTGATATTTGAGATTTTTGAAATGAGCTTGATAATTGTGAAAATTATATGTTTTGATATTGCTTTGTGATATATATATATATAAGATGTTTTTAAAGTTGATATTAAGAAAAGATGAGTTTGGCAAGTTGAAGCTTAAGCGAAGTAGTAAGTTGAAAAGTTAAAGTTTTAGTGGAATTTGATAAAGATTATTTGGATATTGATGGTTTAATGTATATGCAATACATAAGCTAGGTGAAATGACTAATATTGCACATGAAAGTATTATGAATTGAGTAATATGATTGATAGCATGAGAATTTGTTTTGAAGTAAAAAGGGAAGTGGATAAGCAAATGAAAATGAGCTATTTTAAGTCATTTTACTGCAAAGGATAAAAATGGATATGGAAGTATATTAAATGCTTTTAAGGATGAAAGTGAAAGAGATGTCACATTGGGAATGTGACTAAGATGGATGTGAAGTGCTATTATAGTCAGAATATATATATATATATGTGTGTGTGTTGTGTGAATAAATACTTTACATCATATTTAAGTGTATACATGTATATGATATGTGAACTGAGTTTTCAATATGAATGAAATTATGATATATAAACAAATGTGTGAATCACATTATGAAGGTGACCTATGAATATGTATGTGGTATAATTATAGAATTAATGATATGGAAAATGATGTTATATGTATTAGTGGACCTAAGAGAGATTAGGTCTTGAACTGTGTAAAGTTAGATGGATTATGTGATGGAAGTAAGTATGGAATGGACTTGAGTAATATTGGATAGTGGAAATTGTTATGGTGAGCATTGAACATGATAATCATATGATATTTAGAGTCCCAAAGTATTCACATTTGGAAAGTTCTATGTAATTATATTATAAGAGATTGTAAATGGATTAGAAATGAAGTGATGGATAGAAATTATATGGGAACTGCATATGATTGAATATGTATATAGTAATATTGTTGAAACTTGAACTAAGTTGATAAAGATCATATAATCGAGTGCAAATTGGTTTGAAATGGAGTTGGAATGTGTTAATTTCTGTTATACCAAAAATGTAAAGAAGGAATATATAATTCTTGAGATACACCTTAGCCTTGTATTTGTAAAGATTGAGAATAAAGTTATAAAAGAACAGTATTGATTTAAAAGTTCCAGGCTTGAATATTAATCTCTTAAAGCCATGTGTTTTGCTCAGTATATTTGATCGGTTAATGTTGTTATCCATAGATTTGGATCTTAGATAAAATGATTGTAATACAGATTTGGTGAGATTGAAAACTTTGTTTGAGAAGTATAGTTAAAAGTTATGATGGATAAAGTTGTACTTTATCATTTTATGTTAAAAATTTGGTTATAGTTGTGAAGGTAAAGAGAGAAAAAGGAAATTATGGAAATGTGTTGAGTTATGGATAATATGACAAAAAGGTAATAAAATTAAATATAACAATGATATGAAATGTGAAGAGATATTAAAAAGGGAGAAATTATAAAATATGACTGAAAGTTATACTGAATATGTTTATGGTGTGTAACTTGAGGTTTAAGTGAATAAACTATGTGTATATTAAAAGATAATTTGAAGTGATTTGTTATTATGATAATTTGATTGAATATGAATCGGAAGAGATCAGGAATTGAATATAAATTTGCCCTAATGGAATGAAGTTATATATATACATATATGAATATTGTGAAATTTCATGATAAGTTAAATAAATTAATCGTTAGTTGGAATTGAACAAGATTGAAACGTGGGCATATTGTGACAGATAGATCAATTGATCTGGATTTGGCTAAGATTATGAATCATTATCGAGATTTAATGTGTATAGTTGTACTGATAGTATAATTATTTTCATGATAATGTATATGATGTAAAATTTTAGAGTGTGTTTGGACATGAATGAATGGAGTTATAGTAGTTATAAATTATGATAAAAAGGGAAAAGATTGGTTATTTACAAAATAAGTTGAAAGGTAGTGTATTAATATATAAGTTAAGTGAAAAGCATGCTAAAGAAGTAACTCCATTTGTGAAAAATAAGGATCTTGTTATCAATTGAGGTTTGATAAATGTCTATTTAGACAGTAATTGTAATGACGGGATAATCAATGTTCAGATATAAATCAATGGTTTCTAAGGTTAAAGTTAAGAGGGTAATTACAAAGAGATGAAGGAACAATATATATTAAATATAAAGATTGGACGAAGTGTAAGTGTACTATAAAATGATCTGATTATTGTATAAAGACATTAATAGGAAATGTAATGAGTTCTTTTAAATGTTTGATCAAGGAAGTGATAAGATGTATAAACGTATAGAATGATGAGTTATGGAATATAGAGAAGATGGTTGATTAAAAAGGGAAGAGTTGAAATTATATGGTTTGGTGACATAATAACTTAAGCATATAATTAACTTCATATGGAAGTTAAGATAACATTTTGCTAAGAATGGATTGTTATGATACTGATAATTTCGAGGACGAAATTTCTTTTTAGAGGGGGAGAATTGTAATATCCCAAAATGTGCCCTAGAAGTATTGATGAAATTGTTGTTTGATTTGAATTAAATGTTTATGTGTTATTGGAAAGGAAATATGTATTTTGAGATAATGTATATGTTGGGTATATGGTACTATATATAACATATATGTTGGTCAAAAGGGATGGTCAATGGAAGAGGATATTTATTTGTGATATGTGAAATTACTTAAATGGGCATATAAGTGACAAGAGTTAAGTTAAATGGATGAGGGCAATTTGGTAATTGCTTTGTTAGGATTGCTTGGTGGAGATTTAAAGAAGAAGAGAAGTTTGACTTGTCTTCATTTTCTCTTCTTTGCTTGGTGTGGCCGGCTACCAAAGGGAAAGAGAGAGCAAGTGAGGTGTTTTGATTTCTAACATCAAATTGAAGGAAGAATCAAAGGATTAAGTTGGAGATTTGTGAAATTTCTTCAATTGAGGTAAGTACTCTCTTGTTTTCCTTTGTTATTTGTGAAGTTATGTTTGAGGTGAGTTATGATTGGTTGTTATTATGATTAAGTGTGTTTGTGATGTATTTGTAAGTGTTGAAATTGATTGTAAGTTACCAAGTTAAATTGGTATTGGATTTGGTTTGAAGATGGTAAGTTAAGTGGATGTTGATATGGAAAGAATAAGAATGATGTGGGTTTTAGGGTTTTGAAGTGGTATGTGTTTAAATGTATTGTTAATGTATTGTTAATTTGATTATTGTGATGAATATGTAAAATAAGTGTTAAATACATTGATTATATCCAAAGAAGAGACACGGCCAAGACTTGAGATTTTTGGGAGACACGGCCAAGTTCAAGGAAATTTGGCCGTGTTGGATGATTTTTGGAGAGACACGGCCACTGGCTTGGCCGTGTCCCTTGACTGTGTCTGCCACTGCCTGATTTTGGTTGAGAGACACGGCCGTGTCCCTTGCCCGTGTCTGCCTCGGTTGATTTGGTGTTGAGAGACACGGCCACAAGCTTGGCCGTGTCCCTTGAGTGTGTTGGTTACTGTGATTGTTCCTTTGTTCTTCTTGCATTGTTGAGATTGAATATTCATTTGATGACAATGATGATGCATATGATACTATATGAACAATGCTATGTTTTATGCATTGTGAATCTTGTGAATGGTAATGTGTTATATGAATAATGTACTTTGTAATGCTACATCAATGATGCAATATGTAAAATGTGAAGGATATGATGAGGTAATTGATTATGTATAGCTTGATGGGAGTAGTTCTTGAGTGTGAAAGAGACGAGGATCATCCAAAAAGGTATGTGCAATGCAATTTATTGTGATAAATGTTTTAATAATGAATGGTGTTAATGTGTCTTGAGAAATGATAAAATGTGATGTTATCATAATTGATAATGATGATCAAAATGAAATAAATAGACATATGGTTTATATGACAATGAATTTAAGATACATGTGCAATGAAATGGATTATGTATGCTTGAATGATGAAGTGTATAATGTGAATTGAGACATAAAGTGGTGTGAAACTAATGTTCTGAGTTATAATGATGTGAATGATATGATTGAAGCATGCCTAGATGGTATGATTGAATAATGATATGTGTGTTTAGTTAATGTAATTGATGTTGCATATATCAATGATGAAATATGAAAGGTGATTTGAGATATAATGTGATGTGAAGCCATTGTGATTGGCTATGATGATTCAATTGTGATAAATGAGGCATGTTTGCCTAGATGATGATTCAATTGAGAATGAAATGGATAATGAAATAATAAATGAATTGTGTGACTAATGTGTTATTCCATTTCAGAGTTTGTTGTTGGTGGCATGCCTAATGATAGTAACAATCTCTTGAAGTTAGGTTGGGCTTGATCCTTGAAGCCAAGTTGGGTAGAAGTTTAACATGTTTTACTCCCTTTGAAGCTTGGTTGGGTCTAGTCCTTGAAGCCTAATTGAGATGTTACAACCCTTGAAGCTAGGTTGGATTGGTTCTTGAAGCCAAGTTGGGTTGAGACTTAGCATGCTTTGTTCCCCTTGAAGCTTGGTTGAATCTAAATCCTTGAAGCCTAGTTGGGTCTATGATAATGATAAATGTGATAACAAAACCAAAGCATTAACTCTGAAAATTGAATAGCATATTAGTGTCTTTTGGGCCCGAGTCTGTCTATGTTGTCAATGTGATATACAAGTGTTGAAAGAAATGAGTAATGAGATCTATGGTTGACTTCATTAGAAATGTGATTCATGATTGTATATGATATGTAATGTGTGTATTGAAATATTGATTGTGAGTATTAGTGATGAATCATGATTGGTGAATGGTGAATAACTTAATGTTATGATGTATGATATGTAATGTATGTGTAATGATTTATTGATTATGAATACTAGTGATGGATCGTGGTCGGTGATAATGTTTATGTATATATGTACATAATATATGAAATTAGCCGAGATATATGAAAGGTGCAATTAAAAAGGAAAAACATGATAATAACTAATGGTACATTGAATTGATATATCATTATATGTTAGAATTTCTATAATGTATGTTTATATTTCATATTTGTACTACTAAGCTCTCGGGCTTAGCGCGGTTGTGTAATCGCTCAGGTGGATATGCGGTTGATCTGGAAGTCCAGCTGTTATGCCACGAGAAGAGTAGGAGTTTATCGAGACCAACTAGAGGGTGATGCATACATGTATAACTTTTAATTATGATGTATTTCTGACGAGAGAGTATTTATATGTATAAATGAAGTTTTGATAATGATAATGATTTTGTAAATGTTATTTAAAGTAACGTATTATGGTTTGAACTCTGTTACAGGTTTTTAAAAGGTAATGAAAAGTGACATCCTCATACTTTATATACTTACTGAATGTATACTAGGTATATGTATAGTACTTATATAGGGTATCGCCTTTTTAACTGTAACGGTCCCGGCCTACTGGCATCACTAGGTCCACGGGCTGCTCTACAGTACTGGACTGCCCTCACGGGCCCTCCAGCAGGATTTTGCACTCGCTGGCTCTCTTAAGGGGGAGGTCAGGGGTTCGATCTGGGGAGGCGACTTAATTGGAAATTCCCCCAATTGAGCCAAATAAACAAATCCTGCTGGAGGGCCCGTGAGGGCAGTCCAGTACTGTAGCACAGCCCGTGGACCTGGTGATGCCAGTAGGCCGGGAACGTTACAAAAAAAAGCCCATGGTTAATTTATTCTTGGTGTAAACTAGGCCCACAATTGATTTATGGCATTTCATAATTGACCTAAATATTTTTGCAAGCTCTTTGTAAAAAATGGTTGGGTGAAAATAATTTTGTTTCTAAGCCCATTGTAAAAGATTTTAGAAAGATGGATTTTGGGCTTAGTTTTTGGGCCATGGGCCAAAAAATTTTTGATTTGTTTTTTTGGAAAAAAGTCTTATGTGCAAAGACCATCTTGGAAAAATTTTGAAAATAGTTTTCGTCTTTTGGATTTTAAAGAAAAAATTTCTTTTGAGCTTGCAAATGTACTTAGGTCATATTAGAAAAAGAACAAACCAAATAGGCCATGATTTAGACTAAACTAACCATAGTCAAACAACATGCATTTGGGGTAAAACCCTAAGGAAAGTAACTAGGCCAATTACATGAGCTTTAGTCTTTGGGTAAAAAGGCTTAGGTTCCCATAGCAAGTACATACCAAATGGTACGAGGCTATGAGTGGTTATGCCATGCTCGATCTCCATACCTTGAGTGAAAGTATGGTATCCCTTACATAACATAACACGGGTAACACGGGCGTCCTAACTCACGCACACAATGCAATCTAAGATGATGCAATGGATAATATCATTATAAGAAAGAATAGAATAATATAAAGACCAACGGAATCAACTTCTTCTATCCCCAGTGGAGTCGCCACTGTGAGCGGGGATTTTCGCCCCCACTCCCGGTGGAATGGTTCTTGCGACTTCGGCACTGTTTAGGCTCGGGGCCTTAGAGAACACGGACCTAAGTCTGGAGAAAATGGAGTCGCCACCCGGATGGGCTGGGAAAAAGAAAGGGGTGGATGACTCGATTCCTAAGGAATCCCCAACCCCCTAATGGTTTCGGAAAGTTGGGTACGTGTGGGGAAGGTGAGAAATGGCCCAGCACCCCCACAATGCCCGGTTCATTGGAACCGACCTCCTTTACAAGTCTTAATATTATAAAATTCTTAAGTATAATAACATTATCCATATTACACACAATAATTAAAAGAAAGCATCAATATATTAAAATCAAAGCAATGCCCAAACAAAACAAAACAAATAAATAGACACCCATCCAAGGATGGAAACATGTCCTTACATCACATGCCTAGGTAGGACATCCACCAAAAGGTAGAAACATGCCCTTTACAAAGGTTCTAAAATAGAAAAGAAAATTAAATTACATGATGTTTAACTAATGAGGTACCCACCAAGTGGAAACATACCTCTTACAACTTTTGGAAGTCTAAATTGATTGATAAAAGTAAATAATCATCCATAATAAATAAATCATTCATCAAAAGTATTTAAATATCAATAAAATAAACATCCATCCATGATAAATTAAATAAATCAAGTATTGAAATTAAATAGATTAAAGCATAGGAGATAAATCAAGATATAAATAAATATGGAATTGAATAAAGCAAATAAAAGTCTAATTTATGCCTACTGTAACTTTTTATGAAATTAGAATAAATTAGGGTTTTATGTTTTAAAGGATTGGTGAGACTCTTTGATTAACAAAATTAAGATTTGAATGCTAAAATTATGAAATTAGGGTTTTTGAAATACTTTTTAATTCATGATTTTTAAATAGAGAATTAAGCTACTGTGACTTTTTTTGAGTTTTTATGTTTTTATGTTTTTTTAATGTTTCAAAAGGATTAAAGTTCATAAAAATTAAAGTTTAAGGTTTTAAAAGGATTAGGGTTCATTGTTTTAGGTTTAAAAGTTGAATTTTGGATTTAGGCTTTGAAATTGGAGTTCTTGGGTAAGGAATTATTTTTAGGGTTTTAACAAAGCACTTTGATGATTTATGAAATTTTATGAATTTAAACACATGGATTGAAGTTTTTATAAGTAGAAAAGATGTTTTTTAAGGTTTTTTGAATGAAAAAGAACCTACTTTAAAATCTTAAAAGAAATAGAATTTGATTTTGGTTTTGTTGAAAAATATGTTCAATTAGAGTTTTAGGGTTTTTAAGAAGAAAAAATAACAATTTTAAATCCTTTTAGAAAAGAAAGTCACATTTTTAATGTTCTAATCTTGGAAAAATTAAGTTAAAGCTCTAAGATTTGTGATTTAAAAAACTAAAATTTTATAACCTAGCTACTGTAAAACATAAATCAAAAAGATTTTTACATACGAAGTTTGTTGATTCTCCAAAAAAATAACTCTTCTTGGATGAACTAGCTCCAAAAACAAGCCTTGGTTGCCTTTTGAAATCCTTAATACGTGTTGTTGCTGCCTTTAAAAATCAATTGAATTTAGTTTTTCCTTTTCCTCCCTTGATTTGGTTTCAAAAATCAAGTCACTGCCACTTTTTCTTCCCCCTTTGATTTGGTTTAATTGGTCCCTATTTATAGTGGTTTTTAGGTTGTATATTCCTAATTAATTAAGGTAATTAATATTAATCAAAAAAATAAATTAAAACCTAATTGTATTAGAATTCTAAAAATTGCATCAAAAAAATTTGCGCTGGTGAAAACTGTGCTGACGGGCCCGTGGGCGCGCCAGCTACTGTTGGCCCGACGGGCCCGCGCGACCACTTTTCGTTGCCGATTTTTTTCCGACTCCGATTTTTATTTTTATTTTTATTTTTTATTTGTTTATTTTCATTTTTTATTAATAAAAATTAGATACTAAGGTAAAAATTATTTAATTAAAATTATTTTGGATCAATTAAACAACAAAAATAATTTTGGACTAAATAAAGCATATTGGATCGGATTGGGTCAAAAATTAAGGGTCTACACTTCACTTTCTCTTCCGTTTCCTTAATCAAATGGGGACCAATCAACTTGCTTTCTCCAACTTCATTCCAACATAGAGGTGTTCTGCATCTTCTACCATAAAATGCCTCATATGGTGCAATTTCGATACTTGATTGATGACTGTTGTTGTAAGCTAATTCCATCAATGGCAAAAATCTGTCCCAACTTCCAGAGAATTCAATGACACAGCTTCTCAACATGTCCTCTAAAATTTGTATCACTCTCTCTGACTGCCCATCTATCTGCGAATGAAAAGCAGTGCTAAAGTGCAATTGAGAACCCAAAGCAGCATGCAAACTCTTCCAAAACTTTGAAGTAAACCGGGGATCTCGATCAGACACTAATGAAATTGGGACTCCATGCAATCTCACTATCTCAGTGATATACAGCTCAGCCAACTTCTCAAGAGAATAATCCATCCGAACTGGAAGGAAATGAGCTGCCTTCGTCAACCAATCAACAATCACCCAAATGGCATCATGCTTCTTCTGAGTCAAAGGTAAACCAGTTACAAAATCCATCGTCACTTGCTCCCATTTCCATTCAGGCACTGATAAAGGTTGGAGCAACCCTGTTGGAACTTGGTGCTCAGCCTTCACTCTCTGACAAGTGAGACATTTGGATACAAACTCCGCTATATCCCTCTTCATACCTGACCACGAATAATGTTGCTTCAAATCATGATACATTTTAGTATTTCCAGGGTGCATAGCAAAAATCAATTGATGTGCTTCCTCTAAAATAATCTTTCTCAATCTTGCATCATCAAAAACACACAATCTATCCTTAAACCAAAGGCTACCATCATCTCTCACAAGAAAATCTCGGCTCTCTCCTTTTTTGGCATTCCGACACAACTTTCTGAATTTTCTCATCAGCCAATTGAGCCTCTTTAATATGATCCAACAACACTAGTCTCAATTGCAACTGAGCTAACAAAGCTCCATCATTACAAGGCTTCAAAACTAGCATGTAGTGCACTCAACTCAATAAGCAATGAGAGCGAATAAGCAGTCAAACCTACCAAAGACTTCCGACTCAAGGCATCAGCAACAACATTTGCCTTACCAGGATGATAATCAATCAAACAATCGTATTCTTTGATCAACTCCAACCACCGTCTTTGCTGAAGATTCAGCTCTCTCTGAACCCCCCAAGTATTTCAAACTCTTATGATCCATATGAATGAAACACTTCTCCCCATACAAGTAGTGTCACCAAATCGTCAAAGCAAAACCTATAGCTGCCAACTCCAAATCATGCGTTGGGAAATTAAACTCATGTGGTTTCAATTGCTGAGAAGCATAAGCTATGACTCTACCCACTTGCATCAAAACACAACCTAAACCATTATGTGAAGCATCACTGTAAATCACATATGGTTTATCTTCCACGGTAAAAGTAAGAACAAGAGCATGAGCCAACATCTCTTTCAACTGCTCAAAACTGCTGGACACTGATCTGTCCACAATCTAACTCCCTTCCAAAGTAATCTGGTGAGTTGAGTAGCTATCAAAGAAAAACCTTTCACAAACCATCGATAATAGCCTGCCAAAGCCAAAAAACTTCTAACTTTAGTCACAGACTTCGGTGGACTCCAATTCAAAATGGCTTCAACTTTAATCGGATCAACTCTTATACCATTTGTTGACACCACGTGACCCAGAAAAGTCACTTGATCAAGCCAAAACTCACACTTAGTCAGCTTAGCATACAACTGCTTCTCTCTCAAGGTCTGTAATACTATCCACAAGTGCTCGTCATGCTCCTCCTTATTATGCGAATACACCAAAATATCATCAATAAAGATTACCACAAACTGCTCTAGATAGGGTCTAAACACCCTGTTCATCAAATCCATAAAAGTTGCAGGTGCATTCGTCAATCAAAAAGGCATCACCAAGAACTCATAATGCCCATACCGTGTGCAGGAAGCTATCTTAGGAACATCTTCCTCTCTGATTCTCAACTGATGGTACCCTGATCTCAAATCAATCTTGGAGAAAACTGATGCTCCCTTCAACTGATCAAATAGATCATCTATTCTAGGCAAAAGATACTTATTATTGATAGTCACTTTATTCAACTGCCTATAATCAATACACAATCTCAACGTACCATCCTTCTTCTTTACAAACAAAACAGGCGCTCCGCACGGAGACACTGGGGGGAACAAACCCTTTATCCAACAACTCCTGCAACTGCACCTTTAACTCTCTCAACTCAGTAGGTGCCATTCGATAGGGAGTAATAGAGATAGGAGTGGTACCATGAAATAAATTGATACCAAACTCAACCTCTCTCTCAGGGGGTATCCCTGGCAACTCCTCAGGAAACACATCTAGGAATTCAACAACTGTGGGTATGCTATCAAGTTGAGAAACCACTACTCTGGTATCTACAACATGAGCAAGATAAGCCTCACATCCTTTCCGAATCAACCTCCTAGCTGCAACAGCCGAAACAAAAATGGATGCAAGTTGTCTCTGCTCACTAGATACCATAACACTTCTACCATCACCGGTTCTCAGGGTAACACACTTCTTCTGACAGTCTACCACAGCTCCATGCTTAGACAACCAATCCATGCCTAGAATCAAATCATACTCCTTAAAAGGTATTTCAATCAAATCACAAAGAAACTCCTCACCTTGCACCACAACTGAACTATCTCGGTGCACCTTGCTAACAACCACACTATGCCCTAAAGGATTTGTCACCAAGACATCAAATCCTAGGGACTCAGTATGCAATTTAGTCACAGGCAAAATAGATGCACTCATGTATGAATGAGTAGATCCTGGATCAATCAAAGTAAGAACTAAAATGCCAAATAAAGAAAATGTACCCGCAATGACTACTGAAGCATCTGGTTGCCTTTGCATCACATACACTCGCTGAGATGATCCAGCCTCATCTGGCCTATTGCCTCCAGATGTAAAACCTCCTCTTTGACTAATCCTGGGTCGACCACCTCTACTAACACCTCTGCCCCTCAACCTTCTCTGCTGACACTAGGTCGAGAAATTGCAGAATCTGCCTGCCTATGTTCCTGTAGCTCAAGACAATCTCTGATGAAATGGTCAGGCGATCCACATCTAAAACACATAGCTGATCCACCAATCTTCAAACAAACAACCCCATGTATCCTACCAAAATGGACACATGTAGGTCGAGTAGACCTCTGAACTACTGGAGTCGGAGCACTAGCAACATAAACTGTAGGTCTCGGTCTATACCTCTGATACTGAACTGACCTACTAGACTGCCTTTGGCTCCTACTGATCCTCGGAACAAAACTTCCTCTGCCTCTCTTCATAGATGAAGACCCTGCCTCAAACTGGGGTCTCCTAACTCTAGTCTCCTCCTCAGCAGCAGCTACTGCAATACCCTGTGCTCTCTCAACACTTCTAGCTGCTGCAACCAATTGAGAAAAATCTTGGTACCGAGAACCAACAACAATACACATAATAGAGGGCCTCAATCCCTCCTCAAATCTCCTGCACCGGTCAATCTCATCTGAAATAATCCCACCGGCATAATGACTCAACCTGATGAAGTCTATCTCGTACTCTTTCACTGTCCAGTTCTCCTATCTCAAACTTAAAAATTTCATCTTCTTGGCATCCTTATACTCCCTCAGAGTATACTTCTGCTCAAACTCCCGCAGAAAATCACCATAAGACAAAGTTGGTGGATCATCCATTGCATGTGGAACTGTCTTCCACTAATCATAAGCATCTTTTTGCAGAAGTGATCTAGCATAATCAAACTTCTCTTCAGGAGTAGCCTACAGCTGAATAAATACCCTCTGCACTCTATCCAACCACTGTTCAGCTACTGCAAGATCTGTAGTACCAAAGAAATCTTCAGCCCCAAACTTCCTCAATTTATCATAATGCCTCACTGGCACTTGTGTTGTGGTGGCGGTGGCTGCTGCTGTACTGGAGCCTGCCTCAACAAATCTACCACATGTTGTAACCAAACTGGCAGCATCTCATCAGCAGTTGGTCTCTCTAGCACAGGAGCAGATGCCTCTCCAGCTCTCTCAACCCTAGCTCCATCTCTACCCTCTTCAGTAGCTACACTCTCAGCACTACCTTCTATAGACTGACGTGACTGAGACGCCATCACTACCTATATCTGCAAATGCAGCAGAAAATACCTCATCAAAGACTAGAGACTGCCAGTGCCAATACATTTATCTTATTTAAAAACCATATTTTAAAATCAAAATTTTCTTTTTCTTACAATTAACCTAGGTTGAGAACCTCAAACCAGGCTCTGATACCAAAATAGTTGCAACACCCCTATACCCCATATACGCACTCTACGTACAACCATATCTATAATATACATATACCGGATACAGGAATGTTATGGTCTATTTTAAACCAAATCAATCTTTCACATTATACAATATAAGAAACTTAAAACATTTAAGTTGTATTATAGAACATAATAGATAAAACATTTCTTTATTAAGCAGCGGAAAATAGCGGTATATATATATACATAAATATCAATATTTACAAAATATATAGAGTTTATACATGCTTGGCAGTTTGTCTCTGATCTTTAAGTCCGCAATCAACACTTCACAAGTCTAGACTCAACTCAGTCTAGATGAACTCTTTGGTTCTACCCTGTCAGCTACGCTGTAGACCCTTAATTTTTTACCCGGTCCGGTCCAATATATTTTAATTAGTCCAAAGTAATTTTTGTGTTGTCCAATATATTTTAATTAGTCCAAAATAAGTTTTTTATCTTAATTAAATAATATTTGCTTTAGTATCTAATTTTTATTAATAAAAAATAAAAAATAATAATAAAAAAAATGGCTACGACGAAATAGCCTGCAGGCCAATTTGCCCCCTTCTGCCGCAGCCAACTACGGCAACTTTTTCCAGCGCAATTTTTTTGCAGCAGTCTTTTTTTGCCAACGCAATTTTTCCATAGCAGTTTTTTTTCGCTAGCAAAATTTTTTCGATGCAAATTTTCCAAAACCTAATACAATTAGGTTTCGGTTTCCTTTTCTTAATGAATGTTATATTCCGTGAATAACTAGATTTAACCATAGAAATCATCTATAAATAAGGACTAAAATAACACAAAAAAGGGGGAAATATTGGAGAAATTGGATCGCATTTGGGAGGAAAAAATTGAGACCGAAATTGAGGAGGAAAACTTTGAATTTTAAGAATTCCTTCTGGCAGTGAATCAATTAGATTTGTTTTGAGAGAGTAGACAACAATTCAATCCATCAAAGGTAGCAAAGCTTGTCTTTGTTTTTGTTCATCCAAGAAGAAATTTTTGGTGGAACCAACAAACTGAGGTATGCATCAATTATCTAATTTCTTCACAGTAGCTTAAAATCATCTATTGTTTCTTTTAATTCAAAAACCTTAGAACCTTAATTCCCCTTTTCTAAAGTTTAAAAACCTTAATCGTTCCTTTGTTTTCCAAAAAGCTTAAAATTGTTATCTTTTTTTCTTCAAAACCTCAAAACCCTAATTTGCTTTCCGAATTTTCAAAACCCTAAATTGAGTTCTGTTTCTTTTCAAAAGCCCTAAAAATATCTTTTCTGTTTCAATAAACTTTAAATCATTTTGTTTATTTTCATAAAGTTTCATAAAATTATCAATTGTTTTTCCAAATTCTAAAAACTAATTCATTCTCTCAAGCACTAATTCAAAAATCCTAAAACCCTAATTCAACACCAAAACCCAAAACAGTGAACCCTAACTCCCTTAAAACCTAAGCCCTAAAGTTTTCTAAACCCTAATCCTTTAAACTTAAAACCCTATAAACTTATTCAAACACAGTAAGCTTTCAAATACAATCCAGTGACCGTAAATCATAAATCTAAATGTTTTAAAGTGTCCAAAACCTAATTTCATGATTATACATCTCAAACCCTAATTTGGTAAATCAAATAACTTTACCAACTTTTTAAATCATAAAACTTTGATCCATTTTAATTCTATTAAAACTCACAGTAGCTTAAACTCATGAATTCCAAAACCCTAAACACATGAAATAAACAAACTTAAATAGAAACAGTAGCCCTAATTTGAATCTTTATTTGCCTTATTCAATTTTATATTTGATTATGCTTTGATTTATTTTATATGCTTTAATTTATTTAAGTTTAATGCATGGTTTATTTAATTTATCATGGATGGATGTTTACTTTCGATTGATGTTTAGTACCTTTGATGAATGATTTATTTATGATGAATGGTTATTTACTTTTATCTATTTATTTAGATTTCCAAATGTTGTAAGAGGTATGTTTCCACTTGGTGGGTACCTCATTAGTTAAATATCATGTAATTTAAATTGCTTTTCTATTTTAGAACCAATGTAAAGGACATGTTTCTACCTTTTGGTTGGTTTCCTACTGAGGCATGGGATGTAAGGACATGTTTCCATCCTTGGATAGGTGTCCATTTAATTGTTTTGTTTGGACATTGTTTTGATTTTCAATATATCGATGCTTTATTTTTATTGTGTGTAATATGGATAATATTGTTATACTTAAGAATTTTATAAAATTAAGACCTATAAAGGAGGCTGGTTCCAATGAACCGGGCGTTGTGGGGGTGCTGGGTCCTTTTCTCACCTTCCCCACACGTACCCAACTTTCCGAACCCATTAGGGGGTTGGGGATTCCTTAGGAATGGAGTCATCCACCCCTTTCTTTTTCCCGGCTCATCCGGGTGGCGACTCCATTTTCTCCGGACTTAGGTCCATGTTCTCTAAGGCCCCGAGCCTAAATAGTGCCAAAGTTGCAAGAACCATTCCACCGGGAGTGGGGGCAAAAATCCCCGATCACATTGGCGACTCCACTGGGGATAAGAGAAGTTGATTTTGTTGGTCTTTATATTATTCTATTCTTTCTTATAATGATATTATCCATTGCATCATATTAGATTGCATTGTGTGCGTGAGTTAGGATGCCCGTGTTACCCATTTTGTGTTATGTAAGGGATACCATACTTTCACTCAAGGTATGGAGATCTAGCATGGCAGAACCACTCATAGCCTCGTACTAGTTGGTATATACTTGCTTTGGGAACCTAAGCCTTTTTACCTTAAGACTAAAGCTCATGTAATTGGCTTAGTTACTTTCCTTAGGTTTTTACCCCAAATGCATGTTGTTTAACTATGGTTAATTTATCTTGGCTTAAATCATGGCTTATTTGGTTTGTTCCTTTTCTAATATGACCTAAATACATGGTGAGCTCAAAATAAAATTTTCTTTAAAATCCAAAAGACCAAAACTATTTTCAAAACTTTTCAAAATGATCTTTGGGCATAAAACATTTCTAAAAATAAATCAAAAATTCTTTCGCTCATGGCCCAAATACTAAGCCCAAAATCTATTTTTTCAAAAATATTTTACAATGGGCTTAGAAACAAAATTATTTTCATCCAACCTTTACAAAGAGCTTGCAAATTATTTAGGTCAATTACGAAATATTAAAAATCAATTGTGAGCCTAGTTTATACTAAGAATAATTAATCATGAGCTTGTTTTTGGCATGAATCATTAGTTACTTTTTCAAGTAAGAAATCTATTTATAATAAACCTCTTAATTTCGTTTTAATCCAATATAGCATAAAAGCTACATTAGTTGGTTGAATGGATTAAAACCTAATTAATGGGAATTACTATGAATGTATTTCCATTTCCGAAACTATAACTATTAGTTGAAATGTCCGAGGGAAATATTCGAAAACAAGGTACCCCATGTTGGTATTTTGTTAGCCATCAACCTAGGAAAAGAGACTCGCCATTCGTGTGTGGATGTTATAAGGTTGGAAGGAGTGCCCTAATTATCTTTCTTTGTTGATTGTTTGTGTATACATGCATACATTTATATCTCATATCATTGATCCTTTATGGCTCATAGCCCTGGATTACGATAGTTCAAAAGCTTACAACAATTCAACTTACACCGGAGACGAAGTATCTAGCAATGACTCAATTACTTGCTCACCAAAAACAATGGATCCTGAACAAATTCAAAGAATGGTGGATGATGCCCTCAATGCCAAGATGGAAGAAATAAAAGAGGCAATGGCCGAGACCATAAAGAATCAACTAGCTGCAATTTTAGGAAACAATGTCAAAGCATCTGCTAGCACCAAGAAAGTCAAAAGGAAGGCTAAAGTTGATGAAGTAGCTTTTGATGATGATAAGGTGATCATTGATGATGATGATTCGGCTCAATACTACCAAGATCTTCATGACAAAAAGGAGCTGAAGGTTGTTGAGAAGGAAACTATTGAAAAGACCGAGACATCTGATGTTGAGAAAATGATTGCTGATTTAGAAAAGAAATTTGAGAAGAAACTGAAAATCGAAGAGATGTCCGAAGTTGACAAATTATTTGAGCTAGATGAAGAAGTCCCGTACAAGTTCAAGATGCCATCATTCGTGAAGTTTAATGGAACCGAAAATCCTCATCTCCATGTGAAGCAATATATCACAGCTATGCAGTCTACCCAAGCTACTATGGCTCAAACTCTAAGGTATATCATGCTCTCATTGGATCCTGTTGTCCAAAATTGGTTCAATACCTTAGATGATGGAACACAAAAGAGTTGGGATCTGCTTTACAAAGCCTTCATCCAACAATATAGGTATAATGTCGAGATGGAAGTTACCTTAATGGAAGTGGAGTCCATTAGACAAAGGCCAAATGAGAATTTTTTGGACTATGTGAAAAGAAGGAGAAGCAAGGCCGCTTTGCTCAAGAAAAGGCCCGATGAATCTGATCAAATAAGGATGATCATGAGAAGCGTCCTGCCCAATCTCCGTGAAAGGATGTCTCACACCCTTATAAGGGATTTCAAAGATCTTCTCCAAGCTGGTCTGGAAATTGAAGAGTGGGAAAGGGAGAAAAATTGCTTTTCAATAAGAAGGAATGAAAAAGGGAATTATCAGCCTAGCAATCAAAGTACGCAAAAAGAAGTTGATGTTAATGTGACTAGTCAAGGAAATAAAAGACAATTCTCAGAATTGGGGAAAACTCTATCTTGGGCTTTTAGCAAGTTGCAAAAGAAAGGGTTGTTGCAACCATTAGCTCCTCGACCACTACATAATCCACTGCCACCAAACTTCAATGCTGAGCCCTTTTATCAATTTCATCAAATGCGAGAGCATGAAAGAGATAAATGTGCTCGTCTAAGGCATGAGATCCAAGATTTGATTGATAGTGGCAAGCTACCCGAGATGGATAAGCCCAATACCAAGAATAACCCTTTGCCTAAGTTTGGAAGAGTACCTCGACCATCAACCTTCATGGTGGGAAAAGGATTGGAAGAAGACTTTGTTTTATCATCCTTTCAAGATGGAAATATTGAAGATGTGAAAGGAAAAGATGCTTAAACTCGATGAACTTTCCTTAACTTGAATGTTGCTTTTCAATTTTACTTTCTTTAATATTTAAATTGGAACAATCTTGTTTTTCAAATTTAAAGTTGCTTGAATAAATTACTTTCATCAAAATTTTTGTTGGTCTTTGTTCATTTTGATGCTCAACCGATGAGGAATTTAGCTTGATGTTTATAAATTAATGTGTCTAGGCATCATGACTTGAATGACTTTACTAGGTGAGAGAATTACTCTATAGCATTGAGTTGTGTAGCTTACTTAAAGAGGGCTCCTGCATAATTATCTTTGTCTGGGTCTTAGTCAGTCTTAGAACATGCTTTGACAAACTTTTGAGGCAAAATTGAACTCTGCTTATTTAAGAGAGAAAATATCTAGGCATTGTTTGGTTATCCAACAACTAGTATCCACCCTATTAAATATCAATCCCTAGTTGTCCCTTTGAGCCTTCATAAAATTTCAGCTTTCTTTTCATTGGCTTACAAACCCCAACAACCTACCCTGAGCTGTTGTGATATTTTGGACAAATCTTATGATCACTAAGGTGAAGAGGCAAGGAGATCAAAGAAAGCAATGATTAGTCAAGATCATAAGGGTAGTTGATATTCTCAAGACCATAAGGATAGTTGATGTTCTCAAAACCATAAGGGTAGTTGAAGTTCACTTACTATCTCCAATATATCAAGACAACATCAACATCAGAGTAACAAATGATTTATCCCTATTAAAGAAGATTTATGTTACTCCACTCATCCATTATTGGAAGCCCAAGTCAGTACAAATAAGATAACTCTCTTAGAGCTAGAACCAAACAAAAAAAAACAAACAAACCAAAAAAAAAGAGAGAAGAAAAGAAAACAAAAAAAAGACAAAAAAAGGAAAAGGAAAGGAAAAAAGAAGAAAAAAGAAAGGAAAAGAAAACCCAAAATGGTTCAAAAAGCCAACTAAGTTCTCTTTTACCTAAGACAACAAAAGGCTTCCATTTGGTTTATAAGGACGGTTTGACCCAATCAGAAATGCAATCAAAATTAGAGAGATAGAAAAAAGGTCATCTAGTTCTTGAAAGTTCTATACTTGACAGTCCTACAAGGAAGAAGGACAAAATGATAAAATGCTCAAAGAAAGGGAAGAGTAAGGAAAATAAAGAGAAAGAAAAGGGAAGAATAAGAAAAATAAAGAAAAGGGAGAGGAAGAAAATAAATGAATTTGGGAACCAAACGTTTTGCAAGGGCAAAAGCTATCCTAATCAAGATCCAGATTAATGCCAAGAAGATAGAAGGAATTTGGAGTCTAGCAAGATTGCCTCCAAGCTGCCTAAAATTCAAACAAGAAATTTATAGTGTGAGGGTTTTTCCATTGCGTCACACTAGCTCCAATCTCAAAATGGCCTTCACATAAACCTGTGTCCCTTATAGACCCCATTTCAAGCCTATCAAAGACCTGTTGATCTCTCTTGGTAGGTAGAGTCTATTAGTAGAGATAGTTTGGATAAGCATGCATATGAGATAGACAATATTTAAACTCAATGAGACCTTGGCCAAGTAATGTGTATGTGCCTATCCGAAGTGCAACAATTCTTGCTTAAATAGAAATGATTCCCGAGTTTAGTACGGTAACTAGGGTTGTCATGTTATAGATATGCTAATTTGGAAAAATCAAATCCTGAGGTACATTGACGTTAATTTGGCAAAGCCAACATTTGATTTCAAAATCAAAATTAAAAAAAAAAGTGTTTTGTCATACAAAGCCTTCAAGTTAAGGGAAGTATGTTAAACCTCTAAAGGACACATTGGGCAAAGGAAATGATTATTGGTAAGGTCATCAATTGACATGCTGAGACATTGTTTGAAATAGATTAATCCCTGACTCTGCAGCTTGGAGTCTCCACCACTCATGTTCATAATATCTTAAAGATAAAAGCCATAAATGCAAAGCTTTCTATCATTCCAATGCAAGACTTGAATGAGCATTGAAAAGGAGTCAATGAGAATACTTCTGCTGATCACCTCGGTCTGTGAGTCATGGAACCACTGTAAATGTTATTCATGCATATCATGCATGCATGAGCATATCACATTGCATTTTCTTGTATTGTATTCTTTATCAAAGCAAACAGCAAACACCCTGTGAAGTAAACAATTAAAAGAAGATATCAAATCAAGGGGGGCATGCAAAACCTATTTGCTTGTGGAAGCTCCATTTGTTTTGCAAAACAAGAAATATGTGCTTGTGCGAAGAACTAGATGGCAAAAACATCAATCAGAGCCCGCATAGAAAATCATGGGTTTGAGCCTACACAGGGGGCAAAGTTTCTCCTTTTCAAATTTTTGAGTTTATATACCAAATATTTTCAAACTCACTTTCAAATATTTTGCCACGTAGGGGGCAGGAGAGGATATGAAAGCCAACTAAAAATAGCTGAATTTTTGCAAAAAGGAAGAACAAAAGAATGGGACACGAGAACTCTCAAAAGAATGAAGATGTAAAAGACAAAGATCATTCCAGCTAAAAAAGCTGAAGTAAGGGTAAAGACCCAAAGTCCAAAGGATGAAGATCCATTTTCAAGGGAGAAGACCCGATTTCAAAAGGAAGTAAGTCCATTTTCAAGGGTGAAGACTCGATCTCCAACGGATAAAGATCCATGTTTCAAGGGTAAAGACACAATCTCAAATGGATAAAGATCCATTTTCAAGGGTGAAGACCCGATCTCCAAGGATGAAGATCCATTTACAAGAGTGGAGACCTGATCTCAAAGGATGAAGATCCACTTTCAAGGGTGAAGACCCAATCTCAAAGGATGAAGATCCATTTTGAGGGTGAAGAACCACAATGCATAGAACAGTCGGAGTAGTCAGACTTTTCAACTGATAAAAGGTCAGTCAAACTCAGACTATGGTCCAAGTACCCATTCTCGGGTCCAAGTACCCAAATCCATTTCATTCTCGGGTCCAAGTAACCAAATCAATTCAAGCTCGGGTCCAAGTACCCAAATCAATCCATTCTCGGGTCCAAGTACCCAAATCAAATCAATCTCGGGTCCAAGTACCCAAATCAAATCAATCTTGGGTCTAAGTACCCAATCTCGGGTCTAAGTACCCAAATCAAATTCAATCTCGGGTCCAAGTACCCAATCTCGGGTCTAAGTACCCAAATCAAATCATTCTCGAGTCCAAGTAGCCAAATCCAATCAATCTCGGGTCCAAGTACCCAATCTTGGGTCCAAGTACCCAAATCAAAATCAATCTCGGGTCCAAGTACCCAATCTCGATCCAAGTACCCAAATCAAATCAATCTCGGGTCCAAGTACCCAATCCTGGGTCCAAGTACCCAAATTCAATCCAATCTTCGGTCCAAGTATCCAAATCAAATTCAATCTATAGTCCAAGTACCCAATCTCGGGTCCAAGTACCCAAATCAAGTTCAGTCTCGGGTCCAAGTTCCCAAAACAAATTCAAATAACAATTTCTTCAAAAATTAAGTCTTATTGCTTTTCACTCATTTTTACTAAAGTCTCAGATCGTTCAAGCAGAGGGCAAACTGTAGACCCTTAATTTTTAACTCGGTCTGGTCCAATATATTTTAATTAGTCCAAAGTAATTTTTGTGTTGTCCAATATATTTTAATTAGTCCAAAACAATTTTTTTATCTTTATTAAATAATATTTGCTTTAGTATCTAATTTTTATTAATAAAAAATAATAATAATAAACAAAAAAATTTGGCTGCAGCGAAATGGCCCGCAGGCCAATTCACCCCCCGCTGCCGCAGCCAACTGCGGTAGCTTTTTCACCAGCGCAATTTTTCCGCAGTAGTTTTTTTTTTCGCCAGTGCAGTTTTTCAGCAGCAGTTTTTTTTTTCCAGCAAAATTTTTTCGACGCAAATTTTCTAAAACCTAATACAATTAGGTTTCAGTTTCCTTTTCTTAATGAATGTTATATTCTGTGAATAACTAGATTTAACCATAGAAATCTTCTATAAATAAGGACTAAAATAACACAAAAAAGGGGAAAATTGGAGAAATTGGATCGGATTTGGGAGGAAAAAATTGAGACCGAAATTGAGGAGGAAAACTTTTAATTTTAAGAATTTTGTCTGGCAGTGAATCAATTTGATTTTTTTTGAGAGAGCGGACAACAATTCAATCCATCAAAGGTAGCAAAGCTTGTCTTTGTTTTTGTTCATCCAAGAAGAAATTTTTGGTGGAACCAACAAACGGAGCTTAAAATCATCAATTGTCTAATTTCTTCATAGTAGCTTAAAATCATCATATTGTTTCTTTTAATTCAAAAACCCTAGAACCTTAATTCCCCTTTTCTAAAGTTTAAAAACCTTAATTCGTTGCTTTGTTTTCCAAAAAGCTTAAAATTGTTATCTTTGTTTCTTTTAATTCAAAAACCCTAGAACCTTAAATCCCCTTTTCTAAAGTTTTAAAACCTTAATTCGTTGCTTTGTTTTCCAAAAAGCTTAAAATTGTTATCTTTGTTTCTTCAAAACTTCAAAACCCTAATTTGCTTTCCAAATTTTCAAAACCCTAAATTGAGTTCTGTTTCTTTTCAAAAGACCTAAAAACATCTTTTCTGTTTCTATAAACTTTAAATCGTTTTGTTTATTTTCATACAGTTTCATAAAATTATCAATTGTTTTTCCAAATTCTAAAAACTAATTCATTCTCCGAAACCCTAATTCAAAAATCCTAAAACCCTAATTCAACTCCAAAACCCAAAACAGTGAACCCTAACTCCCTTAAAACCTAAACCCTAAAGTTTTCTAAACCCTAATCTTTTAAACCTTAAAACCCTATAAACATATTCAAACACAGTAAGCTTTCAAACACAATCCAGTGATCATAAATCATAAATCTAAATGTTTTAAAGTGTCCAAAACCTAATTTCATTATTATACATCTCAAACCCTAATTTACTGAATCAAATAACTTTACCAACTTTTTAAATCATAAAACTTTAATCCATTTTAATTCCATTAAAACTCACGGTAGCTTAAACTCATGAATTCTAGAACCCTAAACAAATGAAATAAATAAACTTAAATAGAAACAGTAGCCCTAATTTGAATCTTTATTTGCCTTATTCAATTTTATATTTGATTATGCTTTGATTTATTTTATATGCTTTAATTTATTTAACTTTAATGCATGGTTTATTTAATTTATCATGGATGGATGTTTACTTTCTATTGATGTTTAGTACCTTTGATGAATGATTTATTTATGATGAATGGTTATTTACTTTTATCGATTTATTTAGATTTCTAAATGTTGTAAGAGGTATGTTTCCACTTGGTGCGTACCTCATTAGTTAAATATCATGTAATTTAAATTGCTTTTCTATTTTAGAACCAATGTAAAGGACATGTTTCTACCTTTCGGTGGGTGTCCTACTTAGGCACGGGATGTAAAGACATGTTTCCATCCTTGGATGGGTGTCCATTTAATTGTTTTATTTTGACATTGTTTTGATTTTCAATATATCGAAGCTTTATTTTTATTATGTGTAATATGGATAATATTGTTATACTTAAGAATTTTATAATATTAAGACCTGTAAAGGAGGCCAGTTCCAATGAACTGGGCGTTGTGGGGGTGCTGGGCCATTTCTCACCTTCCTCACACGTACCCAACTTTTCGAACCCATTAGGGGGCTGGGAATTCCTTAGGAATCGAGTCATCCACCCCTTTCTTTTTCCTGGCCCGTCCGGGTGGCGACTCCATTTTCTCTGGACTTAGGTCCGTGTTCTCTAAGGCCCCGAGTCTAAACAGTGCCGAAGTCGCAAGAACCATTCCACCGGGAGTGGAGGCAAAAATCCCCGCTCACATGAACGATGAACCACAATCGCGCTAAGCCAAGGGTGTAACACCCCCATACTCTATATAAGTACTATACATATACCGAGCATACATACAGTACATATATAAAGTATAAGAATGTCACCTTTTCTATTACAATGTAAAACCTTTAACTGAGTTCCAAATAATAATACATTTTTACTTATCAAAATACAACGTAATTAAATCTTACATGCTTGCATCACCTTCTAGTTGGTCTCAGAACACTCTTACCTTTCTCGTGGCATACCGATTGACTTTAGATCTATCACCTACTTACCTGCGCGATTACACAACCACGCTAAGCCAGAGAGCTTAGTAGCACAAATAAATAATATAAACATATATATATATATTAACTTCATTTACCATTAGTTTCTTATCACTTTTTCCCTTTTTAATTACACCTTTCATATATCTCTAATTATATATATATATATACATATCATTAACACCAGCCACAATTCTATCACTGATACTCACAATGAATATATCCATACACATATTACATATCATACTTCATAACATTACATGTCCTTATTTTATTCAATTAATTCATTATTGGCAATTCACCAGTCATAAATCACATATTCAACAAAGACAAACATAGGTCTCATTATCCAACTATTTCACAATCATAAATCACATTGAAAACAAAGACAAACATGGGCCCACAAGACACTACTATGTTATTCCAAAGTTCAGAGTTACTGCTTTGGTCTATAATCACAATAATCAAGCCCGTAGGCAATATATATATCTCTATCCATGGATAGGGTAACAGACCCAGTCTCTTGGACCTCAACTCGCTAAACTCGAGGAGATCCTCAACCCGGCTAGACTGTTACCTGTAACAGACCCAGTGTCTTGGACCATCAACCCGACTAAATCAAGGAGATCCTCAACCCGGCAAGACTGTTACCTTTCACATATTTCATATTCATAATTCTCATAGTGTAACAGACCCAGTCTCTTGGACCTCAATTCAACTCAAATTGAAGAGATCCTCAAGCCGGCAAGACTGTTACCTTTTTCATTTTATAGGCATGCCGCCAAACCCAGAACTCTGAAAATGGAATAACACATTAGCCACACAATTCATTTATTATTTCATTATCAATTTTATTCACAATTCTCATCAATATCTAGGCAAACATGCCCCACTTATCTCAATTGAATCATCATAGCCAATCACAATGGCTTCACATCTCATTTGAATCATCATAGCCAATCACAATGGCTTCACATCTCATTTGAATCATCATAGCTAATCACAATGGCTTCACATATTATTATATCTCAATTCACATTATAATACTTCATCATTCAAGTATACATAATCAAGTTCATTGCACATGTATCTTAAATTCATCATCATATAGACAACATGTCCATTTATTTCATTTCAATCATTATTATCAACCATAATGACATCACATTTCACCATTTCTCAAGACACATTAACACCATTCATTATTAAAACATTTATCATAACAAATTGCATTGCACATACCTTTTTGAATGATCATCATATCTTTCACACTATACAAATAATAACATTAGTCACATTATATTAACGATATAGTAATTTACTTAACACATTTATACTAAATGTGTTAAGTCTCAAAATCATATAAAGAATGCATCTATGTAAGTTTGTACTTACCTCTAGAGAACTCACACCAAATCTAAATTCCTCTTTCCAAGAATCCTCCAACACTTGGGTTATGGTAACACAATCTCTTCAAAACCTAATCCAAAGGTAATTATTCATATAAGAAAAAAAGAATGATAACCAACTAGGGCAAACTCAACACATGACATGCTCACCAACACGGGCGTGTCCCTGATCGTGCCCTAAACCAACAATATAAAAGCTTTGACACGCTCAGTAACACGGGCGTGTCACTGGACGTGTCATTCATTCTGCCTTACAGAAACATTGACACGCCCAACAACACGGGCGTGTTCATGGCCGTGTCAATTACTTTTTCTCACAGTAGCTATGACACGCTCAGTAACATGGCCGTGTTAATGGTCGTGTCACAAACGTCAGACTCAGTACCGATGACACGCCCAACAACACGGTCGTGTCACTGGCCGTGTCAGGCAAAAATCATGTATTCCGAATTCTCATCCTTGACAACACAAACACTCCAAAATCCATATTACAACACCCTTAATCAACATATTAGTTATATTCATCAATTACCTATCAATTTAACACTTATATAACTTCAATATATCATAATAATAATCATTATATACATCACTATAAATCAACTACTCAAATCCCCAATTCATTTATACTAAACCCTTACGCAACAATTTTAACAATTCATCATCTTCCTCACAAATAACCCAACTTATCATCATTTAGATACCAATTCAACACATCTATATACTTCAATCTTTCATTATTATCATCTCACACACCAACCATATCAACTATAACCTCAATCAAAAGAAATCAATACAATAAAATGAATACTTACTTGGATACACAATCAATAGAATCAACTCAAAGAAATGAACACTTACTTGGATATTATGCCAAATGTTCAATCTCCAACTTCAACTCTCTTAAAACCCTTAAGAATTTGGTGTAAAAATCAACAAAAATCACATCTCTCTCTCTCTCTCTCTCTCTCTCTCTCTATCTCTCTCTCTCATTCAAGAAAAAGAAGAAGAAGAAGAAGAAGATAGGAAGAAAGAAAATCCTCCTTTCTTTCTTTTCATACTTATCTTATATATATATATATTAATAATAATATAATTACATATTTACTAAAATATCCTCCACCACCACTTCATCCTTTGACTTTTCTTTTCTTCTTTATCTTTATTATTATTATTACTATTATTATTATTAATTATATACACTCATTTTCCTACACCCATTTATATACTATGTATATGTTATATGTACATCCATATATATTCAACATATACACTTTCTTTTTACTTCTTTTCTCTTTCCATCATACATACACATTAAATCTAAATACAACCATAATGATTCCAAAACTTTTAGGATGTATTTTGGGATATTACAATTCTCTCCCCCTTAAATAATTTCGTCCCCGAAATTATCTAATACAGTAACAATCCATTCTTAACACAATAATATCGTAACTTACATATAAAGTTAATTATATTCTTAAGTTATTATGTCATCAAATCACATAACTTTTACTCTCCCCCTTAGAGTCAATCATCTTCTTTAAATTTCATAATTCATCATTATATCTGTATATATATCTTATTACTTTCTCAACAAAACAATCAAAATAATTCCTCACATTCCCAATGAATTTACTTTTATACAAAAATCAGATCATCTTATAATATACTTATACTTCATCTAATCATTATCTTCAAGATATTTTATTACTTCATCTCTTTATAATTACTCTTTTAATCTAACCTTAAAAATCATTGAGTTAAATCTTAATATTGATTATCCCGTCATTACAATCACTTTCAAAATAGACATTTATTAAACCTTAATTGATAACAATATCCTTATTTTTCATACACTTAACTCCTTCTTTAACATGTTTTTCACTTAACATACATATTAATACAATGCCTTTCAACTTATTTATAGATAATCAATCTTTTCCCTTCTATCATTATTTACAACTGATATAACTCCATTCATTCTTGTCCATTCTCATTTTAGAATTTTACATCCTATACATTATCATTTAAATTTTACACTCTTAGTACAACTATACATATTAAATCTCAATATTGATTTGCAACTTTAGCAAAATCTAGATCAGTTGATCTATCTGCCACCATATACTAACATCTCAATCTTAGTCAATTTAAACCAACAATTAACTTATTTAAATTTAGCATCAATTTCACAATATATATATATATGTATATATATATAACCTAATTCCATTAGGTCAATCTTATATTCAAATTCCATTAGATCATTAATAACAAATCACTTCAAATTATCTTAGTACAATTTCCACAAAATCCTCATGATTATATCATACCATATTTATTTTCCATAGTTAATTCACTGAAACCTTAAACCCATCTACTTATTCAGTAAAATTTTCAATCACATTTGTAATTTCTCCCATAATATCTCTTCACATTTCATACCACTACTATTATATAATAATTACCTTTTTACCACATTATCCATAACTCAAAATATTTACATTACTCTTCTCTTTCCTTACTTCTCATAAATATAACCAAATTTCTAACATAAAATGGTAAAGTACAACTTTACCCATCATAAATCTTAACTATACTTCTAAAACATAATTATCAATCTCACCAAATCTGTATTACAGTCATATTATCTCAGTCTCAAATCTGTGAATAACAAAACTAACCGGCCAGATATACTAAACAAAATCTATGGCCTTAAGAGATTAATAATCAAGCCTGTGACTTATAAATCATTACTGTCCTTCTATTATTCTGCTTCAAACTTTTCCAATTACCCTGCTAAGTTGTATTGCAAGAATTACATATTCATTCATATATAAATCTTATACTAATTCCATTTGTTACTCCATTTCTAATTTATCTTTTCTAATTTTTTTTTATACTTTTTCCTTTGTCCTTACAATCTCTTATTTTACACATATACATAGAACCTTTCCACATGCAAATACTTTGGGACTCAAAATATTATATGATTATCAAGTTCCATGAGTACCATAAAAATTTCACAGCTCAATATGACTCGAGTTCATTCCCATTCTCAATTCCGTCACATAATTTATTTAACTTTACTCAGGTCAAGACCTAATCTTTCTTAGGTCCACTGATACATGCAATATCATTCTTAATATTTTAATCATATAGTTATACTATATACACATTCATAGGCCACCTCCAAAATGTGACTCACTTCCCACATTCCTTACATAATACAATTTCTTTCATATCGAAAAACTCAGCTCACGTATCCTATACATGTTTACACTTAATTATATGATCTTATTTAATTCCCCTTTTTCATACATTCTATACCAATTTAATATTTATTACTTCCTTTGAACATTATCATTCTCATTCTTTTAATATGATGTAAAGTATTTATCAACACAACCAATATATATTCTAACCATAATAACACTTAACATACATCTTAGTCACATTCTTAATGTGACATCTCTTTCACTTTTGTCTTTAAAAGCATTTAATATATTTCCATATCGACTTTTACCCTTTCTACTCAAATAACTTAAAATAACTCATTTTCACTTTCTTTTACTACGAAACAAATTCTCATACTATCAATCTCATTACCCAATTCGTAGTATTCTCATACGCAATAATATTCATTGCAAATAACTTGTTTGTTTAACATACATTAAACTATCAATATATAAATAATCTTTATCAATATTCCATTAACATTCTAAATTTTCAAATCACTATCTCACCTAAACTTTGATTTACCAATCTCATCTTTTCTTAATATCATCTTTAAAAACATCTTATATATATATGTACCACAAAGCTACATCAAAACATATAATTTCCACAATTATAAACTTATTTCAACAATTCAACTGTCACATATGACCACCATTAACATGAGTTTTCACAATATTCAAACATATCACATTTCTAACATTGAAAACACAATGTTTGCATTAAAATAACCATACAAACAACACTAATATATCTTCTTATTTACCCAACATCATCTCTTTTTCTTTTAAATAAAACCTTAACTTTATATACCTAAATCTTAAATAATAACACTTTGTCTATAGCAATCAACTCACTCAATATTCCATCATACTCTCTTCATTTCAATAACATATTTTTCCATATTAACAATCCAGCAATATTTCCTTCCTCTAATAATCCAAACATGAGGTTTAATAGAAAGAGATCCAAACTGTAGAGGAGAGAGTACATACTTTAATCTTGATTTTATTTTTAACTCAATTCCAACTTTATTCTTCTATTCATTTCTTTATACTTCCAACACATTTAACAATTTACTTTACTTTACTTGAATATATTCCCATTCTTTAATTTATCAATTAAACTTGTATAAATGTTTCCATATCATTTCTTTTTCTACTCTTTTACTTTCATGTAGAACTTCATCCACATAATACCATCCATCTCCTCTAATTCAATCACAGTACAATTCACATATTGCCACATCCGAGACCAACCTAGGTGTTAATGCATATGCATGTATTACAAATTTCATTTCAAAAATTTTTTTTAATTTTTTTTATTCAAGCTTTTCAAAACTTTTTCTTTTTAATTTCACTTAGGCCGAGAATCTCGAACCTAAGCTCTGATACCAAAATAATTGTAACACCTCCATACTCTATATAAGTACTATACATATGCCAAGCATACATACAGTACATATATAAAGTATAAGAATGTCACCTTTTTTATTACAATGTAAAACCTTTAACTGAGTTCCAAACAATAATACATTTTTACTTATCAAAATACAACGTAATTAAATCTTACATGCATGCATCACCTTCTAGTTGGTCTCAGAACACTCTTACCTTTCTCGTGGCATACCGATTGACTTTAAATCTATCACCTACTCACCTGCGCGATTACACAACCACGCTAAGCCAGAGAGCTTAGTAGCACAAATAAATAATATAAATATATATAACTATATTAACTTCATTTACCATTAGTTTCTTATCACTTTTTCCCTTTTTAATTACACCTTTCATATATCTCTAATTATATATATATATACATATCATTAACACCAGCCACAAGTCTATCACTGATACTCACAATGAATATATCCATACACATATTACATATCATACTTCATAACATTACATGTCCTTATTTTATTCAATTAATTCATTATTCACAATTCACCAGTCATAAATCACATATTCAACAAAGACAAACATAGGTCTCATTATCCATCTATTTCACATTCAAAAATCACATTGAAAACAAAGACAAACATGGGCCCACAAGACACTACTATGTTATTCCAAAGTTCAGAGTTACTGCTTTGGTCTATAATCACAATAATCAAGCCCGTAGGCAATATATATATCTCTATCCATGTATAGGGTAACATACCCAGTCTCTTGGACCTCAACTCGCTAAACTCGAGGAGATCCTCAACCCGGCTAGACTGTTACCTGTAACAGACCCAGTCTCTTGGACCATCAACCCGACTAAATCGAGGAGATCCTCAACCCGGCAAGACTGTTACCTTTCACATATTTCATATTTATAATTCTCATAGTGTAACAGACCCAGTCTCTTGGACCTCAATTCAACTCAAATTGAAGAGATCTTCAACCCGGCAAGACTGTTACCTTTTTCATTTTATAGGCATGCCGCCAAACCCAAAACTCTGAAAATGGAATAACACATTAGCCGCACAATTCATTTATTATTTCATTATCAATTTTATTCACAATTCTCATCATTATCTAGGCAAACATGCCCCACTTATCTCAATTGAATCATCATAGCCAATCACAATGGCTTCACATCTCATTTGAATCATCATAGACAATCACAATGGCTTCACATCTCATTTGAATCATCATAGCTAATCACAATGGCTTCACATATTATCATATCTCAATTCACATTATAATACTTCATCATTCAAGTATACATAATCAAGTTCATTGTACATGTATCTTAAATTCATCATCATATAGACAACATGTCCATTTATTTCATTTCAATCATTATTATCAACCATAATGACATCACATTTCACCATTTCTCAAGACACATAAACACAATTCATTATTAAAACATTTATCATAACAAATTACATTGCACATACCTTTTTGAATGATCATCATATCTTTCACACTATACAAATAATAACATTAGTCACATTATATTAACAGTATAGTAATTTACTTAACACATTTATACTAAATGTGTTAAGTCTCAAAATCATATAAAGAATGCATCTATGTAAGTTTGTACTTACCTCTAGAGAACTCATACCAAATCTAAATTCCTCTTTCCAAGAATCCTCCAACACTTGGGTTATGGTAACACAATCTCTTCAAAACCTAATCCAAAGGTAATTATTCATATAAGAAAATAAGAATGACAACCAACTAGGGCAAACTCAATACATGACACGCTCACCAACACGGGCGTGTCCCTGATCGTGCCCTAAACCAACAATACAAAAGCTTTGACACGCTCAGTAACATGGGCGTGTCACCGGACGTGTCATTCATTCTGTCTTACAGAAACATTGACACGCCCAACAACACGGGCGTGTTCATGGCCGTGTCAATTACTTTTTCTCACAGTAGCTATGACACGCTCAGTAACATGGCCGTGTTAATGGTCGTGTCACAAACGTCAGACTCGGTACCGATGACACGCTCAACAACACGGTCGTGTCAATGGACGTGTCAGGCAAAAATCATGTATTCCGAATTCTCATCCTTGACAACACAAACACTCCAAAATCCATATTACAACACCCTTAATCAACATATTAGTTATATTCATCAATTACCTATCAATTTAACACTTATATAACTTCAATATATCATCATAATAATCATTATATACATCACTATAAATCAACTACTCAAATCCCCAATTCATTTATACTAAACCCTTACTCAACAATTTAAACAATTCATCATCATCCTCACAAATAACCCAACTTATCATCATTTAGATACCAATTCAACACATCTATATACTTCAATCTTTTATTATTATCATCTCACACACCAACCATGTCAACTATAACCTCAATCAAAAGAAATCAATACAATAAAATGAATACTTACTTGGATACACAATCAATAGAATCAACTCAAAGAAATGAACACTTACTTGGATATTATGCCAAATCTTCAATCTCCAACTTCAACTCTCTTAAAACCCTTAAGAATTTGGTGTAAAAATCAACCAAAATCACATCTCTCTCTCTCTCTCGCTCGTTCAAGAAGAAGAAGATAGGAAGAAAGAAAATCCTCCTTTCTTTCTTTTCATACTTATCTTATATATATATATATATTAATTATAATATAATTACATATTTACTAAAATATCCTCCACCACCACTTCATCCTTTGACTTTTCTTTTCTTCTTTATCTTTATTATTATTATTACTATTATTATTATTAATTATATACACTTATTTTCCTACACCCATTTATATACTATGTATATGTTATATGTACATCCATATATATTCAACATATACACTTTCTTTTTACTTCTTTTCTCTTTCCATCATACATACACATTAAATCTAAATACAACCATAATGATTCCAAAACTTTTAGGATGTATTTTGGGATATTACAAACGGCTTAGTGGTACAAACCATGATAACAATATGCTTTAATATAATGCAAATGTCATACTTTCAAATATTATAAAGAATTCACAAGAACATCATATTTCATAACAGTACTCAATGGCATTGATACATCACCAAAATTCACATTATGCATATCATAACATATAACTCATTCATCAAATATATATCAACTTAACACATTTCTCAACTAAATGTGTTAAGTCCCAATGTCATATAAATGTATGCAATCACTCAAAATTTGTGCTTACCTCAAGAGCAACTCACGCCAATCTAACCACTCCTCTTATAAACTCTTAACACTTGAATTAGGGCAACTCAATCTCTTCAAAAATTAATCCAAAAGTAATCATACACACTCACTTAGAGATACACATGAGGTAATATAGATAAAAACCAACTAGGGCAAACTCTACACATGACACGCTCAACAACACGGGTGTGTCCCTGACCGTGCCCTAAACTCACAACACAAAAACTTTGACATGCTCAGTGACATGGGAGTGCCACTGGTCGTGTCAATCCTTTTGTGAGCGGGGAATTTCGCCCCCACTCTTGGCGGAATGGTTCTTGCGACTTCAGCGCTGTTTAGGCTCGGGGCCTTAGAGAACACGGACCTAAGTCCGGAGAAAATGGAGTTGCCACCCGGACAGGCCGGGAAAAAGAAAGGGGTAGATGACTTGATTCCTAAGGAATCCTCAACCCCTTAATGGGTTCGAAAAGTTGGGTACGTGTGGGGAAGGTGAGAAATGGCCCAGCACCCCCACAATGCCCGATTCATTGGAACCGACCTCCTTTACGGGTCTTAATATTATAAAATTCTTAAATATAACAACATTATCCATATTACACACAATAGTTAAAAGAAAGAATCATTATATTAA